>OY288251.1:58936439-60136439 GCA_958450325.1 Agrostemma githago | reverse complement strand
AAAAATTTGACTTGAAAAAATTGAGGAAAATAAAAATATCAAATTCAATTCATCTGCTTGTGATGAGAAAAAGAAGACAACTCACCCTTCGTAAAAAAAGTTAATGAAGGATCAAAGTTTTAAATATAAGAAATCAAGTCATACAAAACTAAATAAAAATGTTGCAGAAGAAGCATTGAAGCAAGGAGGAAGACAGAAGAGTAAGAATGTAATAACCCATATTTTTCAAATAGTATTAAAATTTTAAACAATTATTTAAACCAAGTTTAATGTTTGAAAAATTATTTTCGTGAATAAAATATTTTATTTTCGTTAAATTAAAAATTATTCCGGTATAAAAACACGAGTATTTATTTATCGAATTATTAAAAAAATTATCTTTCGTTAAATAAAGTTTAAAACTCGAAAATATATTTTTATATTGACCTGTCTTTCTGACGTTTTCTCGTCTCGTAAAAAATTAATAATTTATCGAATTCTTAAAATAATGATTACTTATAACTATTGTCCCATAAAACTATTTACCGTCTATTTTACTTACCGTCTTACAAATTCTTTTTTAAAAATAAATTTTACGGTTTCCATTATTTTTACTCCGTAATCTTATATTTCAACTTTTTAAGAAAGAAAGAAAGACGTTTGTACGAGAAGCGGACCGAAACGAAACCTCCTAATGAATTCCCACGTAAACTTTTATACATGTCATGCATACACATATCACATGCATGCTCACACCTACATACTACATTTACCACTAATCACTCCTACCCTAACCTAGTTATACACCTAATCCTACTCTCCTCCTTTCACCCTCGTCTCCTCTTACACCTCCCAATCTTCCTACTTACTACAACTTACTACGTACTATAAATACGGAGTAATACGTTATTACAACTACACTACTACTACTACATACTCTCCGTACCATATTACGTACTTCTTCTACCTACTATATTACATACTCTGTACTACGTACTATATTTACTCCTTCGTCCTTCTCTATAATTGGATCATCGGGAATGAGGAGTTGCCCATTATTTGACGGAATCATTTTTCGTAAACCGTATTTGGGTCAAATCATTTGGACCGAAAATTCTTTAAAAGGGGGAAGGAGACGACATTCCTAACGTAGACGATATTATTGACCTGACCACCTTTAATTCTTAATAACGTTAATAAATATCCGTAATAGCTATTAAGGTAACCAAACTTTTCTTCTAACAACATTTCTTATATACAAGTATATTATTTTAATAATTTAATAAATTGCTTATTTAAATATTTAGGCTTATTTGTATGACTAAATTACTTATATATATTAAAAAAGTTACGTGATATTTTATTTATGTTATATATTTATTTATGACTAAATTCAACTTGACCAAATTAGCACTTGTTTAATTTATTTATTTATCACCTTTGTATTTCTGTTTATATGAAAAATTGAGAAAATTAATAAAAGGAACTTAAAATAATAAAATTTACTTATATCATTTTATCTGATTATTTCTATTTGCTATATTTATTCTATGTACTTTATGTTTTGTATGTATTTTATATAATTGTAATTTTGGTCTTTCCTTAGTACTTTCACATTTGTTTATATATTATAATAATAGAGTAAATTAGTAACTTGCAAAAATGTTTTATTTTAATAAAGCTCACATATTATTTTTATATAGGTAAAGATTTATAAATTTCATTTTCTATAATAAATGAATTTATTTTATTTCGAAATTTTTACACGACATTCATAAATATTAAAAAAAATAATTTTACGTCATATTCTTTTAGAAACTTTTATATTTACAGAAACTTTAAATTTTAAAATAAAACTTTAAATTTTAAAATAATATTTTATTATTATTATACATTAAATTTTATTTTTTATATAAAACTTGATTTTAAAGAATTTACTATTCTAAAAAATATTACGATATTTGGGATATAATGTTTCGGGTGACACTTGAGGATTAAAGTATAACGTTGTCACACTGAAAGTAAGTATTTGAGGATTTGACTGTTTCAAATGAGTCCGACCAATTATTGAAGGTCACCAAATAAAGTACTACTTGTTTACGGGCGACTTTTATATAAAGTTTACGATGCGAGTCTGAGACGAATAGCTTGTGTTGTATCCTACCATGCGTGGTGTTTCGATTGCACTTGTAATGAAAAGCAGACTAGGAGGCTGCGGTCCGAGAGTCGACCTAGTGTTTAAGGTAGTCGTCCTACGGCAGTGAGGGCTGCGGTTCAAGAGTCTGCGTAGGGTATGTGCGCATGTATAAATAAGTATTTGATCAGTATTACCACCTAGGTAGCGGGGGTAGAACAGGATTCTAAAAACTGCGAGTTCCCTCTTGATGATGCAGAAAATGTAATCATTGGCTCTCATTTTTGCCCAGAGCCCCGTTTTAATAAACGTATAATATAATAGAAGTTCGGGCCCAATTGAGCCTTATGGGTGAGAAGTAAACTTCATACAATCGGTTCGGTCTACGAGTCGGTAACACGGTTACTTCTATTGGTGAGATGCAAGCCAATAGGGTGTAGCGGTGATACTAGAAGTCATGACTCGTGTGTTTATTCTCTGTTTACGTGAAAAATGATTTTAAAATCAAATGGCTGCCAATGTCCCATCTTTTAAACTTTATCATTTTCATCACCTCACATGTTGATAATTGAATTAAAGGAAACTATCTGTTACATGATATCCTTTAATATTTTTGTAAGCATATTATTTGTTATTCACATGATTGTCTTATGTGTTCGAGGTGATGTTAGATGAACGGCTTGGTTGCTGTCCCGCTCAGCGTCCACTGTATTATTTTTTTGCAGGTCTAAGACGTTGGGGAATCGAGTGAGAGATTTTAATAATATGTTCTATGTAAAATGAAATCTATATTCTGTACTAAGTGAATCAAGACTATGTAATTAATTGTCGTTTATTTTAAGGATCCGTAGCGATCCGGATTTATTTACACTCTGATAAAATTTTAAATTAAATGACTTAGATAACTTTCCACATTATCTATTAATTTAAGTCATCGAAAATCCGGGTTGTTACAAAGAACATATCAAACTCACCTATAAAACTATCTGAAAGTGAAATCCAAGAATAATAATTGGTAGACGCGGTCAAGATGAGAATTGAGAAAAAAATGAATTGAAAAGAAAAAATCGATGAAGAAAAAAAAAAAAAGAGAAAAAAAAGTGAAACAAGAAAAAGAATATGTTTTTGCTATGAGAAAAGAATTGGTCTCTCTAATTTCATAGTTATTAGTGGGAAGTGATCTTGATAAGGCACTTGTTACTATGCCTATTTTCTTCGACTTGAGTTGGCGAGAATGGAATGTTTATTAATGGTTGGTGTAATTCTAGCTTGGCTATTAACTCCACATATCCATATCGTTTTGCCCCTTCTTACCCAACTAGCCTCACTTTATACCATATGTAAGACCTTGGCACGTGTCTTACCTGATAGAATGCGTATGTACGGTTAGTAGAGATTGATTTCATTTTAGATTGCATCCATGTTCTTGTAGGTCGCAGTTAGATAAGTGTTTTGTCTTTCCGATTCTACATATATTCACAATATCGCCCATAATTGAGTGATGAGCAACCCGTGAGAGTCCCACATAGACGAGTATTGCAAGGTTGAAGGTTCAGTATTGTTGTCATTGATAAGGCTTTTTGTATGTGGTTGTGTTCATTGGCCTTGAAACACCCCACATTGATTGAAGATGTCCTATTTATGAGCTTTGCTTAAAGGGATTTGAAGTACTACTCATATCAACAAAGTGCACTTTCTTTTCTGGTTTGCCCATGATAAGAACTCTGCAATTAAGCGTGCTTGACTGGGAGCAATCTTAGGATGGGTGACCTCCTGGGAAGGTTTCCGGGATGCGCATGAGTGAGGACAAAATGTGCTGGAAAGGACTCGTGTTGGTCTGTGGGACCAGTACAAAGCCTGGCGGGTTACCGCAGTTAACATTTCCGGTCCTAGGATTGGGTCGGGGTGTTACAAATGGTATCAGAGCATTGTTGCTCCCGACGCTTACACCTGATTCTAGGAAAAATACCAGTAAATGATTTGAATATTAAAGAAATATTAGCGAGAGATGGGTAGAAACAAAGTAAGGACTTAATTGTTAGGCTTACGTGTTTTTGTAACTCAATGACTAGCATTGAATATTTGTTCCGTTTGTGTCGAGAAGAAGATGAAAGAACAGGATGCTGATATGCTGCTCCAGATCGGAACAAGACCTGCTTAGAACTCTCAACACCTACCGACTCGAGTGGACTACTTGGCGCTCCAAGAAAGATGCCGATGGTGGACTTACAGCTCAGATTTAGTTCGCTCCAGCTACAGACCAGACGATCGAGAGTAGATTCCTGTTCCATGATGCTACAGTAGATCCAGATTGAGTGACCCAAGACTTGCGTTCTCATTCCTCTGCAAGAAGATGAAGTAATCCTTTTAGTTCCCTCGTGAACCTTAGAGGTCCATACTTTCCCTTCTCGGTTTAGGTCTTTATCTTCTAGAATCATTGATTCTTTTCTTCCTGCTTCTGTTTCTTCTAATTCTTCTCTTTTATATTCTCGTCTTAATTCTTGTGATAAATCTTTGATTAATTCTCTTATTTTACCGTCTTCCCTCTTGAGATTCTTGGGTGTGACCGATTCTGTCTTAGTAAACTCCGTGAGAGTTAAGTTACAGATGTTTTAGGTTTAGTAAACCCTTGTTACCTGGTTTGAGGATTGTGAGTTATACCCTGTTATCTATCTTAGTTAGCTTTTGAGGATCGGTTTGAATGATAAATTGTTGATTGATGGAATTAGGATGATACTTTAGACACTTAACCTTGGTTTATAGGTTACTTTGATTATTTTTGGGTACTTAGAATTGAATAAATGTTTGGATAGTGAGGGTATCTCACATTTTGATGGATACCTAGTACCTAACCTAGAACCGAACTAAGTATAACAGATAATATTAATTTGGGATTCTTACCTAATGCTTATTTGATGGATGCATCGTGAATAATTGGATCATAGAGTACTGTTTAAAGTGTTAACTTGAGTGTTGAGGTACCATCGAAGGTTTTCAATAATGACGTTAGAGATTTTGGTGGACGTAGATTTCCCGTATTTCTTAAGGATTGGATCGTTGATCGTTGTTTACGGTTGTAACCTACGAAGCTTGAAGTTGAGTTATCTAAACTTAGATGAATTATTCTTAATCTTGAAGAAGGGAAATCTTTTGCACAACCGTGATTTGGGCTTATTGTGTTGTTTTGAGGAATACTATAATACATATCATCTTTTTGGGACTTTCAGTTTAGAACCTTCGACCAACGATATTGTGGCTTCGTTGAGTTATTAAATATTTTGTGGTTGCCTTGTTGTAAATAGGCATTTGGTGGACTTCTCAGGAACCTTAGTTGAACAACGTGTTTGAAGATGTGAGTATCTGTCATTATATATTGAGGTTGAGTGTACCTTAGGTTGGTGTACTTCCTAATCCCTATCTGTTTATGATGTTAAGAGTATGTTGGTGATTATTTGAGGATTTCGTACCCGGACATTGTTAAATTGGTGGACCTTGTTTAGAGTTCCTTACTCGAGAAATTTGGGGTGTACCTCGAGTTCAAACTTTATGAGCTTTGGATTTAAGAGCCTTATCAATTGCGAGTTTGGGTTTGTCTGATGACCGTTGGAATTTTAATTGATGAGATTAGATCGTAAAACAATTGTGGGTTAGTATCGTGTCGTTTGAACGATTGGATAATCACGTAAGACATTTTTGAAGAGTGTGACTGAGTAGTACCACCTAGCGCCTAATATTGGACTTGAGGTGTTTGAGGGAAATTAGGAACCCGTGTTGTGGGAGTCGTGCCGGGAATCTCGAGATGGTTAATTCATTCTCTAATCCTTGAGAGCTCTATGGACTCTCAATTTCGTTCCTCCCCTTAGCTTTTCTTCAATCTTGCTACTTCCCTTCCTCTTTTCCACCGCTTCAATTTTCCTTGTCAACACTTCGTTCTTATCATTCTGCCTTTTCACCTCTTCATTCTTCCTCAACCGCTTCATTCATCCCTCGTTCTTCCTCCTTATGCCTCCCGGTTATTAGCGATCTGATTCCCTTGTCTTGTACGCCCTTCAAGCAAGCAGCCTGCTCTTTATTTTATTTTTTTCTTTTCTTCTTCCCCAGTCCGTTTTCCGCCTCTGTTTTCCTTCTGCTCGTTGCTGTCCCTGTACCGTGACGGTAATCTTCTTTTTCTTCTCCCTTTTTTCTTCGTTCTGCCTTGTTTGGTCGATATTGCTGCTGCTATTAACGTTATGTCGTTATTGCTTCTATTCTTCTCTTCTTGTTTCTATTGAATGCATCGTTCTACATTTGCTGTTGCTCGTTGTTCTCTCCTTTTCACTATCTTCATTCTCCTAATTTTCCCTCTTCGTTTCGATGTTGTTACCAGCCAATGTCGCTGCTGCTGTCTGTTGTTGGTATTTTAGTCGAGATTTTTATACTTGTTCAATAAATTAATTTTTGTTTTACGATTTATACTAATAAATGAGAAAATAATCGATTTTGTTTTAATTACACTTCTAGTCGAGACTATTTTCCCTAATAATTTCTCATTTGTCTACGATTGATTATTTTTAGTAAAATCAGTATTATTTATTGATAAAATGTATTTGTTAAAAATAATTTGAAATCTTTATAAATCTCATTTCATTTATAAAACTCGTTGACTCAACTAATTTTTATATCGTTTTTCTTAAAATATCTCGTCTCTGAAAATTTATAGTTTTAACTCGATTTCCTAATTATTTATAAAATACTATATATTGAGATATTATATTTTATTTATATTTTGAGTAACGAATTTAGAAATATATTAAAGTTACGATAACGACGATAATAATAATAAAATATTAATTTCGTTAGAAATGCTATTTTATACATTTCACTAATTTTAATATCTTACGTATTTTCTATAAGAATATTTTTAGTAAGTTTCTAAAATTAGTAAGTTTCTATTTTTAGAAAGTTTTCTTTTTAATATAAAGTATTTATTCATTTTATCCTTATATGATTTATATTGATTATATCTTTTGAATATCGATAATGGCTGTTTTGGAGTTATGGAATGAGGACAAGTGTATGGGTAGAGTAATACAGTCTAGGGTATACGTTTTGCCATCAACTATAAAGCTGGTGTGTCTATGTTGAGACGCATTGGTCGTTGAACTGAGCATGGTTTGTGTTCAGGAGTGTGTATATTTTGACCTTAAACTTAGATATCGCATCGTGTAAGTCGCCGTCGGGTTGAACTGGATTACGGTTGGTGTCCAGGAGGGGTGTACATTACTTAAGCCAGGACCTCGCTGCACGCAGTCCTGTTATAGTTGAGTTGCCTAGTTAGAGACCGAAGTCTAATTTGTTTTGACTAAGTTCTCGAAGCTAGTTTGAGTATTATCCTAGTGAAAGTCTATTCCGTTGCACTGATTGATTCCCATAACGCCATTTTTGAATATTATTATTATCGATTGATATTGACTTGCAGATTTGCAAATGCTTTAAGTTTCCCTGAAAACTTATTTTTATTATATCGTTTTAATGTTTTCTCATTTTAATTATTTTGATATAGTAATACTATTATTTTTCCATATGATATAATATGGCTGGGAGAACGTCCGAGTTACTCCCCACTGACGTGGCTGTTATGTTTATAACATGACAGGTAATTGCTGCTGGGCTTTGGGTGTGAGCTAGCGAGTAGCGTGGATCCTACTCTTTCTTTATTCTTGTAATTTATGGATTTGTATAACCCATTTGGAGAATTTCCTTTTTAGCCCCTTTTGTAAAAAGAGGCCTTTGTATTGACTTACCATTTCTTTTAATAAGATATAGTTTGTCAGTGTGTTTTAATCCCAACTTTACAGTGTTTCCGCCACTGTATTGCGTTAGAATTTCTAGAGGATTACAGGCCTTAATCGATATGCATTAATTGGTTTAGGTGAGTCAGAAGCATGATTAGATTTGACCTGTATACCGTTCCATTAGGATGTTTTTCATTGTCTTGTGCTTGCTTGGGACAAGCAAGGGTTCGGTTTGGGGAGTGAGGTTTGATGCGTGCTATTTATATATGATTATTCGATCTTTTACACACGCATTTCCATGCATATCGAGTAGCATTGTCTACTATTTTCCCCCGAATTTGATACTTTGTGGTCATGTTGCATCTTATGCAAGTTTGAACCCGTGGACGCATAAACCAGGCAAAAATCGCGCTTAAAGATGAAATCTTATGCGAAATAAGAAAAGAGAATGATCGTTTCCAAACAGGTCAAATTAAAACGTGAATATCTTGAGTTATACAACTCCAATTGAGATGATTCTCGTTGCGTTGGAAAGATCTTTCTCTTAGATTTCCAACGGTATATTACAAGCTCGATTTTAAGAAGTAACGAATAAATGGCAAGCGTTTGAAGTTGAGCGCGCAGTGCTGAGAACGGAAATAGGTCACAAATAGTCGAACGACTATCAATGTAACACCCGCTATTTTCCTAGCATTTTTATCTTTTCCGTTATGCCTTCGTCATAACTCTGTCACTGTCGGGCTTGTGTTTCATCATTTTTCCAACTTTAATTTCATTTTCGAGTTTAATGATATTTATTTTTATTTTTAAAAGGTTTTAATTCTTTTAGATCTATTTATTGGATTTTCTTCGTAAACTAATTAATTTTCCGCGAGGAATTCTATTTTTCTACGAGTTAACGTTTTAAGCTTGGATTTAAATTATTTCTTTTCCTTCAAGTGTCTGAATATATTTATATAATATTTTCAACCTAGAAATATTTTTATTTACGAAAAGTTAGCCATTAATGATTTTATTACGAAGTTTCGTAAATAAATATCTTCTTACGCGAGGTTTACTCGAATTGCTTTGAAATACCTTTAACTATTTTACGATTCTTCTTTTTATCAACTTACAAATTATTTGAGACATTTTCCCCATATTTTGGACCGACAAAGCTTCTTGTCACAATTTTACTACGTTTTATTAATACGTTTCATTCTATCACGTTAAACCGTAAACGTAAGATTATTTTCTTTTCATTAAATTGATGCATTATTACTCAAACTCTTCATACACCTTCTTCCTTTATTTTAGCTGGAACTTTTGACTCACTTTCACCTTGTTTTTATCAAAAAATTCATTGTCATTAAGCTTGCATAAACCATCCATTTCCTATCATTCATTTTTACATTTAAACAAAAAAAAACCTTTCTTTCTTCTTCATTTTGGCCATGACACCAGCAGCCTCTCAAGGCTTACTCTTGCTTCAAATCAAGTCTTGATCGTCCCATTTTCATCTCCAAATTAATCGTCTATCTTTTCCTTTCGTTAAGGTAATAATCGATGTTATTTCCGATCGTTATTTACCTTGATTCTTTTAAATTTTCTCATGGTATTTTTGTACCATGTATGTCGTGTATTGAAGGATCCTTGGACGAACCCAAAGCCAATGAATTTATCGTAGACTCGGATTTGGATTTGAGGTAACGTCTATGTTACTCGGTATTTCATGATTTTAATTGTGTATTTGCATGTATATATTTTTATGTTTTATTTTGACAATATATGTATGTCATAAAATCTGGAAAAAATTTAAAATTTGAAAATTTGCATGTTTCGGTATTTTTATCGCTTTTACGAGATTAACGATTAAATCGTCATATTACTTGGTAAATTTTTAGACATTAATACTTAAATCGTTTTGTAATTACTATTTTTATTAATCGTTATTGTCGGGATTGGACGATTAACGAGAAAACGTTTTAAAAACCGAGTTTTAGGATTCTGGAAAATTTTATTTTCTAGACAGAATATCCATAAATACATTTTAACTATTTTACGTAATTTTTGTACTATTTATTAAAGTCTTTAATTAATAAGTATTGATTTTCGGACAAATTGTGATTTATCGTTAAAATGATTCGTCTTACCTAAAAGAATTATTTTTCCAGCAATTTTGAAAGTATTTAAATCTGAAACTTTAAGAGTTAAATCATCCCTTAACATATTCTAAATATATTCAATGGTTTAATTAAATAAAAGACGTTAAAAGATTTAATTTTGACATTTGCCGTAAAAATCCTATTTATATTTGTATTGTCGAAACTATTAATAATTAGGGAATTTGAGTTTTATAAATTTTGGAAACACCCTAATTAGTAGTAATAAAATGTTTAAGACATTTTTAATCATTTTATAAGCACTCGTATGATGTTTCAATAATTTCATAAACCTAAATGTTCTCACTTTATCAATTAATATCGTTAAGGCCGAAAATATTAGTTTTATAAATCTATATCGTTTACTAAAAATGTTGTATTAGTATAAACTAATATTTTCGTTATTTTGATATGATGTTATTTTTAGTAAAGTTTCCTAAAATAGAAGTTTCTTAAAATAGAAGTTTCCTAAAATAGAAAGTGATCATTTTCTTTTGTTCTCTTATTGTTTATAATGATTATATCTTTTGAATATCGATAATGGCTTTGTTTTGGAGTTATGGAATAAGGATAAGTGTAGGGTTAGAGTAACACAGTCTAGGATGTACTGCTTTGCCATCAACTATAAGGCTGGTATATCCATTTGGGATACATTGGTTGTATACATTTGGTATCCAGGAGGGGTGTATATTACTTAAGCTAGGACCTCGCATGATAAGTCGACGTCCTATTATGGTTGAGTTGCCTAGTTAGAGACCTTGGATCTTCGCTGCGTGTGAAGTTGGTGTCTGAGTTCTCGAAGCTAGTTTTTAGTATATCCCTAGTGAAAGTCTAGCCTTGTGCACACTAATCGAATATCCATAACGCCATTTTGACTATTTTATTATTATCGATATAATTTGGTTGCAGGTTGGCAAATGTTTTATGTTTTCTTTGGAAAACTCGTTTTTATCATATTGTTTTGATACGTGAAGTTTTTTACTGAAAACTTATTTTTATTATAATGTTTTATTGTTTTCCGTTTTCTTACTATTTTTCTATAATAGTAATTACAGTTTTAAAATCCTGTTATACGGCTGGGAGAACGTTGACGTTGCTCCCCACTGATTGTGGCTGTTATGTTTTAAACATGGCAGGTATATGTATTTTCCTTCAGATCACTGTATTATGGATTGTTAAAACCCTTTTTATGAATTTTATTTATTTATTTATTTTGTAGCCATTTTTATTTTATGGCTTATGTATTGACTTACCTTTTTTATTTAATCAAAACATAGCTACAGTGTGTTATAATCCCACTTCTACAGTGTTTCCGCCCCTGTATTGCGTTAGAATTTCTAGGGGGTTACAATCAAAATAGTCGACCGACTATTCTCAAGACTGGACGAAGACCGAGACTTTCCTAATTTGATGTTTAGGGTTAATAAGACTTTTGGGCTTTTGTTTTAGCTTAGTATTTAAGAAACTATTAGACTAGAATTCTACGACTTCTTCTTTTATGTTTCTAATTCTCTCTAGACTTTTCTTTAGACTACTCTCTTTAGATTTCTCTTTACCCTAAACTTTTAGATCTAGATTTCTGAATTTCTTTCTTCTCTTCCTTTAAACTCTGTAATCTAATTTTCTCTTTGTTCTTCCTTTATTCCTTTATACTTAATTCTTTCTTTCTTAATCATATTAATTCGTTTATGCTTAATTTCTCTTTAGATCTATTTGCTATGCTTAATTTATTTATCATCTTTATTATTGTTGTCTTAAATTTTTCTATGAGTAGCTAATTTTCCTTGCTAGGGTTTAGGGGATCCATGAATTGAATACGATTGCTAATTAGTTTACAGATCTGTCAATGATATTGTGTCTATGTTGTTAATTGTAGCATTTAATTGAGATTAATTTATTAAGTCGATGTAATTGATTAATTGAATTGGTGAACTCGAACCTAAGATCGGAAGCCTGGTAAGAGTTAGACCTGCTACAACACATTAGTTTGCCCTAATAAGATCGGAAGTCGTTAGAAGCATTCTAGGATGAATAGCGGACAGGAAGGACCTTTTCACTACCCCTTAGACCAATATCTGTGATAGACCTGTGACCCATACTATGACCGTAGGAAATTCATGGTGAACCGACGATCCTAGTTTTTTCTCTATATTTATTCATCCTTATTCATCTTGTTATTCTTCTTTTTACTTCTTTTTACTTCTCTTCCTTCACTACTTTTAGATTAGTTAACCACAACCAAAAACCTCCCGATTTGTTACTTAGATAAACTTTAATTACGAGTAGACTTTATTTGTCTCCTTGTGGATACGATCCTGACTTCCCTAGCTATATTTTTAGTTAGACCTAAGTTGGTTATCTTTGATAGGTGTACGATTAGCTTATCAAGCATTGGTAATAATCTATCAGAATTATCCTTCACAAGGACAAAATCTGTATCTCTAATTTTGAGAACGATTCTCAAGATACCAATCGACAAGGTTGAACAATTCAAACTCTGTGGACATGACATAGGTCCACCCCGACGCGACCACGCGCGGGTTTGGGGAGGCGAATGAATCTCCATATGAGAATGGATCGAATTGAAATTTAAATCGAAGTTGGAGTCGCCACCGAACTTTGTGGGAGTTCGGGCCCGTTCGAACCCACTCTATGTCGTAGTGGGCCGTGTACAAAATACGGCCCATTTCCGATGTCAGAGTTTATTGGGTTCGTCCCTTAGCATTTGATACCGATACCGACTTGATCGGATATCATGTATTGAATGACTCTCGTTGCCAATGGTTTCGGACATCCGGAAACCGAGGTTCTGAGTAAGGGGTGAGGGTACGTGTTGGGAAGTTCACAAAGAACACCCAACCTCGCCCGCACATTAGCGGCCTCTACTAGGATATCGTTTGATTTTTGAATACGCGCGTTAGTTGAACGATGAATGATATGCAAACATTGTTTTCCTAAGCATGTGAATAATTGAATGTGTTGCTAAGTCGTTTAATGCATGAAAATTAACGTCAAAGTTGTATTTTAGCATGTGAGGTTCGTTTTAGTATAATAAAACAATAGATGAAAAGAGTTACTAAGAAGATGAACAAACGTGTTAGTAACGATCGAATAAATCAAATTAAAATACGAATGCAATGAATAATGTAAAAAATATATCGAGATATGAAATATTGCTAAAAAGACGTTGTTTTGTCCAAAAAATGATGTTCGAAAAAAGATAATAAAAGAGAAAAGACGGGTCGCGTTTCAGTCTTCCACGCGACTCGCCCGGGGTGCGCGCGACTCGCGCCCCGGCCAGTTTCGAGGTCGATTTTCTGAAAATCGATGTTTTTATTAAATTGCGTACAAATATAGCATAATTTGTACTCGATTCAATATTTTCGAAATTCGTTATATTCGATTATGAAATCGATATCAAATATTCGAAATAATTTTGGAAAAGATAAAAAAAGTTTCAAGAAAGCGTTTTGTAGAAGAAAACTATGTTTAAGAAAAATCGAGGAAAGTGAAGAAAAAAGAAGCCGCGGATCCAGGCTTCCACGCGAGTCGCCTGGGAGTGGCGCGAGTCGCGTGGAGGTCTGTCCCGGTTCGGGTTTCTCGAGAAATTGTTAATTTCGATAGATCGCGTATAAATATGAATTAATTTATACTCGATTTATGCTTTCGATATTCGTCGTATTCGATATTCGATTATGAAATGGATATCGAATGTTCGGAATGACTTTTTAGAAAAGGTTTTGTAAAATTGTTTTGAAAAGAAAAATTTGAACGAAAAGAAAAAGAATGTTAGTTCTCTCCGCGTTTAAATCGTTGTATTTTGTAAAAAAGTAACAATTTTGTAGCATCAACGAGATTAATGTAATTCTTTTAATACGATATTCGATTAGAGAATTGGTATCATATTTTAAAGAATATTCGTTATATGAAAATAGTTTTAGTAGTATCGATATTAAAAATAAAAAAGATGCGACGAAAGACCCGTAAAAAAAATGATGACGACGACGACGCTAGGACGAGAAAAAGACGAGGGAAAGACGAGGGAAGAGAAGAGAGAAGAGAGAAATTGGGTTTGATTTTACACCCTCAACCTACATGCTTTGTTAACTCGGATCGGAGCTCGTCGGAATGTGGCTAAGGTACGGGAGCGTCGGGTTAACGTCAATGAGTTGGTGGTGGTTTCGGTCGGACGTGAAGGGTGACGGGTATAAGGGCCAGTTCCTTCGGTTTTGGACGTGAAGTGTCGGGAATTATGTGTGTCGAGGTATGAAACGGGTGTGTGCAATGTATGTGTATATTGTATATGATTGATCGTTGTGAATTGTTTGATGATGTGAATTGTTGTTGTGTTGTTGCAGAGGGTCCTATTTATAAGAGAAGAAGGTTGAGAGAGGTATCTTGCTTGTACGACAAGAAATACCAATCGGGATAGGAAATGTAAGAAGTTGTGAGGAGCGAGAATTTCGTTACTTGGCAAAGAAGAAAAGGGAACCGGCTGAAAACAGCCTGCTCGGCCGGGTATTCCATGCTCGGTCGAATGCTCGATTCGGTATTCGGATAGGATTCCTACTTGAGATCGAGTTCTACCTTTAATGGAATTGTTTAATATTTGTGTAGCTGATTTTTTGTGGAGTTTGAGCTCGAGTCGGTCACGTGAGGTGACACGGCTGACTCACGCGTCTCGAGAAAACATCTTTGACCGGGTTTGACTCGGTCGCTAAAAGACGGTTTTACCCCCGGTGTCGGATTCGACCCAAATTAGTCTTATTTGACTCGAAATGACCCACTGGGCCTGAATTTGAGGTTGGTTTTGTGAAATTTTTACTCCGTAAAAAGCCCAAGCTAAATATCCATGATTTCGAGCCCATTTTCGAGTATGTTAAAGCACGTTTGCGTCTGATCATCATCGGGTGTTTGTCGGAAACTGCTATAGACACCTGGCGGTCAAAATGTGGGTGTCTACAAACGCATCTTTAATAAATGTGATAATGGTGACTAAATAACAACTACAATTATAGCAAAGCAAAACGATAATTAATATTAATAATCTTAAACAATTTTAAGATAAAACCATGAAAACTACCCTCAAGTTCGCATAATATTCCAAGATCCTAAACCTTTTGTCGCTCAAGTGAACTTGGGCTCACTGCTCAAGCTCCAAAAGTAAAGGTAGACAACAACATTATCAATTACATCAATATGTAATTCTTGGTTCGTCGGAATTAGTCATCATATGACACCAACTATTTGCCTCAAAGCCCAAGTCCGACTTGATAGCAATGTTAAGCTAACCAGATTGAACCTGTGGGTAACCGTTACCCACCTACTCAGTCCACACACATCGGCAAAGCACCGCTTAGGCAGTCACTTCAACCAATGGTATGAAATTGTTGTAGTAGTCAATTCTGGAAAGGCAATACTTAATATTTGTGCGAGGGATTAAATGCATTATGGGTCCTAAACTCCTAAACATGTTACTAGGTCAACTTACAAGGCGACCTATCAGTTCTAGGCACACAAGTCACAAGTCTAAACAATAAAATTGATGCATCATATGACATAATTGTTCAATTGTTATATTAGTGAATTGTGCATAAAACAAGTTAAAAGATCCCATATTTTGATTCGTAATCATATCACATTTCGTAATTGTTATTTGGTTTGAACAATTTCACCAATGTCTTTCATTTTTCCAACTACGGGGAACAATTTTCCCACCCGGAAAAATTGAACGGATATACAAAATTCGATTTACAATCGACCTGCAACTTATAATTGTCATATAGATGAGCAATTCATCAAAATCAAATAAGACTCGAGAAACTCTTTATCCGATCTTTCTATGATAACATGATAATTAAAATGCATAAAATTATTTAGCCGATTTAGAAAACTAATTTTTTTCATTGATTCGGAAAATAAAAGTATAATCCATGTTTGATTCATAATCAACACACAAACGCAAGAAAACGACTTTTCTTAAAAGCGTCACCCGACCCAACACCATGTCGTCCAAGTAAATATTGTGTTGTTTTGGTCAAATCTTTGTCGGTTAGATCGTCCCGTTCCAACCGGGACATACCCGTGTCTACCGAGTCATACTCGTGCCAACCGAGTCACACTCGTTCCGACTTACATACAAAAATCGAGTCTTGTCCTAATCATATTAGGACTCATCGTTAATAAAATTCTAGTAATTTTAATTTCTCAATTTCAATCGAATCTTGACCAATCTTATTAGCCTCATCGTCAACAAGGAAATCGAGGATTATGATGGGTCAATAAAATTAAAACATAATCCCTATTATATCTTAAATTTAAGAGTTAATGTAACAATTTAAATTCACAAATTAAGATACTATAAACATAATTGGTAATTACTAGATTAATCTCATATGAAGTACTCTCACAAATTGGTAATTACCCTAAACAAATTTGCAAAAAAAACGAATGATAAATACTCCATATCACGCAATTTCACTTTAACATGCACGTACAAAGAACACCCAATGTCATATCAATATCAAATACCACACACCACGTGGACATAACAAGTTTCCAGCATGCATATTGTATCTCTTATAATCATGCACAAATATTATATTACATATAGCATATATGGAGGAGGTGGAAACAACTTGCAGTGATCTAGCGTATTTTATATGTGTTTACGACGGAGATTTGAGCTAGATTCGATGATTAAAGATGCGGATTTGGAGTGAAAATCATCTAATTGGTTTTATCTGAGAAATTGTGTTTTATTGAATAAAAGACGTTTTTTTTAGAACTCTAATTCCTTGAAGTGTGATCTGGGCTCGAGACGGAGAGTTTGAAGGACAAGGCCAACAACCCGGGTGAAATATCAAAGCGCAACTCGGGAATTGAAGACGGAACTGCTTTGGAGTCCGTGTCAGCTTATTACTATATTATTATATTATTATATTATTATTATATTACTTTCATTTTATTATTAGATAAAGACTATTAGTATTAGGAGTATTAAATATTGTTCATTATTACGTTTTCATCATTGATAATACATACACGTTCATCAAGACAACGAGAGAAGAACCCTAGTTTGCTAAATACAATTATGTGTAACTAATCTTCCTTCTCGGGTCAAAGATTTGAAGCTTTCTGGTTAATTGATTGTGAGACTTTCTTAATCTTGATTTAACACCTTGAGTATTGTGTATTCCTTGTGCTAATTTTATGATTGTTGTTTGTTTAATCTTTTTGGCCAATTGATTATTTCAATCTTCAATTTATTGCAATTCTTTGTGTTTGAATCCGTAATTGTTCAATTCACTAGATAAAGTTGCAACCTTTAGACCTAATTATTTGTATGTGTTTCATCGTAATTTGGTAAAGGGAGGAATAAACATATAATTCGAACCAATAACCGCATGTGTTAAAGGTCGTTATTTCTATTGATTTGTTCATATCGTTCATGCTGTTATTGAATTAAATTAGACGCGTGGATTAGGTTGTTCAATAATTAGGTTGCTTAGTATCGCGTTTCGAGCTAAGTAATATTATCTACGGAACAATTAAGACTTTCAGTTTCACAATAGAATACTCAAGGATTAAATTAGGATTAGTAGTCGATGATCAATTGTTTAACTAGTTAGTGGATTTTCTTTGAGTCGAGTCTCTTAATTATCTGAATTCTCATTATTAGTTATTTTACTTTCCTTATTTTAGTTATTAGACAATTCAATCACAAAACCCCCATTATTCTTGTTACTTTTATTTATTTTATTCACACATTAATTTACATCGCATTCCCTGTGGATTCGACACCCGACTTACCTCTACTATATTGTTAAAGGTAATAGGACTTAATTATTTATCTTTGGGAGCATACGACCTAGGCTCACCAAATTTTGGTGCCGGTGCCGGGGAAGGCAATAGTTAATTTTTGTGTTTTGTTTAGTGTAGATTTTTATTTTTTATTTTTTATTTTTTTTAGCTACGCTAGTATATGCATAATACTCGTTCCACTAATAATCCACTCGAGCCTTTCGACTCAGAGATCGAACGTTCAATTTTCAGGTGGAGACAAGGTGATAATAGTGAATTGATCATCTTTGATCAACCCGAGCCCGAAAGCGATCTAGATTCTATACCGGAGTCTGTACCCGAATCTGAGGACGAAGTAATCATGGCAAGAGAAACACGGACTCTGAAGGAGCTCACAGCTCCTGATCTTGCAGTTCAACAGTTGTGCATTACTTTCCCAGCTCTCGCCGAGGGAGCCACTTTTGAACTGAAATCGGGTCTGATTCATCATCTACCCACTTTCAATGGAACGAGCATTGAAGATCCGAACAAACATCTTTCGGATTTCCATATTGTGTGTTCTAGTATGAAGCCGACTGGGGTGACTGACGAACAATTGCAGCAACGAGCTTTTCCCTTTTCATTGAAGGGGAATGCGAGAGATTGGTTGTACTATCTACCACCTAATAGTGTCACAACTTGGGTGGATATGAAGAAAGCATTCTTGGAGAAGTACTTCCCACCGTCCCGTTCTGCACACTTGAAGAAAGTCATTAGTAATGTGGAGCAACATACGGGAGAGACTATGTACGAGTTCCTTGAACGCTTCAAGCAACTATGCGCTGGTTGTCCTTATCATGGGTATTCCAACCAAGATCTCATCTTATACTTTTGTGGTGGACTTACCCCGGAGGATGGTCGTATGGTTCATTCTGCTAGCGGTGGAGGCATAGTGAACAAGAATCCCACGGATGCTTGGAATATTATCACGGAGCTAGCTGAGAGTTCTAGGGATTTTGCTAGAAAAGATGGACGCCATGGTGTGAACTCATTGAGTTCAAATACGAGCTTAGAGAAAAAAGTTGATAGCTTAACTTCGATGGTGCATGCTATGATGGTAGGTAAGCAATCAGCTATTGTTTGTGGTAATTGCTCTATTTCAGGTCACCCGAGCGATCTTTGTCCCCAAATCCAAGAGCATGATTCGGAGATGGTGAATGGGATTTGGGAAAGTCAGTCCAACAATAGAAAGTGGGATCCGTACTCTAATACTTACAACTCCGGTTGGAAGGGGCAATCTCACCAAGTTGGTCCTCCTAGGGGTCAATTTATTCCCCGACCACAAGGACAACAATTCACTTCACAAGTGCCGCAACAAGCTATTCCACAAGAATCATCGAGCTCATCGATGTCTACGGAGGATATGATTCGGGCTCTCACCGTTAGTGTTACTCAAGATCGAGCTGAGAATAAGCAGAATTTTAAAAATCTTGAGAATCAAATGAGTCAACTAGCTACCGCGGTCAATCGTTTGGAAGCTAAACAGTCGGGTGGTCTACCTTCTCAAACGATAGAAACCCCGAAGCATAATGTGAGCGCGGTTTCCTTGCGAAATGGTAGGCAATTGGCTGAGGTTGAAAAGCCTAAAACGGTGATTATTCGTGAAGAGGAGGAGCTTGTGATCGATAAGGGGAAGCTCCCTAATGAAGAGGGAAGTGGAATTGCTTCCAAGTCCAAGGAGGCGACCCCGATTTTTCCGACTTATGAGCCACTCCCACCATTTCCCGAAGCCCTGAGAGACACTAGAAAGAAGGAGCATGACACCGATATTTACGAAACCTTTCGTAGATGCGAGGTAAATATTCCTTTACTTGACTTACTTAAAAATGTTCCTAGATATGCGAAATTCTTAAAAGAAATTTGTACAATCAAGAGAAATCAAAAGGAACGTAATGTGAAAAAGCCTAAGGGTCAAGCTAGTGAGTTTGTGTCGGCTTTGTTTAGAACTAAGACTCCTCCTAAGTGTAGTGATCCGGGTATGTTTACTATACCTTGCACTATAGGTCATATGCAGTTCGAAAGAGCCATGTTAGATTTAGGGGCGTCAATAAATGTCCTCCCGTTCCAGGTATATGAGTCATTAGCACTTGGCCCTCTAAAGAGCACAAAAGTGGTTGTTCAACTTGCTAATCGGTCTAGTGTTGTACCTAGAGGAGTTGTAGAGAATGTGATGGTCAAGGTCGATAAATTAGTCTTTCCGGCTGATTTTTACGTTTTAGATATGGCACATGATGCCGATGCTATCCCAATTTTATTGGGTCGACCTTTCTTGAAGACCGCAGGAACTCGGATTGATGTTCCTAACGGTTCTTTGACCATGGAATTTAATGGGAGGGTGGTTAAATTTGAAATTAGTCCACCTAATTCGCCTAATATAGATGTCCATTCTCTATGTGTTATTTCTACTAACCCTCGTTCGAGGAGAAGTCGGGAATCACCGGTTCCGAGCAGTATTTGTGAATTGCAGGATCTCACTCCTACACCCCCGAAGTGTAAAATTTTATGGGCTAGCCGTAAGGATGCGAGAATCCATCGAGGTACGACCAAAGCTTGGTACGACGGGTGGATTAAGAAGAAGACGGGGGAAGATGACGACGCTCCAGTATTTCGCGTATATCATCATGATAATGGGTCGTCTTTTGTTCGTAAGATGAAACTTTAAATCAAGTCGGTGATTTAGTGAGCTACCGTGCAACATGTCGAGCCAACGACGTAAAACAAGAGCGCTTCCGGGAGGCAACCCGCTTCTTATATATTTTTATTTTATTTTATTAAGGGTCGTGTTTTATAATATTAGTTAAGTAATTATTTTTCGTGTTTTTGTCGAATAGGTTGATGTTATTTTTATTTTTGATTTTGAGCGTGATGATAATTTTTAGTATTTTCGTAGGAACGAGGAAGACTAATTTCATGAGTTGGGGCGACTAGCATGGCGGTCCCTCAAAATCGAAGTGAAATTGAAGAAAATCGAAAAGGAGACGAAGTTCCAGCGACCCGGGCGAGTCGCGTGGACCCCGGGCGACTCGCGCAATGCTCTTCCACTACAGGTATGTTTCTAATCTAAAAAAAACCAAAAAATCAAAAAACACGCTCATTGTTCATCTTCTTCCTCTTCACCCCATAATTCAATCCACCATCGTCCTCTTATCTTCATTCCTTTATTCATCCCCCTTCTTTCTTTTATTATTACCCAAATTGCCATCCCATACTCCATCTTCCCCAAATTCACGACAAACCAGGCGGAGCTTTCGATCGTTCACGGTCGCCTGACGCTACCAGCCACCCCTTTTACATACTCGCACCACCATCCTTGCTACTCTTGGAATTGACGGTATGTATGTGCCGAGTATCAACACAAGTTCGGGGTAATATGTTCGTAATTTTGATTTTCAGGCCACGAGGGGTCTGAATCATTGTTATTATTGCTCCTACTTGCTTTGTTGTTGCTAGTATGCAACTGTACCTATTATTGCGATTATCATGAAGTTTATGAAAAGTTGAAACCAGATAGTGTGCACTTTGTTGTGAGAGGCTGCTCTTCATACTACTGTTGGTTCTAGTTACCTTGAGTTGAATTATTGGTATCACATAAGTGTGATTAGTAGGTGGAAGATGAGTTAATAGTAGTGCACTTATACTGTTTGAGGAAATGTTTCAGTGAAAGTTTCGGCTGTTTTTGAGTGGTTGGAGTACATTTTGAAGGATGAAGTTTGGAGTGAGTTGACATTCTTTACATTCTTGTTTGCTTTAGCTTTGTTGTTGTGCTCATTTGGGGATTACACTCTTAGTGGCTGTAGTAAGAAGGTTAATTGTTCATAGTTTATTGCCAGCAAGGTGGACTTATTTGCTTACTCGAACTGGTGTTGTAGTGGTGACTGTCATGGATTGCGTCGAGATTTTGGGTTTCGGGTATTCTAATTGCTATTGTTTGAGATGGTAGTTTGTGTTGCTCTAGCTCATATTGGGAAATCCTTGTGCTCCTTTATGGCACCATGGCGTATGTGTGGGGAAGAGGTACAATGAAAGGTTGATCCACATTTCTCCGACAAGGTGCGTTTTCCTTTTCATTTTATTGTGTCCTGGTAACATTGAGGACAATGTTTCATTCAAGTGTGGGGAGAAGAATCAGACCGGTACTTGTGTGATATGCTTTATTTAAGTTACTTCGTCATTCAAAAAAAATGGAAAAAAAAAGTTCAAAAGAAAAAATGGAAAAAAAAGAAAGAAAAAGAATACCCGGCTAGGTGAAAACCCGGAAGGGCGCCTAGGCAAGAATGAGAAATGTGGCCGAGGACGGAGTGAAAACCCGAAAGGGCACTCCGAGTAAAAAGAAAAATCGAGTTGTGTGCCACGAGAGTAGTGTGAGTTGAAAAAAAAATGAAAAGCTAGAGTGAAAATCCGCAAGGGCAGACGCTCTAGGCAAAATGAGGGATTTAGGAAAAAAAAATTCACAATACTTTATTCATTCTTGGCGTGGTGTCATAAGAAGGGTGACATAGAAGGTCGCTCGGGTAGGATAGTTGGTTAAGGTGAGAAGAATCGCGGTGCGGTGTAGTCGTAGCACTAAATATTATGCGATTGGAGGGTTGTTTTGTTTTGTATTGAGATGTTAGAGGCGTTTAGGTCGATCACATGTGTGGGTTGTGGAGAATAGTGGTATACATCATTTACCATTGGTGATATTTTGTAGCACATGTGATCATGTTTAGGATTCGGAGAAATAAGGGGCGTAGCGTCATTTTTCGATGGTTTTTGGTGTTGTTTTGTGGTCACAGTTTTTGTTGTTGTGTGTTTTCATATCATTGCGACCTTGTGCTTAAACTTTGAGGAGGATATAAGGAGGGTGGTTGAAGGGATGAATTTTGTTTGATGTCGAGCTTCCCATGTTTCTTTTGCCAAGATCTTGTGTTTTATTGTTGATGTTTCCGAGTTTTGCTCGGGACGAGCAAAGGGCTAAGTGTGGGGAAGTTGATCTAGCGTATTTTATATGTGTTTACGACGGAGATTTGAGCTAGATTCGATGATTAAAGATGCGGATTTGGAGTGAAAATCGTCTAATTGGTTTTATCTGAGAAATTGTGTTTTATTGAAGAAAAGACGTTTTTTTAGAACTCTAATTCCTTGAGGTGTGATCTGGGCTCGAGACGGAGAGTTTGAAGGACAAGGCCAACAACCCGAGTGAAATATCAAAGCGCAACTCGGGAATTGAAGACGGAACTGCTTTGGAGTCCGTATCAGCTTATTACTATATTATTATATTATTATTATATTACTTTCCTTTTATTATTAGATTAAGACTATTAGTATTAGGAGTATTAAATATTGTTCATTATTACGTTTTCATCATTGATAATATATACACGTTCATCAAGACAACGAGAGAAGAACCCTAGTTTGCTAAATACAATTATGTGTAACTAATCTTCCTTCTCGGGTCAAAGATTTGAAGCTTTCTGGTTAATTGATTGTGAGACTTTCTTAATCTTGATTTAACTACTTGAGTATTGTGTATTCCTTGTGCTAATTTTATGATTGTTGTTTGTTTAATCTTTTTGGCCAATCGATTATTTCAATCTTCAATCTATTGCAATTCTTTGTGTTTGAATCCGTAATTGTTCAATTCACTAGATAAAGTTGCAACCTTTAGACCTAATTATTTGTATGCGTTTCATCGTAATTTGGTAAAGGGAGGAATAAACATATAATTCGAACCAATAACCGCATGTGTTAAAGGTCGTTATTTCTATTGATTTGTTCATATCGTTCATGCTGTTATTGAATTAAATCTAGACGCGTGGATTAGGTTGTTCAATAATTAGGTTGCTTAGTATCGCGTTTCGAGCTAAGTAATATTATCTACGGAACAATTAAGACTTTCAGTTTCACAATAGAATACTCAAGGATTAAATTAGGATTAGTAGTCGATGATCAATTGTTTAACTAGTAAGTGGATTTTCTTTGAGTCGAGTCTCTTAATTATCTGAATTCTCATTATTAGTTATTTTACTTTCCTTATTTTAGTTATTAGACAATTCAATCACAAAACCCCCATTATTCTTGTTACTTTTATTTATTTTATTCACACATTAATTTACATCGCCTTCCCTGTGGATTCGACACCCGACTTACCTCTACTATATTGTTAAAGGTAATAGGACTTAATTATTTATCTTTGGGAGCATACGACCTAGGCTCACCATGCAGCATGTAATAATAATATTATATTACTTATAACATCAGCAATAGTATACGCTTATTAGCATATGACGCAAAAACAACAATGTGTATCAACTTAAGCAGTATACGAGACATATCAGCGGAGGAATAAGCGGATAGGATGCAAAACAATTCTCGCAAAATAAATAATCAAATTAATACGCGATAGAATCCCTCATAACCAATTATGAGACAAAGATTCAGGTCGATTTGATTAATACTACATAAAAGAGGCTCTGATACCACTGTAGGGTTACAACCTTTAAACCCAAGGACCTGTTACGAGTATTAACCGAAAAGACAAAAGAAGAGGGATAACAATTATACCTTATTTGCAGCGGAACATCGTATTAATAAGAAGTATAATAAACCAGAAATATATATAATCTCCAAGAACAGAATAAATAATCTTCATGGACAAGAATAAATAATCTCCACGGACAGAATAAATAATCTCCACGGACAGAATAAAGCACCCCAAACGTGATGCCTCCTTTGGTATCCACACGGGTACAGAACTGAGACGTATATGCTAGTATAAAGGTACGTGAGACCGTCTCACAACTTTTCTCTATATCTCTCTTATAACTCTTTATAAGATGAATATATTATGAGTCAATAGCCCTTTTTCCCTATATTGGTTCATCATATGAACCTCCTTATATAGGAGATGAAAGGGTAAAATTAGGTTATTTCCATAACTCTAATTACCATAATTAGATTATTAGTATAACTCTAATTACCCTAACCTGACAACGCAGCTGGATTCGTATTACTACTGACCCGATATATTTAATATATCGATATATATTAATAATATCCCGTACACATTGTGTGTGACCCAATGGGCTCACTTAAGACTACCAGACACGTAACTCATTTACATGTCAACCCGACATCGACCTCTAGCAAAGCATATCGGATACATAGACTTAAGCGGGTTAATCCGTAGGACAGTGGACCTAACTTCTTCACCTTGAGCATAGTGATTTCCTTGATTGAAGTGATTTTCATGAGGAAATCGTTGTTGATGGTTGAACCCATTGAAATTGGAATAAACGCTTTGATTGGGGGTTCTTGAACTTGATTGGCCTTGGAAAGGATATGGTTCTCGGGTCGGCATAGAATAAAATCTGGCTCTCCAATTAGGATTGTGTATATAAGGCTCTTCATAAGTTCCTTGAGCATCAACTTTATATACTTTCTCTTCTCTCATACAAAATTGGATTCATGGTCGTATTTCCCACAATGATCGTGTGGACATGACGTAGGTCCACCCCGACGCGGCCACGCGCGGGTTTGGGTAGGCGAATGAATCTCGTGGTGAGATTGTTCTCGGGTTCGAAATTTAAGTCAAAATGGAGTCGCCACCGAATTTTGTGGTTATTCGGAACCATACGAGCCCACTCTATATCGTCATGGGCTATACACCAAGTACGGCCCACTTCGATTTCAGAGTTTATTGGGCTCGTCCCTTTGCATTGCAATACCGATACCGTTTAAACCGGCTTTCGTATATAGAATGACTCTCGTGCGCCAATGGTTTCGGGCATCCGGAAACCAAGGTTCTGAGTAAGGGGTGAGGGTACGTGTTGGGAAGCCCACTAAGGACACCCAACCCCGCCCGCACATGGCGGCCTCTACTAAGACATCGTTCGTGTTCGTGTACGCGCGCTAGTAAAACGACTAAATGATATGCAAACAGCGTTTTCGGGCTAAGCATGCGAGTTGTTGATTAACTACGTCATTTAATGCATCTTGATTCACGTCAAAGTGATTTAGCATGTGATGTTCATTTAAATAAATAAATGGCAAACATCAAATAATAGAAAACTCGTAAATAAAACGGGAAATCTTTTAAGAAGACAAAATTTGCAACTGTGTAAAGACAAAACTTGGTGACACATACATATATGAGGGAAAAATTCAGTAAGACTAAATTGACAAAAGGAAAGAAATTATAAATAATAATAATAATAATAATAATAATAATAATAAAAGGTTGCTCAAGCATTTAATGACCGCCACGTGGCCAAAAATTAAATGCATAAACAACCCTTTTAACTTTATTTATAGATTACACGGGCGGAATACAACCCGGAATTCACAATACAACGAGCAATAAAATAGAATAATTGAATTATAAGCAGCAAATGCTAACTAGAAACGGACCCGTATATAATAAATATAAACTAGACCGTAAGTTGTGCAGATGGACGAACTTCGATTAAATACACATTATATTGTGTATTAAACAGAGGACGGAGATATGGAACCTAGGCGTGGTGCTAGCCCGATCCCGAATCTCGATGCCTTGTCCCGACTTATCACATCGAGAAATGGAGTCTAAATTAATTATGTGTCGGATACGACTAAAGAGTCGTCGATACAAAAATTAATAGTGTGAGACCGTCGATCAAAGTCGTTTTAAGTGATATGATATGCATGAGTTTTGAAAAATAGGATCACGTGATTGACTTTACACGTGTCGACTAAAAGTCGTAAAAAAAAAGACGAGCCTCAAAATATGGAAATATGTCGCGAAAGTCGCCTATTGATGTAAGAATCGAAGAGGATAGAAAGGCGAGAAAACGAGAAAGAGGACTCGGCCGAACAGGCCTCCCCGCGAGTCGCCTGACCGGCGCGCGACTCGCATGGGGGTCTGGCCGTGTGTCCTTTATTTGTTTGAATTCGATAATTGACCGAGTTAAATAAAAATATTGCATTATTTAAATTCAACTCGGTTCTCGATGTCATAAACGTGTATTATGCGATTATGAGACCGTTATCGGGATTTTATGAAATATGCTATTATGTGATTGAAAATTTTGATTAGTGACGAAATTATAGTCCTCCGCGTCACGACATCGATACTAATCCTAAAGAATTATGTGATGTCGGTTTTCGCCTCAACGGATCTCGTACTAATCTTGGAAATGGAGTCTTACGCGTTCAACTATGAGCAATCACGATCGCGTTATGCCCTTGAGTGCATTGGGGCGGCGCTCCTCGAAAGGGCGCCACCTCCGTCGTAACTCGTAAAGGGATTAAACGGACTTTGGATGATCGTCGTAGTCAAACGTGTTAAGATCCGAATTTTAATATTATATAATTCTATATATATACACGGTATTAATATGTTAATGACGATAATTAAATGTTAGAGGTTAGATACAATAAATAATAAAAAAAGTTAGATTGCGATAAATGAAATGTTAGTAGCAAAATTAAAATAATGTTAGTAACTGAATTAAAATGTTAGTGTTAGTATGTTAATAATAATAATAATAATAGTAATAATAATAATAATAATAATAATAATACATATATATACATAATCAAAAAGAAAAGAGAAAGGAGAAAGAAATGTCGGGATTTGAATTACACCCTCAACCTACATGCTTAATGGCCTCGGAAACGAACTCGTAATAGCGACGGGAGCGCGGGAGTGTCGAGATATGTAGGGTGAGTTATGGTGTGTGTCTTTGACGAGTTTTGATCTCGAGAATTTGAATGTGTATGTGTGTGTGTGTATGTATGCCGCCGGTTTAACGAGGGCAAATGGCTCGGTTTTTTTGTATTGGTTTGCTTGGGGTTGTTTAGATAGATTAGGGTAGAAGATGTAGGGTGAATGAGGTTTGCAAAGGCTCTCCTTAAACTCTCAAAGCTCTTAATAATGCTGAAAAAAAGGTCTCCCAAATGATGAGGGTTAAGGGTGTATTTATAGAGTGGGGGGAGTTGGGTGAGTTTGAGTTAATTTAGGAAGGGTTGACCTTTTGATTTGATTATGCATTTTGAATTCTGATTTGGGCGCAATCTTCTAGAAGCTGAACTTGACTGGTTTGTGTGACGGGTTCGTCCTTGACCGGGTTTTGACCCGGTCACTAAAAGACGGGATTTATTTTTGGTGTCGGTTTTGGCCCAAATTAGTCTTATTTTGCTCGGAATGACCCACTGGGCCTGGATTTGAGGTCTGTTTTGTGAGATTATTACTCCGCTAAATGCCCACGTCGGATACTATTGATTCCGAGTCCGTATTCGAGCGTATTAAGTCACGTTAGCATCCGATCATCATCGGGTGTTTTGTCGGGAACTGCTATAGACACTAGCAGGCAAAATGCGGGTGTCTACAGATCGCACGACATTTCAACTCGGTAAGGTTTAGGTGGTGAAATTGATGTTCGCCTTAATGGAGTGACTTTCCTAGGCGGGGTCATTTTTCTTGATGGAGACCTTATCTTGGATTGAGAAGCGTCTCTAGCAACAGTTGTCTCAAATCTCCCAATTAATTGGTCGATTCTCGCCTCAAGAGTGGTTTCCCTATCGTTTGTTAACTTTGACCCTTTGATTGACTCACCTCTTTGTGTTTCTTTAGAATGCTCACCACTTTTGGCCATCTTCTCGAGGAGCCTCTGGGATTGAATCTCGTTGAGTAAAAAGAAGTCGCCTCTTGCAGCTGTGTTGATATTCTCCTTTGCGTTGGCAGATAAGGAATTAAAAAATGTATGGAGCAAAAGCCAATTGGGTATACCGTGGTGTGGGCACTTCCTTTGTAAAACTTGAAATCGATCCCAAGCCTCACTTATGTTTTCCTCTTCTTGTTGTTGAAATGTCTGGATTTCCATCCTGTATCTATTAGTCTTGGACGGCATGAAGAATTTCTCGAGAAAAGCGTTGCATAAATGCTTCCAAGTGTGAAAAGTGTTACTAGGGAAACTTTGAAGCCACCTTCTAGCTCCATTGCGCAAGATTCGGGGAAAAAGAATCCAATGCAATTGACACTTGGTAAGACCTTCAAGTTTGATACCTATTAAGCTTTCCTTGAAAAGATACACGTGCTCTATAACGTCTTCATCCGGCGACCCATGGAAAGTATGTTGCTGAATTAAACTGATCACTAAGGGCTTCAGCTCAAAACCCTCCAGGATAGTTCCGATGAAGACGGGAGAAGAAATTTCCTTGCTAGACGGTTGAGAATGAGATCTGAGCGTAGCCATGCTTGAATCTTTAGATGTTGGTTGATGGAGACTTGATGTAAGCAATTATGAAGTGTTGAGGAATGAATGATGGTCGGTGTGAGATCACAATATTGGGTTCTTGCTTCGGCACACAAGATTTTCAAGAGACTTGTTCTCTGAATGGGGAGCAAGCAACCTAAATAACAAGTATTCCTAGCAAAACTCAACAAACGATGAGACTCCTAGTACCAAATGGCACTAGGGTAAGAGGAAAAATAAAATTAAAGCAATTAACCAAACACAACTAGAATAAAGACTTAATCAATTAGCTACCGCTTCCCCGACAACGGCGCCATTTTGATGCGCGTCGTCGCTAACCCGCATGCAAACAATATTTATAATCCCAACTAACTACTATACAACAGTGATAAGTCAGAGTCGAACCTCAGGAAGCGGTGAAATATAACAGGTCAAGTCTAGGAATAATTGTGGTTGGGGTCTAAAGAAAGGGGGTTGAGACAAAGCAGATTAGACTAATTAAACGAATTAAATAACTAGAAATGAGAAACAATGATAAGAAAGGCGTTAGGGGGAGTCGGGAAGTCAAAACTAAAGATAAAGACACGAGAGTCACAAAAATTATCACAAGGTAGATAAAGGGAGAAGCCACCTTTCGGTTTCCCTACCCAACCTAGCCAAAACCCGTTTACGCGACGAGGAAGCTAAGGTCTCAAGACAAGTTTACCCAAACCCCGAGTTTCTCCATATTGGTTCGAGAGAGTCAATGCTAACTGAGTTGATCAGGCTAAGTCAACAAAAACACAATAATCTCATACAAGACAAATCACCACAAAATGTAACAATCTCCATGAAACCAAGGCCAAAATCTAAAGTTCCTCCTTCCCTAACCCCCTAACTAAAATCTACTCACTAATCATAATAAGCATGACGAAATAAATAACAAGGAGACTAAGGAAAAGGTAATTCATATTGATCAAGAGGAATGAAAAGTAATCTAATTCAATTGAAAGAGTAACACTAACAACAACACAACTAAGAAAGAAATAAATAACAAGACAAGATAAATAAAAGGAAACTATAAACTAGAGGAGAAAGAAAGGTACTAAAACAAAGGAGAGGGTGAATAAGAAGATACCAACAATGAAGAAATTCATAAAAGAGAATGATGGAGATAATAATAATAATAATAATAATAATAATAATAATAATAATAAATGAAGAAGTTTCAAGACACCAAATAAGGATCTTGTCACATAAACCCTTGATCTTCAATAAAAACCCAAATCTTCAATAAGATAATAACTTGATTGCCAAAATGAATGATTAACATAAATCGAAAGAGTAATCTTGATCTAATTCTAGAATTCTTCTATGGAAGATTACAAAGGATGAAAATATAATTAAGGAGGCTACTAAAACTATGAAGATGATAAACTAAGCTAAGAATGAAAAAGATGATAATAGGTAGGTTATGAATGGATGATAAATGGAAATCTAGGGTTAACTATATATACATAGTCCTTAATAGATCCCTAAAATTAAAGCCCAAATCTAATCTTGCTTCATTAATGAGACTTTTGCCTAATGCATCTTCATACGACAAAACTTCACCCTGCGGTCAAATGTCACCCACGAGCTAATACCGTTGGGTGAAACTTCACCCGGTGGTTTCACCCGGTGAAACTCTTCTCCAGATATGCATTTTGGCGCTCTTTTACCGTCGGGCGAAACTTCACCCGCGGTCATTTCGCCTTTCACTACCCGGTGGTGAATGTTTCTTGAAGATCTTCGGGGAGGTAAAAATGTCGTCGGTTGAAACTTCACCCGATTGATTGGATTGCATGAAACTTCACCCAATGGTTTTTTGCCCTCGTTTCTGGTCTCTTTCTTTGCCGATTGATTGGATTGCATGAACTTATAGTTTGTGCGCTGCTTTTCAGATGATATTCCTTCCCCTCGTGCACTTGGAAGCTCGGACACACCTTTGGTTAAGAATCCTATCAAAATAGATAGAAAAACTACCAAAAACACGTAAAATGCAAACGAGAGACGCTAATGCGAGAAAGACTAAGAATAAGGCGATAATCGCACTCTAGTCTTGCGAAAAACAGAGAAAAAATGTGTCTAAACGGGAGGAAAAACGGTCCAAATTTGACACACATCACCCGTCTACGAGAAACCGGGCCCAAGAGGTATAGGTTCGTTGGATATCCCCACCCATTAATTACATCGTGCTCAACATTGATGGAGCCTCCAAGGGTAACCCGGGTATAGCGGGGGTGGGGGGTATTTTCCGTGGCTCGAGTGGCGAGATGGTTTGTGCATACTTGGATCATTTGGGTTTAATTACTGTTACTAGGGCGGAACTCATGGCCTTAAAACGAGGTCTCATCATTACTCGAGAACGACAATTTGAGAGACTCATCATCCAAATTGACTCGATGGTAGTCGTTCAGCTCATTAAGAAATTGACCCCCCTTTCTGAGTGCGCATTCCCACATTGTTCAGTTGTGCCAATCCCTTATTTTCGATCATGATTGGACAGTTGAGATGACCAACATTTATCGGGAAGCTAATACCTGCACAGACTAACTGGCCAATTATGACACACAACAACAAGAGGTCTCATACAATATGAGTATGGATATTCCGACGCAGTTGTTCAAGCCACTAGAAGAGGACTTGGGTGGTGTGTCCTGGCCGAGATAAGTTCCTTTCATGCGTTTTAATTTATACTCCAGTTGTCTAGTCAGTAGTTTCGGTTTTGGGTTCTTACCTCTCATTAGCACCAAAAAATTAAAAAAAATTGTCGATCCGACTGAAGTGGGTTAACAAAACTCCCGTCTAAAGAATCCACCTCTCCCTCTCACTCTCACTCTCACTCTCACTCTCACTTCCCCAAGTTTCCCGCCCGTAAATCCTCTCTTTTCTAGGGTTACTTTCCGCCATCACCGAAACCTCAATTTTCCGACTTACAACTATGGTGTCTCCCAAAGTACTACTATGCACAATCGAATCAACGCTCTTAAGCTCGTCGCCGCCATCGCCGTCTGACAGAATCGAGCTGATGCACGCCATTCGAACCTCTATTTCCTCGCTTCAGAACCTCCTTTCTTACCCTGTAACTTCTCATTCATTTCAACTTCTTACTATACTTTCAAGTCCCAATAGCTCTCTGCGTCACCCTGTGGTTTCGATTCCTATCGGCATTGCGTTCCTTTGAAAAGAAAACTCTACTTTGTTCATTATTACTAGTATTATTGTTACTGCTGCTACTGCTGCTGTTATTAATATTGTTATTTTATTTTCTGTAGCCGCCTAGGCCTTCGGACCGAATTGAGGTGCAGTCAAGGGAAGTTAGGTTACCCGACTCGTCGCCCATATCATTGGATGACCAGGATGTTCAGATCGTGAGTTGTTTTTTTTTTCAAAAGTTATATTAGCCTTTTGATTCTAACAACTTAAGTTGCATTCTGGTGAATTTTTGATTCTGCCTTTTACTCTCTCCATCCAAGTCGTTGTCCACCCTTTTTTTATTTTTTGGCGAGGGGTTAATCAAAATCGAATATATGATTGGGATTGCGGTTACACGACTTCATAGGTGTTGCTTCTGTGACTTCATGTACGTAATGATCATTTTATTAAGTGATCATATTAAAAGGTTACAATATACCCTCTCCGGTTTTTATTTATTGCTACATTTCATGAATATATGTGAAAAATGTTTTATTGAAATGTGACAATAAATAAACCGGGAGTAGTAACCAGTTTGAGCTACATATATGTTTTGTTTCATCTTGACTTGTTTTGTTTGGATAGCAAAATAGAAGGGAAAGGGAAGGGAGGGAAGGGGAGGGGGGTTGGGGTGAGGGTGTTTGGTTACAATTTCCCTCCATTGGAGAGATTTTGATTTACCTTGGAGGAGGGAAAATGGATCCCTCCAAATCCCTCTGTCCCCATTTGCTAACCAAACAATTGACTCTACCTCCCTTACTCCCCTCCCCTTCCTTTCCTTCCAAATCCCTCATTCCAAACACACCTTAAGGGTACATGACAGCATTTGATGACTAAGAGCATGTTTGGATTAAGCTGGAGGGAAAAGGCGGGGAAGCGAGGGAGAGTGATGGATTTAAAATACCTTGTCTGGTTAGCAAATAAGGGTGGATGGAAGTGGCGGGGTAAGGATTTGGAGGGATCCATTCCCCCAAGTCTAATCAAAATCCATCAACCATAAGAAAGATTTGGAGAGAAGTTGTATACAACCCCCCCCCCCCCCCCATCCTTTCCCTCTCTTTCCTTTTTGCGCTTTTCGTTTCCCTCCCTTTTCCTCCTATTATCGTAGCCAAGAAAACCTCAAGTGAATATATTATGATACCTAGATAACTTTGAATTGTGGTGGTGTTTAATTCTATATCTATATGATTGCACCATTGACCTTATTTGAACCCATGAAGCAGAATTGTCGTGCTCGACATTTTATGCCTCATGCGCATCACTAATTGTTATAAACCTTTAACTATTTGTCTTTGATAGATAAGGCTAAAGGCTCAATTGTTGTAGTTCCTCGATTATAATTACCCTTGATTGATGTTACTCATTAATTGATTTGTTGAGTTGCTTAGGCGCTTAAACTGAGCGATGATCTCCACCTAAATGAGATTGATTGTGTCCGGTTGCTGGTCACCGCTAACCAAGAGGTAAGAATGCTAATCCTTTTATCTGAAACCTACCTTCTGTGTATGCGTTGCGATTTCCATCAAAATGGTTATGTCATCTTCTGTAGTTCTTTCAGCCTGATGTATCTGTTGTTTCTGTTAGTGTGGTTTGCTGGGCCGAGAACCTCTGGAAATTTTGCGTCTTGCAGTTGGACTCTGGTACACAGAAAGAAGAGATCTTATTACAGCCTTACACACATTATTAAGGGTGCTTTATTTATTTTCTATTTTAGAGTACCTGTTATACTATTCTACCCTTCATTTCCTGGTTGTCATTATGTCTTTGGCATGTGCAGGCCGTTGTGCTTGATCAGGGACTTGAAGGGGATTTGGTGGCTGATATTCAAACGTACTTAGAAGACCTTGTAAAATCTGGTCTCAGGCAGCGGCTAATTAATTTAATTAAGGTGAGGCGTCTTTTATTCATAGTGTCATACCAGTAACTCATCCTTTTGCATCTGTTCAATAAGCGGTCTTATCTTTTATATTTTGTGGGTGCAGTCCGTTGAGTTGAAAAATATCATAAATTGGCATGATGTGTCTGCTATGAGCTAGGATATTCTTGTGAAAATAGAACATATAGCATATTGGAAAATGAAATATGATTAGCAATCTGAAGTTTTGGTTGACAGTTGTGTTGTGCATCCAATGTTATCCTCACTACAAAGACTCTGGTATACCTCCCATATTTTTTCTCTACAAGCGTTCAAGTGTTAACCGACAAACTTCCTAGTTAGGTGAATTTAGCCGGGCCCGAAAATAGGTGTGTTCACCATGTAAAAGAATGAAGATCGAGAAAATTATGTTATGTTTGCTTCAACACCTCACTCCACATTCATAAGCCGGGGTGTAATGATAAATATGTTAGGATTGGTAGGTTGTTGTCTAGAAGCGACACGTCACCTTTACACCTTAAGGTGCTATTAATTTTACAAGTGTGCGCTACATCTTTTGGGCATGGGTGTAGTGAAAAATGTGCAAGGGTTGCTAGGCTGTTGCAAAAGTAGCATGACACCTCAAAATATGGGTGTCAAATTTGGACGGTTTTTGGCCATTGGCCGAGAGCCGGCGAAGAAGCTACTTCACAGTTTTATTAAGGGTAGTAGAATGCAATTTGGGACATGGATGATTGCTCTTTGGCGGTAGATCAACCGAGGCGGTGGTTGTGAATAGACTTTTCAAACGGGTCAACCGGGTCGGGTTCAGGTTGGGGCGGACCACTTTGGGTTATCCGTTATCGGCTTAGGTCGGATCATTTCGGGTTTGGGTCATTTTGGGGATTGCTATTTTCAACTTTTTTAGGGATATCGACTCGTTTTCTATAATAATAGTCGGGTCAGTTTTGGGTTAGCTCATATCAATTCGGGTTACGGGTCAAGCTCGGGTCTTCACTTTGGTTGTTGGGTTGGGTTCAGGTTGGCTTATTCGGGTCGTGTCGGGTCAGTTTTGCCATGTGTAGTTGTGAATAGTGGAAGGATTCACCCCAACGTAATTTGTCGACAAGAGACTAGTCGGAGACAAAACATATGTATTGATTCCTTAAGGTTAAAATTTTCGTACTCGGGTAAGGATAAAGTCGTAATAGAGTGTGTAAAAAGTGTCTAAGCATTAAAGTAGTGTACGGGATGAACTTCTAACTATCCTAAGAGCATATGCACCAAATTTTAGATTAGGTGCGTGCACTAGAAGCGATTTTTAGGAAGATTTGGAGGAGCATGTTGAATGTGTCCCTATTGGTGAGCAATTGGTTATTGGTGTGAGCACGTAAGTACTTATCAGGATGGTTTTGAGAGCATTCATAGTGTCTTTGGTTTTGGGGTGAGGAATGAAGTAGAAAACGACGTACCAAACTTTGGTTTGGGTATTATGAACACTTGGTGCGAGAAAAGAAAATTTCATCGGTGACTTATAGGAATGGAGGTCATGCAACTTAAATTGATTATTTTTTAGTAAGAAATGTTTGGAGGAAAACTAAAGTACGCAAGGTGATACTCTAAGCTGGAAAAGTTTTGTACCACCATAGGCTAGGAGGGTTTTCGTGGTATATGAGAAATTATACATAGAGAAAGCGTGACATGCGAATCAAGTAATGGAAACATCAAAGGGGAACATGCAAGCATTTTTTTTTGCCAAAAGCAATATTTGGTCTTGATTGTGCCAAGAGGGATATATATTCAACTTGGGATAAATTAGTGCATGGCATAAAGGTGGTGAGGAGAGAAGTTTTATGGGAATCTTAAGGAAACATCCCATCGAGTAGGAACAAATGTGATAATGACCAAACTAAGTTTTGGGGAGTGCATAAGCAATGAAAAGTAGAAAGACGATAAACTAGCCACTAAATAGTAGTGTGTTATGGGAGGGCAAAAGTTAATCAATAATTGTATGCTTAGATTGGATATGAAAGGAGAGAATGATTTTTTGAAAACTCTCTGCTATTAGAGATAGAGTGAGATAGAGTGACAAGAGGTGTAGGGAGATTTAAATGCACAAAAGATACTAATCAAAGGGTTTTAGATCACAAGTCACAATGAGGAAATAAAAGATAAATGGTGGTCATACTTTCATATCTTAAACAATGATTATGAGGGGTATTGGGTATGTACACACCCTTCAAATTGTGATTAATCAAGACTTCACGTGTAGAAGTTAAGAGCAAAGTTAATGTTAAAATGATGTGGAAAAAGATGAGACCGAAGAAGCTTAAAGGAGCATATGGTATAGCTATTAAAGTTTGGAGGTGTTTGGGGAAGAAATGAATCAAATGCGTAACCATGCTTTTCAATAAGATGTTGACAACAATAATATGCCATCGACGTTGAGGAAGAGTACTCGTCATATTATATAAGAAAAATGGCGATGTTAAAGATCACTCTAGTTATTGAGGAATCAAACGTATATTGATTGCATAAAGTCTTAGAAAATGTGTACATATCTCAAATGTTTAATTTGATATATCTTCAATATTCTCGGCAATCTACAAGAGAAAATATAGTCATGTGGGATCTTGTCTATTAAATTTTTATGATTTTTACTAATGCAAAATAAAAGATGTCGATGGTGTAAAACATGGCTCGACAAATGTGAAAAAGCAAATGGTGTGTTTGGTTATGAAGGGAGGGAGTACTAAAATTCATACGTATTATTTATTATTATATCCACTTTTAATATTTACAATATTAGTAAATTAACAATTATTCCCTTCAAAGATACATTAATTAAAAATTACTCCCTTTTAATTTATTTTTTTTAAATTTTTAGCACCCAAAAAGATGTTAAAGTTCCAAATTTGCTTGCATCGGGAAAATCCGGCAGATTATGTATATGTTGACCGATATACCCTCCTCAAAATAACGACTTTCACCCTCCTTTCTTCTTCTTCTTCTTCTTCCTTCATTTCAATCACATTTCTAATTCAATAAAAGTCCCAAAAAAAAACCTAAAGCGACAATCATCTTAATCCCCCCAAAAAATATTCACAATGATCAATATATAAAGAATGGGGAAAGAAGGGTAAGAAGGAAAGGGAGGGGTACTTTGGGTATGAAATGACCAAAATAAGACAAAAAATTCAAACTGGACGGTGAGTTGTCGGAATTAAGAAATGCAAGCAAATTTTGAACTTTTACTTCTTTTTGCGTGTTAAAAATTACTCCGTAAAAAATATATATTTAAAAGAGAGTAATTTTTAATTAGTGTATCTTTGAAGGGAGTAATTCTTAATTTACTCTTACAATATTTAAACTTTAGTGTTTTAAAAAACTTGGAGATTACCACATCGCTCGAAAAAAGCCTCTTTTATCTATATATTGATGATTGATATTGATTGATTGATTTTATAGGAACTTAATCGTGAAGAGCCGGCAGGTTTGGGGGGGCCCAATGCAGATAGTTTTATGGTTGATGCTCGTGGTGCTGTTGTGGAGCGGCGGTTAGTCGTGAGCCGAGAAAGACTCATCCTTTCTCATTGCCTTGTTTTGTCTGTTCTAATTGCGCGTCCAAGTAAGTGTTTAAATTCTTGTTTTATTTGTGGACTCCAGAGTATGATCTCTAGGTCCTATGTGCAAGAATATTTTATTTCCTTTTTTCTGATGTGGTATATATATATATATGTATATATGTGTATATATATGTGTGTGTATATATATGTGTGTATATATATATCTTGATATTTATTTCATTTTACTTTGGTGGAATCTCCATGATATGCTGTGTCTTTAGGAGCTCTTGTAACCTCACTAGCAGCCTTTTGATGTGTATATGAAATTCTACATTTATGTGGCTGTGGTGTCATGCTTATAAGATTCTGCATTTATGTGCGGAACGTTACATATTCAATTTTTTTATTAGTATATCGTTATCTTACACTTAAGTTCTTGTTCGTTTACTTAGTATATCCTTGTCTGACTAATTTCTTCAACTAGATCTTCTATGTCAGGGGGGGGGGGGGGGGGGGGGGGATCGGCGAAGGAGACAAGTGCTGTGAAGCTCAATTCTTATCCTCTTATATGAACTAAACTAGAGTCCTAGTCTTTTAGAGTGTTTTCTTGTTGACATGGAATTTCTTTTGGTGAATAAAACGAAAGGATCATGTGTTGAATTTTTGCCAGGCCCCAAAGACATTAAAGATATGCTCTCTCTTTTGAAAGATAATGCTGCTGAACTGAATGGCTCCACTGATGTCTCTAAATATCAGGTACCTGGCGTTTTTGCCGTTTCAGTGTTGTGACTTGTCTCAATTCTGCTTAACATCATTTGCCCATGTTTTCTTGCTTTGTCCATGGTGTTAATTTGTTGGTTTGAATCATGTTTCATTTGTGCAGATTTCATTTGGCATTCTATTTTCTCTAGTAATTGCATTTACTTCAGATGCTTTAAGCACTGTTCCAGAGCAAGTCTCTGTCCTCTCTAGTGATGTTGCCTTCAGACACGAATTTCAGGAAATTGTAAGATCCATTGTTCATATCTCTTCCTTTATATTATAAATATAGATGGATAATCTTCTTAGTCCAACGCTTGTTGGATTTTTGTCAGGTAATGAGTTCTGCTAATGATCCAATTGTTGGCGGCTTTGTTGATTGTGTACGGCTTGCATGGTCAGTGCATCTAATGTTGGTACAAGAAGGGAATGCTGTGAGGGATTCTGTCTTAGCTTCTGCTTCAAGAGACTTTCAGAGTCTCAGTTTTTGTTTAGAAACCGTGTTCTCGAACAATGTATTTCAGTTTCTTCTGGAGAAAGTTCTTCACACCGCTGCTTATCAGGTTTTTTTGGTTAAATATAAAGTCAATTCGAAATTTTCATTCATGTTTTTGCATGCTTCTAGAAAACTGCAATCTTTCTAAACATGCAGAATGATGATGAAGACATTGTATATATGTACAATGCTTACCTTCACAAACTAATTACTATCTTCTTGTCTGAGCCATTTGCCAGAGACAAGGTTAGTTTACCTCTTTCATTTCTACTATATAGTTAGGCTTCAGTTTGCATTTTGAAAGTTTCTGACATGCTCTCCTAGGAATAGTATTCTGTAACTCTTTTTTACAAATAGTATTGGATATTTTTATATTGTTAATGGACATCCATATCGAAAAAGATACCAGGGGTGACATCTATACACAAAAGGAGAGCTGGATTATTAGGCTCGTAAGCTCTCATGAGTAGTTTTATACTCTCTACGTACAAAGAAAACAAGTTTGCAACTTTGGTATTAGAAAGAATTGAATTTTTGTGCCTTTTCTGTTGTATTATGTGGTTGTGAGTAAATGAGTAATACATTTAATATTACCATGTACTTTTACATACTATAACTTTCGCACAGGTCAAAGAGGTGAAGGAGAAAGTAATGACAATACTAAGCCCATACCGTATGGGTGTACCTCATGGATTTTCTCAGTTTAATATCAGTTTTGACCATGCTGGTGAAATGAGCCGCCAGCCATTTATTTCTTTATTGGAGTTCATCAGTGAAATTTACCAGGTATATGTGCATCTTGGCTTTTTTTAGAATGTATCTTTAACCAATACAATAGTTCCAGATTTCTAGGATAGATAGCTGTAGTGTTCAGCCTTTCACAAGGCCAATGAATGATTTGAGGTTTTTCAGCTGGGTAGATGTGGGCGCAAGAAGTGATTGTCTCATGGTTTAGGCTAATAAGCTTTGTGTTCATTCAGATTTATTTAACTGATGGGCCATGGTGATTCAGTACATCTCTTCAGATTTTTTTCTAAAACCAATTAAAATACGTGAACAGCCTATTTTGTCAAACAGCCTATTTTTGTCAGCTGCTTATTTATTTTGTTTTTTCTTTCCCTCCTTTTTTTGACTGTTGCTTCCTTTTAGTACTTGTCTATAACTCTATTGGATGTATGTTTTTCCAGAAAGAACCAGAGCTTCTCTCAGGGAATGATGTTTTGTGGACGTTTGTGAATTTTGCTGCAGAGGATCATACTAACTTCCATACACTGGTTGCTTTCTTAAAAATGTTGGGGGCTTTGGTACGTAGAAAATACTTTTATTTTATTTTTATAAGGGTGATCTTTATCGTGTTCACCCTCTAATCTGCCCATTTGGTGCAGGCTTCTAATCAAGAGGGTGCGTCAAAAGTTTTTGAGCTGCTTCAGGGAAAATCTTTCCGTTCTGTTAGCTGGGCGACTATGTTTGATTGCCTATCTATATACGCGGACAAGTTTAAGCAGTCTCTTCAGAGCTCTGGCTCATTGCTACCAGAATTTCCTGAAGGGGATGCAAAAGCGTTAATTGCATATTTAAGCGTTCTTCGTAAGGTTTGTTTCCACGGATTTGATTATTATTAGAATATTCATTACCATTTTCAGCCTCTGTTTTCTATCTTTGATTGATTGTAAGATCCCAATTACTCTCTGTACTGTATTATCTGGTGTTGGAAGTGTTTAACAAACTCTGGATACTATATATTTTGAGAAATTGTTTGCATAGTATTTTTGGTAGGGAGTCGTATCATTTTAATATTGACAAGTGCTTGCTTGACCTCTCCTTTTGTTTGTCTTCTTTTTTCTTCTGATGTGTATTGAAGAGATTTTACTATTCCATGATCTTGTGTTGGCCTATCCGAATATCGGATTGCAGGTTGTGGAATACGGGAATCCTGTTGAAAAGAAAAACTGGTTCCCTGATATAGAGCCATTGTTCAAGCTCCTTAGTTATGAGAATGTACCTCCGAGTCTCAAGGTTGGCTGTTCCTCCTTTGGGTTATTGTGTCATAAGCAAAATTTATTAGATGATTTTTGTCTGTTTAATGCTGACATAATGTATACAGGGTGCCTTAAGAGATGCCATAGCAACATTCATCCAAGTTTCTCCGTTGATGAAAGACACAATATGGTGTTATCTTGAGCAGTATGATCTGCCTGTGGTGGTCGGAGCTGAAGTTGGAAACAATACACAAACTGGTGCTACTCAGGTTTGCTATTTTTGTATGCCCTCAGGTTATGAATGTATAGAGCACAACTTGAATACATAGTTTCGTTTGATGTACTTCGATATGTGTATGCTTTTGCAATTGGTGAAATTTGAGTAATTATACATTGTAGCAGGTATAGCTGTTGTTAGCCACCTGATTCTCTTGTAGCCGGTTTGAGAAATCGCCAACTCACCCGAAGAACACATTAAAGAATGAAAAACCATGTTATGCTAGCAGTTATCATAAGTTTGTCATAACTGTCATTCACATTGGCTTTCCATGCTTATCAAAATTGATTCAAGGGTAGTTTTATGTAATTGACAGGTTTATGATATGCAGTTTGAGTTGAATGAAATTGAGGCTAGGAGAGAATGTTATCCTTCTACAATTTCGTTCATTAATCTTGTCAACACTCTTATTGCTGAAGAAACTGATTTCAGTGATAGAGGCCGTAGGTAAGAATTTATTTTGTTCTCCTTCCAGGTTACCTCTGACATGTTCCTTTTTCAGGCGTATGTTGAAGCTGTATGGTACTTTCTGGTGCTTGCAGGTTTGTTGGTATATTCAGATTCATATATGATCAAGTCTTTGGGCCCTTTCCTCAAAGAGCTTATGTGGATCCTTCTGAAAAGTGGCAGTTGGTAGTGGCTTGTCTTCATCATTTTCGAATGTAAGTGGTGTAATATTTGCAGGCCTTTGGTCATATTGATACGTAGTGGGCATTGGCAATCAAAAGAATCTGAATAGGAGATAAAGAACCCTCAAAATAAACGTAAAGGTTCAGAGGACTAGAAGCTCTCTGCAGTGAAATTTAATACTTCTGCCTTAGCCCGAAGTGCACTCTTTGGTGATTGTTTGGTGCATATTTGCAGGGTTCTTAGCAAGTATGAGATAACAGAAGAGGATACTGAAAGTGTTAGTGACAGACCTCAGATTTCAACAGTGCAGCAAGCTGGTCAATATCAACTGAACATTCCTGTTGTTGAGCTTATGAAAGTATGCATTTTTCTATGGTCTCCATTCTTTTGATTGATCCTAATTAAGTGTGGTTTCTTTGTTAGAACTTAGTTCGACGGCTTAAGGCGTACGACCTAGATAGCTAGGTAGCACTAACACAGATGCAGACACAGACATATCTGACACATGATACGGCGGTCAAAATTTTTTAAGACACGGACATGGCAAAAAATAGGGTTTTTTAACGAGAATAATACAAACTATAGGGCGTCTTCCCAAAATAATACCAAGTTACTTATTATTGGACAAGTTAACCCAGAACAATATCGATGACGTATTTTTCTCGGATTAAATGAAATTGGTATTATTTTGATAAGACACCCTATAGTTGGTATTATTCTCGTTAAATAACCCAAAAAAATATACATATTGAAATAAAGAAAATCTGAAAGTCGTTATAACTAAAATCTATGTTTGGTTACTTAAAATATCGCAATATCGTGAAATTACAAAACAAAAATCAATTATTTTTAAACCTAAGACTTAAATATCAATTTTTTTAGTTACTCCTCCGTCTTGGTCATTTGTTTACCTTTGATTAAAATACGTCTCACAAATAATATAAAAGGTAAACGAATGATGGAGACGAGAAGAGTAATTATTTAATCTTATTTTTAAAGACTATAGTGTCAAATAACTATTAATATAATAACAATATAATTACTCGTATTAGTTAATAGTTCTATTATAATAATTGTGGTTATTATATTATTTTTGAGTATTTAATGTATTCTGCCATATCAAACGTGGTGGGATGCAAAACTAATTTGTTAGTAAAAAGAAGTCAAGACAAATCAAATGAATCACAAAACAACTAATCTGACATTGAAACTAATGTTAAAGTCAAGGTGAAACTTGACCTTGACTATAGCTCATTTCCTCTTACATCATTTTTAAATCAATCTTCTTCGACCTCCAATTTAACTTCTAAAGAACATCATTCACCCTATTCAAAACACTCCCACAAACTCCATCATAAACTCTTCCGAAACAAATAAATAATGGTCCTTCACTCCTTCATATAAAAGTGTGTCAGACACGTCTCTAAATACCATGGATGGTGTCCGACACTTCTCTAAATATCATTGACCGTCTCACGTACATGTCGAAATAAAAAAATAAAAAAATTGGACATGGTTTTATAGGTGTCCGACACGTTTTATCGCGTGTTCGACGTATTGCGGTAGACAGGCTAAAGTCGTATGCCTCAAATTATAATTTATAATCACCTATAACCAACTAACTAAAACAATAGTATAATGGAAATAAGGGTCGAACCCACAGAGAATTGGACTAATTATAACTGTATAAGAATAAATAACTATTTAATTAGAGAATAAGTCGGGGATTTTTGAATGATTGTCCGATAACTAAAACTAATAAAGATGAAAACTTTAGCGAAATCAGATGATTAAAGGTCTCGGGTCAAGTACAAATCCACAATTTAATCACAATTGATCATCGACATCCAGTTCAAATTATTATTCTTGACTACTTTATCGTGAATAGTAGATTCTAATCCTCCTTACTAATAACTAATTAAAACGTATCCCGTTCTATAATTAAGTCTTAGACGTTATAAAAGTCAAGTTCATCAACAAATCCTGTTGAATTAACAAAATTAACAATAGAATGATGCAAAAGATAACTCGTTGATCACTCCAGAAATCAATAACAACATTCATATAATCAAATTGAGCAATTAATCAATAATCAAGAATAAAGGTAAGAACTTTCAAACACATAACCGATAATTAAGCGCTTCAATGTCTTGAACCAAGAAGAGAAGATTAGTTACACATAGTCTTGAGAAAACTAGGGTTCAGAATACTCTTCCTCTACTGAACGTTCAACTTCAATTATGGGATAATGAATATGATCTAAACTATTAATTAAACTAGGGAGTAATAGTGGTCTAATAATAATTAAGTTAAGTCTAACACTTAACACACTTTAATAATAAAATAAAATAAAATAAAATAATAATACTAATAAATAATAAACTGTCACGGAACCTAAAGCGACTTAAGTTCTGTCTTCAATTCTCGAGCTGCGTGAGACTGTGTTGGTTCCGTTGCTTCGTCTGGGCTTGTTCTCCCGAACCTTTGTCTTGGGCTCACCTTATTTTCGTGTTTCATCAATTTTCGACCCGAACCAAGGATCGAGTAATAACGTGCTTTAAAATCATCAAAATAGTTCATATAACATTCATACGAATATAACACAAATGTGAACCAAAGATACCGATTAAGTCAATAAAACCACGCTGAAATCGTCGGTATGACACTACTAAATATGGCCTATCAGCGGTGTCCGACACGGACACGTTGATTGGAATAGTATAATTGGTCAAGGTACCATGCGTGTGCATGAGATCTTCATCAATAATAAGAGAGTAAAGAGACTCACTTCAAAGATAATTTAGTGTCGGACAGCAACGTATGTACTATCATCATAGTGTGATGCAACCATACAAAACAGAAAATAGGAAAATAAGTGTGAATGAAAGAACACGGAGAGAGTCAAGTGAGATGAAAAGAAAGAAAGAAAAACATTAATATTAAGAAAAACCCTTGGAGCCTGTTCGTCGCACTAGTGTATGTTTGTCTTTGGGTTTGTGAAGCATGATAACACTAAATCTTCAATGAGTTTCTTAGCAGAGAACATTCTTTGTGAGCTTAATTGCTTTGCCCAGTTTTGACGAAGGACAGACTTGCTGGGTGATCCTTGTGTGACAAATAGAAATGTGATGTGTCATATAAGACCACTCCCAAGCAAACTTGTTTGATGGGTCATGACCTTCCAAGGTCAAGTTAAGCATCAATTAGAAGTAGAATTAGCATGACCCAAGAGGGAGAGAGGTCAATTGGTGGTCCTAGGTCATGACCTTTTTGACTTTGTAGGTGCCTTTATTTGATTGGTTGGACAAAAATAATTGTAGGAGAGATAGTATAGAATATGGATAACTTAATTAAAAAGTGATAAATAATGTGGTTGGTGACCTAGGTCGTGACCTTCTGGATGGGATGGTGTAAATGGGTCAAACTAAATAAGGTGGGATTAAGAGAAAAAATGAGTGGTGACCCAATTAACTTGACCCTTGCTTGGGGATGGTCTAAGAGTGTGAAATGGTTGGAGATGGGAGATGTAGTAATACATGGGACTTCATAAACCAGTAAATGTAACTGAGCAGCAATAATTATTGCTTAACCGATTTCCAATATTTGAAAGGAGCTTATTAGACAATAGTAAAACTGTAGTCCAGAAACAGAATTAATCTCAGTGTGATCTCTTGAAACATGACCAAGCTAGTATTATTTCATTCTTAGTAATTGTAATGAGGAAGTGCATTTAGTCCCTGGTGTGCTTTATAAGATTAGAGAAGTTTGTCATGTTGCAATTATGCTTAACGTTACACTACCTAGGAGCATGAATGGGGACCTGACTTTGAATCATTAAATGTTTCCTCATCTACTTAGTGTTATGGTATTATGGTCACACTTTATTTGTTATGAGTTCCTCTTATGATAATGTGTAAGCTCTTTTGCAGGATTTCATGAGTGGCAAAACTGTATTTAGAAACATAATGAGTATTTTGTCACCTGGTGTCAACACTATCATTGCTGAGCGAACCAGCCAAATCCATGGGAGCCTTATGGAGAAAGCTGTGCAGTTATCACTGGAGATCATACTGCTTGTTCTGGGGAAAGATTTACAACTTGCCGATTTTTGGCGCCCCCTTTATCAGGTTATTTTGTGCCATGTTTTTTTAAGTGGTTGTCTGTTTTCGATTTTATTTTTCAAAGAAAAAAATTACTTATGAAAATGATGTAAAGGTGATTAAACATAGTTTAATTACATTGATTCGATAATCATAATTACCCTTAAATGAGTTATTTTTTTGGATCATATAATAAGATTTTTTTTTCAAAAGTTTTGTAATCATCATTTTATACTTGATAAGATACTCCTCCCAATCCATTCTAAACTACCCACTCTTCATTTTGGATAAATTGATTCCAAACTACCCATCCCATTTTTGGTAGAAATAAAGTCCTCACATCCAATATTTTATTGTTATATATACTTATATATTTCTCTTTCCTACACGTTCCATTACACACTTTGAGCATCCACAATGGAAGACCTCAAAAATAAGTTCTTCCAATTCTCCATTTTTCACCATTTTCTAAATCTAAGAACTTTTATCCTCAATGTAAGAACTTTTTTTTTTCTTATTTGCGACTCGCATACAATTTTCTTATCTCTATCAATAATTCTTCATTTTTTATTTTAGTCTAAGAACATGGTTCTTAAATAAGAACTAGGTTCTTATTTTATCAACCCTAATAACCCTCACAATGGAAGAACTTTATTTTTAAGTTTGGGGTTTAGGGGTATTTTTTTTTTGGTGATTTGTTATTTGTAATCCATGTTGCAAAGTTTATGATGTTCTTTCTGTGATTTGTTTACGATTCAATTGTTGTATAAGTTTGATTAATGTTTTTTTAAGAAGGATTAATTACAAATCACCCTCTTTAAATTACTCCGTAGTTTTTTTTTGTGAAACACCCCCTTTTATAACTAATATTTTGATACACTCCTTTTATGGCATAAAATAGACATCTTCCTCGACCATCTTTAAACAAAAGACTATTATCACTTGCGTGGTTATGCTCAATCACTATGCCACTTATGCCTCCTCCACTCCCTCAACACAATTTGGAAGACGTGAATAATGAATGGAATTAAGTTATGAACTCGGTTTTGTGTTATTGTAAACCACAAGCCTTTGTTGGTCTACTGGGTGAATCTCAAGGCTTGTTGATCTTTTTTGTGGATCTCCCTTGTTTTATGATGTACTGTACACATGACACGTTGTATGCCACTTCAATTACAGTATGTTTTAAGGCTAATATAAATGTTGAAGCATATTAGCTATGTTTGACTGAGGATTGGTGTGTGAAAATTTATTATTAGAGTGCCTTTGTGGGTGAATGTTAAGGTTAAAATGTCAACTTTTTTTTTTTGCCATAGATTGTATAGTGTTTTGCAACATATTGATTATAAAAGGAATGTTTTGCAAATAATCCTTTTCTAGATAATGCTGCCTTTTTTTAATTCATGGTGTCTTTATTAATTAGATAAGTAGAACCACCTATCTTCATAAGTAGTCTTAGAGTCTTGGTGGAAAAAGTGAAATTAATTTGTTGCCCCTTAGTTTCTCTTTTTGGATATAGGGATCCTGGTTAATGGACTACTAGAGTTGCTGTTTGGTATGATGTTATATTTAGTTTATACCCAGAAAAGCTCTCTTCTAAGATCTTCATTCTCCCTGGTATTTTCAGTTTGATTGGCGATGCCTTCTTTTCTTTTTCCATAAAATGACAATATTCACACCTTTTTTTGCCTGTTGTTTACTCTTGTAGTTGTGTTTTGGAAATGGATTGGGACTGAAAATTTGGAAACCAGTACAAGTAGTAGGCGTGTGGTCCAAGTGATATTTTCTGTATAGGAGTTAAGACTTCTGGTCTTACTGTTGTGCCTTGCTTTCTCATCTAATCTTAAGCAGCTTTGCCAAGGTTCTTTGGCCTTCGTTCTTTTTCTGCATTGTTTACTGCTTCGCCTTTGACTGAAGCTGCAGTTGAGGTTGTAGGAGTTATGGTGGAGTGGATTTATTAGACTTGTGATACATCCATGAGATCTGCTATATTTGTAATGAACAACAGTGTAGGACTGAGTAACTGGCCTTTCTATTAATTACTCTGTTTTTTTCAGTGTTATTTCTTCAGAAAAACTTGTTTCATTGATCAAAATTTGAGATTTTTCTCTGATTCAATTTTTTATTCATCTATTGCATAGCCTTTGGACGTGATTCTTTCTCAAGATCATAACCAGATTGTAGCCTTGTTGGAGTACGTGAGATATGATTTGCAGCCACTTATACAGCAGTTTTCCATCAAGATCATGAGTGCTTTGAGGTAAGGCTTTCATTTATGATCTATCATCTTTCCTTGGACCTGTTTTATCCTTTTTATACTCAGATTAAAAAGTAGTGCCCCCTTAGAATTTGAGCTGGCACCTAAATGTGGAATAATTTAGCTGTTAATTTGAGGTTTATTCCTTTTCTGTGTGCCACATACCAGTCCCCAACAATTGAGTTATTGTTCACTTTCCATTGTTTCAGCTCTCGTTTGGTTGGGCTTGTTCAGCTACTGTTGAATTTTAATGCTGCTACCTCCTTGGTCGAGGACTATGCTTCATGTCTAGAGATACGATCTCAGGAAACTCAGAAGATAGAAGACGTCAGTAATGATCTAGGTGTACTTATACTTCAGGTGATATAGATAATAATTATGTAATCATTATCTGTTAAGGTTTTGAGGTTAAGCATTGCATATTTACCATTTAATCTCTGTTTTCAGCTTCTGATCGACAATATTAACAGACCGGCGCCAAATATCACCCATCTGCTGCTTAAATTTGATTTAGATACACCAATAGAGCGTACAATATTACAGCCCAAATTTCATTACAGGTTTGAGAGCTTCTTGGTTCAACTTTGTTTATTGGACTTGGCAGTCAGTTTGCTCATGAATGTTGTCTGGAAATGCAGTTGCTTAAAAATTATTTTGGACATGCTGGACAAGCTTTTAAAGCCAGATGTGAATGCATTACTCCACGAGTTTAGTTTTCAGGTTTGTATTTAGTCTAGCATTCTTGATCATTGAAACCTTTCATATTTGTCTGCATTCGGTCTTACTTGTCTTGTCCCATCTGCAGCTCCTTTATGACTTATCTATTGATGAACTTACATCTAGTCCTGTTATGGATCTTCTGAGTAATAAAAGATACCACTTCTTTGTAAAGGTATGCATCTTGTGGTTTTCTCATTCTTAGTGTTCTTTGATCTAAATGTCGCATCCTACAATCAGTAAGATATTTGGTATTCACTGCAGCATGTAGATACTTTAGGCGTTGCCCTGCTGCCGAAAAGAAATAGTGCACAGGCTTTGCGAATCAGCTCACTCCATCAGGTAATATTATTGACAATAAGACAGTTGCTATGTTGCTTCATGTGCATATAGTATATTCATGACAATGTTGCATTGTGGCTCGTTTTATGTTTTTATGTCTACTCCTGTTTTTATTCTCTCGTATTTGCAAATTGTTACATTTCATGAGACATTTAACTGTATACCAATTTGTTGATTGATCTTCAAATCTCCAGTGCCAAAGACAGTTTTTGGCTAATCTGCTAGGCAATGTTTTATATTTCAGCTGTGCTAGTGATATCTCTTTTTCCTTCTCTGTTTTCAATTGTGAAACATTAAACGAAACTTAATGTATATTTCTCTATAGATACATTATCTATGTTCTGAATTCTCTTGTCAGAAACATTAAGTTAATTGTAATTAAGCTGTCACAGATAGAGCTGGCAAAAGCTCCCGGCCTGCCTGAAACCCGACCCGTTAGAACCCGAAAATTTAGTAACCTGAAACCGAATCGACCCGACCCGCTTCTGACCCGACACTCGATATAACTGCTAATTAGACGGAACCCGACCCGACTCGACACGATTCAAACCCGAACTGATAAGATTGATAAACAAGAAAACTATTAATCATTTAGATTGGTCTAAATGAAAACGATTATGTTTAAGTTGATAAGTGACTTAATAACAAAGTAATTAAGCCAAATAATAGTTAAAAACCTAAACTTATTAGGAAAATATTGAAGTAATATGATAAAGTAACTAGAGCCAACAATGACCCTTCCAAACCCTAGTTGACCCGAAATGACACGATCCAATAGCGACCTGACCCGAAAGGAATGCTGACCCGATACAACTTGAACCCAATATGACCCGACCTGACTTGAACCGACCCAAACTCACCCCGCCCGATTGCCACCTCTAATCACCGACTCTTGAATAGAGTTACGCTTCCCCTCCCTAATATCTGCTCGATTTCTACCCTCCTTGCCAAATTCCTTCTCATGACTTGGCATTGTGTGTATTTTTCTTCCTTGGGACAAACCTGTCAGGGAATGCTAGACTGCGTAGAGTAGTAGACACAACGGCTGTAGCAGGAGAATGATAATAAAAACTCTTTTTTTTTTGTTTAGAGAGGAATGGAGGAACCTTAATTACTCTGAAACTGACTAATGAGACATGAAGTTCGACTCGAGAAAATACTATGTTTATTTTAATGGGGTACTTCATGAATCTAGATATTATGTCTTCTTTTTCAGAGAGCTTGGTTGTTGAAGCTCTTGGCAGTGGAGCTGCATTCAGGAGATATGTCAAGTTCCAATCATCATGAAACATGCCGTAAGATCCTTGCTTGTTTATTTGGAAAGGCTACAGATGATGGGGAGGGTGATCAAGATATTGCCTCTTCCTTTGCACTACTGAATGGAAATGAAAGTACTGGAACGGGATCAGTTCTTAAAACTAAGGTACGTGCTATTCTCTTCACAACCCGTTGTTTAGATTTATGTCCACTATATGAAATAGCCATCTGCGATGGACGAACTTGACTCTATAAAGTAGATATTGGCTACATGGGTACATGCTAATAGTAATTTCACCCTTGAGAAGACATCTGTTTGGTTTATTTGACAGTCTGGCTGGTGTGAACTGCTAAAAATTAGTGATTGGTGGATGCTAATCTGTCACTTTGTGCACAGACTCAATTTCTTCCCTGGAATTTATTGAGCTTAGAAGCCTTCATTAGTGGCGAGTGTTTTCTATTTCAAGTTTCTCGACACGATCCTTTGTGTTTGGACAGTTCTTTTGTTGCATTTATCTAATTTTAAAAATCACTTTTGGTTTTATGTGCATAAGACCAACTCACATGTACTTTTCACGCTCCTTCAGGCATTAGAACTACTCGATGTCATTCAGTTTCAACCACCTGAGGCCATTATGGACTACTCACAAGTTGTGGACAATGTGAAATGTAGTTTGCTGGTAAAGCCTACTAATAATTATGTTTGATTTCATTTACTTTATCTTTTGGATTTCTTCGTAAATAGATAACTGAGTTTTTTCTCCACAGGTTGAAGAAATACTTCGAAGCTCTGCATCTGAAAAGGGTGGTGTATATCATCACTCAGAGCGAGGTGACCGACTTATTAATCTTGGCTCATTTCGAGATAAACTTTGGCAGGTTTGTGATGTAACTTTTAAGGCCCATGGTTATTGTTTTATAAAAAAAAAATTGGTAGTTGTTTTGTGTTGCACCTTTTCTACACACTATCTACTCTATTTTCTGTCTTAAACATTTCTAGTGCATAGAATGACACAGTTTCCTGTTTTGCTAGTTGGGTGCCTTTAGCAATGAACTGGAGCTTAATGATTTAAGAGAGATGATTCAGCGATTGCTGAGGTGGGCTTGGAAATACAATAGAAACCTTGAGGAACAAGTTGCACAACTTCATATGCTTACTGGCTGGTCTCAGATTGTTGAGGTTTTATTCTGTGTTTTTTTTGTATTTTATTTATGTATTTTGTTTTTTATTATAAATTGTGGGTAGGAGTGACATTTCTTTTTGCGATTCGTTCGAAAAAAGATTTCCGTATAACTTTCATATTAGTTTTTGCTGGATCTCATGAAGAACTGGCCTTGATAACACTGTCTTGTCTTCATCTTGCAGATTTCTGCTTCAAGAAGATTTTCATCCCTTCAAAATCGAACTGAAATTTTGTTTCAGTAAGTAACATTTAAATGAATATGGCTATGATTATCTTAAAGTTTATCATTCTGTGATGGTTATTTGTATTGGTAGATTGCTTGATGCTACATTGAGCGCTTCTGCATCACCTGACTGTTCACTTAAGATGTCGCTTTTGCTGACACAGGTATTCCTAGTCGTGTAAGTGATTCCTATTTCATGATGAATCTTTGTAATGTTGTTGAAACTCTCTGCACTTCGTTATCACTAGGTTGCCCTCACATGTATGGCCAAGCTCCGGGATCATAGATTCTTATACCCAGCCGGGTTAAATTCAGATGCTATTGCGTGTCTTGATGTCATCATGTTCAAACAGTTATCAAACGGAGCTTGTATCTCCATATTATTTAAACTTACTTTGGCTGTACTGAGGCAAGAATCATCAGAACCTTTAAGGAGAAGGTATGGTTCTCTTCCGGTGGTTGTATGCGTCTACTCTTCCTATGAGGAGTCAGAACTAATAAAGTGCTACATATATCAGGCAGTATGCTTTGCTGCTTAGTTACTTCCAGTACTGTCAGCATATCCTTGACCCAGATGTTTCGAGGAGGATGCTGCAGTTACTGCTTTGTACAGATAACAATAATGAAGAATTAGACCTGGGGAAGGTACATAACTGATCACTTATTGGCTATTGTTCTTGTCTCCATTTCTGTATCTTGATTCCAAGTTTGGCTTTGATCAAAAATCTTGCTTGACAAAACTATTCTTTTCCCAGATTGACAAGGAGCAAGCAGAACTGGCTAGGTCAAACTTCTCTATATTGCAGAAAGAGGCCCAAGCTATTCTTGATTTGGTAGGTTGCCAGCTTGAAAAAATTTGTCATATTTAGTTGTAGTAATAGAGTATGGAAACCTGTACATATCTTTTTCAGGGCCTGTTGTCTTTTTACAATTGATTATTGGATGAGCACTTTGGAGGGGGAGTGATTTTATTTTTTTGGCACAAAGTTGAAAGTTACTAGTTTTTGCCTATTAAAAGTCAGGTCCCGTTTGGCTCAATATCAATATACTTACATTTGCACCAAAAAAAAGTCATGTCCCGTTCTTTCTGAAAGGAGGTGAACTGAATTTAAATTGAAGAGGCTTGACTTAATCTGATTTAACTTAATTGGGCTAAAGTACATTGAAATTAACTAAGTCAGCTGAATTGACCAAGACAAACTAAAATTAATGGAGCTAAACTTAACTAAATTGAAAAAGGATGAACTTAGTCTGGAAAGAACAGGACATGTACTTGTTATCCCAAGTTAACTCGTTATGACTCAAGTCACTATGTATTCATCTCTTCCAAAAGCTGATATTTCTATCTTCATGTGCTACTTGATTTTTTTAGTTAAGTTCTCTTGTTTCATGCTTTTGCGTAGTTGGATTTGAAAATATAGATTGTTCTCTCAATTTGTAGGTCATAAAGGATGCCACCCAAGGGAGTGAATCAGGGAAGACAATATCACATTTTGTTCTAGATGCTTTAATATGTGTGGATCATGAGAAATTCTTCTTAAATCAACTCCAGAGCAGAGGCTTTCTAAGATCTTGCTTGATGAGCATCAGCAATTTTTCTCACCAGGTTTGTGTTCCATAGTTCCATGTAGCCTGCTGTCCTTTTGACCAGATCTGCCATGTGTTTACATTTCCCAAGGTGGCACACTGGCACCACGGGAAAAATTATATAGGGGAAACAGGGAAAAGGCAGGTAAATGTGATGTGCTGGCTTAAAAGATATCCTAAAGTTTCAGGAATTATGTGTCCGACATGCCGATATATGTCCGGCAAGGCGAGTCTGAGTAACATAGACTCTAACTACTATGCCAACATCAGATGTTGTCATGAAGAAATGTCTCTCGGCTTGTCACAATATGAAGTTAGCGCTGCAGAACTTTGTTTTCTGTGTTTGTGGAGAATTTGGTAAGCCATGAAGATTTATTGCAAGGACTATAAGGTTAGAAAGTTGTCTATTAGTGGTCCGAGGTCTCTGTGACAAACCAGACTTTCCTTGCTCCTTTTAGTACCAGTTGCCTTTGGTTTGGAAGGATACTCAATTGGTTCTTGAGTGATCCTCCCAACCTACGACTGTGTAATGGAACATGGGTAGGTTGTTGAACATCTCCTGATAGTCTTTTTTATGGACAACGGTACTAGCTTATGGACTTTACTAGTCAATCCTGTTGGTATGGTTGCATAATTTCAAGTTTTAATTGGGTGAATTGATCTCTGGCAGTTGATTTCAATAGTTCACTACGCTGAGTTGACCGATAAGGTTTTACATCATTGTATTGCCATTCATATATGATCCTGTTGCTTTTTAGGATGGTCGGCGTGCTGTGGAGGCATTGCAGAGAGCTTGTACACTTGAGGCTGAACTTGCTTTGGTGTTAAGGATCAGTCACAAGTACGGAAAGGCTGGAGCCCAGGTTCTATCGTCCATGGGAGCCTTGGAACATTTGGGTTCGTGCAAAGCATTGCATATGCCAATGAAGGTGTTTTCTGTTCTTTAAAGTTTACATCAGTATTTCGCTATTTTTTTGTCTTCGCTTCCTGACATATCTGTCACTATAGGGAAGTTTTAAACGGATGGAAGCTAGGTTTGGAAAAGAACTCACTCTTGATGTTAACAAGCAACAAGTGATAGTTGCCCCCGTGTTGAGATTAGTGTTATCTCTGACCTCATTGGTTGATGCAGCTGATTACTTTGAGGTCTGTAACTATCTTTTCTGCATTTGCTGTGTTGGTCAATGAGTTTGTTAGCTCTTACTGAGTCCTAACTATCAGTCAAACATGTTTCAACCGGTCAACCCCCAAATCGAGCATATTGGCCTTTTGAAATATAATCATTTTTGGATGCTTAGATAGGTTTTAGATATGATGATCTTTTTTGCCATTTCCCTAATTTTGCATGACCTTTATAACATATGGAGAATGAGAACAAGGTTAATTTTGATTAGTCAAATTTCATTCAAGTTCATTGACTATGTAGTAGGCTGGTTTGTTTTCTTCCCCTGCCTTCGTGCTGTCCCTTGATTGCTCTTAGGCGTTCTTTAAGTTGGTGCTACATGGTGTAATTAGATTACAGGGATCCGTTGTCATGGAACTCTTGTTAAGGATCCCTGTCTATTCAATTGCCTGGCATTATCTTTTCAAGTAATTATGTTGTAGTTAAATTAGATTATCGGATTCAATAGTCAACACATTGGGGTTGTCTGAGATTAAATATGTGCTCGTCTGTGCTCGTATGGCAACTGTAATCTACTGCCTCCATCCCACGTTTATTCTCCTTATTTGTATATCCCAAATCTATTGCATCCTTTCCAAATATACTCCCTCTGATTCTTATAATTCGACGTTTACTATTTGCACAAATAATAAGGTTATGAGTGGGGATGGTGGGTCTCACCAATAAAGTAAAAAACTAACACAGACAAAAATCTACCTATTGTAGAAATGTAGCAAACCTAATGAATTTGCCGAATATGGAATATGTTGCGAATCGTTTAGAGTCGGACGGAGTGGTAACTAAAAATAGTGAACTTCCAATTATACCCCTAGATAAATGAGCTTCGTATTCCCATCTTACCATTTACTTCCATGTTTAAAGTAATTAGTCAAACATGTTACTGGTATATCCTACCATTTCTTAGATGGATGGGGCAACTTTTTCTTAGATTAGTTCAACTTTGTGGATAATACGTGAAGCACATATATAGAGTAAGTGGAACAACACTTGTTTATTTTTGTATTTTTACAATGTAGGTGAAAAATAAAATCGTTCGAGAGGTCATCGAGTTTGTCAAAGCCCGTCCTGCTCTGTTTGACTGGGCTCTGCATGAAAACATTTCCGAAGCTAGCGAAATGGTGATGGAACTTATTAATCTTGTCATTGCCATATTGAGCAAGGTAAAGATCATATCATTTCTTGTCTTACCAAATTAGATATATTACATAATTTTGCGAGTAATATGTTACTTCAACACTTCATTTAGTTAATTTTTTGTGTACTCGACACTACGCGTCCAATACAAAACATGAGACGTGTTCCATTTGTCGAAATGAGGCATGATATATATTGCCCTTGATTGATATCTTTGGGTTTAATTTCAAAAGCGTCAAATTAGAGAAAAAATAGAATGGACAAAAGGATAAGGATGTAAAATAGAACACTTTGGGTGGAAACATGAGGAGGCAAGTGCCCACTTAATACAAAGAGGATAATGTGGTTTCATGATCTTTTTTTTTTATCATTGTTTGGTCATGGCTAATTTCAGTAATTTATGGAACTTGTCGTGCCTGTGTCTAACTATGTGTCTAACTATTGGTCCAAGACACTTGTTTGATCACATGCAGAAGTTCTTTTAATTTTTGAAAAGTACCCTCCTCGTTCACTGTTTTTTGCCCCATTTCAATAAAATATTCATGAAATGGGACGGAAAATAATGAACGGAAAGAGTAGTATTGACTCTTCTTCAGTGAGTTTAAGCAACATAGTTTTTTTTGGCGTGTGTGGTGGGGGCGGGGCGGTCTTAGTATGTTATTTATGCATGTGAGTTTTTGTTTTTGTAAAGATATGCATGTTACTGTTTTGTGCACCATCCCAAGTGCTTGAGATGGACACTAGCCGCTACCCCCGGTTCCATTTGATTAAAATATATAGAATGTCTGTGTTGGAGCATACTTCACATATACTAAACAAATGTATAGAATCAAATGGAACTAAGGGAGTATTGGAGCTGTACACTAGCTGTCTGTGTTTTTTCTAATTTAATAGTTTGCAGTCTGAGTATGAAAATAAAAACCTAATAGTATGTTAGAGTAGCCTAGTAGTTAGTCGAGTATAGCTAAGAAGTTAGTTAAATAATGACGTGGCAAGTTGCTACATGATACCTAAAAGAATTTAAAACTTACAAGCTGTTGAGCAACCAACTATAGATACATTGCAGAGTCTGTAATATTCATAATACAAATCAATACAAAGGTCTTGTTACATTTCTCTCTACTCTTTCATCAAGTCTTCGTGTGTTCGTCTGGGTTGAGCTGGCTCCCTTGATCACTGCAACATAGTAAGAAAAGAGTCAAGTAGATACTGTAAATTAAAATATTTTTCATTGTTGGTTCACTATTTCACTTAAAGTTTTTCAGAACATTTAATCACTTTCTACATGCGGCAACTTCAAATATGATTTTTGTGTTGTTTTAGGGTGGAAGGAGGAGCTTATGATATTTGGAAATTTTGTTTCACTTCTGTGAAATTTCTATATTTACCCAAGAAATTATGCACATGACAAGATGTATTGAAATCTTGTTTCATTTCTGTAAAAAAAGTTACAGTTACTCAAGATTTTATTAACATGACTGGGGAACATTCTAAATTTCACAAGTCTATCTATCCTTCTGTGTGTGTCTATTGCAACCATTAAAAAAAATAACTTGGTTTATAAAAGTCTGCTGTTGACAACTGAAGTACCCAGCCCAGCTATATGGTACTCGTGAGCTGTGAGGAATTTCAATTGTCGTTCAATTCTTATCCCAAGTTCTCATTGCAAGTTTCACGACTTACATTTCTTCAATCATGCAGACCTGGCCATATGAAGAGAATGACGAGTACGGATTTGTCCAAGGCCTTTTCCGTCTGATGCATGATTTGTTTTCACAGGATTCTGAGTCATTTTCTTCTTCCTCTTCATCACAGTCTCCTGTGGTAAATACTCACTTGCCAGCTGAAATATTTACAATGTGCTTCACTTTTTTTTGAGCACTCGCAATATTAACGTATAATAATCAAATGCTTTTCTACCTGAGTATTCAGAGCCGAAGGAAGCTTGAACTCAAGAAATTTCATATAGGATTCAGGTTGAGCTCATACCTCTATTTTCAAGTCACCAAGAAATCTCTTAGGATGCAGGTAGATTTTTAAAGCTTAGGCTGATATTGTCTACTTCAAATATGTTAATCTGATGCTGTTGTCTTTCTCTTCTTTACTGACCTTTGTTTGTCTTTTGTCCTTGCAACTCTGTTCCCTTCAAAAAGGTTACTGATGATCATTCTGCTTTTCGTAAGAGTGGTGGAAGGCAACAACCAACATTGATATTGCTATGTAATTTTCTCCACACCGTAACAAATTCCCTTGAAAGGGCTGCTGATGAGAAATCTTTGTTGCTTAATAAGGTTTGAGATAAAGCCCCTGCCCTTCTATGGCTCTTGTTGTCCTTTGCTTCCTTGAAAGGACCTGCTAGTTAACCTGTTTAATACTTTCTGTTGATTTCTAGATTAAGGACATAAATGAATTATCACGACAAGAGGTGGATGACATAATTAACACATTTGCTGAGAAGGCTCGAGTTTCACCGTCAGACAACACAAACACAAGGTAAGGAACAATTGCTTATATATCTTTCTCTGAATAGTATGAAGATAAGTCCTTCAATTAGGTCTTTTACATTTTAACATTGAATTTTATCAGTTTAGTGCCTAACTACTTGTTGAAGTGTCGGTCAAATAACTTCAATAATTTTAAAATTAATGGACACACTCAACGGACCGTCTTGACCAACAAAGTGGACACTACATGACATGTCACTCTTTACAAAATTTATGAAAGATTGAAACTATGAATTTAAAAAGTTTTACAATTCACAGAGATAAAATTCACAAGATTTGCAAAATTTTTGTTGCTTTTATGAACACTTACCCACTAATTACCCCCACATGGGTCATCTTTTATCTCCATTTCTTTCTCTTGTTGGATGTGTCAGTGTCCAAACCTGGTGTGTTGGTCACATGTACAAGACTTCGTGGCGTGTCGGACACGGGACACGCCTGGAATCTGCTGTGTTTGAGTAACACATGTTTGGTATCATTAAAAGCTACGGATGTTCATATTTCGACAAAAGTCTTTATCAATATTTGTCTGTGTCAAATTTTTTATATCCAAATATTACATAATGCTCTTTATATTGTGGTGCTACCTATAACCATGGTTCAAAATCTCGGCCGAGTAAGAATCCTCTCTCATAGGTGTATTGATTTTTCACTCCACCGATGCAAGATATCTCCCCATAAATCACCGATATCCTTCCACAATGGCTGATTTAAGGACCGATTGCACTGTTACCCTGACTATGACCGATACTGATACCGATATTTTAAACCATGCCCATAACAGCTACCTTCATTGCACACTGTGTAAACCACGGATATATGTGATAGCTTGCCAACCACCCATAGCAACATAGCTCAGCCACCTTTTTTAATTAGGGTGTAAGCTCTTACTTAGGAAGGCGTCACCTACTAGGGTTTAACCTTATTGGCCCATTAGTTATTAAATGATGTTTTAACCACTTGAAATAATAAGATTAATAAGATTCACATCTTTAATCACATCTTTTCCACATCTTTAATAAGATTTAACCACACATCCGGGATGCCCGCAGCCTGCTCCCACCTTTTCCACTGAAATAATAAAATTAATTTGTTGGAAATAGTGTCTTATTTATACGAGGAAGATTGTATAAGCTTGTCAAGAGATGTTCAGAAAAGTCTACATGGGGATAAGAGAAGGCAGTCCCTTGCTGATTTCGCATTGCCTTTGTTTGGATGCAAATGTGAAGGGAAGGGAAAGGGAGGGAGATGGGAGGGGATGGGAGGGGTGCAGAGAGAGAATGGACTATGATAATTATGCTTCCGAATCTTTTTTACATTCGAAGGATTTTGATTCTTGGAGAAGGAAAATGGATCCCTCAATTTCCTCACCCTCCGATTTCCGCTTATGCTGAATTTGCTAGCCAAATAAGGTAATTTGCCTACTCCGTTTCGTCCAACTCCTCCATCCAAACAAAGGGTTATGCCATATGAGAACCTTAGCCCACCCTTTGAATTCATTTGAATTTCTGGCAGACGCTCTTTCAAAACCCAGCATCTGAAAAGCATTGAAAGAGCTGAAGAAAGGATACACTTAGAACATAGATTCATACCGATTGTTATATTTTAATTATTTGGGAGCTCGTCTGAGCTTTTAGGTTGCGGTCTCAATATTCACCCAAAGCTACGATCTTATTTGCTACGTTAGTTTTCAAAATTTTCTATTTTGTAAGAGCTGGCACTTAAGATTAGGATATTTCACCTACTTCTATCATCACAGGAGGTACATTGCAATGGTGGAGATGTGTCAGATAGTTGGTGACAGGGACCAACTGGTCACATTATCATTGCTACTAGCAGAGCATCTGCTGAATGTGATCCTCATCCATTTCCAGGACACGTATGATATCTGTCTATACCTTTTCTCTTTTGTTGTGAATCTTTTGTTTTTTGACTGATACTTATACTTGTTTTGTGGCAGTTCTTATATTGCTGGACTCGTTGAATCTGGAAACCTTATCACAGACACTGGTTTGGATACTAAACAAGATTTTTCACCATTGTATGAGAGATTACTCCCCATATTAGAAAGGCTGGAATTGCTCAATGAGGTACTGTTATAATGGGTTTGATCATCTAAATAATTGGAACTTAATACTTATTTGCTGCTGATGTCTGGTTTATATCTGTCCTAATTGATGAACAAATTTAGGAATTGTTTACAGTTGTTTGCTTTGTTTCCTTGCACATCTCTTCCAGGCACATGAAAAAGAGAAACTATTTGGAGCTGTCTTTACTTTTATTAGGTGTTTCGTGATATGGCAGTCATCACTCTGATTTAATTAGGTCAACTTTTAATAGGGTTTTGTTTTCCAAAGATTTTAAAAATGGCAACTTCTTTCAAACTGTGAAGTCATCCCATGTTCCCCTATCAAGTGACACTATTCTTTGAGTCTTGATTATGTTGAAATAGAGCGAAGTGGTTTTACTCAATTGGTTTCACTTCTTTCTATTGTTAAGTATAAGTCATTTGATACAAATTTTATTATTGGTCATCTCGGGATAGGCCCTTTGTAGTCTCACTATAGGGATAACATAGCTGTTTGTAAATAGCCCCCAGGAGGGATACATACCTTTGATAGCTAGTGGTGTCGTAGGTGATTTTGTTTCTGAATGTCTATTATACATCCTTAGTGGCTTACCATTGAAGAAAGGAAAAAGTGATGCCACCCACTAGAGTGTTTCTCACATTCATATGAGTTTGCTTGCACATGCAGGATAAGGTTGGCCATACCCTGAAGGTATTTCGCAGATTGGTGACTTCACTTAAGGAACTAACCATTCGAAAGCTGAATCTATGATATCATCGTCATGTCGGGTTTGAGCCGGTTATGAAATTCGTCGTCAGTTAGAACTTTGCTCAGCTTCCAGCCGGCACGATGCAAATTTATGGGTACCCTGGTACATTTTAGTCCATCTTTGTACATAATGTGGTCTATTATGCGTGTACCGAAAAATTCTCTTTTCAGTCATAGGCCATTATCTTTGCTCTTTAGTATGTACCCTGGGCAGTATAGTTAGCGTTGTCCGAGGCAAATTGAAAAGACTTTCCCTTTCACAAGTTTAATTAATTTTTTTTTAATTTGTATGCGTATGATCGATCTTACCACACTAAAGTTTTTTTTTTTTTTTTTTGGGTGCCAAAACCACACTAAAGTTTGTAGCGGTATACACCAACTTTAGATTGCAATTAGCATTCATACGGAGTACAAATAGGTACATACACTCGGACATATCTAATTTCCCTTATAGACAAGGTAAGACTAAGATATACTTAAAAGTTAAGTGCCCAAGCAAGATGTCTAGTTGATGCCCATTGGTGGTGGGACGGTCACGGCGTAAACTGCAATGAGCTGCTATCATTCCTTTGGGAGTCATGCTCAACTCGGGAGAAGCTCTTCCTGGTTTTCTTGTTGAAGTATGGTGGGAAGGACCGGATTTTGGTTAGGTGCTTGTAGTAAGCTTCCTTCAATATTAACTGGGAATTCGAGGTCAAACATTGTAGGAAGAGATCACAGCTATTTGAAAAGACCTCATTCTGTAATGGAAGGCCGTTTGCTCATTTTCCTCAACTGTAAATCTTCACATCGGATTCACTCTACAAAAATAGTCTTAGTATCATATACTCCCTCCATTTATTAATGTTCTACCCATATTCCATTTTTGATCGTTTTTTAATGTTTGACTCATTTCTATTCTTTCCATATTAGTCTCACATATTCATTTTCTAATACTTTTTAGTATGTCCCACTTGTATCAATTTCTCTCCCATTTTCATTCTTTATTCTTATTCCTTAAGAAACGTGTATAAAGCATATAGAAAGAACATTAATAATCGGAGGGAGTATGTTCTAGTCATACTCATGGCTCAATTCTCAGTCGATCACGATTTTCATGGCACAGGCTAGATCCTCCTATGATGCGAAGAAATGTCAAGGAAATAGAGGATTAGAGGCTAGATTGTCCTATATCTAATGAAATTGGTGCTTTATGATTGCGCATAATGCATGCATTCTCTATTTTATTGGAGATCGCTTTTCGAAGCCTATAAAAGTTGATATGAGGAATTCAACTAAAATGGGCGTGACTCAACTTGACTTGACTTGGATCAATCCAAAACTAAGTAACAATAAAATGAGTGCGAGTCAAGAAACTCGTGCCCGGTCTTGGCCTTTTTAATCTGACATGTCTAGAACCATGCGACTCAATTTGGAAATACCTCACCTGTGGTGCTTGTATTTTGACTTGTTCCTTTTTCGAGTCTGCTGAAATCAATCGGTGTTCAGTCAAAGCATTAGCTAAAACGTCCAAAGTCAGGCGTAGGAGTCTTAAGATGCGCAACACTTGGTGACTCCATACTAGAGTGCCTGAGACCAGACGACTTGATTAATGCGTTACATACGTATCTTAAGCAGTTCACGCGGCGGGTTAGTATGACTAATTCGATTAATACACGTAATATCGCGTTAAATATGTATATGTCTAATAAATAACAACCATATTCTCCCTTTTACATGCAACTTTCAATGTTTTAACTAGCTGTTATGTGTTATTCATACGTAGCATGTAAAAAAGAACATGTAATGAACTCTAAAATCGACTTCAACATTAGTTTGTTTGTATCTATAAACAAACTTGCTTAGTGAAATGACATGTTAAGGTTAAAACGATTGGTTGTTAATTTTTTTTCTATTTAAGAACGATCTACACCCGGACATTGATTGATTAGTAGAGATCGCTATGACTGGACGGGATTGGGTGTTGATGTTCATAATGTTGACCTCCCAATACGTAGCCTCACCCCTTACTCGAATCTCTGGATAATTGACGACCAAATCTTTGAAACAAGAGTCGTTTTAGACATGAAATGTTTAAGGATATAAGTCGTTATCTTTAGGTCCCCATGTCATTCGGTTTTAGCTCTTTCGACTAAGGATCAAAGTTGACTTGAACGTTTTCCGAACACCTCATAATTGTTCGATGGCAACTCTAACATCACAATAGCAAGTTCGAATCACTAAGCGAATCACCAAACCAAAAGTCCCGACCTTTAAACATTTAAAAGCACTACACCGAAGAAAATATGAATACGCTCACATATTCACAAAGTACAATGGGTCCGTGACACTGCCCCGAACGCGGGATCGAATCATGGGTGACCGTTGCGAGCGTGCATCTCATTCCACCACAGGTGCGTCCACATGGAGATTTTCATTTAATAATGAAATAACACAGAAATTTAGAAGAGATGGTCTCTTCTTTATTAGCGTTAAAGAGAAAACTCTAACATAATGGTGGATTGGTGGATCCTACTAAACTTATGTTTTTTTACCAACTCTTTCACTAACTCAGTGAAAAATGTTCTCTCACAAGAACTACTCAATAACACAAAAATATTAAAATATCACTGAAGGCTCGAGATTGGTTTTATGCTCTTTATAGTAACTTCTATTTATAGCAATCTCGTATTATGTTTTGATGATTACAAGTGGCACGTAACGGGTTGTTTGTCTAGTCGCATATACTAAGTTTTACAAGATTAAACCGGATAGAGAAAATGAGTCAAGTATCAAAATGGATAAAAGACTCAATTGTGTTGAAGCATGCAAGTTTGGGGACAAGCATTGAAGATCATAAAAGAATATGTTGAAGCTTGTAGAAGAGGAGAAAGATGGGAAGATGTCTAGCCTGGAGCTATAATCACTCCACGGTTAGAAGAAGATGTCTAACATGGAGCTACAATCACTTCATGTTTGGAAGAAAATATCTAACATGGAGTTATAATCACTTCATAGTTGAGAACTTGGGAACTTGTTACAGTCGGAATTGGAATTGTTATAGTCTGAAACTAGATGTTACAGTCTAACTCTGAATGTTACAGTCATGTTCACAAATGTTACAGTCTGACTCTGAATATTACAGTCATGTTCACAAATGTTATAGTCTGTAAGTTCCGTGATAAAATTCGTGTCAAAAAGATTTTAAGTCGCGCGCCAGATTTGTTTTTAAAAATATTTCCCGTGGACGTCCGTCCGCACCGCCCGGCGCCCCGCGTGCGCCCGTGCGGGACCGATCCGGTTTTCATCGTGTGGCGACGGCCACCCACGCGGCCCCTTCCCAATCGGGAGCCGGTCCGATCTCGCGTACGGGGTGAAGTGTCGGACCTCGATTCGGATGACGATCCGGACTTGTACTAGACGGGTGCGGACACCCGTGTTTCCGTTTGGAATCAATCGAGTCGTGGTTGTAAATGGTTAAAGGCCGATTTGTTTGGTAAGGCGACCTTTTTAGTGAACTGAATTCGTTGCCGATTTGTGGAGTCGCCACCGAGTCAATTATGGGGACTCGAAAACCGTTCAAGTCAACTTTGATCCCTTGCCGACTCAAAGCTGAGTGGCACGGGACCTAAAGATAAAGACTTGTACCCTTAAGCACTCCATGCCTGGAATGACTCTCATTGCCAATGGTTTCGGACATCCGGAAACCGTCGATTCTGTGTAAGGGGTGAGGGTACGTATTGGGAAGCCAACGTCAGTTAGACATCGACACCCAATCCCGCCCGCACTATAGCGGCCTCTACTAATCAATCAGTGGGCTGATAACCTAGTTCTTTTGTTGTGGCGGAAATGCTGTATCATCCGTTGTTTTAAACCCTATGTCTTTTGCTATGTCGGTTGTTTAAGGACAAGTAAGTATTGTTGTCAAAGTAGTTGTGTTTACATTCCTTGCATGCGATTTCACGTGACAAGCAGGCCATGAAAAAATGCACGTAGGAGAGTAGAGAGTACTAGTATTATACGTATTAGCAAGTCAGTTTTAACGCGATACTACGGATATTAGTCATTCTCGTGGCATACCTTACCTGGTATTCTGCTTAAGATGCGTCAGTTCGGTATTAATAGAGATGCATCGAACCTAGTGAAGTGAGCACCTGGATTAATACGGAACCCGACCATCACTTTGTTCAGTTTCAGTTATTTTACGTTTTAAATTCAATGTTAGGTGATTTAGCATGCGATTATAAGGTCATAAAAGCAATAAATCATGCGAAAAACTGTAAATGCGAATGTAAGTAAATCACATAGTGAGGAGTTGCACCCTCGGAGTATACACTAAACGGGACTCGATGCATAGATAGTTGAGAACGGATTTCGGAATTACTCGGGTCTATTTAGTGTGTTTTAGTATTTGCGGTTGAATTTGGGACGTTACGTGTTTTAGTAGATGTTCGTGGACCTAGTGTCCACATCTAGTATTATCATAGTGCATAATAAAAGAAAGTGCAAATATGGAAAGTTTTGTTTAGATGACAACCTAGTGACGACTCAGTTTCAACAGGTGGATCCTCCTAGCTTGACCAGTGACTCCGGCAGAACTCCGTTACCGTTTACCCTTCTTTCGGCTACTTCGACAGAGCTTCGTTACTAAGGACTAGTTCTGCGGCTAATCCGACAGAGCTTTGCTACTAGACTTGAGCTAGTCGATCACAGGCACCTCGGTATTGAGTGGGGTGCTCGAAGGTGAGGAGTAGCGTCGATGTCGCTTTTATCGGAACTACGATCGAGTGGATCGTTTGCCTCGGGTGTCGGAGTGCGAGCCCTTTGCGAGAGTTTAGAGGGAGAAGAGAAGAATGAGAATTGTGTGTCGAATGAATGAGGCGGAGGGGGGTATTTATAGGTGTTTTTGGCCCTCGTCGCCCATATGGACGCCTGAGCTGGGGCGCACCAAGACTCAGGCTCCTGGGCTTAGGTGCGGTGAGGCTGAGACGCGTGAGGTGGGGCGGTTGGAGTTTTGAAGATACGATTTTGATACTTTCCAAAACCGAGAGGGAGGAGGATAATTCAATCTTGGGCGTTAAGGTTCCCGCGGCTTGACCTAGCGCCGTGAACGTTAGTGGGCCTCGGGTGTGCATCCCGAGGTTCGCTTGGCCCGATGCTGACTCGGTTTGAGTTTCGGGACTAACTCGGGGGTCCCGGTGTCGAAATTGACTCTAATTAGTGTCTATGCGACCGTAACGACACGACTAAGGCTGCCATCATGTTAGTTTTAATTTTTTCCCGAATAATTATTTGATCCGTTCTATGGAAAACTACCTAAAACACCGCGAACCCGCATCGCCTTGCAGTCCTATCGTCATTGGGTGTTTGTCGGGCACCTCTGCAGCCACCAGGTCCAAATCTGAGTGTTTACATCCTGAAAGTACATTCCCTTTCTAAAATATATTCTATATGATTAATGGAAATAATATTCCATTAAGTTTTGGAAATATTTTATTGTGTTTTATTTAAGGCAAAACGTTTTTCTAAATAAAACTTATTTATGGAAATAAAATTTAATTGAGTTGGATAGATTACTTGGTGAACATAAATCATTATGTGGTTAGGAAGTTATTGCTACTACACGTAAGATCTTGATAATTTACCAAAGTTAGGAGTCTTATATTATTTGCTTATTTTTCATAATATCTTTAATATATAGTTTCCTAATCTTTGAAGTATTCTACAACTCTTAACCTAGGCGCACGATTGACAGTAGTATATAAGCCAACTCGGTCGTTCATATTACTCACGCAATTCTTTAATCGAGTTTTAGAGTCTAAGTCAAAAATATTTTCTAACTAATAAAAACGTTTTTGCTTATTTCTTTAAGGTTAAATTTCATCACAAAAAAGTCACTTCTTATTTGATTACTGTGTTACATTGATCTAAGTACTTGTCGGTTGAAGAACGACGCTCCAACATCCGTCTTACGAAGAAGACAATTCATAAGAGATCTTGTGGCTAAACCTTTGTGTATCAATTGGTTTAGGATAGAATAATTAACGTTTTTCTAGCATCGCGGCTTAGTAGCCATTGGGTGGTATACCGCAGCTTAGTTAGCCATTGGGTAGAGATTAATATTTTGTAATCTTAGGGATAGACGCTGAAATATTAATGAAATAATAATGGACGTAGGTCTCGGAGTGTGAGACCGAACCATTTCAAAAAGTTCGGAGTCATCTCTATTTACCGCTTACATAAATCCCCACAACCGACATAGTTTTTATTTATAGAAAAAGAAAACGGAAAATTCGATATACTCAATTCATCACCCCTCTTGAGTAAAACTTTCACGTATTAAACTCTTCAATTGGTATCAGAGCGGGTACTCGAGTCTTGCTTAACAACATTGAGCGATCCAAATACGGTTTCTTTGTTTTCTTTCTTTAAGGTACAATGGAGAGAAGTCCTCTGTCTTCAACGGAGAAGACTATGGTGTATGGAAGAACATGATGATGCATCATATCAAGGGAACTGACTGGGAGTGCTGGAACATAATCAAGAAGGGACCTGTCACCATCCTTAAGATTGAAATTGAGGAAGAGAAGAACGAAGATGACTACACTGCTCTTGAGTGTGGAAAAGCTAAAAAGAACTCAAAGGCGATATCTCTTCTTCAGAGAGAAATTGGACCACGTCTTCAGAGTCGCATCTCTGCATGCCTCTCAGCAAAAGAAATCTAGGATAGCTTATCTTTGGCTTACGAAGAAACCAGTTGAATAAAAAAGAATAGGATCAATTTATTAGTTAAAAAATATGAGACATTTGTCATGCTGAAAGACGAGTCCATAGATGAGATGTCCACAAGATTCATAAGTCTTACTAATGAGTTAAAGAATCTAGGGAAGAAGCTAGAAGAAGAAGACATGGTTCAGAAGATTCTCAGGAGTCTGGCTGAAAGGTGGCAACCCAAGGTTACAGCAATTGAAGAAGTCAAGGATCTAAACACTCTATCTTTGGATCAGCTCTTAGGATCTTTAATGGCTCATGAGATGACAATGAATGCTCGTCATCCTAGTGCAACCAACAAGGGGAAAAGAATAGCTTTGAAAGTCGCTGAAGAAAGTGACAATAATGAAGCTGATGATGGGATGTCTCTCTTTGTTAGAAGGTTCTCAAAAGCTTTTCGTGCAAAGTTTGGATTAAAGAAACCTATGGCAAATAAGAGACAGACATTCATCAAACCCTTCGGTGACAGTTGCTTCAAATGTGAAGAGAAAGGACACATGCTGAAGGAGTGTCCTTTATGAGAATGAAATCAAGTCAAAGGACAAGAGAGAAACAACTAAGGAGTTCAAAAGGGCTATGGTTGCATCTATCTGGGGAGAACCTGACTCAGAGGAAGATGATGACCACGAAGAATATAAGGAAGCAGACAATGTCTGCATGACTGCCCTCACTCTCAACTCTTCGAGGGAACATGCATGCTTGATGGCAAAATCCAAAGAATCCTATTCTGAAGAAGATGAGGACAGGGAGGTATGTTTCGATATTCTTCGTTTCTAGATTCAAACATTCTCTAAGGAAAGACTGATTTCTATTTTTGGAGAAGTTCTAGATGACTACTATGCTCAGTGTCTGGAATTCAAGAAATTAAAAAGGCAAATGGATAAACTCACCAAAGAGGATGTTTGTTTCAAGGAAAATCTGAAATATGATGATACAGTCACATTGTCTTTAACATCTTATGATACGATACCTGAGACTGTAACATCTGATTTCGTACTATCTACTAGACTAGCTTGTCTTCGAACAGGAGCTGTAACATCTGATGTTGCAGTTTCTGATCCTGCCTCCTTTGACCACTGGGCAACCAAATCAAGTGATGTGACAACTTTAACTCCTGAATCATCTTCACCCTTGAAGGATGACCTTAGTAAAGTAGTCACATCAGGAGATAAGACTGTCAACTTTAATGCTACCACGTCTTCATATCATCCCTCTATGCTTGCTGAGTACATTCACAGTAAGTTAATGAATGAGCTTATTAATACTCGTAATGAGCTTGAGAAACTTAAGACTGATTTTGGCATTGAGCGGATGAATCTCATAGGTAAGTATGACATGATTAGAGCAAAACATGATAAACTTGAGATGGACCTTTCAGTTATGGAACTAGAGAACTTAGAACACAATGAGATGAACTCCAAACTGTCTGACCAGATCCAGAATTAGGTTAGAATCTCTGACAAATGGGATGGGGGTCATAAAATTACTGAATATTTAGGAAACCAATGTACCAATACCCTTAAGGAAGGTCTAGGGTATATAACTACCCAATGCATCCCAAGTTCCTTGTGAAATCTAATCCTGAGGACACTGACTTTCGTAAAAGGAAGTATGCTAATAGACCTGGATATGTTTTCTGTACTTTCTATGGAGTAAACAATCATGAGTGGAACATGTGTCCTAGGTTGGTAGATCGGGTGAGAATTGAAGTTGAGAAAAGAGCTAACCTTATTAATGGAGGGACCTTGGAAGGTGAGAAGCTTAGACAGGAACCTGTTGACCGCAACCTTTTCCCCAGTGAGAAATTGTTAGTTAAGAAGGTAGTCAGACCCACCTCCATTATTGAACGTGAACTACCTTCTAAGGATAAAAGACACACCAAACCCGTTTTACATTGTTCTTACTATAATAAGAAAGGTCATACCTATAGTAACTGTTTTAATAAACTAAGAAGTCTTAAGATTTCCAAGTGTGTTTTTGACTGCATTCCTTCCTCTAGTGATATACCTGCGGTTAAACATGCTGAAAAGATATCTTTGTCTATCTTTCTAACAAGGGACCCAAGTCTGTTTGGGTTCCTAAAACCAAGAACTGATTTTATAGGTCAAGGTGTGATGCGCGCTGTCGCTGACACGCATGCAAACAATATTTATAGTCGCAACTAGCTACTATATAGCAGTGGTAAGTCGGGGTCGAACCTCAGGGAGGCAGTGAAATGTAATTGGTCAAGTCTAGGAATAATTGTGGTTGAGGTCTAAAAGAGGGGTTGGGACAAGGTAGATTAGACTAACTAAATGAATTAAATAACTAGAAATGATAAACAATGATAAGGAAGGCGTTAGGAGGAGTCGGGAAGTCAAAACCAAAGATAAGGACACGAGAATCACAAAGATCATCTTAAGGTCGATAAAGGGAGGATCCACCTTTCGGTTTCTCTACCCAACCTAACCTAAACCCGCTTTCGCGACGAGGAAGCTTAGGTCTCAAGACAAGATTATCCAAACCCCGAGTTTCCCCATATTGGTTCGAGTAAGTCAAAGGCAACCTAGTTGATCAGGCTAAGTCAACAAAAACACAACAATCTCGTACAAGACAAATCGCCACAAAATGTAATAATCTCCATAAAACCAAGGCTCAAATCTAAAGTTCCTCCTCCCCTAACCTCTTAACTAAAATCTACTCACTAGTCATAATAAGCATAACAAAATAAATAACAAGGAGGCTAAGATGAATGTAATGCATATTGATCAAGAGGAATGAAAATTAATCTAACGCAATAAAGAGATAATGTGGACATGACATAGGTCCACCCCGACGCGGCCACGCGCGGGTTTGGGTAGGCGAATGAATCTCCATATGAGAATGGATCGAATTGAAATTTAGGTCTATGTGGAGTCGCCACCGAATTTTGTGGTTATTCGGAACCATTCGAGCCCACTCTATGTCGTAGTGGTCCGTATACAAAATACGGCCCATTTCCGATGTCAGAGTTTATTGGGCTCGTCCCTTTGCATTTGATACCAATACCGACGTTATCGGATATTGTGTATTGAATGACTCTCGTGCGCCAACGGTTTCGGGCATCCGGAAACCGAGGTTCTGAGTAAGGGGTGAGGGTACGTGTTGGGAAGCCCACAAAGGACACCCAACCCCGCCCGCACATTAGCGGCCTCTACTAAGAATTCGAATGACTTACAATACGCGCGCTAGTTAAACGGGAAAATGATATGCAAAGAGTATTTTCCCTAAACATGTGAATTGAATTTGAAAAGGGTTTCTAAGTCAATTTAATGCAATTAATTCTACGTCAAAGTGGAATTTAGCATGCGGGTTCATTTAGTACAATAAACGAACAAGAATTAAATTGACAAGAGAAACAAGCAAATGCGTTAGTAACGATGCAATGATAAAGCGAATAATAACGGTTTGTGCAAATAATGAATTGAATTGAATTGAATGATGTACAAGATGATGCATGGTTTGAAAAGATAGTATACACGTGATTAATCAGACACGCGTTGACCTAAATCATAAAATACTATCGAATTTGGAAAGAGAGATGTACGACTCGTGTTTTGGTCGTTATGGGGTCACTCGATCGAGTGGTCGATAGACTCGACCGAGTAGGCCCTGAAAAGACGTTTCTGTTTCGTGGTACAGACCGTACTCGGCCGAGTTATGGACCAACTCGGTCGAGTACATGGCCACTCAACCGAGTCACTGTGAGACTCGATCGAGTGGGTGTCATGACAGAAATTCTGATCCGGTTTTGAGGTGCCACTCGACCGAGTGGGCTAGGCACTCGGTCGAGTGCCCCCTGTACGAATTGTAATTCGTTTGCAAGTTGAATATTGATTTTGAAATTGCTTTTTGATTTTTGATGACTTGACGAATTGGGCACAAATATAGCGGAATTTATACTCAATTCGGGAGTTGAATACTCGTCGTATCCCACACTCGATTACCGAATCGACATGGAATACTTAGAGTGAAAACAATGGAAGATTAATTTAAGTCGACCTAAATTAACTACCGCGATATGGTAAATTTCCTCCGCGTTAAATAATGTCGTAATTCTATTGAATTGTATTGACAATTATTTTTGCATCAACGGAAAATCGCATTAGTTAACCTATGTGACTAGATCGTTAGATTCGACATCCAATTAAGGAATTGGTATCGAATTTAATAGATCGACATTTTGCTTAGATTAAAGGACTTGATTCCCTCGACTTCTCCGACATCGAAATAAACCCCTAAGGATTGTGATGTCGGATCCGTGTCAACGGGTTTCGACCCTTACTGAAATACGATGTTTGCTTTTTGAGAAATCGATGTGAATATGCGAATGACAATAGTGATACAAACGATATGAAAATTATTATTGAAGTTGACCTATCTCAATAATCAAGTAATTGGGATATCGGAACAAGCGACCGTCAACGCTGTGTGCAGTACACTTGTATGTTCGTGTTTCCTTATTCCGATATCACCTCATACTCGACACAAATTGATAGGTATTTTAATGTTTTGATATTAGTATTATACTATCGATATTAATGATGCGATAATACCAATAAACGGAATAAATAAATAAAAAAAACGACCCATATAAAGTAGACACGACGCGAGAAAAAGGAAGAGAAGGGAAGAAACGGGGTTTTGACACCCTCAACCTACATGTTCTTGTCTCGGTGCGGACTCGTAACCGTGGCTATAACACAAGAGTCTTCGAGGTTTATGGAGGTCGAGTTGTGGTGGCTCGGGTTGTTGATTCCTAAACTAGGTTTAGGGTTTTTGCTAGTGTATTGCTTAGAATTTGCTTAGGGTGTATTAGGGCTGTAAAAGTGTGAACTAGGGTTGAATTTGAGGTGGTAAAAGTTGTTTAAGATGTGTGCATGGGGGTTCCTTATATAGGAAAAGCTAGGGCTTCGGTTTAGGGTTACTCGACCGAGTAGGTGGCTAACTCGGTCGAGTGGCCCGTTACGCCAGCCGTCGGGCTTGAATAAGGGCCCACTCGATCGAGTGGGTGAGGCACTCGATCGAGTGGCCCAGCTGGGTCGCGCGGGTCACTCGCTTTGGACCGTGACCATGGATATTTGATGAGTTTGAGTTTGAATTGGGCTTTTGATATTTGAGGGGTTGTTTGGTATGTCTCGAAAATGACTTTGACCGGGATTGACCCAATCGTGACGAGTCGGTTTTAATTCCGGTGTCGGTTTCGGCCCAAATTAGCCTTGTTTGATTGGAAACGGCCCGCTGGGCCTGGATTTGAGGTTGATTTTGTGAGATTTGTACTCTGTAAGTGTGCTAGCCAGCGATTAATGGATTTGAGCCCGTATCCGAGCGCATAGAAGCATGTTAACGTCCGATCATCATCGGGTGTTTTTTGGGAAACTACCATAGACACCTGGCAGTCAAAATGCGGGTGTCTACAGAGCCCCCACTCTGACTGAGGCTTGGACAGGGCGAAAGTCAGAGTATCCACCAGGCCAATCGAGGATTGCAACCTGGCGGACTTCCGGCCGGGTCGTTTATAGTCCATTAGACTTGCGTGAAGGGCTCGCCAGCCGTAAGCTAGAAGTCATACCTGAGCCGATAACTCCGTGGGGAATTTGGACTTGTCTCGTAAGTCCTGGGTGCGCCTGTATGTAGACTCATCCCTTGAAATGCCGTCATTGGCTTCCGCTGGGGAATTATCGTGGGTTGCACATCCCTATTTGAGTCGTACCTGTATGAGTCACATAAAATGCTTGCAACACGTAGGCAGTAAAATGACTCGCGCTGGGGAGAAATGATTTTTTGCAAAATTTGAATTTTTAAAATTTTGAAAATTTGAGATTTTTGAGTTTTGGAAACGTTGAGATTTTGACTCCTAACAAAGATTAGGAAGGTTCGGGATGGAGTTTTCCATGCTAGTATTGAGACTAGGATTGTGGTTCGATTCCTATTGAGATTAGGAATTTTTCCTAAATAGTTTGCAAGGCTAATGTTATATATAGCCCCTCCTTGCTCTTTATTTTCTTCACAAGTCACAAAACAACCCTTTCTTAAGAGGAAGTCTCTCTAATTCTCTTGAGAATGTCTCTTCATCTTCTTTAAGAAGTTTTAGCCATGGGGATCGATAGGTTGAGTGTGATGTTGCAGGAGTGGTCCCATCGCTTTAGGGATGCAGATAGGGTGGCTTTGAATCCGACGGGGATAACCCAATTGTACCCGTTCCGTCAGATGGTGGTTGACCGCTATTTTCTGGATGCTTGCTTGGCTTATTGGGATGACATATATCATGTCTTTGCTTTCCCTCGGGGCGAAGTCTGCCCTTTACCTGAGGAGATTGCAGCTATAGGAGGATGGAATCCGATACTTCGTCCCGCCGTCTCGTATTCGATCTATGACCCGAGGAGGAAGTTGAGAGAATTTCTAGGGCTTTCTCACAACGAGGTATCCCGTATGATGGATGGTGATAAAATTTCTCTGATCGACTTGGCTGAGAAATTTATGAATTCATTCGATGTTCGGGTTAGACCGGCTTTCAGCCGCAGGGCCTTCTCTTTTTGCATGCTTCATGTATATGCTTTCGAGGGTCATATGGACCTGTTATCTTGCATGGGAAGCACCCGTCTTCTGACCGTAGTGGATTTGATGGAGACTGAGCACAGCCCGGCTTGGTTGATCACGGGCGAGATTATCCAAGGATTGGACGATCGCAAAAGGGACTCATCCATTCGTCTTACCGGGAGCACCCGTTTGTTGCAAGTATGTCACTTGACTTCTTAATTCAATTTCTTTGATTTTTTTTTTGCGATTTTTTTTTTTACTGCAGGGGGTACTCGATCGAGTCACCCAGGCACTCGGTCGAGTACCCTCGATGGAACTCTCCTGATCTATCTTCGGAGGTGCCACTCGATCGAGTCACCCTGGCACTCGATCGAGTGCCCTCGTAAAGAGTTTCCTGTTTGCGTTCAGGGGTACCACTCGATCGAGTGTCCCAAGCACTCGATCGAGTGGCCTTTAGGCGAACGCCTATTTTGCCCTGGAATCTCATGCTTTTGTTTCTTTTTGCAGATTTGGCTGTATGAGAGACTATCAGTGATAGATCCTCCACTTGATGCGGGCAACTACCGTCATAACCAGGTGATGACAAGGAGGCGGGCCATTGACTTTTCTCGTCAGATTACACAGAAGTACTGGGACGAGGTTTTGTCTTTTCATGGCGGCCCGTTAATTCGATGGGTAGTTCCATGGTGGCCCATCTACCTTTGGAGTGGCTTGAACCCAAGGGACAGAGCCCGCTACCAGGTGATCCTTTCTTTCAGGCAGACGGTTCATCTCTATCCAGATCGCATACTAAGGCAGTATGGATGGACCCAGCGAATCCCTGAAGTTGAAGCAGTTGTGAGGGACCCTACCCAACTGACTGATGTAATGTGTGATACCTGGATGCAGAGGTGGTACACACGGCATACTTGGCCCGTTGTCAAATCTCGCCATTCAATCTGGGTTTCAGATTCTTATACGAAGTGGACCAAAGCAGGAGATGCTAAAGCCCGAGCTGCTTTGAAAGTCGATGAAGCCTTCGATCTGCTGAGAAGGGAGCAAGCGAAAGACAACAGGGGGTTCTTTGATGAGGGAGACACTCCAGCTACCCTGGTTCGTCTAATGTCCGGTCACAAGAAGAAGACTAAGACTCAAGCTGAAGGGTCTAGTGCTAAAGGTGCTTGGGGGAAAGTGAGCCCCCAGATGGACTTGGAAAGGAGACTGGGCCCAAGACTACCCGTGCAGGACCGACTTGGCCCACGGGACAGACTGCCTGAGCATGTGCGGGCCCGACTCGGGCCGAAGACCGTGATTGAAGACCCGTCATCAAAGAAACGGGCCCGAGCTAAGGAGGTTCCACTCGTGATTCGGGAACGCTCGCCACCACCCCGAAGACCTCAGGCTCCACGCGACCCGAAGGACAAGGGGAAGGGGAAGATGCCCGGATACTAGTCTCTTTATTTTATTATTTGAATAGTATTATTATTTTTGTGGTGTGATTTTTTTGTGTATGCCGTTTTGGCGTTTTTTTTTGTAATCCCGAGTTTATCGAGATATTAATAAAAGACATATTTATTGAACGACAGTTCCCGTCTTTTCGTCTATTGCAGTGGTTGTACCCTTCTGAGGGGTTGCCTACGTATCCACAAATAGCGGAATCAAACCAAACGTAGTTCAAAATTTGATTTGATTGATTTTTTTTTTGCAATTTTCGAAATACACCAGGATTATTAATTCAAGATGTGTGACAGTAAAAATAGTTAATTCTAGCTTATTGACTTGTCTAAAATTTGAAAATTTATAAAAAGGACAATTTTTTTAAAAATTTTTGCAAATGACATTGAGATGGGGGTTTATGGGTAGTAGCGCTTCAGCTGGTCCAAGTTGGTTGGGTTGACAAATTCGTTCCCGTCCAAGTCTGTCAGCATCACCGCTCCTCCTGACAGGACTTTCTTGACTAAGTATGGCCCAGCCCAGTTGGGTTTGAATTTACCCCTTGGGTCAACCGGTAGTAAGGCACGAACCGATTTTAGGACCAGATCCCCTTCCTTGATGTTCCTGGGCCTAACCCGTTTGTTGAAAGCCCGTTGGATCCTTTTTTGATATATTTGAATGTTGTTGAGAGCCCGGGATCGCCGTTCGTCTAAAAGGACTAGCGAATCGTATCGGGCTTGGACCCAATCTGCCTCAGGTACTTGGCTTTCAAGTAGGATCCTAAGGGATGTCACCTCTAGCTCGACTGGTTGGACCGCTTCCATTCCGTATGTCAAGTAATACGGGGTTGCCCCGGTCGCGGTGCGGATTGAGGTTCGATATCCCCATAGGGCAAAAGGTATTTTGTCGGGCCAGTCCCGGTAATTTTCAGCCATCTTTTTAAGTATAGTGACAATTATTTTATTGGCCGCTTCTACCGCTCCATTTGTTTGAGGCCGGTAAGGCGAAGATGTATGCATTTGAATTTTGTATTTTGCCAGCAATGCGACAGTTTCAGCTTGAAAGTGGGTCCCGTGATCGCTGATGAACTCGTGAGGGATCCCATATCGGCATATTATTTTATTTTGGATAAATTTGGCCACGTGCTTGGCGTTCAAGACACGGTATGACTCGGCTTCGACCCATTTGGTGAAGTAGTCGATGGCCACCAAGATGAAACAATGACCTCCCGTCCCGGAAGGATGCACCTTTCCAATTATGTCAATACCCCATGTCGAAAATGGCCATGGTGATGTCATGGTATATAATAGGGAAGATGGCATATGCTGTACATTGGCGAAGATCTGACAGTTATGGCAGTGTTTGACATACAACTGACAGTCTGTTTCCATGGTGTTCCAATAGTACCCGAGCCTCATGATTTTTCGGGCTAGCATATGAGCGTTCATATGCGGGTCGTTTTCACCATCATGGACCTCGGCCATGACCTTTTCGGCCTGTATTTTGTCGATGCATAGGAGTAGAGCCCCCTGCGCCGTCTTTTTGTACAATTGCCCGTCATCAGTTCGAACAAATTGGGTTGCTAATCTTCGTAGGGCCTTTTTGGCCCGATTTTCAGCTTCCGGGGGGTACTCTCCTGTTGTCAGGTAGGTTAGGACAGCCTGATACCAAGGCTCCGGGTCAGTTATCTCGATATCCTGAATGGCGTGGATGTAGGCTGGCTCGGACCGTCTTTCGACATAGATTGGCATGCTGGTCAGGTGATCCGGGATGTTCAGTAAAGATGCTAATTTGGAAAGTGCATCTGCGAACTGATTCTCTTCCCGGGGCAGATAAATGTATTCTACCTTTTGGAATTGTTTCTCTAGAACCCTTACCCGTGCTTGGTAAGCCACGAGATTGGCGTTCCGAGTTTTCCATTTTTGGAGTGCTTGATTGATGACTAATGATGAATCACCGTGGACCCGGAGGTTTGTTACCCCTAAATCAGCGGCGGCTTGCAACCCGTGAATGCATGCTTCGTATTCGGCTGCGTTGTTGGTCACGTCGAAGTCCAACTTGATGGACAAGGGAGTGTGTTCCCCTCGGGGTGAAATTAACAGGATTCCGACCCCAAATCCTCGGAAGTTGGATGCCCCATCGAAATATAAATCCCACACTTCCGTATCGGTATGGAATATGTCTTCATCAGGAAAGGCCCATGTATCGGTGTGGCCTTCTTCGGATATTGGGCCGTCGGCGAGGAACTCGGCAACTACCCGACCTTTGATGGCTTTTAATGGTACAAATTTGAGGTCGAACTCGGATAACATTAAAGTCCATCTTGACATCCTGCCGTTGAGGATGGGCTTCTCAAATAAGTACTTGATAGGATCCATTTTGGATAACACATGTACCTCGTGACTGAGCATGTAATGTCGGAGCTTTTTAGTGGCCCAAACCAATGCTAGGCACGTCTTTTCGAGCATTGTATATTTGCACTCATATTCGAGGAACTTTTTACTGATGTAGTAAATAGCCCGTTCTTCTGAATCGACTGTCTGGGCCAGCATAGCCCCCATGGCCGTCTCCGTCGTCGTTAGGTATAACGACAAAGGCAGACCGTGTTGAGGTGACATTAGTACCGGTGGAGCAGACAACATCTCCTTGATTTTGTCGAAAGCCGCTTGACATTTGCCGTCCCATAGCACCCGTTCTCCGATTTTTAGCTTTTTGAAGATGGGTTCGCATACCATGGTTAGTTTCGAAATGAACCGGCTGATGTATTGGACTTTTCCGAGAAACCCCCTTATTTCCTTTTCGGTCTTGGGTGGTTGCATCTCGGTGATGGCTTTGATTTTAGCTGGGTCGACCTCGATGCCGCGTTGGCTAACGATATGGCCCAGTAATTTGCCCGACGTTACCCCAAAACTGCATTTTTGTGGGTTCAGTCTCATGTTGTATTTACGTAGCCGGGTGAAGAACTTTCTTAGGGCTGAAATGTGCCCGCTTCGGTCCTTGGATTTGACGATCATGTCGTCCACATAGACCTCCACTTCCTTATGCATCATGTCGTGGAGCAAGGTAGTGGCGGTCCGTTGATAAGTGGCCCCGGCGTTGATAAGCCCAAATGGCATGACGGTGTAACAGTAAGTACCCCAAGGTGTAATGAGGTGGTCTTACCCATGTCCTCTTCTGCCATTTTAATCTGATTGTACCCGGCATACCCGTCCATGAACGATAGAAGGGCATGATCGGCCGTGTTATCCACCAGTATGTCGATGTGTGGTAACGGAAAATCGTCTTTTGGGCTTGCCTTGTTAAGATCCCGGAAGTCCACGCAAACCCGCACCTTGCCGTCCTTCTTGGGTACCGGCACGATGTTTGCAACCCAGTCTGGATATTCAGACACTTGTATAAAGCCTGCTTTAAATTGTTTATCGACCTCTTCCTTGACTTTAAGAGACCACTCGGGCTTCATTCTTCTGAGTTTTTGCTTTACCAGCTTGCACCCCTCTTTGATGGGTATTCGGTGTTCGGCTATCTCCCGGTCTATACCCGGCATGTCCTTGTAGGACCATGCAAAGACGTCTTTGAATTCCTGGAGGAGGTCTGTGAATTGTTTTCTCTTCTCTGGATCTAAAGATAGGCCCAACTTAAGCATCTGGGGCTCTAAAGTGGTTCCCACATTGATGGACTCGGTTTCTTCGATTACTGGATCTCGGGATTCCCTTTGCTCGAGCTGCTCGACCAGATGTTGAGGTAGGGGTACCTGTTCGTCGGGCTTCTCAATGTCATTGCATATAAAATTTTTGAAATTGAGAAAATTTTGGAAATAAGACAAGTCGTAAGCAGAACGGTATTCGTTATTATTATTGATGGTAAATTTTGAAAATAGCTCGAATAGAGCTGCCATCTGATCATTGCTCAGTGGCGGTATAGGGAGAGGTCTTGGGACAGGCCCCGAGACCTCAGTGGATAAGGGAAGAGGGGTTACAGACTCGACTTTAGCACCAGACCCTCTAGACTCGGACTCAGACTCCGACTCTGACTCTGACTCAGACTCGGTATCCGGCATGTCTCCCTCGCCGGTGGTCAGCTTGTAGACCCGTCCTTGACCGTCGGTCCATTTTATGGTCTTCCTCCAAGCCCTCGTTTCGGTGTTGGCGCCGACCTCGGTGATTAGCTTGGTTGGGTCGAACCGCTCGCTGCGAAGGATCAGGTTGACCAAGTCGTTCTTTGGAGCGGAGACGACTTTGTCTTCTCCGAATAAGAGCCCCAGCACGGGTTCGGAGTTGCTTTCGCTTTCCTTTGATTCGGCCTGGACGATGGTGAATATATCATCCGGGATGAAATTGCATTCCCGAGCCTTTTTGGTCCCGGGATATGTGATGGTGGGTTGGTAGAGGCCCACTTGGATGGCTCCGAAGACTGGAGTGACGAAGTAATCCGTTAACTTCAGGCTATAAGGGCTTATGTAAGTACCCTTGACAATGTCGATGGCCTTGTGAATACCGGCCCGAACCACATTTTCCGGGGTTATAGCATACCCCAACCCGAAATGTGACTCGCCATCATTTAGGACCTCGATAATCTTCCCAGCCGGAAGATATGGCCTTGAGGTTATCCCGGGTAGGTAACCCAGATTTTGTAGCATCGTGTCGATGCTAGTTGTGAAGTAGGGCCTAAAGAGATATTCTTCTTCGATCATGCCCACGAAATCAAATCCTCGCGGGTCGGCCCGGCCTGTAGCGTTGCAGCTTGCTACGGTAATTGGGGTTGCCTCCAGCGTGATGACACCGTCTTTGAGGGGCATCTTGACTTTTCGATGGAGGGTAAATGACACGGCCTTGACTGCGTGGATCCAAGGCCTTCCCAGCAAGAGATTGAATGATGAGGTGACATCTATCACTTGAAATTCCAATTCCTTTTCGATTGGGCCTGTTATGATCTTCAATTTCACGGCCCCGGCAACAGGTTTTGGGCTTCCGTCGAAAGCCTGGATAGTCTGTGCCGTTGGAAGGTAATCGGCATCGGTGATGCCGAGTGCTTTTGCGGTCCTTAGAGGAAGGACATTCACGGCTGATCCATCGTCGATAAGGGTCATCGGGAGATATTTACCTTCGCAGATGACCGTGATGTATAGGGCCAGATTGTGATTGGGCCCAAATGGTGGCAGATCAGCTTCAGAGAAGGTTATGAGTGGGCCTTCTTCTTTGGTCTTGGCCTTAAGGTAGGGCATGATGGTGGCTACCATTTCAGCAGGGGTAGCCTATGAATCAACCTTGATTTCATCGAGAGCCTTAGTCAGTGCTTCCCGATGAGCTTGCGAGCTAACCAATAGTTGCCATATAGTTAGATCGGCTCGGACCCTTTTCATTTGTTGGACCAGAGCCGTGTCTGGGCTTGGTTCTTCAAGGGTAGGCTCTGTCCTGGCGGGTTCAGTGACGGATATAGTAATGGAACGCCCAGCTGCGGCGAGATGATTGGTGGCTAGGGCCTTGGACTTAGCCTGTCGGACCTCTTCGAGGGTGATGGGGACGACTTCCCCTTTGGTTAAGTACACATCATCCTCGTCGTCGAACCATATCCCGTTGACTTGTGGGATATAGGGAGAGATGAGGTGAGAACAGTCAATTACCTCACCGGTGAAGATTGCATGAGCGCTGAATGGGTTTTCTTTGTTGCTCGGCTTGTCTCCGGGCAACGGGATTTTCCCGCTCTCGATAAGGTCCTGGATCAGGTGTTTTAACCTCCAACATTTTTCAGTATCATGCCCGTTGCCCCGGTGATACTGACAATAGGCCTGGGCATTGTAAGTTTTGGGCCTCTTCTCCACTGGAGGTTCTGCAGTTGGGCCTATCGGTTGGATTAGGCCCTTTGAGGATAGCCTCTGTAAGGCATAAGTATAGGTAGTCCCTATATCTGTGAATACCCGATTTGGTGTATTCTTTTTAGAGGAGGTGTCGAGCAGGTTTACCTCGTCGAAGATGCTGCGAGTTGCAGCTGCGGGTGTGGGCTTGATTGTAGATGAACTTGCCCCTTGATAGCCTTTGGTAGAGGCCTTAGTCAGGCTCTCTAGCCTCAAGTCATCCTCGATTCTCGTGCCCATTTCAGTAAGGACAGCAAAGTTTGGGATGATAGCATACCGGAGATGGACCCGGTAGGATGGGAGTAGATTTTTGACGAAGGCTTCCACTAGGGCCTTCTCGCCGGGCTTGTCGACCAGCTTCACACTCTCAGCCCTCCACCTTTGCAGATATTTTGTGAATCCTTCTTTGGGCTCTTGGGCCATTACTTCCAGAGTACGCATTGTAGTCTGGATTTCAGTGTTATCGGCGTAGTTCCGAGCAAATTCGGTCGCCACATCATCCCAAGTCTTGTATTTCTTGGGGTCGAGCCTGTAGAACCAGGCCCTAGGATGTTTTTCCAAAGAGGAAGGGAATAGGTGCTTGAACATGGTGGACTTTACTCCTTTGACTGCCATGAAGTCCTTGAAAGCCCGGATATGATGGACCGGATCTTCGGTACCCTCAAACATAGGAATTCCCGTTAAGTTGAGGTTGGCCGGTAGCTCGTCATTCAAAGGTGAATAAATGCGAGCATTTTCAGAGTGGATTGAGTTGCTTGTTGATAAGTGAACTTGCTCCTCGAGCCTGCGAACAACACTGACCAATTCGGCTATGGGCCCAGTGGAATCAACTCCTTTAACTGGGACCGTCTTCTCTACAGTGCTCAGGCGGGTGTCCAAAGTTGCTTGGTTAGCGAGGATGGAGGTCAGTTGAGTCTCGATCTTGGTTAGGGCATTTTTCAAATCCTCCATCTTGCGTTGATGTCGGGTTGTGGCTGGCCTGTCTGTAAGAACACCGCGTAATCAGAAACTAGCCCAGAAATCCCGGAATAGAAAGTACATCCCGAACGAGACTAAAAGGGAAATGACTCGAGGAAGACACCTAGACGGGTGACTTATGAAGTGTGGGCCTTCCTTAGGATTCGGCAAGTGGGCCTAGTCCTGTTCGAAGGAAGGTTCACGTGGGACATCCCCAGACTTTTGACTCGATTGTGTTGACGGACCCTCCTTCGTAAGAGTATGTCCTACTTAGGTGGGCCTTGCCTTAGTCTAATAAGGCGGACTGGGATAGGGAAGAAGCTCGTGATGTAAGATCGACAGAGCTTCGACGCTAGAGAAACTTGACAACTTAAGACCTGACCCGACACTGCTAAATATGGGAAGTCCTAAGAGGAGGGAAGTTTTTTGAAAATTGATTGATTTTTGAAGAAGGACCGAGTGGACTCGGTGAATGGCCCAAATTTCCAAAAAAAGAGGACGAAAAGTCATTGGGCCACGAGTTTTGAAAGTTTGAGTTTTGATTTGGGCAGCATACCGGCTAGAAAATAGGCTATTTTGAGTAAAATCATAAGTCCTAAATTCGGTATGTCCCGGGTTTTGAAAATTGAATATCTTGAAAAGGAGGATGTAATTTTTGAAAAGTTGATATTTTTGAAAATGACTCGGAAACCAAGTAGCACGTAGTCACACAAGCATTATAACGACGCCATGTATGCTCTACACTAAGTCTCGGTCAGTCTAAAAGGGTCTATACCAGTGTACATAGTCTAGACGTTGATCGGGACGGACTCTCTAAGTCGAATTGAGCTTAGAACATGCCGCGAAACCCACTCGAATCGACTATGGACACCTTTTGACATATCCATGTTGGAGTACATCAATGGTATAGTGGGACGTCGGTCACCAGTACCGGCCCGGGAAAATATGGGTTATGCATGAACCGTAAAACTAACACGCGCATTGTATTTGTCAAACGATTTCAATTCGAGTCTCACCCTGAGGATTCCGATGGTAAGTCACGCATCAGTTAATCCCCAGCGGAGTCGCCAAATTGTGGACATGACATAGGTCCACCACGACGCGGCCACGCGCGGGTTTGGGTAGGCGAATGAATCTCCATATGAGAATGGATCGAATTGAAATTTAGGTCTATGTGGAGTCGCCACCGAATTTTGTGGTTATTCGGAACCATTCGAGCCCACTCTATGTCGTAGTGGTCCGTATACAAAATACGGCCCATTTCCGATGTCAGAGTTTATTGGGCTCGTCCCTTTGCATTTGATACCAATACCGACGTTATCGGATATTGTGTATTGAATGACTCTCGTGCGCCAACGGTTTCGGGCATCCGGAAACCGAGGTTCTGAGTAAGGGGTGAGGGTACGTGTTGGGAAGCCCACAAAGGACACCCAACCCCGCCCGCACATTAGCGGCCTCTACTAAGAATTCGAATGACTTACAATACGCGCGCTAGTTAAACGGGAAAATGATATGCAAAGAGTATTTTCCCTAAACATGTGAATTGAATTTGAAAAGGGTTTCTAAGTCAATTTAATGCAATTAATTCTACGTCAAAGTGGAATTTAGCATGCGGGTTCATTTAGTACAATAAACGAACAAGAATTAAATTGACAAGAGAAACAAGCAAATGCGTTAGTAACGATGCAATGATATAGCGAATAATAACGGTTTGTGCAAATAATGAATTGAATTGAATTGAATGATGTACAAGATGATGCATGGTTTGAAAAGATAGTATACACGTGATTAATCAGACACGCGTTGACCTAAATCATAAAATACTATCGAATTTGAAAAGAGAGATGTACGACTCGTGTTTTGGTCGTTATGGGGTCACTCGATCGAGTGGTCGATAGACTCGACCGAGTAAGCCCTGAAAAGACGTTTCTGTTTCGTGGTACAGACCGTACTCGGCCGAGTTATGGACCAACTCGGTCGAGTACATGGCCACTCGACCGAGTCACTGTGAGACTCGATCGAGTGGGTGTCATGACAGACATTCTGATCCGGTTTTGAGGTGCCACTCGACCGAGTGGGCTAGGCACTCGGTCGAGTGCCCCCTGTACGAATTGTAATTCGTTTGCAAGTTGAATATTGATTTTGAAATTGCTTTTTGATTTTTGATGACTTGACGAATTGGGCACAAATATAGCGGAATTTATACTCAATTCGGGACTTGAATACTCGTCGTATCCCACACTCGATTACCGAATCGACATGGAATACTTAGAGTGAAAACAATGGAAGATTAATTTAAGTCGACCTAAATTAACTACCGCGATATGGTAAATTTCCTCCGCGTTAAATAATGTCGTAATTCTATTGAATTGTATTGACAATTATTTTTGCATCAACGGAAAATCGCATTAGTTAACCTATGTGACTAGATCGTTAGATTCGACATCCAATTAAGGAATTGGTATCCAATTTAATAGATCGACATTTTGCTTAGATTAAAGGACTTGATTCCCTCGACTTCTCCGACATCGAAATAAACCCCTAAGGATTGTGATGTCGGATCCGTGTCAACGGGTTTCGACCCTTACTGAAATACGATGTTTGCTTTTTGAGAAATCGATGTGAATATGCGAATGACAATAGTGATACAAACGATATGAAAATTATTATTGAAGTTGACCTATCTCAATAATCAAGTAATTGGGATATCGGAACAAGCGACCGTCAACGCTGTGTGCAGTACACTTGTATGTTCGTGTTTCCTTATTCCGATATCACCTCATACTCGACACAAATTGATAGATATTTTAAAGTTTTGATATTAGTATTATACTATCGATATTAATGATGTGATAATACCAATAAACGGAATAAATAAAAAAAAAAACGACCCATATGAAGTAGACACGACGCGAGAAAAAGGAAGAGAAGGGAAGAAACGGGGTTTTGACACCCTCAACCTACATGTTCTTGTCTCGGTGCGGACTCGTAACCGTGGCTATAACACAAGAGTCTTCGAGGTTTATGGAGGTCGAGTTGTGGTGGCTCGGGTTGTTGATTCCTAAACTAGGTTTAAGGTTTTTGCTAGTGTATTGCTTAGGATTTGCTTAGGGTGTATTAGGGCTGTAAAAGTGTGAACTAGGGTTGAATTTGAGGTGGTAAAAGTTGTTTAAGATGTGTGCGTGGGGGTTCCTTATATAGGAAAAGCTAGGGCTTCGGTTTAGGGTTACTCGACCGAGTAGGTGGCTAACTCGGTCGAGTGGCCCGTTACGCCAGCCGTCGGGCTTGAATAAGGGCCCACTTGATCGAGTGGGTGAGGCACTCGATCGAGTGGCCCAGCTGGGTCGCGCGGGTCACTCGCTTTGGACCGTGACCATGGATATTTGATGAGTTTGAGTTTGAATTGGGCTTTTGATATTTGAGGGGTTGTTTGGTATGTCTCGGAAACTACTTTGACCGGGATTGACCCAATCGTGACGAGTCGGTTTTAATTCCGGTGTCGGTTTCGGCCCAAATTAGCCTTGTTTGATTGGAAACGGCCCGCTGGGCCTGGATTTGAGGTTGATTTTGTGAGATTTGTACTCTGTAAGTGTGCTAGCCAGCAATTAATGGATTTGAGCCCGTATCCGAGCGCATAGAAGCATGTTAGCGTCCGATCATCATCGGGTGTTTTTTGGGAAACTACCATAGACACCTGGCAGTCAAAATGCGGGTGTCTACAGATAAACACTACCAAAACAACAATCAAGAAGGAAATAAACGAAAAGGCAAAATAAGAAAGGAACACAAATACTAGAAAGGAAAATGAAAGAAATAAACAAAGGAGAGAGAAAACAAGAAAGTACCAACAATGAAGAACACCATAAAAGAGAAAGATGAAGACAATAATAATATTAATAATAATAATAATAATAATGTAGCTTCAAGGCACCCAACAAGAATCTTGTCACATAAACCCTTGCAAAACTCTTGATCTTCAAATAAAACCCAAATCTTCAATAAAGATAGAAACTTGATTGCAAAAATGAAAGATTAACATAACTTGAAAGAGTAATCTTGATCTAGTTTGGGAGTGATTCTATGTAAACTACAAAGGATGATAATCTAATTAAGAAGGCTACTAAACTAGGAAGATGATCACTAAACTAGAAAATGAAAAGAGTAAAAAGGTAGTGTCTAATGGATGATTACCCTAAAACTAGAAGATAAAAAAGGTTGATGATGAAAGAAAACCTAGGGTTAACTATATATACATAGTTCTTAATGGGTCACATAAACTAAGACCCAAATCTAATCTTCCTTCCTTAATGAGACTTTCACCCTATGCATCTTCATATGGCAAAACTTCACCCTGTGATCAAAGGTCATCCACAAGCTAATACCGCCGGGTGAAACTTCACTCGGTGGTTTCACTCGATGAAATCTCTCTCCAGTTTGCACATTTCGGGGCTCCTTTACCGTCGGGCGAAACTTTACCCGATGGTAAAAGTTTCGCCCGGTCATTTTGCCTGGTGGTGAATGTTCTCGAAGATCTTCGGAGAGGTAGAAATGTCGTCGGGCAAAACTTTGCCCGGTGATATCTCATCGGGTGAAACTTCACCCGATGGTTTTCTGCCCTCATTTCTGGTTTCTTTTTTTGTCGATTGATTGGATTTCTTGAACTTAGTTTTGTGCGCTGCTCTTCGGACGATACTCCTTCCTCTCGTGCTCTTGGAAGCTCGAACACGCCTTTGGTCGCAAATCCTATCAGAATAGATAGAAAAACTACCAAAAACGCGAAAAAAAACAAACGAGAGATGCTAATGCGAGAAAGACAAAAAATAAGGCGATAATCGCACTCTAGTCTCGCAAAACTGAGGAAAAACGGGTCTAAATGGGAGGAAAAACGGTCCAAATTTGACACTCATCAAGGTGAAAGAAAGCAATTGCTGGTACCTGGATAGTGGTTGTTCAAGGCATATGACTAGAAACAAATAATTATTTCTTTAACTGGAGGCCTACAATGGTGGAACAATTTTTTTGGGGATGACAAGCGAGGCAAGATCATTGCCATTGGTAAAGTAAGCCTATCTCCAACACATTCCATCGACAATGTTTTCTTGGTAAAAGGTTTGAGGCACAATCTGCTGAGTATATCTCAGCTTTTAACAAAGGTAATAAGGTTCTATTTCATTCTAGTGTGTGTCGCATTATGCAAGAAGGAACGAGTAACATCTTACTCGAAGGTAAGCGACATGAGAATGTTTACAAGATCGACATTGGTAAGATTGATACTAACTTTATCTCATTCATGAGTAGCACGTTGGAAGATCCTTTGTTGTGGCACAAGAGATTTGGTCATGTTTATATAGGTCTTATTCAACAATTGTTAAACCGTGAACTTGTAGAAGGTTTTCCAAATATTAAATTCAAGATTGATAAAAATTGTGATACTTGTGCAAGGTGCAAGCATGTTAGAGCTTCTTTTAAACCTAAGAAACATGTTAGCACCATCCGTCCCTTGGAATTCATACGTATAGATCTTTGTGGTTCAATGAAAGTAATGAGTAGAGAAGAATACAAATATATCTTTGTTATAGTAGATGATTACTCTCGATATGTCTGGCTTATCTTCTTGAGTACCAAAGATGAGACTTTTACTAATTTTGAAGTACTGATAAAGAAAACCCAAAACAAACTCGATAATAACTTAGTGTCTATTAGGACTGACCATGGGACTAAATTTGAGAACTCATCATTCATTGATTTTTGCAGGGAACATGGAATTGATCATAACTTCTCAGCCCCCCAGACACCTCAACACAATGGAGTTGTTGAACGCATGAACAGAACACTTGAAGATATGTTTAGAACGATGCTTCTATGTAGTGAATTACCAAGGAATTTATGGACAGAAGCTGTTAACACATACAGCCTGCTACATACACAATTGTGCTACCATCAGGAATGTCCTAAAGAAAACACCATATGAATTAATTCGTGGTCGAAAGCCAAATATTTTCCATCTTAGATGCTTTGGAAGCAAGTGCTTTGTGCACAACAATGGTAAAAACAGGTTGGAAAAGTTTGATCCACGAAGTGACGAGGCTGTATTCTTGGGATATTCGAATCACAGCAAGGCGTACAAAGTGTACAATAAAAGGACTCTTTGTGTAGATGAACGTCCACATGTTATATTTGATGAATCTGATGCTTATGATCATGTGTCACAGAATGATGATGAGGACTTTGAGGTTGGATTGGTCCGAATGAGAAGCCACCAGAATTAAATGAAGAAGATGGTAAAATAGAGGGAAAAGATGATAAAGCACAAAGAAGACATAAAGAAAATGAGACCGACAGAGCAAATGGAACAGTCCATCAGACTATACCATCAAAAACTACCACAACTGTGACATCCAGCAACAGCTCAGGGGGAACAAGTGGTATAACTCGGCAGCCTCAACAAACAGAAGAAGAACAGGAGAATCTCCCATTGGTTATAAAGAAATGGAAACACCAAAGTTCACACCCCTTGGATAAAGTGTTATCTGATCTAAGAGTAGGAATTCAGATTCGATCTTCTTTGAATTTTTTTGTGTGCTTATCATTCGTTTTTATCCACTATTGAACCTGTCAATATAGATGAAGACTTAGCTGACTCTGATTGGATAGTTGCTATGCAGGATGAGTTGAACCAGTTTGAGAGGAATAAGGTGTGGCACTTAGAGCCAAGGCCAAAGCAACGGTCAGTGATTGGCACAACATGGGTTTTTAGGAATAAACTCGATGAGCAAGGAGTTATTATGAGAAACAAGGCGAGATTGGTTGTACAAGGATACAATCAAAAAGAGGGGATTGACTATGATGAAACCTTTGCCCTCGTAGTCCGTTTGGAGGCCATTCGCTTGCTTATCGCATTTGCTGCCCATAAGGGGCTTACTCTCTTCCAAATGGATGTTAAGACCGCGTTTCTTAATGGTTATTTGGAAGAAGAAGTTTTCGTTGAACAACCTACCGGTTTTGAGAACAATGATTATCCGGACCACGTTTATAAACTAGACAAAGCATTGTACGAATTTAAACAAGCTCCTAGAGCTTGGTATGATCGCTTGTTAAATTTTTTGTTATCAAACAATTTTTCACGTGGTTGGATTGATAAGACGTTGTTCTTAAAACACGATGAGGTTGATCTTCTAGTAGTTCAGATTTATGTTGATGATATCATCTTTGGAGCTACTAATGATACGTTATGTACATACTTTGCAGATTTAATGAAGTCGGAGTTTGAGATGCACGTGATGGGAGAACTAGGGTTTTTCCTTGGACTTCAGATTCAACAAACTCCGGAGGGAACCATGATACATCAACAAAAGTATGTTAAGGAATTACTGAAACGATTCGGGCTTGATCATGGAAAACCTTATGCTACTCCTATGTCGACTCTAACTAAGTTGGATAATGACGAGGTCGGTAAGTCGATAGACCAAAAATATATCGAGGTATGATTGGTTCTCTTCTTTATCTAACGGCTAGTCATCCAGATATTATGTATAGCGTATGCTTTCGTGCCTGATTTCAGTCATCTACTAAAGAATCGCACCGTACTGCCATAAAATGCATTTTTCGATATCTCGTTGGTACATCAGACTTATACTTATGGTATCCCACTGATTGTCACTTTGATCTAGTTGATTTTTCAGACGCTGATTATGCAGGTTGCTTACAAGATAGGAAGAGTACATCCGGAATGACTACCTTTCTCGAACCATGTCTTATATCTTGGGCATCAAAGAAACAAAACACTATTTGCATTATCCACAACAGAAAGTGAGTATGTCACTGCTGCTCGTGTTTGTGCTCAAACTTTGTGGGTTAGACAACAATTATGTGACTACGGGATTGACCTTACTTGCGTACCAATCATGTGCGACAATACTAGTACTATCAAAATCTCAAAAACCCGGTCCTACATTCCAAATTGAAGCAGATTGAAATAAGACATCACTTTCTTCGTGACCACGTGGAAAAAGGTAACATTCGTTTAGAGTTTGTAAGTACTGAAATTCAACTAGCTGACATTTTTACTAAACCGTTGCAAAGAGATCGGTTTGAGAAGATTAGGTTGGAAATTGGTTTAATTAAGAGCATTTGAAATTCGTCATTCTAATTTTCTCGTATGATTGTCTATGTGTGGAATGTGTGTTTTAAAATCGTAACTGTATTTCCAAACCTGATATTTATTTGTATTTGAAACTTATGGAATAGATGTAGTTGATGCACATTATGTGATATATCTACGCTTTCTATAAGTCTGAGCATAAATGGACAAAATAAGGAAACAATATATTCAAAAAGAGACCTACCCTATTTCTATCTCATAATTACCCCACTACAACACAACACACGCCACCCACCTTCTTTATTACCCACCCTAAACTTTTTACTTACTCCTTCACCTATTCACCTTTTCTAATTAAACAAATTCAAAAAGTTACCTTACTCTACCTCATCGACCATGCCGCCAAAAGAAGGAAAGAAATCAACGGCCAACAAAACTACCGCTACCTCAAGCTCCAAGAAGCGAAAGGTTGAGGAGGTAATGGATGAGGTCTTCCCAACTCTGTGTTGTGCACGGTTGAGAAGTGGTCGAAAACCTAGATTCGAGGATGACGACTCAGTAAAGATGGTTGGGGAATCAGGTGCAAAAACAGAGGAGGAGGAGGAAACTAGGGTGATGAAGTTGAGGAACCAGAAGTAAAAACAAGGGGAGATTACAAAACTTCACTCAGGGAGTCCTTGCTGAATACTCCAGTAAAGGACGAGAAGATGAAGAATCTTTATGAGTTGGCTTTAAGATTTCCCATTCAGAAGGAAAGATTTTATCCTAAATCTTGGCATGAATCTTCTATCTTCTCCTGCTTTAAAATTCTTCGCTGATATTATCGAAACTCGGAAGTGGGAAAATTCTTGGGGTTCTCTGGTCCAATCTATCCGAGTGAGTTAATTCAATTATATTGCTCTGTAACTGTTCAACATGATTGGTTTGTGGCTAATGTGAGTGATGAGTCTATCTTTGTTAAAAAGAAAGATTTTAAGGATGAATTTGGTTGAGATGGTGAAGGGGATAATGTATACTGTGTCAATTCTTGGCCGTCTGTGTCTGATGAGTACAAACTGAAAATCAAGAAGATCATAGACCCAGATGCTACCATTAAATCACCCACCATAGCGCCTGTAGACCTAAGTCCAGAAATCAAGTTCTTGTTCGATATGGTTAGACGCTCGTTGATTCCTAGAGCTGGCACAAGAGGCCATATTTCTATTTTTGATGAGCTGATGATGGGAAAATTGATTCTGGAGGAAATGGTGGATATTGCCTCTGTTGTATTCAAACACTTAGCTGCTATCTCAACTGCTGTGAAGAACCCCGCTACAAAATCGAAGGGTATTCCTTATGGAATGTGGCTTTCTCAGTTGATGGTAACAAAGGGGGTTGTCAAGGATGGCTGCATAATGTTTGATGGTTGTGATGAGATGGGAGGCGGTGTACTTGGGTAGATGCAGTTGTGTTATATGATGATCAGTTATTTCTTTTATGTGAGTTAGCTGCTATGAAGGCTGCAAAGAAGAAAGGGAAACAGGTGGTTGAGGAGGACTTTGAGGAGCCTAGGCCTAAGGGGAAACACAATTCAAGAGTAGAAGAATGCTCTAATCCCATTGTCCCCATTATTGATGAGCTCTTTGAGACTTAAGAAGGCGAATCTAATCAGGAGCTGCTGAAGAACCTGTCAAAGGTTCAAATCCCAGTAATCCGGCTTGACTCCCTCACAGCAAACATGAAGGTCCAAGAATCATGGCTCGAATCTATCAGGAGCTGCTAGAGAACCTGACAAAGGTTCAAATCCCAGTAATCCGCTAGATTATATCCTCACTGGAAGGATACCATTCTGCTTGGTGAACAAGATGAAATACTTTGAAGAGCAGTTTCCTACATTGGGAAGAGTGTCCATGTAACACCCCGGCCCAAACTAGGATCGGAAATGTTAGTCGCGGTAGCTCACCAGGCTCTGTACTGGTCCCACAGACCAACACGAGTCCTTTCCAGCGCATTTTGACCTCATTCATGCAGATCCTAGAGACCTTCCCAGGAGGTCACCCATCCTAAGATTACTCCTACTCAAACACGCTTAACTGTGGAGTTCTTTTGCATGGAATGACCAGAAAAGAAAGTGTACTTTATTGATATGAGTAGTACTTTCTATCCATTTAAGCACTAGTCATTTAAGTTCATAAATAGGACATCTTCAATCAATGTGGGGTGTTTCAGTCCAGCATTCTAAGGGAGATGATTAAGGAGGTTGATGATGCGCGTCCGATTGTCGTCTATCCAACGCGGTCAAACAATATTTATAATGTCCAACTAACTACTACGTAATAGCGGCAAGTCGAGGTCGATTCACAGGGACGGTCGAGGGTAGTCGGTCAAGTCAAAGTCTAGGAGTGATTGGGGTCGAGAAGGGGGGAGTTTTGGTCGAGAGGAGCTAGGTTAACTAGACGAGAGAGAGAGCTAAGACGAGAAACAATTAATGGGAAAGCCGTTAGGGAGAGTCGGGGAGTCGGTAATCAAGATAAAAAGTGTAACATTGCAAGAATTATCACAAGATGTATAAGGGAGGTTCCACCTTTCGGTTTCCCTACCAACCAAGTTTAAACCCGTTTTCGCGACGAATAAACCAAAGTCTCTAGACGGAACTACCCAAACCTCGAGTTTCCCCATATTGGTCCGGGTGAGTCAAGTCAACCTAGGTGATCAAGCTAATTCAATCAAAACACAACAATACCATCAAGACAAATCACCCTCATCAAATGCAACAATCTCACAAGATAAAACTTTTATCTAGAATTCCTCATCCCCTAGCCCCCTAACTAAATTTACTCACTACCCATAATAAAACTAACACTAAGGAGATTAGAAGAAAAACTAAACATGCTTGAACTAGAGAAGAAATAATTAATCTAACACAATAAAGGAAACTACACTAACAAACAACAATAAAGAGGAAAATAAACAAACTAAGGAGAGAGAAAAACTAACAAACAACATAAAAATAACAAGACTAACAATGGATTAACAAGAAACTAAAAATAAAACTAATTAATGGAGAAAGAGAGAGGAAAGAAACTACCAACAATGAAGAAACTAAGGGAGGAAGATGAAAATTAACATAAAGATTGAATATTGGAGAAGAAAATACAAGAACTTGTCACCAATTCTTGCAAAACTCTTCAATCTTCAACATAAAAACCAAATCTTCAACAAAGATGGAAGCTTGATTACAAAATAATAAGTAGATCTAAACTAAACTAAGAGAGTTTTACTAAATCTATGGAGTTTTACCATGTGAACTTGTAACACCCGCAAATTTTCTAGCTTTGCTATCTGTTCCGTTACGATTATATCGTAACTCTGTAATATTTCGTCAATTACATTTTTTTTCCATTTCGAGATCTCTTTCATTATCGAGCCTAAAATCATTTATTTTCCTAAAAGGATTTTAATTATTCTATTTTTATTCGAAAACCTATTTAATTCTTTTCGTCGCAAGTATGTTCAATTATTTTTGAGAAATCATATTTTCTATAAATAAAAGTTTTAAAATCGAGTTTGAACTAATTATTTTTCTAAAATTGCTCGATTTCATTTATAATTAATTTCTAGCTCAAAAATATTTTATTTCAAAAAATGGCTATTTAATTATTTTACTACACGATTTCATAAATAATTATTTTCTAATGCGTTTTAATCTGATTTTTTTCGTAAACGCTTATATTATTTTACGAACCTTCTTTTATCGACTTGAGAAATATTTTCAGACACCTTTTGTTAACACTACATATTATTTTTATCCTATTTATTTTAATCGGAAACTTATCACATAGATTCCTTGCTTGTTCTTTCCATCTCAACTACCTCGTCTCCTAGTTGAGTTAAGAGTCCTTATAACTCGATTATTCCTATCTTTTAGTTTCCTAATTTCTCTTTATATTCTCATTCATTCTAGTCTATTTTATTCACACGCATGTTTTACATTAAACTTCCTCTTTTTGTTCATTAATCCGATCCTAATTCGTCTCTAATTCTTTCCAATCTCGAGGGTAATTTAATTACTCTTACTCGTTCTTCATCTCGTTTTCTCCTTTCTAGTCGCTTATAATGTCGTTTTAATACCATATGTTTAATTATTTCGTAGGCTATCGTGCTAGATCCGATAAATTATTTAATTGATTCGGATCTCGATTAAGGTAACATTGACACGTTACTCGGTATTATGTGGTATTATTGTTGTAGTTGCATGTATAGAAATTAGATTTTTGTTAGACAATATATGTATGTCACGTTTTTAATAACAAAAACTTTAAAATCATAAGTTTTCACATGTTTCGCTATTTTAAATCGTTTTTACGAGATTTGCGAATAAGTCTATCTTTTAATTATTAAAAAATATTATAAGGCCAAGACTAAAACATACAAATAATAATTTATTTCATAATTTTCGTGATTTTTAATATGAATTGTCAAATTGAAAGTTTTATTATTTTTAACAAAGTTACATCATGTTTCAGAAACTGTTAGTGTTTTTGTATGAATTAATAATATGTTTTAAAGACTTTATTTACGAAAACATTGAAAATAGGCTACTATTTATTTTAAGTCTAATTTATTCCAATTTAAGTTCGTAAAATAATTCCAAGTTTTTTGGTCACAATAAATTATTTATGAACAAGTGTCAAATTAATCCGCGAATCTGTCAGTTGTGATAAGATCTAAATTGAAACATATGTTAAACTTTTTATTTAATCTTGGTAATTTACTTAAATAAACTATGAAGAGTCTAGTTAATGTTTCCAATTAGATTTTCTTTAAAATAAAATTTTAAACGTGTTTTATTAAATAAATACAAACGGGAGTCTAATTCTGACAGTTTTTAAATATACGAACAAAAACCCATATTTTATTTGGAATTTAGAATTTCTCCAGAAATAAAAGTTGTAACTAAGTTTTTAAAGTTTTCAACACCACTGATCTTACGTTGTTTTGATTTTTAATGATTTAATTACGAATTTTATAGTAAGACAGTGCAGTTCTGAAAAATCTATCAATTTGTTATTTAAATACTTTTAACTACTTAAACTTCAATCTTTTGATAAACAATTATAATTTTGACTTTAGTTGACTTTTAATCATGAATTACACATTTATATAATAAATATAATGTTTACGTCTCAAGGCCTAATATTAACTATTTTATATAACTCCTATTTTAATCGATTTCTATTTATAATAGTGCCTACTTTTGGAAAGTTATTATTTTAAGAAAGTTTCTATATTTATAAAGTTTTCTCTTTTGAAGAACAAACTATATTTTTATTGAATTTCGATAATGGCTTTATTTTGGAGTTATGGAATAAGAGAAGTGTACGGGTAGAGTAATACAGTCTAGAGTATACGTTTTGCCATCAGCTATAAGGCTAGTGTATCCGAGCGGGATGCATTGGTTGTTGAACTGAGCATGTTCTTGTCCAGGAGTGTATGTTCATTTTGACCTTAAACTCGTACCTCGCATGTAAGACGCCGTCGGGTTGAACTGGGCACACTTGGTGTTCCAAGAGGGGTGTGCATATTTACTTAAGCTAGGACCTCGCATTGATAAGTCGTCGTTCTATTATGGTTGAGTAGCCTAGTTAGAGATCGAGGTTTGATTTGTTTCTAAGTTCTCGAAGCTAGTTTTTAGTATTCTCCTAGTGAAAGTCTATTCTGTTGCACCGATTCATATCCATAACGCCGTTATTATTATTGATTGGTATTGTCTTGAAGGTTGACAATTGTTTTGAATTATTTTACTATATTGTTTTAAAAGTTTTCTATTTTGAATTATTTTGATATAATAGTAATTATGCTTTAATGTCATGTAATATGGCTGGGAGAACGTCGTCGTTACTCCCCACTGAATTGTGGTTGTTATGTTTATAACATGACAGGTATTTTGCTGCTGGGTTCGGTGTGAGCTAACGAGTGACATTGATCCTACTCTACTTCAATTATATTAATTTTTGGATTGTTAAACCCATTTGGAGAATTTTTATTTTTAGCCCTTTTGTGAAAAGTGGCATTTGTATTGACTGACCGTTTTTTTTGTAAAATATAGAACATCAGTGTGTTTTAATCCAAAATCTATAGTGTTTCCGCCACTGTATTGTGTTAGAATTTATAGGGGATTACAGAACTACTACTACTACTACTACTACTAAGGAGATTTTCTACCCTACTCTACCCTAAAGAGGCACACTTAAGGCTCAAGTTGAAATGAAACCCTAGGTTTAGTATATATATAGTGGTTCTTAATGGGTCACACAATCTTAAGCCCATAATCCAATTCCTCTTCTTTAAGCTAGACGTTCACCCTTTGCATCTTCATGGGGCAAAACTTCACCCTGCGGTTGACGAGCTGACACCACCGGGTCAAATTTCACCCGGTGAGATTTTCTTCTCATTTTGCGATTTTTGGCGCTCTCTCCATCGGGCGAAATTTCACCCGGTGGGCGAAATTTCGTCCGGTCGTTTCGCCCGGTGGTGAGTATCCACGAAAATCTTCAGGAGGTGGAAAATGTTGTCGGGCGAAATTTCGTCCGGTGGTGACTCATCGGGTGAAACTTCACCCGGTGATCATCCGCCTCTTTTCCGGTCTTTTTTTTGTCGATCAATTGGATTACTCGAACTTTTAATTGTGTGCTTTGCTCTTTGGACTGTATCTCTCTCTTTTATGGTCATAGAAGCTCGGATACATTTTCGGTCGAAAATCCTATCAAAATAGACAGAAAACTACCAAAAACACGTAAAATGCAAAAGAGAGACACTAATGCGAGAATTATTCAAAATACGGGCAATAATCGCGCTCAAGTCTCGCAAAACGAATAAATGGGAGGAAAAACGGTCCAAATTTGGCACACAACAGTTGACAAGAAGGTCGACAATCTAATGGTGAAGGTTGATGGGCTGCAGAATTCCACCAATCATGCAATGATAAGCTCACGTGAAACACACATCCTTTGCCACCATATCCTCTCCTGCCTCCATGGACCTACACCACCTCCTCTTCCACATCTTGCCTTTCTTTAAATCCTGCCCTCTTTTGTAAATAGTGCCTTATGTTTTGGCACCATAATTTGAATTTTTATTCGATTTGCATTGGTTGGAACTAACTTTGCCTTTCTCACTCTCTTGCTCGGACTATGGATTTTCGTACTTAATAGTTTACGTATCTATTATTGTGTGTGTGATATCTTACTTTGCCTGGTGCAAACTCCATTGCTTCTTATGCTCATCTGTGTTGTGTAACAAATTTGGCCCGTTTTTTCACCCATTTAGACCCATTTTTCTTTCGCTTTTGTGAGATTTGTGTGAGATTAACGCCGTATTCGAGTCTCTCTCACTCTCGCGGTCTCTCTTGTGCATTTTACGTATTTTTGGGTAGTTTTCCTATTATTTTGATAGGAATTCATTGTCCGAGAGCATGCTCGAGCTTACATGCGCACAAGGGAGCGGAATATTGTCCAAAGCATGCCACAAAGAAAAAGTCCAAGCATCAAAGGGTGAAGCCTTGAGAAAAATACAAAACTATAGTCCATTAGACATCTTCACCGGCAAGGTCAAACTTCAAATGGATATATCTAGAGCTATTGACCTCGGATCAATGTGATTCTAGTTGGAGGTGAAAGCTTATCTCGCTTTCCAACGACATATCACACGCCCCAATCAGAGATCAACGAGAGAGTTATGGTCCTCTGAAGTCACGGGGCAAAGTTTCACCCGATGAGATTTGACCGGGCAAAGTTTCACCCTACGAGATTTTGAGTTTTTGGTCATATTTTTCACTGAGCAAAACCTTGCCCGATGAAATTCCGATCGGACGAAACTTCGCTCGACGGTGTTTCCTCCCCAGATCGTCATTTCGGACAAAAAATCTCACCGGTCGAAACTTCGTCCGACGGTATTTCGGCCATATTAGAGACAATCCGCAGGGCAAAACTTCATCATATGAAGATCCAAAGAGCAAAGTTTCATTTCAGGGGCAAAAATCTGTTTTGAGCTTTATTTTAATAATCCATTAAGGCTTTGTATATATATAATTAAACCCTAACTTTCTACCACATTATGCTTCATTAGATCTAGTAACTCTCCATTAGCTTAGACTACTCTCTATCATTTTAATATAGTAACAACATTAGTTTAGTCTTTGATATAATTGAAGATTGAAGGGTTTGCAAGGATTTGGTGACAAAATTTCTTGTATTTTTTTATTCTTCTTCAAGCTTATTAATTTATGAATCTTCATCTTCATTGTAGTGTCAATTCTTCATTGTTGGTACTTTCTCATCTTTCTCTCTTTTCTAATTAGTTTTTCCTCTAGTTTCTTCTTTAGTTACTTGTTTTCTTTAATTTTTCTTGTGTTGTTTTTGTTTTAGATTATGGATTTTATTCTTGGTTTTCTTTTCCTCTTATTTGTGCTAGATTAAATTTTCTTCTCAATTTCTAGTATGAATTGTTTTAGTTCATTTTCTCTCTCCTTTGTTTATAATGACACCCCCATGAATAGTGAGTAGATTTTAGTTAGGGGGTTAGGGGATGAGGAATTTGGATAACATGAATGAATGATTCTTGTGTTGTATACACTTGGATTGGTTTGTCTAATTTGGAACTGTTGTATATGTGTTGACTTTACTTGATCAATTTAGTTGACTCGTATTCACCCGAATCAATATGGGGAAACTCGGGGGTTTGGGTAATTTCGGTTAGAGATTTAGCTTTCTTGTCACAAAAGTGGGCTTTAGCGAGGTTGGGTTGAGAAACCGAAAGGTGACTCGCTCCTTATCGATTGTGTATCGTTTGTTTGATTCCTTGTTTATGTGTCTCATTTCTGATTCCCCGACTCCTCCTAACACATTTTCTTTATTTGATTTCTCTTAGTTATTCTAGTCTCGTTCTCTTTAGTTTAGTTCGTGACCACCTAAAACCCCCTAGACCCCAAACATACTTGGACTTAGACTAGATCGACTTTACATAGACCGTCCCAAAGGATCAATCTCGACTTACCGCTACTACATTAGTTAGATTAGTCGGTGTTACAAATATTGTTTGACTGTGTGGGTCGTGACGTCCGCGCATCAATCTGTACTAGGTAAGAAGATCTTCACTGACGGTTCCTTATACACTTACTCCTTTTCGATAATGCCAAGAGGGGAATAAGTCTAGGTGTTGATGAATATCCTTTAAGATAGATTTTTCTTGCTTGTTATTGCTCCTTGTCAAGACCTTAACTTCTCTTGTTGACCTCTTAGCATATTTTGTTTAAATTTGAAGGTTAGGAGATAAGTAGACTAACTTGCTTTTGCGATGACTTCCATTAACTACGTGCTCGGGTTGAGGGGGAACCTAGGTTACGTGACTAGAGACTTGCCATCAATAAAAAATGTGGAATTTAATGGCTCGAGATTGGTTTTATGCTCCTTATAGTAACTTCTATTTATAGCAATCTCGTATTATGTTTTGATGATTACAAGTGGCATGTAACGGGTTGTTTGTGTAGTCATATATGCTAAGTTTTACAGGATTGAACCAATAGAGAAAATGAGTCAAGTATCGAGATGGATAAAAGACTCAATTGTGTTAAAGCACGCAAGTTTAGAGACAAACATTGAAGATCATAGAAGAATATGTTGAAGATTGTAGAAGAGGAGAAAGATGGGAAGATGTCTAGCCTGGAGCTATAATCACTCCAAGGTTGGAAGAAGATGTCCAACATGGAGGTATAATCGCTTCAGGGTTGGAAGAGGATACCTAACATGGAGTTATAATCACTTCATAGTTGAAAGTACAAGGAAAAGGCGGAATGAACAAAGAGGAGCCTATCGATCTAGTCCACTAACTTAACGTTATGGACAAGGCTGGTTAGGTGAGTCAAGTTTGAAGAGACTTGGAAATTTATTACAGTCGGAGTTGGAATTGTTATAGTCTGAAACCAGATGTTACAGTCGGACTCTAAACGTTACAGTCATGTTCACATATGTTACAATCAGTGAAGTTCTATAATAAAATTCGTGTCAAAATGATTTCAAATCGCGCGCCAGATTTGTTTTTAAAAGTATTTCCTAAAAGTATTTTTCTAAATTATATATTCTATATAATTTATGGAAATAATATTCCATTAAGCTTTGGAAATATTTAATTATTTAAGGCAAAACACTTTCCTAAATAAAACTTCTTTATGGAAATAAAATCTAATTGAGTTGGAACTTGGAATAGATTACTTCGTGAACAAGAATCACAATGTGTTTAGGAAAGTTATGCATACTACAAGTAAGATCTTGATAATTTACCAAAGTTAGGAGTCTTATATTATTTGCTTATTTTTCATAATATCTTTAATATATAGTTTCCTAATCTTTGAAGTATTCTACAACTCTTAACCTATGTGCACGATTGAAAGTAGTACATAAGCCAACTCGGTCTTTCATATTACTAACGCAATTCTTTCATTGAGTTTTAGAGTCTAAGACAAAAATATTTTTTAGCTAAAAACGTTTTTGCTTATTTCTTTAAGGTTAGAAGTCGTCACGGAAAAGTCATTTCTGACTCGATTACTGTGTTACGTTGATATAAGTACTTATCGGTTGAAGAACGACGTTCCTACATCCGTCTTACGAAGAAGATAATTCATAGGAGATCTTGTGGCTAAACCTTTGTGTATAAATTGATTTATGATAGAATAATTAGCGTTTTTCTAGCACCACGGCTTAGTAGCCATTGGGTGGTATACCGCAGCTTAGTTAGTCATTGGGTGTAGATATTAATATTTTGTAATTTTAGGGATAGACGCTGAAATATTAATGAAAGAATAATGGACGTAGGTCTCGGAGTGTGAGACTGAATCATTTCAAAAAGTTCGGAGTCATCTCTATTTACCGCTTAGATAAATTCCCACAACCGACATAGTTTTTATTTATAGAAAAAGAAAACAGAAAATTCGATATACTCAATTAATCCCTCTCTTGAGTATAACTTTCACGTATTAAACTCTAACTTTCACGTATCAAACTCTTCCATCACAATCATTGTTATTCCATCTATCTATATTAGTACGATACGAAATGAATATTAATAAAATATTGAAATTAAATATTTCCTTCGTCTCGCTCATTTGTTTGCCTTTGATTAAATTACATTTCACAATGAATATAAAAGATAAAAAAACAGAAGGAATATAATTTAAGTTAAACTATTTATGACCTATATTATGACACATTGACACCAACCCGCGACCAAATCGGTGTTCTTCTTGTTTGACTGGTCGAGTGGGTAGAGAGTAGGGCTGTGTACTGGACCGGATCAGGACGGGAATCGTCAAAAAGCCTGGACCGGACTAGTTGGACAAGAATTCACATTTTTTTTTTCAAATTTTGGTTCGTTGGAACGGTTTGTACTTGGATTAAATCAAATTAATATAATTCCGGTCTTTCCGATCCAAATCGATCGAGACCAATAAAAAACGGGATGGACGAAAATAATTCTGGTTCTTATTACGGTCCCGTAAATTTCCGGTCCAGAGTGGTCCATTTTTCTGGTCTGGACCGGATTTGCACACATTAGTAGATAGACAGGCAAATGGGTCAACCGGGGCGAGTTCGGGCGGGTTAGCTTCGAGTCGGACCACTTTCGGGTTAGAAAAATCAGGCTAACTTCAGGTCGAGCCAGGTCATTTCGGGTTTGTTATTTTCAACTTTTTTAGGGTTATCGACTCGTTTTCTATCAAAACATTCGGGTAAGTTCAATTTAGGTTGTGTCAAATTCGAGTTACGGGTCAAACTAGGTCTTCAATTCAGGTCTCAGATCAAGTTCGGGTAGGGTCAGTTTTGGCAGGTTAGTAGACTAGAGAGTATGAGCTTTAAGATAAGTTGGTTCCCTTTAGATTTTTATGATAAGGGCAAGGGTTTCACCGTGGTATATACATCCTTCCTTATCTTTGTTAGCTGTTAGTAGTCCAGTATTTTGCCACATATTTATAACCAAACATTAGAGTAACATATTGACATTGGCATCCACCACCATATCTGATCTTCATCTTCTATGGCTCATACTATTGCCTCCACACTACCCTTGGCTACTCTTAACTCTTCTTCTGTTAAACCAGGTTCTACTTTCATAGTCATAGTCAGAGTCTCTGTTTTCTTCGAACCTTGTTTGTTACTGCATGAACACATGTTGTTTTATATAAATAGGGGCTCTAATTGGGAGTTGTGCTGTTACAAGGGTGATCAGAGTCAATGAAGGACTTCCCAAGTTTGGTGGTGCAAGATTTCAGTCTCTTGAGACTAAGGTATGTAAGACTAGACACACCCTGACCCACCCCATTTGTTTCAATTACTAATGGGATTATCTGGGTGTTGAAAATGTAGTCACTGCAAAGCGCAAAAACAACAGCAGTGTTTAGGAGTATATTTGACAATGTCTTGTTTGAATACCAAAATGACGGCCAAGGGAAATGGGGAAAGAGATTTAGAGGGATTCATTTTCACTCCGAGTACAAGTTAATAAAATCCGCATCCTTCCTTCATTCATTTTTGTAGTAGCTACAGTAGATTTTAGCGAAATAAACTTCACCACTATGATTTCAGCAACTTAAAGTCATTTATTTTCACATTAAATTTTAGCTAGTGTATGTTCAACAAAAAAAATACTACTCCGGTAAAACTTTCCTTTAGATAGTTTCTTACAAAGGGACCTAGATAGATTGTAAGTAATTTCAGACAAAATACTCATTTATTTATTTTAAACTCACCTAGCTAGTTGGGTCAAAGTCAAGAAACAAAAGTACCTTGTTCCCTAGCACATTTGTTCTTGCATTTCCTTCAGTAGTTTCCTTTTACATTGTTGTATGTGTCGGACGTGAATCATGTTAAAATAGTATGAGACACGGCTGTCTTATGTTTTGGTTCCTGCAACCTATGGTTTTCGCTTGAAAAGCTCTTCAAATTCAATTATTCAGGAAAATTTTGTGTTTTGGGTTGCCCAAACCACATTTTGTATTCTTCTTCTTTTTTCCCCTTGGAATGGCAAACCTGTTACTAGGTTGCAGGTGTGGGAATCCATGTCGAAAACCAGGCATCGCATCTTTGGTTTAGATTGAAGATTTGGGTTCTGACTTGTGAGTCCTGACAACATGACACCGATAGTTAATTGCAAAGGAACATAGACTACGTATCTTGTCAATTGTAATTATGTCGCTGAAAACTTAACTAACTTCTTCGTTATTGAAATAGGCAATTGGAAGCAACACGCCAGCCACCAAGCCCAACAGCATAGTATGTGCTGATTGTGATGGAAACGGTAAGTAAGATAACTGTTTGTTACTAAATCTATAATTATTCTTTTAAGACCTCATACAAGAGTAACAAGACTTTCCATCAGCTGGATTGATTCACATGTGATTATTCATGTAAGACGGTGTCATACAAGTCTCGTGGGTAGTTCAGTCTGCTTTCATCAGCCAGATCGATTTGCTAAAACGACACAAAAGGAAACTCATTTGTGCTTTCATTTCTTCTTCTTTCATAATTACTGTGAAGTATTGCTAGACGTGACATTCGTTAGAACTTAGCTGATAATTTTAACTACGCCCGTGTGCGTGTCATACATTTTGAAAGATGAGTAAACATTTTGTGAAGTTCATTGGATGAGGTATGATAAGCATGACAAAGGACAACACTAACATGAGGAGAAAACCAATGTAGTGTAAACAGGCCGAATTATGCAAAGATTTAAAGATTTGTTTTAGTTTGATTTCTAGAGGAAAAGGAGGATGGCATGGTCCGGAACAGAGGTATGTAAGGGGTTTGGATTGCAGTCTGGGTCTTACCTAATGCCAAATTAGCATGAAATGACAAAGTTGATTACCCTAAATTCCTTAAACTTATGAGAAATAGAGGATTGTTGAGGCCTTAATAGCAGTATTTGCACCTAACATGCCTATGTGTGGATGCCAAATTAGAATGAAACTATAAAATTTACAATCTAAAATTGTGAAAGCTATGCGAAATCGAGGATTGTTGGGTCTTTTCTTCTAGAATGCGTACATGTGGATGAGATTATTGTTTGACAGTGAGACAATATAGTTCAAAAAATTAAGGGTGTAAATTTGAGAATGTGGTAGTAACATTGTTGATGCTATGCATGCTTACAGGAGCAGTTTCTTGTGGTCAATGCAAGGGAGGTGGAGTGAACACCCAAGATCATTTCAACGGTCAATTCAAGGCTGGCGCACTATGTTGGCTTTGCAGGTAAACCGTAAACCCATCAATTTCCATTTTTCTTATCCATTAAACACGATAGTTTCCATGATGGGTCATATAGGGTTGCACCAACTGGCATGTTCTATTGTTCTAATAGTAATACAGTACAGTTTGGTACATGAATTAGCAGTTATACACGCGTGCTCTCTCTTATGACTTACGGAGTATGTTGTTGTCCCTTAATTGCAGAGGGAAACGAGAGGTTCTGTGTGGGAATTGCAATGGAGCCGGCTTTTGTGGTGGCTTCATGAGCACACAGGATGAGTGAGCTGAGTTTCATAAGATTCAACCTACAACTGGTCAATGGAATCGGGATAGTTTCACTGGCGTCGTAGCCTACTTTGTGTCTTTGTAGATCGATCGTTTGTAACATAAAACGCTTTGTGTTGCCTGCGGACAAGCTCTTATTGTAATTTATTTCTTCTATTATAGTTCATTTCTCGGATCATACCACTATACGCTCGAGGTAGGGAGATGTGTTCTTTTGAATTACATTTTGACGTCACGAATACGGATTGTACTTCTCAATTTCTCCAAAAAAGAAACCAACTCCTTCGAAACGTTTTTTTGACATTCATAAATGCAATGCAAACCTCCTTTGGTAATTGGTAATATGAGATTGAGTAATATAACCTTCATTCGGAGGATATTTGGTGTTGGAATGTGAGGTTTAATGAACAGGTCCCGTCTTATTTTTCTCGAGCGAAATGACTATGAGCGCGGATTTGAAAAGCCCAAGCGCTCCCTAGAATAAAGGTATTCTTTTGGCAATTGTGATCGGAAGCTAGCTATCGCAACGAAAGGTAATATTGCTCACCGTATTCTGATAAGTGTGGTTTGTAGTGCTTATTTGTTGTGTTTGGTCCCGGTTTCTCTTGTGGAATCGCTCTTCGGAGCGGTTTTAGAGGTTACTTACGCTTCTTCTAGCTTGTGTTAGGTTCCTAGGACCATTATTGGAGATATGGAAAGATTCCTACTCGTTTCAGACACATTTGGAGCCAACGAGGAGAAGCGACGATCACCCGGTGACTTAGACTCGATCCCGAGCCCTTGGAACCCATTCCCGAGCCCTTGGGACCCATTCCCGAGCACCGAGAATCGATGAGAAGCCTAGGGAGAGCAAAGAGGGACCTATGGGATCATATTTGAAGCCTACAAGACCCATCCCGGTCGGGAAGGACCCCATCTCGACCGGGATGAAGAGACAAGAACAACCCGACTACTGGAAGTTGATCCCGGCCGGGATCACCACCTTCCCGGTCGGGACCACCACCTTCCCGGCCGGGAAGGGCCCAGATCGGGGCTGTTTCACTTCCTTTCATTCCTCTACTCTTCTAACCCTATATATACCCCCCTTGTATTGTTAGACTATATTATGTAACCCTCTTGAAGAATCCATTCAATCTTGACAACATTGGTGGAGGTTTTGGGTGTTCTTTCTATACAAGTTTTCATCTTTTCATCTCATTATTAGTTTGGCATAATCTTTCTCTACTCTTTTTCTTTAAATCTTTGTTTATCATTCAAGTTTCAATCTTTGTCATTTGTTTGTTGTTCTTGCTAGTTTCTTCTTCATATTGAATGTTGTAGTTCTCATATTGATGTTTTCTCTTGTTTGTGTTAGTTTAAGTTTAGATATGTTTGAGTAGTTATCCCCTAGGGTTAGTAGGGGGATTGGGTGTGATTAGGGATGATTAGGGTGAGATGGGTGGTACTAGTTGTTGTTTTTGTTGATTCCTTTTTGCCTTGCACTCCACATGTTCGATGAAATGCTTGTGAGACTCGAGATGATCAATCCTTGTTTTTCTTGCCTCTTCTCTTGTATGTGTGTGTTTGGTTGGTTGGTTTGGTTCTCTCATTAGTAGCGAGAGCGTGGTGAGGAGACCTCTAGGCCGTTTAAGTAGCGAGAGCCCGATCGGAACCTAGGCTACGAAAGCTTGCTAGTAACCCCGTTTTTCCTCTTTTGATCTCCTTGGCATCCATGAACCCGACCTAGCCCTAATTTCCTTCTTGTTGATTTATTTGCTTCCATTAGTCATTAGTTGCTTGTTTTGCCTTGTTAGTTCAAGTTATAGACCTTAGCTTAGTCATTAGTCAATCTCAACCTTAGCCATAGTTTAGTTTCTCTCGAACCTAGTCTTGGACCGTAGCACACCTTAGTCCGACACCCCGTCCCTGTGGATCGACTTGACTTGCCCTAGCTACTTAGCTTAGGTTCGTTGGTATTATTTTGATCGGTGGGATCCACGGCAAATCCCTTCCGTCAAATTGGCGTCGTTGTCGGGGACGGCGTAGTTTAGACTTTTGTGTGCTTAGTTTTAGATTTTGTTCTTGATTTTTGTGTTTTCTTCTCCATGTGTATCTCCGTTCTACTTCTTGTGTGATATTCTCTCATCCTAGTGCCTCAAAAGCACTAGGCTACTAACGTTTTCCCAAGTGCTTCTAGTTCATCCAATGTATCAAAGCAACGTTATGTCAATGGCGCATCCAAGCTACCATCAATCATCATGGGACAATCATGGGGCAAATTGCCAAGACCCACAACTTTACCAACCATACCAATCTCATCAACAATCTTATGAATCCTCTTCATATGACTACCATGAAAGTTGTCAAGGATCATTCCAACATCCTAACAACTACCAAATACCCTCACATAACCCACAACCAAAAATCCCCAACTTTGAGCTTTGTCAAATGATGATTCAAATGCAAAAGACTCAACAAGAGATGACGGTTCAATTGCAAAAGAGTCAACATGAGATGATGGTTCAAATGCAAAGGGATAAAGAGGAGTTCAAGGCCCAAATAGAGGTGCAAGATGCTCGTATCAACGCACTCATGGCTCGCTTCACGATGTTGGCCACTCGAGCTCCACAACTTGTTGAGGAAGGTTCATTTGGGCAAGAAGATCGGTTGTTTCCACAAGGAAATCAACCCGATCATGAAGCCACAAATGAAGAAGAGAGAGTCAATCAAGCGATCATTGTTGAGTGTTGCTTGGATGGTGAAAATATGGGAAGAATGGAGGAAGTTGAAGGTTCAAGGGTCGACAATGAGGAGGGAATTGAACATGATTCTCAAGGTAACTCTTGGGGAGCCAATGTATTGGCTATCAAATTGGATTTGTATGATTTTCTTCGTGATGAACCGGATCTTGACAATCCAAATCCAAGTGAAGACAAGACTCCTCTAGGCCAACTTGACAAGGTGAGTGAGAAGGAAGGTAACACTTGGGAGGAAGAGATAGATGCCTTAGAACTTGCCTTGAATGGGAAATTGGAGGAGCCGATTAGGGGATTTGGAGATGCTATGCTAGACCAAACCGTCGAAGAAATTGAGGCCGCCATCAAGGGCCTTGAGTTTCTTCATGGTGAGAATTCTAGTAAGGACAAAGATGAGGTCCCCCCTAAAGCCTCCAATGAAGGAAACTTGATGCCTTCACCTCCTTTACCGCACTTGATTTCGAGTCCCCTGTCTTGTGAGACACTTGATGAAGTGGATCCTAGTCGGGCGGTGGAAAAGAGTTCCACTCTTGACCCCGTAGAAGAAGCAACACCCTTAGGGTGTGATCTCCCAACTCATAACGCCAAGCATGATTCTAGACCACTATACCTACCGGATGGTCATAAGAGTCGTCGCTATGTTGGTTCAGGAGACCCAGAAGATCACAAGAAACCCGAGCGTAATGGATTAATTGATTGCTTCTCGACCCCAACTTGGAAACTCTTGTTGATGGCTAGGATCGGCCACATAAGCTTTAACAAAGATGTTGCTAGAGTATTTGACTTACTCCTCCGAAGCTCTTGATGGCTATGGAGGTGTAGATGGTGAGAGTATCTTTTTGTAAATATTTTTTTTCCTTTTCTTTTGTTTTTGTATATGTTTGATTAGATAGTTTGGATTCTAGGATTTGTTAGTCTTTGTGGAATTCTTGTAATTTGGAATTTTCTTGAGCGATGTGAGGGAGGGATCTTTGATGTGTTTATTGAGCTTACTTGACAGATTTGAAGTGAAGATGAAGAATTAGAAAGGGGTATTGATGATAGAAGCTTCAAGGCTTGGTGGAGGAAGTCGGTTTTTGAGCTTGGTACAAGCTTTTGGGGACGGGATTCTAAATCCCGATGTACTAGTTGACTTGTGGGTTGGAGCTTTCAAGAGGAATGAAGGACTAGAAGAGTCACACTACTACAAAACATCAAATAGACAACTGTTTTTTTTGCAATAGACAACTGACTTACAACAGTTGAGTAGTTTGGAGTTGTATATTACTCTGAGCATAGACATCTGTTTTACAACAGTTGTCTATTGCTTAATAAACAACTGTTTTTTAAAACAACAGTTGTCTATTACATATATAGACAACTGTTTTTCAAAGACAACAGTTGTCTATTACGTATATAGACAACTGTTTAATGAAATAACAGTTGTCTACCACTCTTATAAACAACACTTACATACGTACACATATTTTATATTTTTTAATAATTCTGAAATACGTACAAATTAACAAGCCATAAAAAATGAATACCATAGCGAATAATTGAACAAAAGAAGTTACATTTTTATAAAATCCAACATCCAAAATTCAAAAGATACATAAAATCATTATCCAACATCCAAAATTCAAAAGATACACATAAAATCATTATCCAATGTCCAAAAGTACCTAAAACCATAATCCAACTAATTATTAAGAAAATAATCCGCCCATAATCCACGAACCTCGTCAATATCTTCTTGAGAATATGACATCATATCGTTGAAATGCTGCAAAATCAATAATATAAATGAACTAATTATTTTGTTTCAATTATGTGCATAAAATTAATGACTGAAACAAGAGAAAGTGTGAAAACTCAAGTCTTACCTCATTGACGATTCTCTTCAAATCAGAACGAGTGATAATTTCAATCATATATCTCATCACGTAATAACCGCACTCTGTTTTCCGAGCATGAGGAGCCGACTATATTGCAACAAGTATAACAAAGTGTAAGATATATATGACCACGTTATGAGCTGCAAAGTAATGCAATCAACTTCTTTCCCATGCCCTGCCTACCACTCTATCTAACTTCAATACTCAACCTTATCTTCTTCGACTCGAATCTAGTTGGAGTAGACAATCATGCGAAAAAACTGACATGTACGGTCTTATGTGAAATGGGTCGAACCCAAATTGACCAATCAATCATAGTTATGCATCGTCAATCACAAGATACCCAAATATAAGGAGCCTATAATCAAAAGACGGTCTTAGGCAAAACTTGTCACAGAAAAAAACCTATTCCATATGAACCAATTTCGAGTTCAGCGATCATTCAAAGGTCAAACAAAGTAGGAAGTACAAGAAAATGCAAAGAATGGGTGAAGTGGTGACAGCTAGAGAGGCACCAAAAACCTATTCCATACTAGTTTTTTCCCTTCCATCATCCATTCAGATATATATGTCGTCAAAGCATCGGCATCATGACCTATCAATGATGTCTTTTCCGGACAAAAAAACCCATATCTATTGGAGTCACAAATACTATGCAAGTACCTATGTAGCACAAAAAAATCATGAGATATCTTTGACCTTTGTAAATCTCAAAAAAAAAGATTGATTAGTAACTACATAATTACCGAACAAAAGTCTGAATGCATATGCAATTGAGTTCTTCCGTATGTAATATCATGAATTGCTCTAGAAAAGTAGGAGATCGTATAACAGAAGTGCACACACCTTGGCACTAGAAATCATTTGCCTTCTAACCTGAGCATCCTCCAAAAAAACTCGAATACATGATCTCGAAGTACACGCCCCGCTGCGATTAAAATCAAAACTACATCATAAAGAGCACTACATATTAACCTAAACGAAATAACTTGACCTAACCGAATACGGTCAAGTTATCTATTGATTTTGGTAAAAGGCTGCCGTTTAGATTGAAGATATCTTCGATTAAATTTGCGATTGAGGTCCGGTTAGGTTATTTCATTTTTGATTGATTGATTGACGAGACAAAGATTGACAGATTGAGAACCAGTGACCGTGAGTACTACGCACATATACTGACTGGTTCTCAAAATGACCGCATTTTATCTATCTAGCAAGAATGTTGCACCATATTGGGCAAGTGTGTAAACCCAACAAATAAGGGCAAATGTATGAACCCACAACTCGAAGAAATGCTATCAAGTGATACAAAATAGCAAAAACACGATATCTAATAAGTTAATTATAGTGGATATCAGCCATCGTAAACTTGTGATAAAATTATTAGCAGCTAACAGTAGGAGCAGATATTAGCCACTGTACAAAAACCAGATTAGAGAGCATTAGCAGCTAACAGTAGGAGCAGATAAACAGTCAGCAAATTCGTAAACTAAATATTATCTATCGGGCATGGGAAATGATAATTAAACAAGAAAGAGTATAATTGAGTAGAGTGTCGAACCTTGACAAAGTTACCAAGAGTCTTAGTGGAACCATGGGAGGAAGTAAAGACATCATCAATGTCGGCAAACTGGAGCACCTTCTTGGGCACCCGAGCCGCAACAATCCCGGAACCACGAGGTGTGGGAACCATCCTAACAGTAACCGAGCCACATTTGCCGGTGACCTTGCAGGGCACGTTGTGGGGCTTCCCAATCTTATTCCCCCAGTACCCTCTCCTGACCGGAATAACCGACATATATAACTACATCAGACCTCAATCGCAGATTAATCGAAGATATATTCAATCTAAACGGCAGCCTTTTACCAAAATCAATAGATATCATATCAACCTACATGAAACACACTCCAGGCATTATAGATTATACATTATCCTCAACTATTCCATTGAATTGCAGAAAAATTAGTTATCGGAAGGGGAAAACCTGAGCGGATTGGCAGGCATGATCAAAAAGCGACTGATTCAACGGTCTCAGAGCAACCAGATCATAAGTCTTCAAAACAGGATTACCGGAATTAAGCGCGGAAGACTGAGAATCGGAATCAATGATAACCACAATGGTGACTTTTTCATCATCCACAGTAAAGTTGACCTTTTGGTCAACCGTCACATCTGTGGTGGCTGTCTCGGTGGGGTAATGTGTCACAGCAGCCCCACCACCACCACCACCGCCGCCGCCAATGCTAGTGCAGTCGTCCTTCTTCCCGTGCCTGGCAAATTTGCAGCACGCGAAGACAAGCAGTCCTGATGCAATAGCAGCGCATCCTGAAGTCGCAGCAACTGATGTGGGTATTTAGTGTTGAGGCGGTGGAGGGACGTCGTTTGGAGGGAATGATGGTGGTGAAGACGGTGGTGACGAAGGGTGGAAAGTTGATTGGCAATTTGAGAAGGAAATTAAGAAGAGGGTGAAGAATGTGAATGTGAGGAAGAGAGGAAGTGTGTCAGTCGCGTATACTGCCGAAATGCGTCGTTTAGGGGAACTCCGAGGAGTCGGTGGTGAAACAAGGAGAGTGAAGTGTAGTGTTTGAGGAGAGAATGGAGTGGAAATCGGGAGATAGTACAGGCGTCGGATTGTTTGAAGAGTGAAGAAGAGTAAGTGAGGTAGGTTAGCTTCATGATGTTGCGTTAGAACTTAGGATCTGGAAAAAATTAGGGTTAGAGGAATAATTGGGGATCTGGTTCATGATGCTGTGGGAGTAAGTTGAGCGGGAGTATTGGTTATGATTGCAAAATTTGGGGATCATATACGACTTATTATTAATCAGTGATAATTAAATCAATTTTTAATCCCTACGCAAATTAAACACCGCAATTTAGTCTATAATCTTCGACTAAACTCCTTGATTAATGCTAATTACAGTAATTAATTAAATTAATCAAACAATTTAGAAATCTTACAGCAACAACATAGCTCCTCTGTCATTCTTTGTCCAATCGAAGAAATTCTAATGCTCGAAATCCACTATCGGCCAACGTTACTACAAACAAACAAAACAAAACAAACAAAAACCGTAAAAAATCAAATGAAATGGAAAAAACTCGACATCAAATGAAATTACAAACGTAAAAAATCAAATGAAACGGAGGAACGGAATGACAGAAATCGGAAGGTACCTTTACAGGAAGTGGTTTTGAGTAATCGTTCAATGACTTTACGATCAATGAGATTATCATCAACGATCAATGAGTAAATATTCGAGTTTGGTGGTCGGGTAAATGGGTTGAGAAAGTGATATGGGTTGAATTACACTTATTATTAGATTACTTAAAAAAATATTTGAGAAAGTGATATGGGTTGGGTAGTAACTACCAATTTTTAGTGGTCCTGAAAATTAGAATAGACAACTGAGATTAATTAAAACAGTTGTATAATAGATAGACAACTGTTTTTATAAAACTCAGTTGTCTATTATCAGATAAAGACATCTGTTTCTCAAACAAAACAGTTGTCTATATATTATACATCAGTTGTTAAGAATATCTTATGTCTATTAGGAGTTGTCTATTTGATGTTTTGTAGTAGTGTCATCCCGATCGGGAAGGGCTTCATCCCGACCGGGATGAAGTGTGCACGAAATCTGGAGCTATTGACGGCGCTTCCCGACCGGGATGAGCTTGCTCCCGACCGGGATGAACTTGCTCCCGACTGGGATGAGTTGATCTCGACCGGGAAGAGCTCCTGTAGCCCCCTTTGCCTTGGTTTCTTCATTTAAGCCCCATCCCACCGCTTTATACCCCCTCCCAACCTCCCTACTCACCCTTGCCTCTATCATCTCACCCTTACACTTCATATGTACACCTTTATCATCACTTTGCACCGAGTTTAACCTCAAATCCCACCATCATTACACCTATGCAAGCCCGATACTTGAGACTACATGGAGGAAGAGGAGGAATATCGATGCTAAAGACAAGCAACGTGCCTAAATTGATCATTGAGACGATGGAGTTAGTGAGTTGCTAACCATTTGGTAGGCGACTCTCCTTCTTTTCCGTCTTTTATTGCTAGTCTTTATTCGTTTGTCCCCCTTCCCTCTTATATATTTGGTGTCATGGTGGCCCTAGGGGCCTTGGTGGTTATTACTCCCGATTCTCGATGATGTGATTACATCGAGAGTCATTTGAAAAATCCAAATTAACAAGTTCTTTCACTTTTTCCTTGTTTTTATTTTCTTTTGGTTGAATTTAATCGGATTTAGGCGGAATCCGGGCTAGGTGACTTGATTACACCTAGCCCTCCCCTCCCATTTCCTTTTATTTTCTTCTTTTTACTTCTTCCTCCATCCATATCTTTTCTTGTCTCGGCCCTTGGTGACTTGATTACACCCCGGCCGGACACATTCTACCCTTTCTTCACTTTCATTTTTCTTTTTTTTAGCTTTATTTTCCCTTTTCTTTTCTTTTTAGTGTCTCCGCACACACTACCGATCGAGCATGAGGATATTGCTCGGTTTAAGTGTGGGGGAGTGATATATTAGTCTAGTTTAGCTTCATTTTCGTAGTTTTTTCAAAAAAAATCTTAAAAATCCTTAAAAATTTGAAAAATTTCATAAAAACCAAAAAGATTTTCTTTTTGTGTCTTTTTCTTTTGTGTCCTTGTGCCGTATATTTGTTGTGTTGTGTGTTTTGCTCCCCCGAATTCTTTGTAGGTTGCGCGATCGTCGACAAGTTTCAAAAATCTCAGGACATCCGGTAATATCCCTTCATTTCTTTCTCCTTTTTCCTTTTTGTGGAGTTTGGAGGTTGTTGTGTGATGGTGTGTGCTCGGGTGGAGCTTTTTGGAGTTTGTGGTTGATGTGGTGGCTTGTTTGGATATTTCGGGGTGGTGATTGTTTATTTTGTGTGGTTGTTTGTTTGTTTGTTTTGTTTTGTTTTGTTGTGTTTGTCTCTTTTCCTTTCGTTTTCGTTGTGTCTTTGTTTTGTCTTGTTTAGTTGTGTCTAGTGTGTAATAAAAGGGTTTCGAAAACCCGGTTTTGAGGCTAGTCCACAAGTGTTTACTTTCCCTTTCTATTGATGTGAATCGAGTCTTGGACTTTAGTCTAGTAGAATGACTTTAAATCAATGATTTCGTTGGTTTCTTACCTTGAGTCCACCTAGTCTACTAGGGATTTACTACGGGATTTGCATTTTGACCATTATGACCACCCACGGAGTGAAAAGGCCTTGGTTGCCGAGTCCCGTCCCTTAGGTGACCATGTTCGAAATTGTGTGATTAGTCCAAGTTCTCCCCCTTTTTGTGGGTTTGAAGGGAAATCGCGACCCCCGACTTACCCATTTCCCTACCTCCTACACATTTTCCACAAATAAGTTGCAAAATTGTTGAAGCTCTTACTTGGTTGCAAGAAATGCTTGCAAAACAAAATTTGGCCAAATGGGTAAACCAAGAAAGAAAGAAGAAAAAGAAAAGGCACAATAAAAGAAAAAAAAAATACAAAAGAAGAGAAAAAGAAGTGGCATAGCAACTCAAAAGCAAAATACAAAAGAAAAATGTCAAAGAAAATCGTCTCACAAAAAAATCTTACCCCCTCAAAAATAAGCCTTTTACCGACTATTACCGTGAAGAGCCTACCAAAGGACCGAGTCCCTAGGAAGGATGATAGCGGTAATGGTCGGTCTTCCCCCACTTTGCAACTTTATCCACCTTTTTACTTGAACTAGTTGAGCGATTTAGAGCATGAGACGACGCTCATGGCTTATCGCTAAAGGGGGCGGGGCTTCACTTACCTACAGTGTCGACTAACTCCATGGTTCATCCTTTTTCCATCCCGCCTATCATCCCGTGGTACGTTCTTAGAAGGTTAGGAAAAACCTAGGTAAGTTACCAACGTTTTTATTGCTTTATCGTCATACTATTAGGGTTTTGTCCATTTCGGTTTGTATTGCTAGCTTGGGAACGTTGTCACTTGCCTTGACTCCTTAACAGGTGTCTCTTTCACCGCTTTGTTGAGGGAAGCGGTATTTGTTTCTTTTTGGATGCAACCGATTCTTTGTTTGTTTGTATGTGTGTTTATTTATGTGTTTTCGTGTTCGGTTGTATCCACAGTTTTGTCGCAAGACCCCACTTGCCTTGCGGAGAACACTTGTCCTCTAAGTGTTCTCGCGTGAGTTGAAAGGGCGTAGGGTGCGCTAATACCCGCTCGGCTAGTATTTTAGTTTTTATTAGTTTAGTAGTTAGTTCGTGCTTACTCGAGGGCGAGTAAGGGTTAAGTGTGGGGGAGTTGATAACTGTGGTTTGTAGTGCTTATTTTTTGTGTTTGGTCCCGGTTTCTCTTGTGGAATCGCTCTTCGGAGCGGTTTTAGAGGCTACTTACGCTTCTTCTAGCTTGTGTTAGGTTCCTAGGACCATTATTGGAGATATGGAACGATTCTGACTCGTTTCAGACACATTTGGAGCCAACGAGGAGAAGCGACGATCACCCGGTGGCTTAGACTCGATCCCGAGCCCTTGGGACCCATTCCCGAGCACCGAGAATCGATGAGAAGCCTAGAGAGAGCAAGGAGGGACCTATGGGATCATATTTGAAGCTTACAAGACCCATCCCGGTCGGGAAGGACCCCATCTCGACCGGGATGAAGAGACAAGAACAACCCGGCTACTGGAGGTTGATCCCGGCCGGGATCACCACCTTCTCGGTCGGGACCAACTCTACCCGGTCGGGACCACCACCTTCCCGGCCGGGAAGGGCCCAGATCGGGGCTGTTTTGCTTCCTTTCATTCCTCTACTCTTGTAACCCTATATATACCCCCCCTCTTGTATTGTTAGATTATCTTATGTAACCCTAGACTACTTTAGGTTAGATTAGCTTAGATTAGTGTAGATTAGTCCTTAATTACTCCTTAATCTAGTTAGTTACTCTTGTATTAAGAGATCTCTTGAAGAATCCATTCAATCTTGACAACATTGGTGGAGGTTTTGGGTGTCCTTTCTATACAAGTTTTCATATTTTCATCTCATTATTAGTTTGGTATAATCTTTCTCTACTCTTTTCCTTTAAATCTTTGTTTATCATTCAAGTTTCAATCTTTGTCATTTGTTTGTTGTTCTTGCTAGTTTCTTCTTCATATTGAATGTTGTAGTTCTCATATTGATGTTTTCTCTTGTTTGTGTTATTTTAAGTTTAGATATGTTTGAGTAGTTATCCCTTAGGGTTAGTAGGGGGATTGGGTGTGATTAGGGATGATTAGGGTGAGATGGGTGGTACTAGTTGTTGTTTTTGTTGATTCCTTTTTGCCTTGCACTCCACATGTTCGATGAAATGCTTGTGAGACTCGAGATGATCAATCCTTGTTTTTCTTGCCTCTTCTCTTGTATGTGTGTGTTTGGTTGGTTGGTTTGGTTCTCCCATTAGTAGCGAGAGCGTGGTGAGGAGACCTCTAGGCCGTTTAAGTAGCGAGAGCCCGATCAGAACCTAGGCTACGAAAGCTTGCTAGTAACCCCGTTTTTCCTCTTTTGATCTCCTTGGCATCCATGAACCCGACCTAGCCCTAGTTTCCTTCTTGTTGATTTATTTGCTTCCATTAGTCATTAGTTGCTTGTTTTGCCTTGTTAGTTCATGTTATAGACCTTAGCTTAGTCATTAGTCAATCTCAACCTTGGCCATAGTTTAGTTTCTCTCGAACCTAGTCTTGGACCGTAGCACACCTTAGTCCGACACCCCGTCCCTGAGGATCGACCCGACTTGCCCTAGCTACCCAGCTTAGGTTAGTTGGTTATTATTTGATCGGTGGGATCCACGGCAAATCCCTCCCGTCATATTCCTAGCATGGATGCTACATGTCCCGTTTGTCTTTGCAAGATGGAAACTTGTCTCCATCTTGTGAAAGGGTGTGGGTTGGGGAGTGAGGCTTGAAGATTAAAAAGGAGAATCAGCATGAGAGGGTGAAGGAGTGGGGTGGAGGATCTCTCATCTGGAGGGAGTTGGAGGATGAAGAGCGAGGGATGATGGTGGCGAAAACAGATGCTAGCGCGGCGGATGATGATGTTATCCTCAAAGGGATGCAGGAGGCGTGAAAGTGAGGTCACCAAAATGTAGTTATCGAAAGTGATTGCAAGACAATCCTAGGCACGGGGCAGAGCAATCTCTTCCTTATCATTGATGAAATATCGACTTTTCGATGTAATCTCACTAGTATTGTTTTGTCTTTTGTCCCACGAAATTGTAATTAAAAGAAGTATTTACTTCCCTTGATCTGACATTAACATGAGTACACCTCTATATACAAGATCCTACAATAAACTAGGTACATAATATTAACTAAGATACATGATAATAACTAATGCTACGGATTACCAAGAAGCCAATACAATGAACAAGGGAAATACAATGAACTAGGATATATGTTAGGTGCACATAATCTATTACACCCCCGCAGTCGAAACGGTAGGAGAGTGAACGTTGTGGCTAGACCGAAAATCGTCAAAGAGGGCTCGGGGGAGACCTTTTGTAAAAATGTCGGCGAACTGGTAACGGGATGGGACATGTAGGACTTTAATTTCACTGAGAGCAACTTTTTCACGAACAAAGTGGATATCCATTTCGATGTGTTTGGTTCTTTGATGATTAACCGGGTTGCTAGTGAGATAGATAGCACTCACATTATCACAATATATAATAGTAGCCTTAGTGAGTGGGCAATGAAGCTCAAGAAGGAGATTCCGAATCCAGCATGTTTCAGCAACGGCATTAGCGACCCCACGATATTCGGCTTCTGTGCTAGATCGTGACATTGTTGGTTGTCTTTTGGAGGACCATGAAATAATGTTGTCATCGAGATAGACATATTAACTTGAATTGGAGCGATGGGTGTCAAGGCAACCGCCCCAGTCGGCATCTGAGTAAGCAATGAGGGATCCCGCCGAGGATGGCCGAATGGTTGTGCCGAGGGAGATTGTGCCACGAAGATGGCGAAGAATACGTTTCAGGGCTGACATGTGCCGCTCACGGGGATTGGGCATGAATAAATATATTTTTTGGACGGTGTAAGCAATTGATCGCCCCTAAATCTGGATCGATCGTTAACGAAGGATAGGGGATCAAACAATACTCATATGACTCGCAAATAACACAAAAACAATTAAATGTAGTCGTGGTAAGTCGAGGTCGATCCACAGGGAAGGCAATGAGGTAAATCGAGTAAGAGCTATGCCTATGGGGTCTAATAAGGGGCGTTTGAGTCGAGTCTAAACTAAAATGTGATGAATAACAAAGAGATAATCAATAAGGAAAAAGGTGTTAAGGGGAGTCGGGAATCGGAAATCGGGTTCTATAAGTCTCAGAATTATGGGTCGGTCACAAAATCGATATAGGGAGAATGCCACCTATCGATTTCTTCACCCAACTTATCTAGATCCCGCTTTCGCGGTGAAAAAGGGTAAGTCTCAAGTCAAGGTAAATTCTACCCCGGATTTCCCGACAAACGGTAAGTCTCAAATCGAGGGATCTCTTACCACGGGTTTCTCCAATTGATAGAAATGAGTCAAGGTCGATCTAGTTGACCGGACTAAGTCAAAAATGACACAAAAACCTCAAACATGATAAATCAACAAGCATGCAACCAAACCACAATTCTTTAATTCATATTACCCAAGATCTTCCTCCCTTACCCCCTAACAGGTAAACTACTCACAATTCATGAAGTGAACTATAAAAGCAATAACAATAGAGATGATAACAAAAACATGCATAATGATAAAACTAGAGGAAATAAAGCTAGAACAACGAAGGAATTTACGATCAACAAAAGAAACTACAAAACGATCTAAAAACAATGCAAGTAAAATTAATGAAAACGATACAATAATGAAAGAACACTATTAAATCTAATCTAGAGATGAGGGGGAGGAGGAGAATTATACCAACAATGGAGAAAAATAACAACAAAGAAGATGAAGATTGCATAAAAATAAAGATAAGCCTTGATGAAGAAGACAATGGATTTGTTACTACTCCCTTGATAATATCCGAAGAACTTCTTGAATTAAACTAGAATTCTTTACAAAAGCTTAAAGCTAAGGCTAAATGAAGATGAAGATTGATAAAAAAACTATGAATATCTAATGGCTTTCTATCTAAGCTAATGTAGTGATGGATGAAGAATGCTGATGAAAATTCATCTAATTGAGTGTTCTTGTGCACCTACTTAGGTTAACTATATATATAGTAGTAGCTTAATGAATCCTTAAACCAAAGCCAAAATCCAACTTTTGCTCCATTAGTGAGACTTTTGCCCAATGAATCTTCATATGGTGAAACTTCACCATGTGAGCATCTGCTAATTACGAACCAATACCGCCGGATGGAACTTCACCCGGTGGTTTCACCCGGTGAACTTTCTTCCAGATTTTGCATTTGGGTACCTCTTTACCGTCGGGCGAAACTTTACCCGATGGGTGAAAGTTTCGACCGGTCATTTCGCCCGGTGGAGAAAGTTTTCTGAAGATCTTCGAGGAGATCGAAATGTCGTCGGGCAAAATTTCGCGCGGTGGTATCTCATCGGGTGAAACTTCACCCGATGGTTTCCTTGACCTCTTTTCTGGTCTCGCCCTTTATTGTTTGATTGTTTGGACTTTTGTTTTCGTATGTTGCTTTTCGGACGGTATTCCACTCTCTTGTGCTCGTGGAAGCTCGGACATGCTCTTGGCGACGAATCCTATCAAAATAGGTAGAAAAACTACAAAAAAAACACGTGAAATGCACAAGAGCGACGCTAATGCGAATAAGACTAAGAATAAGGCGATAATCGCACTCTAAGCTCGCAAAACGGAGGAGAAACGAGTCTAAATGGAAGAAAAAATGGGCTAAATTTAGCACACATCAGCAATATCTGGACGAGTAAAAGTTAAGTATTGCAAGGCACCTGCCAGACTACGGTACATGATGGGATCGGAGAGGGGAGGTCCGGTGGCGGAGCTTAATTTAGTGCTTGTGTCGACAGGGGTGTTTGCGGGTTTGCAATTGGACATATGAGCACAGGTTAGGATTTCTTCAGCATAGGTGGACTGTGAAAGGAAGAGGCCGTCAGGACGACGGTTGATCGAAATACCCAAAAAATAACCAAGAGAACCGAGGTTAGACATAGCAAATTTCCGTCCGGAAACTGCGAATAATGGAGTCGCGGAGGGACTCAGAAGAGGTGACCAAGACAATGTCGTCCACATACAGGAGAATAAATGTCCTGAGAGTAGACGTGTGTAAAATGAAGAGCGAGTGATCTACGCGGCTGTGATGGAAACCAATGGACTGGACAAAATTTGTGAACCGCTGGTACCATGTCCGATGTTTCTATTTGAGACCATATAAAGATTTTTTGAGCAGACAAACGTAGTCGGGATGAGTCTTATTACGCAACCCGGGTGGTTGATGCATATAGACAGTCTTAGATAAATTTCCATGAAGAAAAGCATTTTTGACGTCAAGTTGATGAATTTACCAGTTTTGGGAAACAACGATGTTGAGGACGGTGCGGATGATGGCCGATTTGACAAATGGGCTATATGTTTTTTCACAGTCTATGCCGACCTATTGGGACCTACCATTAACAACAAGCCGGACTTTGTACCATTCTAATTCTTCGTTAGATTTAAATTTATGCTTAAATAGCCACATACAACGGGTAACATTAGCATCAGATGACCGTGGGACTAGGATCCACGTATCATTTTTAATAAGAGCATCACACTCGTCTTGCATGGCTTGCCGCCAATAAGGATCACAGAGGGCGGTAGTGGGGTCACGGGGAACGGAGGAGAGGGTGGTAGTGGTGAGAAGGGAAGGTATGACATGGGGCTTGGTGATCCCATGCTTACTTCGAGTGGTCATGAAGCGAGAGGATTGAGATGGGGTGGTGTTGGGATGAGTTGTGGGAGGGTTATCGGATTGTGAAGGTTGTGCGGAAGGTGGTCTGGGCGGAGCAGTGGGCTGTTGAGAGAGAGGGGCATGTTGGGCCAAATGGGAGGAGGAAGGTTGTGTGGTGGAAGAAGTTTGGGCTTGATGGGGGGTTGGGGAGTGTTGGAGGGGTGGATTAGATTTTGGGCTAAGCGAGGAGTGGTATGTTTGGGCCTGCGAGAGTAAACCAGAAGAGGGGGGATTGATTTTGGCCCAAAAAGTGTTGGATGTAGGGAGATGGTGTACTATCCAGAAAAGAATAGGAGGTGAGGGAGGGCGAAACGCGATCATTAAATGGGAAGACGGTCTCGTAAAATGTGACGTGACAGTTAATGAGAATTTTCGGGAGGACAAGTCGAGACACAAGTAGCAGTGATGAGTGGAGGGGTAACCAAGAAAAACGCAAGAAGTGGATTTTGGCTCGAGTTTGTTAATAGAAGAAGAAGCTAAGGAAGGTGAGGGTAGCATAAACAACCGAACACACAAAGATGGGAGTAAGAAGGATATTTGTGGTAAAGATGTTGGGTGGGGGATATGATGTTGTTAGCTTTGCTCGGAATGATGTTGTGAATGTAGGTAGCCATAGCAAGAGCGTAGGGCCATAGATTCGGAGGAGTGTGAGAGTGAACGAGAAGGACAAGGATGGTATATTGATGGTGCGAATTTTACGTTCGGCTTTACCATTTTGACTAGAGGTATGCGGGCAAGACAATCGGAATTGAATGTCATGCTCGTGAAAGAAGGTTTGATACGGGGTGTTTTGAAATTCACGTCCGTTATCGCATTGAAATTTTTAAATTTTTATAATAAATTGAGTCAGGATGAGAGAGTGAAATTGAGAGAAGAAAGAAAGTACTTGACTTTTATTTTTTATCGGAAAAGCCCAAAGAAAATTGGTATGATCGTCGAGAAAGAAAAGGTAGTATCGGTGACCTAAATTGCTGACCACATGAGAGGTCCATAAGTCGGTGTGAATAATATCAAACGGAAGTAAAGAGTAAGAAATAGAAGTAGAGAAGGGAAGATAAGTATGTTTGCCTAATTCGCAAGCATGACATAAATGTGTACTGGGCAATTTAATACAAACGAGAGTTGGACGAAGTAAATTAAAAACTTGAGATCCCGAGTGACCGAGACGGGAATGCTAAGTAGTCAGGGTAACGGCAGAAAGAGCAAGAAATGAGTTGGGAGGGACGGTTGGGGTGGAGGAAACATGATAAAGATCACCGCTGCTATTGCATCTCATAGACGGTTCCTCATCCGGAGGTCCTTCACAGAAAAACCGAAAGGGTCAAATTCCACAAAAACATAATTGTCAGTAGTAAATTTACGAACAAGTACAAGGTTTTTGACTAACTCGGGAATGTGAAGTACGTGTTTTAATTTAAGTGCGGGATGGGTTCGGGTTAGTTTCGTGTTTCCGTGACCTTTAATAGGGACATGGTGGTTGTTACCAACAATAATATGACGAGGAAAACTCGAATTAAAATATGATACGAGGGTACCTAAGTCGGAGGTCATGTGAGCAGACGCTCCCGTGTCCATATACCAATTTGAATCGGGCTCCTATAGGTTTACTGATTCAAAAGCAGCAGCTAAATCAGTTGGGTAACATTAAGGAGGCTGTTGTGGTGGAGGAGAGTAGATCGGAGCTTGAGCAACAAACGCTTGTGGTGGTGGTGGTCGAGGGTCGAGCACACTGGCGCCGGCGACAGGGGAGGGCGCCCACCCCTGAGTGGGGTAAGGGCAGGGGGAGCATGGAACTGGGCAGAGGGTGGTCCCCAGGCGGTTGTCAGAATCCACGCCCAGTGGCCGGCGGCAGAGGGCGCAAGGGGAGGCAGCGGCGGCGTGGTTGGGCAACCGTATGAGGGGAGTTGTTGATTGGTGGACCGCGGGCTAGTTCCGTGACCGCAATACGACCGTCCACGACTGCTGTTGGCGCCAGACTGTCACGCTACTGGTGGCGGCTGGAGGGGCGGGGCGTGGTGGCGGCCTGTTCGTCACCGTCTGTTGTGGCGGCTAGGGCGGTCGGCGGGCTCGGGCTAGCCTAGGCCTGCCGGGTTTCTTCTAGGGTGAGCATTATTGAACGGGCCTTGAAGAACGATGGTAAGGGTTCGCTTTGTTGGATAATGGTGGCTATACTAGTATAGCCTTTGGACAGATTTGTGATTATATGGATGACAAGGGTAAATCGTATCCCTAATTAAAGATACCCTAAGGTCCACTAACTAATGTAGATAGTGAAGTACGGATCGAACCACAAGGAGATGGGACTCAAATACTGGTTCTTAGGTCTAGACTTAAGATTACATATCACTGTTTTTCTGTTTGTTTTAGTAGGCTGACAGCTAATTACTAAAGGATAAATCAATAAGAAAGAAGTCTAAGGTCTCAAATTCACAATGAATATTACTCAGGTCAGGAGTCAACAGGTCAATAATCGAACTGTCTAAGATGTAGGTCCGGTCAGTATTTCTACAAACTTTAGAACTAAACTTAACCTGTGGTCGCTAGAATTAAGCTAGTCTACCCAAAATATCGTGTCCTAATTACTCCTTAACCCGGTCGGAGAAAAGTCCTAATTGTGATACTAATTAATTAATTAATCCTGGCCAGTAATCAATCAATCAATCAGAATTAAAATAATATTTAGGCGACAGTTCATACGATCAGAAACAGGTCAACTGACTATAACCCAAATAGTACGCATCGATCCCCTTAAACCCTAGATAAAATTTAGCTACTCATATTAATTATAATCAAACTAATAAAAGATGAATTGCAATTAAACATGACGAAGATAAATCGAATTAAACTACGGGAGACAATAATAATTCTACGCTAGAAAATGATAAACAATACGAATTACGGAAATAATAATTACTACGAAAACGAAAGATGAATTAAGACAAGAATTAAAGTAGAAAACTGAAATTGAAATTAAAATTAAGAATATCGATACCGAATAATTCAAGATCTGAAAAATAATAACGATGTTCAACGTATCTCGCGAAGAAAACCGGAAGTAACGTAATACTTTGAAGCTAAGTAAAAAGCAAAAATAAAAAGTGAAGTGTGTAATGTGTAGAAAAAGTATTTGACAATGAAGTCGGAAAACTGATTTAAAAGAAATCAGTTGGACTTAAAACGGGCCCAAAATTCTAAGTGAATTAAAATTAATGTGCGGCCCGAGTTTGATGCACTCGATTGAGTGCACATAGTAGTACTCGATCGAGTGGGTCCGTGAAGGCTCCAATTCTTGTTCGTCTTGGGCTAAAAAGGATGAGTTGGCCCAACATTCCAATGCAGTTCAGTTGGTTGTGATCATGAGGCACTCGATCGAGTGCTATAGTACTACTCGATCGAGTGGGTACTGCTGAAACTCGCGGCTGAGTTCTTCTTTGCTTCTCGGCTTTTTGTTTTCTTCCTCGACTTTCGTTCTCGTCTATCTGGGTTATTACTCCAAAATATGCTCGAAATTGCACCTAACCTGCAAAATAGTACGAGAATCGGCAGTATTGACTTTCTAATAAAAATTGACATTAAACATAAAAATTGGGAAGAAGAAAAGCTCAAAAATAAGTATCGGGGGACAATAAAATACGATATAAAATGTATTGATCAATGGAGTACCAAACGGTCATCGTCGATTTTGGAACCCACGTGCTTGAGTTGATCAGCCAGACGCTTAAGGGCCAGACAATAGGAAGAGATATTGGGAAAATGATCCATATGAGTGTTGTAGAACTGCTGCTCAAGGAGGACGACGCGAGAGTGTTTGTTGTCGTGGAAGAGATCTCGAGCTCGACCCCATATGTCTTTGGCAGTACAACCAGTTTCGACAATTGTCTCGAGAATGTCTTTGGATATAGTGGCATACAACCATTGTTTAACAATGGCATCGAGTTGTGCACAAGCATCGGGATCGGATTCGACGATGGGAGTTTCGTTTTTGGCGGGATACACCAAGTGATGGTGAACTTGGTATGCCTTGGCGGTGTTGAGGAAGAATTTGGCCCATAGATCATATTGGACGTTTTCATAGTCTAGCATGGTGGCAACGTGATTTTTGATGCTGGTGACAACGAGTGCGGGATGCATGAATTTCTTGTCGGGAGTGGGAGCTATGCAGGTGGGGGCCGAAGAATACCAAGAAGGCAGGAAGATGCAAAGGGATTGAAGGAACCTGCAAAACAAAACAAGAGAAAGAAAAAAAAGACAGGAAAGCAAAGAAGAGAAAAGAAAAGAAAGATTTGTTAGGTATGCTCTGATACCATAAAAGATGTATTTACTTCCCTGATCTGAGATTAATATGAGTACACCTATATATACAAGATCCTACAATAAACTAGGTACATAATAGTATTAACTAAGATACATGCTAATAACTAATGCTACGGATTATCAAGAAGCCAATACAATGAAAGGAAAATACAATGAAATAGGATATGTGTTAGATGCACATAATCTATTAGTAATTGTGCAACACACAAACTCGCTAATTTTATTCACGAAACTTTGGTACGCGAGTGTAGGAGGGCAAACGTCTGGACAATGTCGAAGCTATTGTTTTGAACGATTCTATTCAAATGCGATAATCCTGAGTTTTGGGGATTGAAAAAAAATCATCAATCAAATATGTTAAATCTCCCAATATGTTGAGAACAATAATTCACTGAGAAACCTCAAAATAGAATAGGACAGCAAATGATCGGGACGGAGGGAGTATATTTATGGTTAGAAATAATTTAATTAAATGCAAACAAATAAACGAAACAGTGGGTGTATATTGATAAAAATTTCTCTATTTTAGTATTACATTTGATAAATAACTAGTCGTCATACCCGTGCACCGCACGGGTCTATATTGTTTTATGTCCTTTATAATTCGTTGTGCCGTCTTTTTACCTCATTGTCCATTAATTTTTTAATTATTTATAAAAAAAATCGATTTCATGTATTTGTAACTTTATTTACATACTTTCACAATAATTCGTAATATCATAAGCAGTACATGGAGTAATGCACTATTCGACATTAAAGCGATAACTCAATAACTATGGGCTATTGGCGTGGGTGCTAACCTTTTGTGTTTGTAAGAATGTAAGAGAATTATTATTGACGAAAATGAGATATAACGCTATAAGATGTAATGTATAATACCTAATAAATAGCTTTTTTTGAACTTTTATTCGAGAACGTAATCTTCTTGAATTGTGGCTTTTCTTTTTCTTTGTTTTTCTCTCGCGTTTTTATTTGGGATTTTCAAATTTTCACCACTTTTACTGACTTTGTAGCCTTCTTAAGGCCGTGGATCGTTGATGTGGTAGAAGTGGTAAATGATACTCCATACATTGTTAGTTATATGTTGTCTTGGAGTTTTTTTTCGATGAGTATACATCTTCTTGTAAGTCTAATATTTATTTTTTCAAGACTAATAAGGTGGAAATTGGGTATTTTGAGCGCACACATTTTCACACGTAGCTATAATAAGCCTGCAAGATGAAGCTAAAAAATTTGGTAATAGATGAAATACAAATTAGAATTACCTCAAAAATGTTAGCTCTGTAATAATTTTTGTATTCATCGTTCTAGGTGAAAATAGAGGTAAATATTAGGAAGGGAAGATAAAGTCATGAAGTGCGTACGCTGGGAGCTGAAGAGCCATTTCTCTCTTTCTTTATTCTTTCTGAATTGATTTTTTTCTCTATCAAAGCATAACATGTGCCCTTATTAAAAGTATTAGATAAAAGTTGGATGAGGGATGGTTTGTTTGAATTTTAATAGAGTACGGGGTTGTGATTGTTTTATATACGGAGTATATCCCTTGTTATTCTTGTTATTTTTCTTTTTTATCCTTATATTTTATTTACTCTTATTATGAAGTTGTTTGTTTATACTTTGGTGCATGCATCGTTTTACATAGATGTAGTGATTATGCAAGCAACCCTATTTTGTATTACAATTTGATACGAAAATACCAAAAAAAATCTGCATACTAATTCGATGCACGGGTATGTGACCCGTGAAATTCACGGGTTTATCCGTTTGAAAATTTTGTGCACGAATTCATGATAATCATGAGCAAGTCTTTCATTCATTGTACATGTTGGTTCAAAAATACGTGCCGAACAATTTTTGCATGCCTAAACGGATAGTAAACACTTTGAATTTAGTTTCAATTTCAATTTTTGGATCCAAAATTTTAGGTCGCCACCGATTATTATACACATCAATCTCACTAATTCAACAATTTCACTAAACTACAGAACTTGTACATCGACCAATTTCAATGATATGTCCTTTATTTATTTTAACCTTAATATTTTTTGTGTGTAAAAGTATCACTGAACATGGATTTATGCACGTCCCTTCAACAAATTGGACCTAGTTTTTTAATACCGCGAAAATCATGGAGATATTCATTTTCACTTTTTTTTTAATTTATACTAACTCTATACTTTGTTTGTTAAATTACTATATTCACTTTCCCTATTTTCATACATGTATTTGATGGTAAGATTTTGCCGTCAATCCTACCAACAAATAAGACCAACTAAGCCTAACAAGGGTAGATAGGGTAAGTCGGGTCGAATCCACGCGGACGGAAAGAGGTGTCTAGACTAAGGTCTACCTAAGGACTATACTAAGTCAACTAAGCTAAACAAACTAAAACGATGAAGACGGATAAAACTATGACTAAGAATAGCTAAGTATAACAACTAAAGCTAGAAGATTCAACTAACTAGAGGAATAATAGTTAAGAAGAAGAAATCAATAAGGAAAGAACTAGGGATAGGTTAGGTTCAAGGGTGATGAAACGATCAAGGCAGAGCAAAGGTGAAGGGGGTAATCAAGCTATCTAGGTATAATCCGGGCTCTCGCTCAAAAACCGACCTAGAGGTTCCTCGCTCTCGTGCAAGAACCCATCTTAGCAACATACAAGGTCACAAGGAGAAGGCAAGAAAACATGGATTTGCAACTACAAGTCATTCAAGCATTTCATCAAACATGACATATGCATACAACTAAGAAGCAACCAAAACGTCCACCAACAATCTAAACACACTAAAAGAGATTAATTATTACGTAGCATTTATTTAATAGCATATATTGAAATGCCACCTTGACTCATCTTAATTGACAAATAAACTTGCAAATAAATCAAATGCTAGCTAAACTAAATGAAAATAGTGCGCTCACCTCTTTCTCAAATAAATCAAATAAATCAAATACTAAACATCACCGTTAAACTAAATAAATCAAATACTAAACCAAACATCACCGCTAAACTAAATAAATCAAATACTAAACATCACCGCTAACATACGCGCTCACCTTTCTCAATCCTAAACTATCACCCGCGCTATATTTCCAGTATAACCCAGACAGGGAACCTAATTCAAGAAAACGAAAAAACCTAATTCAAGAAAGTTGTTCAATCCTTCCGCTCATTGTCAATCCAAGAGAAATCCGATCAATCCTGCTATTGTTCAATAGCGTTTTTCCCTCCCGTAGGTGTGGGTTTTCTCTTCTTATTGTCTTTTCGTCAATCAAACAGAAATCTTATTCGATTTCGTCAATTTGTTTGTTTATTAGTTTATGTTTATGTTCTTCGTCGATTTGTGTGTCTCTCGTTAATTAGTTCCTGTTTTTCGTCAATTAGTTTATGTTTATGTTGAATTAGTATGTTTTTCGTCAACTTTTCGTCAATTAGTTCCTCTTTTTCGTCAATTAGTATGTTGAATTAGTATGTTTTTCGTCAATTAGTTTATGTTTATGAAATTAGTATGTTTTTCGTCAATTTTTATTGTGACTAATGAATGTTGATGCTTTGAATTTACATCTAAACTAGAAAATTAAGATTGATTTGCATATTGGAATGATAACTGAAGGCGTCCGTGATGATGAATTTAGTTGAAAACCCAGATGAATTTCCCTATTTTTTCCCCTTGAAATCCGAAATTCAAAGGATAGGAAAATAGATTAAAGTACGTATCTAGTTTTCACTGGATAAACATACATGCCAATATTCAAAACAGTATATGCATATCTGCCTTCTAATGTAATGGAAAAAATCCCTTTACAAATACTATAAGTGAGATGTTATGTTAAAATGACCTCACGTAGTCACCTGTACTGTATTATCTAAAGCTACTCTACCATCTTCACAAACAAGAAGAATGTGCTTCCAACAGTAAACCCTCACATACACACCTGCCTTTTCTGATTCCATCGCTTCAACTATGTATTACATCAAACTAGCTCTTTTATTCATCATTGCAAACTAAAGTCTAAAGAAGAGAGCTTAATCATAGACTCATTAATTATGAGGTTACTCGTTAAACGTTACTGTATGTCTAACTACTGAAGTATCGCAACCACGTACAACTCAACTCAAGTTACTGTATATATGTCTAACTACTGAAGTGGGTTGAATTGGGTATATACTAACTACTGAAGTGGGTTACTGTATATACAATTTTTTCTTCCCAAAAGTATTCAAACTTTTCTTGCTTTCTTCCATTTATTTGAAAATCTAATTGCTTGGCTAATCAAAACTGCAGATGGAAGGAGTGACCAGTATTGAACCAACAGGCGGTGCGATAAATGATATCTGTGTGTTTAAGGAAAGTGGACTGATGTTGTTGGCTCTAGACTCAAGTCAGATACCATCATACTTCATACCCGCTCTTGGGCCTGCCCCCAAATGGTGCTCATATTTGGAGAATATGACAGTGAGTATTGAGCCTATTGGCGGTTAATATGTTTTAACTTGAACTTGATTTGTACAAGTCCCGTTCTTGGAATAGGTATTTGGGCGGCGAGTGTTAGCTGGTCATAATATACTTCGTATCTATTTTTACATGTGTTATATTCCCAGGAAGAGCTGGAAGAGACTGGCCAAACAACTATCTATGATGACTACAAATTCTTGACCGCAGAAGAACTCGAGAGACTAAATCTGTCGAATTTGATTTGAACCAGTTTTGTCAAGGCGTATATGCATGGTTACTTCATCAAGTATGAGCTATACAAAAAGGTAAGATATTGTTATTGTTGCTGCCAGTGCACATGACACTCTTATATGGTTTCTTCACGAGTTCCGATTCAAAGATAAAATAACTCGTGTGCATATCTCTACATATATGTATGGAGTATTATGTATGCAATGACATGATTCCCCTTTTGTTATTCTTCCTTGATATTTAATGCGACACTAACAAATGGATGATTTGTCCTGTGTTTGGTGGTTATGGCAGGCAAAGTCATTGGCTGAACCGTTTGATTATAAGGACTTTAAAGATAAGCAAATTAAGGAAAAACTGGATAAAGAGGGACGTATAACGTTTAGTATTGACTTCGCTTAATTCATGTCCCTCGTACACTCATTGTTGTTAGAGGACCATCCTTCTTTCGACCACCACCACAACAGCTAGCCACTCCCTGGTGGGTATATGGGCTGTGAAAAGCCAGGGCTGATGACACGCTAAAGATGTCAACCTAGCTTTGGCTGCTGATGCAAATACAGAAAATGCTTTGTTGTATTCTGATCAATTTTAACTTGATTTTCGTCTTTAAATAGATCAAGAGGAGGCTGCCAAAGGTTAATAGGGAAAAAGCGAGCGAGCTTCTTGAGAATGACGAAGCTGAGAACGAGAAGGATCCCAGTACCCACAAAATGTCAAAGAAGCGGAAAGCACTCACCAGTGACATTATGAATGATGATAGATTTGCAGTCATGTTTGAGAAGCCAGTATGTTACCGTTTAGACATATATACAGCTAACTTCAGTATATACAACTCAAGTTCCTGTATATATGTTTGAGAAGCCAGAAGATTTAACGCGGGTTTACACCCATATAAGCTATTGTAATGGTCACTTGACAGCTACGAATTCTATTATCAATATTATAAAATCAGTTATTTTATATGTTTGTCCTTTTTTTTAATTAGTTAATTTTAATATATCTTTTTGATTAAAACAGTATTATTAGAAATGAAAAAAAAAACCTCCAAAATTGGAAAGACACGCTTACCAATTAAAAAAAAAGCAAATGAAATAAATAAAATAAATAACAAAATTTTGAATTTATGAAAAGTCTATAGTGGGGTTTATATAAGGCTTTACCAACATTTGTATAAATGCCACAATGACTTCTCCCTACATTGAATCCAATGGCAAATGATTAAATGCTGCAAGCACTTTGCGTGGCATTTATAAATGCCGCCTAATAACAAAATAAATGCCGCTAAAGATGTGATCTCTTGTAGTGACAAACCCTTAATCACCCATTAAGACACCCAATCCCCCTACTAATCCTAGCAAAAGGACTACTCACACATATCTAAACTAAAACTAACAAGAACAAGAGAAACTAACACAAGAGCCAGAATATTCATAATGAAGAACAACAAGGATGAACAATACAATAAACAAAAGATAAAGATTAAAACTCGACTAACAATAAAAGATTAAGAGAAGGGAGAAAAGAGATTATACCAAACAAGAGAAGATGAAAAGGAGAAAACTTGCATACAAGAAAACCCAAAACATCCACCAATGTTGTCAAGATTGGTAGATTCTTCAAAAATTCCAATAATACAAGAGTAACTAACTAGATTAAGGAGTAATTAAGGACTAATCTACACTAATCTAAGCTAATCTAACCTAAAGTAGTCTAGGGTTTAGTGGGTAATGTAAAAGTTGCTTAAAACAATACAAGAGAGGGGTATATATAGGGTTACAAGAATAAGGGGGGCGAAAAATGAAGTCGCAGCTGAGCTGGGCCTTCCCGCCCGGGAAGGTGATGATCCCGGTCGGGATGGTGCATAACATCGGGCGGTGTTATGCATAATACCGGGCGGTGTTATGCTCTTCCCGGTCGGGATGATGTCGGTCCTGATCGGGATGGGGTGGTCTCGACCGGGAAGCTCATGGTCCCGGCCGGGATGGGCTGTCAGAGGCGTTGTCTTGCTCGTCACTTCGTCCCGGTCGTGATGGATGTGTTCCCGACCGGGATGGGTCTTGTAGGCTTCAAATATGATCTCATAGGTCGCTACTTGCTCTTCCTAGGCTTCTTATCGATTCTCGATGCTCGAGAATGGGTCCCAAGGGCTCGGGATCGAGTCTAAGCCACCGAGTCATCGTCGCTTTTCTTCATTGGCTCCATATGCATTGGAAACGAGTCGGAATCGTTACATTTCTCTAAGATAGGTCTTAGGAACCTAAAACAAGCTAGAAGAAGCATAAGTAGTCTCGAAACCGCTCCAAAGAGCGATTCCACAAGAGAAACCGGGACCAAACACAAGAAATAGGCACTACATAACACACTTATCAGTATTTTGTTTTGGTGATTAAAATATATAATGTTCATTACCTTGAGATTCAAACAGTAAATAGTAAATACATTATCCAAATAACTTGTACGCTTTAAAATTTTACTTTAAATTAACACTCAAAATATTGCAATTTCCTCTCAATCATTTTTTGTATATTACTTCCACTTTGAATATAATTAAAAGTTCACTTTCTTCTTGGGTTGGGGGAAGCTTGTCTTCAACCGATTTTTCAATTTCCCACAAGACTTGCTCCTCCATAAGATTTCCCCAATTTTCATTGTCTTGGTTCGGAGATTGCACTTCTTTCATAGCTTCATTTTCATCAGGAAACAAGGGAGAATCATAGGATGCACCGCTCCTCAAGGTGATAGCATTCACATGTTCAAATTTCGTTGGTACACCTTGAGGAGGTAGTTGACCCTTTTGCCTTGAAGAACTACCCGAAGCAACTTAAGCTAGTTGGGTTTCGAGCATCTTCACATGAGTTTTTGTTGCCTTGTTTTCCATTTGAAGTTGGGCAATAAGTTCTTGTTGGGCTTTTTGCATCTCCAATTGACTTCTTTGCATCTCCAACATTGTCTTTTGCGTATCAAAATCCCGAGGTGGAGATTGATGGTTGTGTGGAATATTAGTGAGGCTTAGGGGTAAGCCATAGTCATGAGTTGGAGATCGGCTCCTTGGCATGTTTTCTTGTTGAGCATTTTGAACCCCTTGTTGATTTTGGAAGTTCCCTTGGAACCCTTGAGAATTGTCTTGATTTAGGCCATGGAGATTACCTTGATTGTGATTTTGGTAACCTTGGTTGTTGTTTTGAAACCCTTGAGAGTGTTGGTTTCCTTGGAAACCACCTTGATGATTGAAGTTCCCTTGATTATGGAACCCTTGATGATTGAAGGCACCTTGGTTATGGTATTCATTTTATTGTTGGAAATTGTTAAAAGGCCTTTGATTGCCTTGATAACCTTGGTAGCCTTGGTTGTCCCTTAAGGGAGGAGCAACATATGGTAGACGGTGTTGTTGTTGAGCTTGAAACATATGAGGATTTGGCACATTTTGAGCCTTGTAAGTAGAGAATGGGGCACCTTGCTTGTATGCTTGAAGAGCATTCACTTGCTCAATGCTACTTCGACAATGTTGAGGCTCATGTCCATATATCCCACAAATCTCACATATCCCATAATAAGAGGTAGAAGAAACCACTCCCATAGCATTGACTTGATGGATTGATTGTTGGTGGGAAGAACTTGTGCTTTGACCTTGATTAAAGTGACTTTGGAGCTTCTTATCAATGGTATTCATGTGGGTCTTCAATTGTGCTCCAAGATCGGCACTAAGTTGTGTGATAGCATCGATTTCATGCCTTCCCCCTCTATTAGCCTTCCTAGGCCTAGAATATTGAGAGTTGTGAACCGCCATTTCTTCAATCCTAGACCAAGTTTGGTCATCATCTACCTCGGTAAACCTTCCATTAGAGCCCATATTGAGTATGGCTCTAGAATCTTCATACAACCCATTCCAAAATTGTTGGACCAAAAACCATTGAGAAAGCCCATGGTGGGGGCAAGATCTAACCAAAGCCTTGAACCTTTCCCATGCTTCATAAAGACTCTCCTCATCCCGTTGTTGGAAGCTGGTAATGGAAGCTCTTAGCAAATTTGTCTTCTCAGGAGAATAAAACTTTTGATAGAACGTCAATGCAAGCTTCTTCCAAGTATCGATCCCCATGGTTGCCCTATAGAGACTCTTGATCCATTGCTTAGCCTTTCCAATAAGAGAGAACGGGAAAAGAACCCATCGAATTTGATCTTGAGTAATCCCGGTTTGAGAAATAGCATCACAATAATCGGAGAATGTCTCCATATGTTGGTGCGGGTCTTCAGTAGGCAAACCACTAAATTGATTTCGCTCCACAAGTTGAATGAATTGTGTCTTTGCCACAAAATTTCCGGTGTATGTATCCGGTAAAGTGCTCGGTCCCGGCAAGACATCCTCGGTGAAAGTGGAGTGAGATGAGAACTTAGGCATGTTTGGATGTAAGGGAGATGAAGGGGTAGAACTTGCTTGAGATGTTGAAGGAGAACTAGGTGAAAAAGAGTGACTAGAAGTACCAAAGGGATTGATGAAGATCCCTTCGGTGTTGCCTTGAGGTGGTTCGTTTAAGTCAAAACCTTGAGTTTGTTCTTCAATATTGGTGCTAGTACTCGTTGAGAATTTCTAACTTGATCAATTGTCTGTTGGCGAAAGGCTCTAAAGAGTCTCTCTAACTCTGGATTGAAGAGAAAGAAGTCGGCTCTCCTCCTAGGCATACACTACATACTTGGAACAAACGTGAGAATACCTAGTGCTTTATGGGCACTAGGTAGAGACAATAAACGAGCACAACCAAAGACAAAGAGAGAAGAAAGCTATAAAAACAAGGAAAAAAAATAACAAAATATGCACAATGGATAAAAGAACACAAAACGGTAACTACGTCAAGCAAATAAGCAAACTAAGTCTAAACATGCACACCGTCCCCGGCAACGGCGCCAAATTGATGGTAAGATTTTGCCGTCAATCCTACCAACAAATAAGACCAACTAAGCCTAACAAGGGTAGATAGGGTAAGTCGGGTCGAATCCACGGGGACGGAAAGAGGTGTCTAGACTAAGGTCTACCTAAGGACTAGACTAAGTCAACTAAGCTAAACAAACTAAAACGATGAAGAGGGATAAAACTATGACTAAGAATAGCTAAGTATAACAACTAAAGCTAGAAGATTCAACTAACTAGAGGAATAATAGTTAAGAAGAAGAAGAAATCAATAAGAAAAGAACTAGGATTAGGTTAGGTTCAAGGGTGATGAAACGATCAAGGGAGAGCAAAGGTGAAGGGGGTAGTCAAGCTATCTAGGTATAATCTGGGCTCTCGCTCAAAAACCGACCTAGAGGTTCCTCGCTCTCGCGCAAGAACCCATCTTAGCAACATACAAGGTCACAAGGAGAAGGCAAGAAAACATGGATTTGCAACTACAAGTCATTCAAGCATTTCATCAAACATGACATATGCATACAACTAAGAAGCAACCAAAACGTCCACCAACAATCTAAACAAACCCTTAATCACCCATTAAGACACCCAATCCCCCTACTAATCCTAGCAAGAGGACTACTCACACATATCTAAACTAAAACTAACAAGAACAAGAGAAACTAACACAAGAGCAAGAATATTCATAATGAAGAACAACAAGGATGAACAATACAATAAACAAAAGATAAAGATTAAAACTTGACTAGCAATAAAAGATTAAGAGAAGGGAGAAAAGAGATTATACCAAACAAGAGAAGATGAAAAGTATAAAACTTGCATAAAAGAAAACCCAAAACATCTACCAATGTTGTCAAGATTGGTAGATTCTTCAAGAATTCAAATAATACAAGATTAACTAACTAGATTAAGGAGTAATGAAGAACTAATCTACACTAATCTAAGCTAATCTAACCTAAAGTAGTCTAGGGTTTAGTGGGTAATGTAAAAGTTGCTTAAAACAATACAAGAGGGGGGTGTATATAGGGTTACAAGAATAAGGGGGGCGAAAAATGAAGTCGCGGCTGAGCTGGGCCCTTCCCGGCCGGGAAGGAGATGATCCCGGTCGGAATGGTGCATAACACCGGGCGGTGTTATGGTCTTCCCGGTCGGGATGATATCGGTCCCGATCGGGATGGGGTGGTCCCGACCGGGAAGATCATGGTCCCGGCTGGGATGGGCTGTCAGAAGCGTTGTCTTGCTCGTCACTTCGTCCCAGTCGTGATGGATGTGTTCCCGACCGGGGTGGGTCTTGTAGGCTTCAAATATGATCTCATAGGTCCCTACTTGCTCTTCCTAGGCTTCTTATCGATTCTCGGTGTTCGGGAATGGGTCCCAAGAGCTCGGGATCGAGTCTAAGCCACCGAGTCATCGTCCCTTCTCTTCATTGGCTCCATATGCATTGGAAACGAGTCGGAATCGTTCTATTTCTCCAAGATAGGCCTTAGGAACCTAAAACAAGCTAGAAGAAGCGTAATTAGCCTTGAAACCGCTCCAAAAGCGATTCCACAAGAGAAACCGGGACCAAACACAAGAAATAAGCACTACATAACACACTTATCAGTATTTTGTTTTGGTGATTAAAATATATAATGTTCATTACCTTGAGATTCAAACAGTAAATAGTAAATACATTATCCAAATAACTTGTACCCTTTAAAATGTTACTTTAAATTAACACTCAAAATATTGCAATTTCCTTGCAATCATTTTTTGTATATTACTTCCACTTTGAATATAATTTAAAGTTCACTCTTATAAGAAAAACAAAGAGTTTAATGTTATCTTGAAATGTGTCTATAAACATAATAATTAATATAAAGATCAATAAAAATATAATATTATACTTGAAAAAAAAAATTATGGATTTAACATGCAGTCATTGGCTTCGCATAATTTCGGTAAATAAAATAAATCCCGAAGATAAAATTTCGAACTAAAATTAGAATCCACAAACAATAATGCAAATTCAAACGGATTATTATCATATATTAAAAATTGGTGGTCATATTCATGAAGGGAAGCAATCGAAATGTGAATACAAACTCCCAAATGTCTTTTTATCATCTCTCCATGGATTTATATATTTTTTTAAGTTATACTATGATGTTCTTAATGCTATATTTAATACTCCCTCCGAATTTAAATTATTGCCCCGTTTGGGTAATATATGTGAGGAGTATTATATTGAAATTGGACAATAATTTAAAACCGAAAGGAGTATTAATTTTGATTAATCTTTGAAATATAATATATTATTTTTTAGTTATAATAGGAAGTTCTTAATGCAAGATAATATAATGATTAATATTAACTTTAATTGATTATCAAGACAAAAAGGAGATGAAAAGGTAAACCAACCAAACTATTATGTTATTTTTTCAGAAAACTATTAAGCTTTCTTAATAACAATAAATTTATATTTTAAGTGAAATGTCAAGTTTTGTTTGCCCCAAATAATTGGTAGTTATTGGTATTTTACTTAAACCAACCGTCAAAATATTGAAACTTTTTTCAATCATATTTTGTAAATATAAATAAAAGTTCGCCTTTATCAACAAAAAATCAATTTGATTTAAAGTTAACTGTAAAATTTATTATAAAATCAATCAATATAAAGATAAATAAAAATATAATATTATACTTGAAAAGGGAGAAATTGCAGACTTGACTACTGGCTTCGCATAAATTCTCTAAAGAAAATGCAAAGGTAAAATTAGAACTAAATTAGAATCAATAAACGACAATGCAAATCGATGTCTTACAAAACTGAAGGTAATGTCTAAAAAAAAGTGAATGAAATGTAAATACGAAGTCCTCAATTTTTTTTTATCTCTTCATTGCTTTATATATTTTTTTGATAAGTATTTATATTAAATTTGATTGATCGATCGTTATGACGGAAGTGGATTAAATGGTGAAACAACGAAATTATCAAAATTTATTTTTAGAAAAATATTAAGTTTTCTCAACAATAATAAATTATGCTTTAAGTAAAATATTAAATTTTGTTTGTCATTTCTTACTATTTTATTTATTTATTGATGATTTACCTTTAAAATCAAATATTAAATACACCAAAATAATTATCATCATTAGTATGTTACTTTGATTAACACTCAAAATATTGCAAACAAAACCCATGAGATTTAAAGGTACTCGAAATTTATTTATAAAATAATCAATATAAAGATTTATTGAAATAAGATTACTATACCTGAAAAAAATGAGAAATTGCAGACTTGATTATTGGTTTCGCACAATATCTCTAACCAAAAACAAATGCAAAAGATAAAATTAGAAATAAAAATAGAATCAACAAACAACAATGCAAATTCATTTCTTACAAACTTGAAATGAGTATACATAAAATAAAGCGATTGAAATGTGAATAAGATTTCACAAAATATATTTACATTTTACCAAAAAAAAGATTTCACAAAATAAAAATGGTTTTCCTCATCTCTATTATATTACTTTTAGAGGTATAATATGAAGTTCTTAATAATAAATAATATAATTAATAATATTAAATTTGATTGAGCATTAATACCAAAGTAGATGAAAAGATGTAACATCTAAATGATTATGTTTTTTTTATGTGTCAAATAATAAATCTCGCATTTTCATCTTCCACTTAACTCTCTGTCCTTTTCATTTTCCACCAAATCATAACGCCATCCTTTTCATATTCCCCTTAACGCTCCCTTCTTTTCATGTTCATCTTCCCGCAAGTTTGCTTAACATTGGATTCTACATTTTTAATGAGAACATTTAACCTCTCTTCTTTTCATCTTCCACTTAACTCTCTCTCCTTTTCATCTTTCACCCAATCATAACTCCCTCCTTTTCATCTTCCACTTAACTCTCCCTCCTTTTCATGTTCATCTTCCACTTAACTTGATTGTTTAACATTGGATTCTACATTTTTAATCAGAACGTTTAAACTTCCTCCTTTTCATCTTCCACCCAAGCATAACTCTCTCATTTTCATCTTCCATCCAATAATATCACGCCATGTGGGTTGCTTAAGCATTGAGATTTGAGGCGATGAATCATGGATGATGCTTTGTTCTCTATTTAATATAATATATAGATTTGATATTTCACACTCAATTCGATCAACTTGTCGATCTTATAGTAATTGACTCTCTTCACTTTCCTTGGATTTTGTGCCAAAATCAAAGGACAACAATTGAGTGCCAAAATCAAAGGACAACAATTGACCGGGATTGAGGAGTATAAAAGACAAACAAATGAATAAAACGGAGGGTACCATTTATCTAAGCGAGCCAATCAAAATAGGGAAATTTTTGTTTGTAACGAGAATATCTATCACAAATTTATGATGATTCAAATAATACCCATTCGGATGAATAAAAAAAAAATTGATGCTCCCTGGGAGTGCTTTATCCATCGATGTGCATTTAACTCACCGCCGATTTGTGACTGACAAGGGAGAGTTAATCGCCAAAATATGGTTATATACGTTGTTCTGATACAAGGGGAGGGATGGCATAATTTTTTTGGAATCAAACAGCGTCTGGAAAGATAGGGGGCAGGTGATAGTTACTACCCAACCCAATTGGCCTACTCACTAATCCAAAAGGCCAACTGACCAATCAAAATTATACTACGCTTCCTTTTTCTAGTTCCATTATTATTATTATTATTTCCTCTTCGTCTTCTTCTTCTTTCTTCTTCAAAATTGATTAAAACCCTAGAACTAGAATTGGATACTGAAATCCCAGAATTGTGGTTGCTTCTTTCTGGGTTTTTGTCGTCAATGACTGTCTATGATTCTTTCACTGCTTGGATCAACAGCTTCCTCGCCTGCATAGGGTACACCTACGCCCCCTCCCTCTTCCCTTTTCCTTTTTATTAATTCTGACTTGAACATCATTATACCTTAATAATAATAATAATGATAAGATTTTCTGCTAATTAGCTTACTACTACTACTACTACGGAGTACAAGTCTAGTGTATTTTCCTTCATTTTCATTTGTAATATTGGTACTAGCTTGCTGCAATATACTCCGTATTCATTCAATTCAATGGCACATCACATCTGGTAATATGGACAAATGCATCAATTTGCTTTATCTATCTTAATCAGCTCTGACGAGTCTTTGCAAATCAAAATGTCGCCATTCAATTGGAGTAGTAGTAGTAGTAGTAGTAGTATGGATTGATTGATTGTCTATACGGAAAATCAAGCATCTATGTGCACGCCGCAGCTACTTTCTTTCTTTCTTTCATTTATGTTATGTGTTTGTGCATCATTCATCTTTTCTGGGACTGGGGCAGAGCAGTAGCTGTCTGGGCCGTGGTGCAAAATCCACTGCTGTGCCTCCCAATAACGATGCTCGATCAAAGGAACTCTATTCCCAGGGACAGGTTGTGGAGAAGCACAGTTTTTCCGAAGATTTTTGGGGCACCAGTGCCGGTGATCTAGACTATGTATTTGGAGTCTCACAAAGAAGCATGTCTTCACTCAGTACATCTAATTTGAGTTTCCACTCTGATCTTCTTGCTGCCACCACTAACTCAACCAATGAATTTGTCAATCACGGCAAGTCCTTTTCAATTCCTTTTAGTCTTCTTACACCGACTTATCACTTTTGTTTAGGATAGATTCGTCTCTTATGTCCCATTTTTTAGGTTGTGAAAGGATACCCAGAGCTTACGATAAAAGTGGAGGCAGATTTGAACCCACGACCTATATATAGTGCCACTAGGCCATGACCTCTTGCACAATCATAGGGTTATTGTACTTGTGTCAAATGTGAACCCGTCTCATATCTTTATTGTGAGATATGGAATATCCCAAACCCGTTCACTCCCATCTTCCTCCTTGCAGAGCACATTCTCATTCTATTGCAGGAAGTAATAGTTGATTTTTCTTGTTTTTGGTAGGTCTTCGCCTATGGAATCAAAATCGTCTTTGTTGGATTGGCGGTACAAAGACTTCTAATGAAGCTCACCAAGCTCAAGGACACACTATAAGGTGCCTTTCTTTAAGAGCCTATGATATGAAATCTTTTGTGTTATATGGTAGTATGGTATCCTGACCTTTGTGTTACCCACCTTCCCAAACATAGTGATCGCATGCTCTCCTTGTTTTTGGTCGAAAGAGAAATCTCTATATATGTGTCCGTTAATGGAATGGAGGTTTTGGTGCAAAGGTTTTGTAGAAAGCTATAATTTCTTAATTGTGGGGGTGTGATTTATCCCGACTTGTTATTATGCAGAGTTTACAACCATATAAAGTCTTCTGTTGGTCATATTATTTATGTTGTCCAGGATTTTCGGTTTCAGTATTCGCAGTATTGATCTAGGGTTCGTCGCATTTTAATAGAATTTGCACATTGTAATGTTCGGAAACAACCTCTTTGTGTTGCTAACATAAGGTTAAGGTTGTGTACATCCACCTCTGTCCCTTATATCACCTCGTTATGTTGCTAATACAAAAATATATGGTGGTTTTCATAGATTATCATTAGGTCCCAGTCACGCAATGGTTGAGTGGCAACTGAGGTCAACGGTCCACACCTTTGTTCCTTATAGTTTTTGCTCTTAGATCCGTCACTGTATGTATAAAATCGTTTTGGAGAAACCTTCAGGAATCAGCATCATAAAATTTGTCGTAAGACGGTCATAAAACTAGGATACAGAACTTTAACTTACCCACGATTCTGTGTAAAAAAAAGTCGGTCCCCTAAAAACTAGTCATGATCATTGTAGCTATTAAAGCCTATTATCTGGATTTTAATAGATGAGTATATTCCTAATTTCTCATTACGTCTTTTTTTTTTTTATGTGTGATGTAGTCTAAATGCTACTTATGACAGCTTGCTTAGCTCCAAGGAACGGTTTCGGCGTCCCATCCCCTTGTCGGTAAGTTGTTTCCAGCCGAATGAGTGTTCATTTTGCTGTTACTGCCCGTGGATACTGAGTTTGGTATTATAAATGGCAGGAAATGGTGGAATTTTTAGTTGAAGTGTGGGAGCAAGAAGGGTTATATGACTGAAAGCAGTTGCTAAACGTAGTATGTACTCAATAGCTTTTGTTTGTTAACATCTCTAATGTGCTTCAGATATTGGTGAGGAGCAATTATGAAAGACTCAGTCGCGTAACCTGCGTATGTGTATGTGTATGTGTGTGTATAGGTAACTGATACTGATTAACACCAATGTAATTTGTGTATGGCTTGCATTAATCCTCTGACTTTGTACTCCCACCTCATTTAGAGAAAGTACTCTTTTGATCAGCCTTTAGTGTCATATTGGCTAAATCAATTTCACATAATTGAATCCATTTTTTTTAAAATTGATTGAATAGCTACTATTACTAATTACTGTGATTTATTGATGAAATTGTGTTTTTTTTTAACAAGAATAATTCCGGAGTATTGATGATATTCTCAAAATAATCCAAATTTTATGTAATCTGAGAATAAATGGTTGTATTAAATTTATCTTCTCATATTGCATTTAAGCAAGACTACCTGTTTAGTAGGTAAATTTTTCTTTATAAAAAAAAGGGAGTAATATTGTTTTATTACATTTTACCACCTATTATGTTCTACTTTTTATAAATTAGCACCTAATATGTCATTTACTATAGATTACCACCTAATACTTCCCCCATTTTCACTATGTTCTTCCTATTGCTTTTGGGCACAAACTTTAAGGGAAGGAGAATATGTGGTGTGGATTGAGTAAGGTAACAGATGGGTAAATATTTGCCAGGTACTCCGTATTTTGTATCAAAAAGGAATTAAGCTCTTAGATAAACAATCCAAAAAGGAAAGGAAGAAGATCTTAGTGAAAACGAGGGAGTATATGTATTTGAATCACCGATAATCACACTTAAGTTCTATTTTGTACTCCGTAGATGGTTTTCTTAAATCCCATTTTGGTGGATTAAGAACGACTAAACCGTGTCTTAAAAGACCATATCCTTATTTCATTAATAAACTCCTTAAGTTCTTCCCTTACCCACCTAATATTCATCTCTTTATTAAACCCTAATTTCTTCGATCCTAACCTATTTCCAACGAAGATCAATCTCAATTTCAATCAAGATAAGTAATGTCCATTGAAAAATTGTACTTCGTAACATTCTTTCTTAACTACATACAAGTGCAAAATTGTATTCGTACTTTGTAACATGCTTTCTTAACTCCTTACAAGTGCGGAACAAATTGGAGTAACAATCAGGTAATGAATGATCTTCAAATTTCAAAAATTTAATCGAATTGACAATTTTATTCAAGTTGCAATTGTTGCTCATATCAAATCAAAATTTTCACTCTATTGAGCTACTTTTATTTCTAGTCTTATTTTTATTTTGTGGTGCTTTAGTTTTAAGTTAAAAGAAAATCCCTAATTTAGCATATTTTGTACTCCCTCCTATTTAGAGTATTCCTTCCACTTTCTTTTTTGACTTTAGTTTGGTTTCTTCTCCCTTTCTTTTTTGAGTGTACTTTTAATGATTCTTTATTTTTACTTCAATTATTTACTCTTTTCCTCCGCACCCAAATCTAACACTTTTTCACTTCATACCCCACTTTTTAGACTTTTCTTAATTTCCTCCCAAAAATAATACGGGGAATACTCGAAGTCTCTAAATAGGAGGGAGTATGCAGGATGTCTGCTCCGTTTCGTTTTGATGTCGGATATTTCCATGGGATAAATTTAAGACAAATGATAATGGGGAACTTGTCTATGTTGAAGGTGTGCTAAGTTTGAATTTGGTTTGTGGTCTAATAGATACCGTTATATAAATGTAATTGAGACTGGGTTAATGCTTATATATGGAGGGGTAGCCTTTTGAAATTTACTGCAAGTTGAAAGGTAAAAATTTAACTAATAGAAAGAAACTAGAAAGTGAAGGGGGTGTAGTGAATTTTCTTAATTCTAAAGACAATGGTAATAGACTTGACTTATACGATGCCGAGACTAGTAAACAAGTACGGAGTACTTGATAATTTGTCAGAGGAACCCGACTATCAAACGAGAAGTAGCCCACGAATAAAAAATTCAACTATTGATTTGGGCCACCAACATGACACCATAATCCCAAGGCCAATTAGGAGAAGTCCTAGACTTGCCGGGAACTCTAATTCACCTATTTTGTCTTATATGAGAAGGTTGGAGAAGTTATCGACTAGACAAAACTATGTGATGAAGGTGGTGAGTTAGTTGATGGGAGAGGTAGGGTAATACCAAAAACTAGTTCTCAACAATAAAAGGAGCAAATGAAAGAGAAATTTTGTAGGGAGACGGTCTAAAAAGAAGAAAAGAAAAGAGACACGGAATCTGAGAAGCGAGTATGAAGACGATGAAGAGGATATGGTTGAGGAGTGAGGAAGATGGTAGGGATGACGAGAGATATATATGACTGAAGATAGTGAGTTTAGTTTGGATATTGGGAACACTAAAGTTGATGGAGATTTTGTGGGAGATGATGACAAAAGTGTGTAGACACCCAGATTAGGACCTGGTGGCTACTGCAGCGTCCGACAAACACCCGATGGTGATCGGACTGCAACACGACACGATTTTATGATGTTTTAGACGATTTTTCTATAGAACGGATCAAATAATTACTCGGAGAAATTAATTCAACATCAAGACGGTCTTAGTCCTGTCATTACGGTCGTATCAACACTAAACTAGAGTCAATTTCGACTCCGGGACTCCGAATCGGTCTCGAAACACATAGTCAAACCCAAGTCAACGCACCAGACCGAGTCAAACCTCGGGATCCGCGTGCGAAGCCCAAGGACGGGTCTAAAATCCTTCGGAAGCAAGACATTAACAAAGATCACGTATATCTCCATTTTGAAAACTTTTCAAATCGCATCTTCAAAATCTCGGGCGCTCGAGTTGGCGCGCCTGAGAACTGAGTCGCTAGAGGCCAGGCGCCTGAGAACTGAGTCGCACAACATGCTGCGCCCGAAATCTCGATAAGAACTACGAGAAAAACTATATATATACCCCCCTCCTCCGCTCATAAGCCGGACCTACAAGAGTTCATCCGTCCAAGTCGATATCCTCACTAGGTTGTCATCTTAACCAAACTTTACATATCGCATTTGAATTATGCATTTTGATATCGTCAAGTCCGACCAATGACGCGTACACCATCCGCACTCCGAATGGTGTACAAGCCTTACACCTGTTTGGCTCGGTCGCTAGACCAACTCGTCTAAGATACGTAACGTCCACAACTTCAACCCTAAATACTAAAACACCTAAATCGAATCTGAGTAGTCGTTATTAGACCTTTCTTTATCGTCTACACATCATACTTCGTTTAGTGTATATTCTGATGGTGCAACTCCTCATACAACATGAGTTACTTACATTTCGTATTTTACCGCTTTTGTATGATTTAGTGCTTTTATGATCACAATCGCATGCTAAATCACATAAGCAAAAGTTAAAACGTAAACAATTTATACTAATCAAAACGAACCGTGGTACAGTCCCGTATTAATCTAGAAGTTCTTCTCACGCATGGCTTGACGTGTCTCTATTAATGCTGTACAGATGCACTTTAAGCAGAATACCAGGTAAGGTATATCACAAGAATGACTAATATCCGTATTATCACGTTAAAACTGATTTGCTAATACGTATATTATTTAGTATTCTCTACTCTTCTATGTGCATCTTAACATGACCTGCTTGTCACGTGAAACCGCATGCAAAGAATGTAAAACACTTACTTCGACGTCAACTTACTTGCCCTTAAATCAACCGACTAACTAAGACACTAGGCTTAAAACAACGGTTGTTACTGCATTTTCACCACATTAGAACGAAGTTATCCGCACATCGATTGATTAGTAGAGGCCTGCGGGCGGGATTGGGTGTTAACGTTTATTCGATGTTCGCTTCCCAATACGTACCCCCACCCCTTACTCAGAATCTACGATTTCCAAATGTCCGAAACCATTGGCAATGAGAATCACTCTAGAAATGGAATGCTTAAGGGTACCAGTCTCTATCTTTAGGTCCCCATGTCACTCAACTTTGAGCCGACTAAGGATTAAAGTTGACTTGAACGGTTTCCGAGCATCCCATATATAATTGCTCGGTGGCGACTCCACAAATCGGCAACAAATTGGTTCACTAAAACGGTCGCCAGACCAAATGATCCGGCCTTTAGACATTTACAACCACATCTCGATTGATTCCAACGGAAACATAGATGCGCCCATACATCTATCTAGTACAATTCAAATCGTCAACCAAAACGAGGTCTGACACATCACCCCGAATGCGGGATCAGATCGGCCCAACTGTAAGACGGGCCGTGTGGGTGGCCGCCGCAGAGTCCGCGCGGGTGTGCACGGCAGCGGGTGGCAGCGTCCACAAAGTGTTGGCGGTTTCGATTAGGAGCCGGAAGCCTGACATTTATGATACATTTGACCCTAAAGTGAATTTTCAAAAGCATATAGTTCTAAGAAAGGATCTTAAGTTTCCATCTGTCTATGATTTAGAAGAGTTGTAAGGCAACATGCTTACAAGGGCGGACCCATGATTTTTCACTGAGGGGTGCACATTTTTTTGCTAGTTGTTATATTCTTTACCCTGTCGTTTTTTCTAAATCTAATATCCTTGAAAAATGACGAATTTATTTAAATAATTACATTACTAATCCACCAAAAGTATTAAAAATAAGAAATTACGAAGTTCACTTATGCATAAATTACCTAAAAAAATTACAACGCAAATTGATGACTTGTGGAAATGGTTTAAATACATTTAAGTCTCAATTTTATCAAAATTTTGAAGTTGTTTTTTTTTGCCAACCAAGACAGAAATTTTTGAAGTTGTTGGAGTGCTTGAGATCTTCTTATTCTATACAAGAAACCTGAGTTCAAATCTTTTCAACGTGTTGACGTGTTTATCTTTTAAAACCTACTATAATTCCAACAAAAAGTAAAATAGACAAAAAAAATGCCTCAATTGTGATTCAAACCTGGGGCGCTCACCTAAAAGGTGAAGTCCTGACCACAATATAAAGTAGAGTTTGAGATTGTTATGGAACCGATTCAACTAAAATCTTAAGACGATGATTGAGGCCCGACCGTTTATATTCTATTACGCCCCCTCTCCCCTTGTACCATGTGCTGAGTTCCCCCACTTGAGAGTTCGAGATATTAGGGGCTGCCAGGGTTTGAACTCGTGACCTCTGGCTCTGATACCATGCTATGAAACCGATTCAACCATAACCCTAAGGCAATGGTTGAAGCTCATTTACATTCTATTAGAGATTATGCAGCTACTATTAGAAAGTACGAGCATAAGTCATCAAGTTGTTCTTCATTTGTGATGGTAGATAGAGTTGATAGATCGACCACCCCCTATTAAAGGACTTGGGGAAGGAGGAAGGTGATGGTCTAAAATTCATGTCTGATAGACAAAAGGTAATCAGATTAAGTTCGTTCTAAACTATCTCATTTCCACACTGATTTTGAAAGGTCCAAAAAATGAAAGTTAATAAAAAATAACTAAAATAAAATGTATCATGAAACCCTAAAAATCACAAATTCTTCATAAAATTAATTTTTTGATTACAATATTTTCTTAGGTATTTTCATTTGAAATTTGAAAGGTGAACCCTCATTTTCACACATTGTTTGGTAAGACATTTTTATATTGATTAAGTAAATGAAGCCGTCAACCTAAAATCCTAAAAAATGAAAGAATATTTTCAACTCCCGAACTAATTTTATTAGTAACTTTTATTAATGCACTTATATTTTTTTTCTTTTGCTCGTTCTATGGTGTAATACAGTCCTATACGAGCATGATATCGTTTTTCTTAACCAATTTGTTTTATCAATTGAGCCTCATATCAAACTTTAGATTATTAGTTATGACTGTTCAAATTTATAGACTACCCTTTGCGTATGCACCATTTTGGTCTAATAACAATTCACTCCGAGTAATATATAGTGAGTAATACTCTCTCCGTTTCATTTGATTCTTTACGTTTGTTTTTTTCACACTTGTCTATGCACATTTTATTTTGTTCATATCTTTAGTTACATATTTGATACTCCGTATTTATAACACACTCGATTAGACAATTTAATAAACAAGATCTCACGTGGGCCGTGGCTATATTTTATCTTATATACTAGAACTTATGTTGACAATTTTCCCAATATTGCCCAAAAATCAAATGGAAAGAAGCTATTGGAACAGAGGAAATATGAAATAAGACAAATCATTTATTAGCGTCTATAAACGTACATTTCATATTTGTCTCATCCAGGGGCGGACCCCAAGGCTTGGCAAGTTGGGCTATAGCCCGACATACTTTCTTAAATAGAATTGAAGTGTAGTTTTTCATAGAATTAGATTGTAGCATAGCATAGTTGGTTGTGCCGTTGTGGCTTAACAATACATAGGGGGGACCCGGGTTCGAATCCTACTGTGCTGAACTTCCCGTGACACGGTCTCACAATGTAATCCTTTATTGATGTTGTTAATTGGTGTTATAATTTTTTTTATTTTTTTTTTCATTTCTTAAAATAATATTAGATAATTTATATAAGTAGTTATTAGTTTCATCTTCTTTCAGTCTACCTCAGCTTCTATCAGTCCAGCTCAGCTTCTATCAGAACAACTCAACTCTTATCAGACCAGCTCAGCTCAGCCTTGTTTCAGTAAAAAAGAACAGGGTTTTATTCATCCCATCACATACACCATGCACCACCAACGGTCATAATCTCCCTCATCCATAGAAAACAAACTATTTAATGTAAGTGGTATATATTAATAATCTAGAAACCAACAATATGTATATGCATTCAAAATCAAAAATCAAATGAATCAAAATGCAAAACAATCATCCCAAAATCAAGTTCTAACAAGCAGATTGTTTCGTTTTGTTAGTAAAGGAATTGCAATGTTATTTTCCTCAGAAAAGAATTGAACCATTTCTTAAATTCTAAGCAAAATGCATACTTTTAAGTTATTATTACAATAGATAAACCATTCTAATCAGAAACCCTCACTTTAAACAAGAAATCAAAAATCCTCTTCAATATTGTTATAATCATCTTAGATGAATGTAGCATAATTATAATTATAAATACCCATTTAAGATTAATATACGCAGCAATATGTGTGTAGACTTAGGTCATAATCAATGGTAAGAATTAGATACTATATTAAAATGGACTAAATTAGAGTAATAAACAGTTAAACAGAAATCATGTTCTCATTTATAGACTAATTTCAGACATATAAAAGTTACAGTACTATGCTATTAATGATTACTTTCGTAAAATGTCTTCTGAATAATCACAATTATTGTCTAATCAATAGCATGCAATAACACCACACAATTATTCATAGTAAAAAAACAATCATTCAAGTAGGACGGATCTAGGGGTGCGCACAACACCCCACGTGCGCACCCTTCGATTTCTATTTTTTTTAAAAGGAAATACTGAAACTAAAGGAATTATACCTTTTCGTGCACTATTAAGACATGAGTAAGCATTGTGGCGCACTAGTAGATACTAAGTCCCTTTGTGGAGTTGTTAGAGTTGGAAATTTTTTTATCCCGGTTGATTTTATCGTCCTTGACATGGCCGAGGACACCCAAATTCCCATAATTTTGGGCAGACCATTTTTGCACACCGCCGGCACGGTGATCGATGTCAAGAATGGTAAATTGACTTTGGATGTGGGTGAAGACACCATTGTTTTCTGTTTGGATAGTACACTTAAGAACCCGATGGTAACGGACTCTTGTTGCATGATAGATGTGGTTGATGCTTTAGTTCATGATTCTATGGAGGCGTCCCTTATACGGGATCCCTTAGAGGCTTTGATATGTTTGGAGCGTGTGCAGGTGATGCTTCCGTTGATTCTGCTGTCATTGATGCTTTGGAAGGAAGGATGCTCACGGAGGAGCAAGGTGTCGATGTAACCAACATCGTACACACCTCATTTGCCATAGACATAACCGTTCTGGAGCATAAGCCACTTCCGTCTCACTTAAAATATGTCTTTTTTGACGATACCGAGAGCTTTCCCGTGATTGTAAGTGCTTATTTAACTGAGCAACAACTTTCTGATTTGTTAGTTGTTTTGAAGAAAAATAAGAAAGCTTTGGGGTATAGTCTTGATGACTTGAAGGGAATCAGTCCCGATTTCTGTATGCATAGAATTAATCTTGAGGAAGGTCATCGTCCTTATGTCCAGGGTCAACGTAAGTTGAACTCGAATATGCAAGAGGTTGCTAAAAAGGAAGTTATGAAATTGTTGGATGCGGGAATTATTTATGCGGTTCCCGATTCAAAATGGGTGAGTCTGGTACAAGTTGTACCTAAGAAGGGAGGGACTACTGTGGTCCCGAATGAGAAGAATGAGTTAATCCCTACACGAATTGTGACGGGATGGAGAATGTGCGTAGACTATCGAAAGTTGAACACCGCTACACTTAAAGACCATTCCCATTACCATTTATCGACCAAATGCTTGAGAGACTAGCTTCTCACAAGTATTTTTGCTATTTAGATGGCTATTCGGGATTTTTCCAAATCCCGATACACCCGGCTGACCAAGAAAAGACCACGTTTACTTGTCCGGGGTATAGATTATCAAGGTCCATTCCCATCATCCAAGGGCAACCGATATATTTTGGTTGCGGTTGATTATGTCTCCAAGTCGGTGGAGGCGGTAACATCTCCTGTTAATGATGCTAGAACGGTGATATCTCTGTTTAAAAAGATTAGTTTTTCCTGCTTTGGTGTTCCAAGGGCGATTATTAGTGATGGTGGAAGCCATTTTCATGAGAAGCGACTTGATGCTTTACTTGCTAAGTACGGTGTCTCTCACCGTACCGGTCATGCCTATCACCCTCAAACAAGTGGGCAAGTTGAGGTGTCTAATAGAGAAATCAAGTCTATTCTCCAGAAGGTTGTGTCAAAAGCTCGAAAAGATTGGAGCTCTAAGCTAGATGATACATTGTGGGCTATCAAAACCCCTTTAAAATGCCTATTGGTACTTCACCTACCGATTGGTCTATGGCAAGTCATGTCATTTACCCGTCGAACTCGAGTACAAGGCTTGGTGGTCAATTAAAGAGCTTAACTTAGAACACAGTTGAGTGGAGAGAAACGGCTTATGCAACTAAATGAGTTGGAAGAATTCCGCCTTGGTGCCTATGATAGGGCTTGTGTCTACAAGGAGTGCACCAAGCGGTGGCATGACAAACATATCCTTGATCGTGAATTCAACGCCGGGGATAAGGTATTATTATTCAACTCTAGACTCCGGTTGTTCCCCGGAAAACTCAAATCCCGTTGGTCTGGTCCTTTTTTGTAACCCAAGTTGGTAAATTTGGCTCGATCGAAATTGAGAATGATTCGGGTGAACGTTTTAAAGTGAACGACCAACGTTTAAAAATCTACAAGGAAGGAGCTCATATTGGGGCGATTGAAGTTATTCAACTTCATCCCGCTCACCCATCCTCTGATTTGAGGTAATCAAGTCGTGCGGGACTATAAACCAGCGCTACCGGGAGGCAGCCCGGTTTTGTTTATATATATATATATATATTATTATATATATATATATATATTATTTTATTTTATTTTTAGAACTTTGAGTGATGTGAGGGAGGGATTTGACGTAGTTTTATTGAGGATGTTCCAGGTTTCCGAGTCAGGTAATGCTTATAAGGAGATCTGCCTACTTAGATGACTTGATTGTGGTCTCTAATAGGGACCATAATTCACTTTAAAAAAAAGTGCGAGCATATGAAGGAAAGGGACGAGATTTGTCCCATTTGGTGACGCGCATCCCGAGTTGTCCCGTGTTAATCCCAAATCGGGATGAAGTACGTCCCTATTCGGGACGACATGTCTGTAGGCAAGTGGATAATAAAAAAAAGGGAGGGGATGCTGCATCTTACGTATTACTACTCATTCTCTTTATCCTCCTCCTTCCCCAAATTCAAACACCAATTTCATTACCATCATCCTCCTCCATTATCATTCTCCTTCATAATCCGACTTTATGTTTCAACTCTTGCTAATCATTCTCGCCTCACAGATTTCGCGGATTTTGATTGTGGGTCGGATTTTGCGGATTTTGTCGCGCAAATCCGGCGTTTTTGGGTCGAAATTTAGGGCGTTTGTGGGTCGATTCCGGCGTGTTGCTGGTCGGATTGCTCGAGAATTGCCTGATTGTTTCGATTTTCACAAGTTTCAGGTGTTTTCTTTTCCCTAATTGCTTCAATTTCACAAATTTTCATAATTAGGGTTTGTGAGCATCGATTTTTCATGAATTGAGTCAGTTAAATAGGTTAATTAACACTTCATTGCTGTTTTTCGACTTATTTGGTGCACCAATTTTGCGATTTTTTGGTTTCTGCTTCTGGGTTCTTGTGTAGGACGGAAATTTGGGATTTCTTTGGTTTTTGTGCTCTGCTTCTAATTTCTGTGCTGTTTCGATCTCTTTGGGTTCTCCGCCTATCTCGATTCTTCGTTATCGCCTTGGTGTCGTCCCTCTACACCTGAGTTTCTTTTTTTCCAACCTAGCTTCACAATGGCAAAGGCTAAAAGGAGGACTAAGAGGCCTAGTTCTAGTCGTACGGGGGTTGAGGAACCCTCTACCGAAGCACCTAGTCCGCCATTATGGCATGACCCCGACCACCCAACCATCATTTTTGGTTCCGAAGCACAATGGCTTTGTTACCAAAGGCTAATGAAGCTCCCCATTCGACCCACAATCTTCTTAGATAGTGAGATGCTTACTACTCTAGGCATTCTTGACCAAACTAGGAGGGCGTTGGGATGAAATCTTTCTTCTCTATGTTTCATTCCACTTATGCAGGTTTCACTTTGGAGTTCCTAAGCTCATTCAACTTTGTCATGCCGAAGGGAAAAAATGATACTTACCGTATCACGTTTTGAGTGCTTAATGTGGGCTATGATTGTTCATTTGAGGACTTTTGTGAGCTTTCCGGACTTGCATGTCACTTAGAATTATCGACCCCTGAGTCATTTGATGCTCATGTACTTTGGAGTTGTTTAGGAGGGGCTGATTTTGAGAACTATAGTCACCTTCGTAGCGGTTCTATCCACCATCCGGTAGTTCGCATTTGGCAGCGTTTCGTCGCCTCCACTATCCTAGGGAGGCCGGAACCCAGTAATGTACGACTCACCGAACTTGAGTTTTTAGGTTCCTACCTCAATGTGCAACGTCAAGCTCCGTTCAACATCAATATTGCCTACTACTTTGCATCGCACCTTCAATCCCAAGCACATAGTACTCGAACGAAAGCAATTTGTGTAGGCGGGCTCATTACTCATATAGCTTTAGGGTGGACGCCATTTACGAAAGATGGTCTAAAACCACTCGGGGACGTGCATACATTGACCTCAACTACCTACAGTTGCTCCCTTGGTGTCGTCCGATTGAGGGGGCAAGACAACAGTGGCTTATTGACGGTTCGGGTTCCATTGCTTTACCATCCCGACAGCCTTTGCCCCAATTAGAACGGCTCACAGAAGTCACGCCCCCAGCAACCCTTACCGATTTTACACCTCCTTCCTATCGCCTACCTATCGGAGGGGTAGTTCAACCCGTGCTTACGTATGCAAGGCGTCATGCTCCGACATAGCCCCAAGGTCCTACTTCGTCCACTCTTATTCCTACTACTCCATCTGACACGAGTGGATTCTCCGACGTCATGGCCTACTTACGGGTAATTCATAATGACCAAGCCTGTGCCCTACGCCCTTGGTATGCTGAAACCGCGAGGCGAGGTTGGGTACACGAGTCTGACGAGCATCCTAGTTGGTATTCATGGTCTCAGGTTGATAATTCTGCTTCTGGCAACGTTCGTACTGGTACTTCTCGGGGTGATGCATTAGACACTGAAGTCGGGGTCACTAACCCCGACGTGGATGACATGGTTGACTGATTCAGGTGGCGTTCTAGCCACCATCCTCCCCCCGTTGTAGCTGGTTTGAGGGGACCCAGCTTTGTAAATAGGTATTTCTGTTTTTATTTTCTTTATTTTATTTCAGTTTATGATTCTCTCTTTTGACTTGGTTCTCTTGTGGCTTTGTGGTGATGTGGACCCAATGTTTTAAGCTACAATGAGGACATTGTATAGTCTGGTTTGGGGGGGATTGTGTCGAGTCTTGTATTATATTTAGTTTCAAAAAAAATCTATTTAGTTTCAAAAAAAATCTCAAAAAAATTAGTTGTTAGGTTTGTTGCTATCCCGTTGTGCTTATCCCGTTGCATAGCTTTGCGGTTTTCCGTTCATTTCTCTTTTTAAGCTTGGTTTTCAGGATTTGTACATTTTGGTGATGTTTTGGCATTTTTGTATGTGATGATGAGACTAAGACAAAGTATACTTGATCCTTGACGTTGGTAAGCTACAAAATGCGAGATTTAGAGCCTTTTGGATTGATTCATGTTTAATCGATCTTCTTTAGGTGAGAGTAGGTCTTCTCGTAGTATGCGTTGCATAATTACGCACATGAATGGTTTTTGTTCCATTTTCCGTGATGTTTTTTATCAGTTTGCACTTGAAGCTATGTGGACATGACATAGGTCCACCCCGACGCGGTCACGCGCGAGTTTGGGTAGGCGAATGAATCTCCATATGAGAATGGATCGAATTGAAATTTAGGTCGAAGTGGAGTCGCCACCGAATTTTGTGGTTATTCGGAACCATTCGAGCCCACTCTATGTCATAGTGGTCCGTATACAAAATACGGCCCATTTCCGATGTCAGAGTTTATTGGGCTCGTCCCTTTGCATTTGATACCAATACCAACATTATCGGATATTGTGTATTGAATGACTCTCGTGCGCCAACGGTTTCGGGCATCCGGAAACCGAGGTTCTGAGTAAGGGGTGAGGGTACGTGTTGGGAAGCCCACAAAGGACACCCAACCCCGCCCGCACATTAGCGGCCTCTACTAAGAATTCGAATGACTTACAATACGCGCGTTAGTTAAACGGGAAAATGGTATGCAAAGAGTATTTTCCCTAGACATGTGAATTGAATTTGAAAAGGGTTTCTAAGTCAATTTAATGCAACTAAAATTAACGTCAAAGTTGTATTTTAGCATGCGGGTTCATTTAGTACGATAAACGAACAAGAATTAAATTGACAAGAGAAACAAACAAACGTTAGTAGCGGTAAATCGATATTAATGGTTTGTGCAAATAATGAATTGAATTGAATTGAATGATGTACAAGGTGATGCATGGTTTGAAAAGATAGTATACACGTGATTAATCACGCACGCGTTGACCTAAGTCGTAAAATACTATCGAGTTTTGAAAAGAAGGATGTACGACTCGTGTTTTGGTCGTCATGGGGTCACTCGATCGAGTGGTCGATAGACTCGATCGAGTAGACCCTGAAAAGAGGTTTCTGTTTTGCGTTACAGACCATACTCGGCCGAGTTATTGACCAACTCGGTCGAGTACATGGCCACTCGACCGAGTCACTGTGAGACTCGATCGAGTGGGGGTCATGAAAAACATTCTGGTTCGATTTTGGGGCGCCACTCGACCGAGTGGGCTGGGCACTCGGTCGAGTGCCCTCTGTACGAATAGTAATTCGTTTGCAAATTTAATGGTTGATTTTGAAATTGCTTTTGATTTTTGATAGTTTGACGATTTGGCCGAATCGGACGTAAATATTGCACAATTTACGCTCGACTTGGACTTTTATAAATCGCAAATTTTGTCGGACCGAATATAAATATTGTTGAATTTATACTCGATTCTAAATTTGAATACTCGCTGTATCCCATATTCGATTATTTGAATCGATATGGAATATTAGAGTGAGATAGAAAATAAATAAATTAATTTTAGTCGCCTCAAATTAATTATCGTGATATCAATAAATCGCGTTAATTAATTCGTATGACTTGATTATTAGACTCGATATCCAATTATGGAATTGGTATCGAATCCAAAATCGACGCTTTAATTGAATAAATAAAAAAAGGACTTGATTCCCTCGACTTCTCCGACATCGGAATAAATCCCTAGGGATTGCGATGTCGGGTCCGTGTCAACGGGTTTCGACCCTTATTGAAATACGATGTTTGCTTTTGAGAAATTGATGTGATATGCGAATGACAATAATGATACAAACGATATGAAAATTATTGTTGAAGTTAACCTATCTCAATAATCAAGTAATTGGGATATCGGAACAAGCGACCGTCAACGCTGTGTGCAGTACACTTGTATGTTCGTGTTTCCTCATTCAGATATCACTTCATACTCGACACAAATTGATAGATATTTTAGTGTTTTGATATTAGCATTATACTATCGATATTAATGATGCGATAATAACGATAAAAATAAAATAAAGCAAACGCGACCCGTAAGAAAACGACATGACGCGAGAAGGAGGAAGAAAAGGAAAAGAAGCGGGGTTTTGACACCCTCAACCTACATGTTCTTGTCTCGGCGCGGACTCGTAACCGTGGCTATAACACAAGAGTCTTCGAGGTTTATGGAGGTTAAGTTATGGTGGCTTGGGGTGTGATGAATCCTAAAGCTAGTTTAGGGTTTGCTTAGGGTGTTGCTTAGGGTTTGTAAAGGATGTAATATGTGTGTATGATTGCTCTAGGGTTTTGAAAGTTGTGAAAAAGGTTGTTGAAGAGGGGTGCATGAGGGTTGCTTATATAGGAAAAGCTAGGGCTTTGGTTTAGGGTTACTCGACCGAGTAGGTGGCTAACTCGGTCGAGTGGCCCGCTACGCCAGCCGCCGGGCTTGAAAAAGGGCCCACTCGATCGAGTGGGTGGGGCACTCGATCGAGTGGCCCAGCTGGGTCGCGCGGGTCACTCGCTTGGACCTTGACCATGGATACTTGATGAGTTTGAGTTTGAATTGGGCTTTTGATATTTGAGGGGTTGTTTGGTATGTCTCGGAAACGACTTTGACCGGGATTGACCCAATCGTGACGAGTCGGTTTTAATTCCGGTGTCGGTTTCGGCCCAAATTAGCCTTGTTTGATTGGAAACGGCCCGCTGGGCCTGGATTTGAGGTTGATTTTGTGAGATTTGTACTCTGTAAGTGTGTTAGCCATCGATTAATGGATTTGAGCCCGTATCCGAGCGCATAGAAGCATGTTAGCGTCCGATCATCATCGGGTGTTTTTTGGGAAACTACCATAGACACCTGGCAGTCAAAATGCGGGTGTCTACAAGCTATATCGCTGTTTTCTCACATAATATTTCTTAGCCTTTTGAGCTCACATGCTTATTTTCATATCCCACAATATTTAGCTACAAATATCATGCCTACCTTGTTAAGCTAGTAATTGTCGGATGTGTTATGGGTGCTCATTAAGGTTATTGTGGTGAATGTTGATAATAATGTGAGAATTGTTTTTCCGGGATTGTTGATTCCCGAGGTTTCTTTTGTGGAAAAATGAAAAATGAAATTGAAAAAAAAATGTTGAAAAAAAAGAAAAGAAAAAAAAAACAAGAAGAAGTAAATGAAAGAAAAGATAATGTTACTTCCAAGTTGTTTATAATTGATATTGAACTAGTATAGACCCCGTGCAATGCACGGTATTTATAAAATATTTATCGTATAAAATATTTCATTTAAGATTTAAAATAAAAAATTTATTATTTTATTTTTACTACTTATCGACGGTGTACTTTAGAAATAGGAAAATATTTTTTAAATCGCAAAACTAATCAAAATATTTGAGTAATGACTTGAAATGTACGGAGTATTAAATAACGTATAATTAATGAAAATATTGTCTATATTTTTTATATACTCGGTTTATGTCATCTCACATTTCGAGATACCCACTTCTCTCTTTAACATACCGTAAAATACATAAATATTTATCAAAAATTGTATAATAATGAACTTTTTTTAATGGTTAGCACACCGTGATACGTTCTCAGTGTAAGACTTATATTATGTAATTTGTGAAACTTTTTTATAGAATTTTAATAGTATATTCCGTATTTTGTACTCTCCCGTACCAAAATAATCTTTCTATATGATAATTATAATCCTCACATTTGAATAAATGAGAAGATCTTAGTGGTATCGAGTGAGTATATACTCACTCCGTCCCGATTAATTGTTTGCCTTTGCTTTTGGCACAAAAGGGAAAAGGTCCAATGATGAAGTGACATGTGAAGCCAACTTCATGAGGAGGTCAAATTACATATATATATATATATATATATATATATATATATATATATATATATATATAAACATTCCTAAAATAGAAAGACAAAGAATTCATTGAGATGCCCCAATATGGAATAGACAAAGAATTCATTGGGACGGGGGGAGTATATATTTGTAAAAGTTAAAGTAAATAGCTCATTTCAAAAATAAATTTTTTAGATAACTGACTTTTTTTCTCAAGGTTAATGACATCATATCTTAAAATTTATCTAAGTATTTTCATAAAAAGAAGTTTTTTTTTTGTCAATTTCTTTAACATTAAAGAAAATGAATAGTTTCGGAATTTATTAGTGAAATGTTCTTTTACTTCTCAATTTAAATTAGTGTATTTTTGATAAAAATGTTAGTAACTGTTATTATATAGAGAATTTTCGGTGAGTTTTTACTATGTATTAGGCTTTGTAAGAGCAATCGGAATATATATTCCATTTTTATATAGTTACTAAATTTTATATCGATGTTAAGAATATGATTTTCGAATATGATCAGAAAGATATAGAATAATAATCATAACTATTTTATATTCTATGTAAAATATTGTACAGGATAGTGCAATCTCCTATTAACAAAAATAATGCAACTATTTGGTTAAAACGGAATACAATATGTTTATACTTTTAAAAAAAATTGATCATACATTCCATATTAAATATTGTATGTGATATCTTCTATGTAAAACATGTGATTTTCGTAAATCAATGTAATCAATCAAATTTCGTTAATTACATACTTTCTGTGGTATATAGCTTTATGTGTGATGTAGTGATATTTTAATCAGTAAGATGTTAGAGTGGAGTTGGAGAGGAGAAGGGTAACACACATGAGGTCAAGGGTTCGATTTGCACATTGCTCGTTTGATCAATTTTTTTATTTTTGTTGGTGGATGACTTTAGGCGGGAAAATACATGAGTTGTGTTATTTGGTTAGTGATTTGGTTAGTGGAAAGGGGGATTGGGAAGTGATGTTGGGTGAAGTTATAATTCGATGCATTTGTTGTTTTGTATTGATGTAATAATGACTAAGTGGTGTTTGTCGTGGTTTGAGCATTCTTAGCGTGTTTGGATTGTTGCTAGTTTAACCTTTAGCTCCGCATGTCCATAACGTTTGTCCACCTTCTACCCTTCACTCGAGCCTTCTCTTGTCCTTTTCTTAGCTTCTTTTGTGCAAATTATGATAAATTGTCAATGGAATTGGGAATATTTACCATCCTACGTAGCGGGCGCATTCTTATGAGTCGAAGTAGGTGAGTGTTCTCACAATATACTACCCGTTCACAAAATGAGTGAAGAGTGAACCCATGAGGAGTCCGATGTCAATAAAGATCATGCAAGAGTTGAAATGTCTTAGTACTTGTCTTCCTCGTATTTTTTGTCATGTAATTCTAAACCATTTGTGCTTATCTTGCATCCCGTGTTTGAATTGAGATTGAATTGTGAACTTGCTAGAGCTCATCAATGAGATTTGTCATTTCGGGGATACTTGGTTTTGCTCATCGCTCTTGATTTGTCATGTTTGATGATGTTTGCTTGAGGACAAGCAAGAGTCCGGTTTGGGGGATTTTGATGTGTTAATATTTTATATGCTTTTATCCTCTTTTTTCCCATGTATTTATCGTGTTAAATGCGCTCTTAGGAGCGGTTTTGGGAACTAATATTCTTCTCTAGTGTGTTTTATAGTGTTTTGTTGGTTTTGTAGGAAATAGGCGATATGGACGCCTTTTCCCTTTCTCCGTAGCTCACATGGAGGTCGGTGATTATTTATACACAAGATAGGTGTTGCTACCGAGGTTGCGTGGATGTCATAGATTGATCCCGAGTCGAGTTGGAACCATATCATGAAGTTTAGAAGACTAGAGGAGTCCTTTTTGTTGGTCCCGAGGTCCTTCCCTAGGGATGGACGTTGTCCCTATTGCCTCACTCACGGCAAAATGAAGAAATTGAGCAAAAGTGGATTTTTCAGCTGTCCCGAATCGGGACGGCCCTCTTCCCATGGAACGACTTTAATCCCGAATCGGGACGGCCACCATCCCTATTCGGGACGACATAGCTGTAGTGTCTTTTCAACTTCTTCTTTCTTTGGCTATATAGGGATGTTTTGTATCAGTTTTGAACGGATCTTAATTCATTCCTAAGAACCCTAAGCCTAGTATTAGAACAACAATACTTTTTTCATTCTCTAGTTGGAAGATTTACTCTTGTTCTTGCTACAATTTCCAATCGGTAATCATTTCAATTAGCTTCAAATTACTTATTCATCTTCTATGTTCTTAATTGTTTATTTTCATTTCTAGTATTGATTTTATTAGTTTTCCTTTTTCCATATCGATCATCATGCATTTCATTATCAATTGTTTATTTCGTGTCAATTTAATTATGAGTAGCTAGTTCCGTTACTAGGGTCAAGGGGGATCGATGGGTAGAATTTAAGTTCTTGTTGAATATTTGATGAATTCATATATTTTCTAGTGCCTTGTTTACATGCTCTAGAAGACGATTAATTTGTTAAATGCCACAACTTGTTAATCTAATTAGGGAAATTTCAGTTCATGTGCGAGAGCCGAGTTGAGATTAGACCCGCATGTGATTCGGTAGGAAGCCTAATAAGTAGCGAGAGCTCGTTAGTATCTTCCTAGTTTGATTTCGATCCGAGAGGACGTATTATAGCCAACTAGCATGTTTGTGTGTTTATCGTTTATTCTTGCATGATCATTTATTTACTCATTGTGAACCCATAGCCCTAAATTTTCCTTTAATTGATTAATCCATATTTTGATTACGTATTTCTAGTCTTAGTTAATCAATCAAGCCAAAAGTTTAGAGCATCTTAGAATCGCCATAGCTACTAGACGAATTCTACCGCTTCCCTGTGGATACGATTCCCTACTTACCACTAGCTTCTTGTTAGTAGTATTAGGATAACTTGATTTGGTGATACGACTTTAGCCATATTAATATCTAAGTAGAGGCCGCTAAGAGCGGGCGGGGTTGGGTGTCCTTTGTGGGCTTCCCAACACGTACCCTCACCCCTTACTCAGAACCATGGTTTCCGGATGTTCGAAACCGTTGGCATACGAGGGTCATTTGATGCACGATTCCCGATAAATCGGCATCAGTATCGCAATGCAAAGGGACGAACCCCTAAGCTCTAGCATTGAAAGCGGGTCGTGCTTTGTGCACGATCCACCAAAATATAGAGTGTGTTCGAATGGGCCCGAATTCCCACAAAATTCGGTGGCGAATCCTAATTCGATTTAAATTTCAACCCAAGATCAATCTTTCCATGAGATTCATTCGCCTACCCAAACCCGCGCGTGGCCGCGTCGGGGTGGACCTATGTCATGTCCACAATTTGGCGACTCCGCTGGGGATACCCAATGTATCACTAGTCATCGGGGTTCCTAGGGTGAGACTCGAAAAGAAATCGTTCAATTATTAATGTACGCGTTTTAGTTCGATGGTTCATGCATAACCCATTTTTACCTGGGCCGGTTACTTGTGACCAACGTCCCACTATACCACGGTGCATTTCTAAATGGGTGCGCTAAAGACATCTATGGCCGAACTCGTATGGGTTTCGCGGCATTTTCTATGACCAATTCGGCTTAGGAAGTCCGTCCTGATTTACGAGAAAGCCGTTGATGTTGGTATAGACCCAATTTCGACTAACCGAGACTTAGTTTAAAGCATACATGTTAACGTCATAATGCTTGCCTGACTACTTGTCGCTCGGTTTTCGTGTCTTTTTTTTCAAAAACCATCATTTCAAAAAAAGCATCTTTCCGAAATACCAAATTTTGAAAAACTCGAAATAATGTCCGTTTCGGGACCCGTCTATTTAAAATATCCAATTTTCAAAAACTCGGAATGCTGCCAAAATTTAGACTTATGATTTGACTCAAAAGTATCCTATTTTCTAGCCGGCATGCTACCATTCTAATATTCGAATTTCCGTTTTTTTTCTCGATTTTTCGAATTTTCAAAATTCAATTTCGATTTTCAAACCTTCGAGATGTCATTCTCAATTTTCAAGTCTCCGAGATGTCGTTTTCGATTTTCAAATCTTCGGGGTCTTGTTTTCGATTTTTCAAATTTTTGGAAATTCATTTTCATTATTCAAAATTTCAAAATTCCAAATATTCAACTTTTCAAAAAGCTCGGTCATGTCGGCATGCTGCCAATTTCAAAAGACGGGATCACCTCCTAAATTTTCAAAACGCGAAATTACTCTCAACCATTCTAACATTTCAAAATGCCCGGTCCTATTGGCCCACTGCCAATTTCAGGACCGTCCTCCCAATTTTCAAAATTCAATCATTTTTCAAAACCTTCCTTATTATAGGACTTACCGTAATCCGTGTGTCGGGTCTTTTCATAAGTCGTCGAAGATCTTCATCGTCGAAACTCCATCGATCCTACATAACGAATTTCTTCCCCATCCTAGTCCGCCTTTCCTAAAGGCATAGCCAACCAACACGAGTCATACACTCGTAAATGGAAGGTTCGTCTAAACACTCGAATCCTAACTAGACAGTCCCACACGATCTTTCCCTCTAGCAGGACGGTCCCCACGACCTTTCCTAAGGGAATTTCGCCCATCTTTCAATCTGTTAGTCGAGTCATCCCAATTCGAGAACCCTTTAACTTAAAGGTCTGCACTAATCACAGGGTCATCCTTATACAAGTCAAGTTGACGGTCTCTAGCGTCGAAACTCTGTCGATCTCACATCGCAAGTTTCTTCCCTTATCCCGTCTACCTTTCCTCGAGGCCGAGTCAACCTTTTACATGGCATAGCCTTATAACAAAAGGTTCGTGATCCTTACGTCTAGGGGTCACTCGTCCGACACTCGAGTCTTAACAAAACCTCGATCCTACTCGGGGGCTACCCTTCAGCAGAGCGATCAATCACGGTTGCTCTAAGGGTCAGGTCCATCCTACACGTGTTGTCTCACGTGTGTCACTTTAGAGTCACTTAGATGCCACACCATCTGAGTCCTCTCAGAGTCCTTAGTCTCACTTGGGGGCTATTCTCCGACGGAGCGATTAATCACAGTCACTCCGAGAATCGCACCATACATATTTGTCTTAGGAGAGTCTAACCCGAGTCAGACCGGAGTTGTCTTTTCTCCCGCGCTATTTCCTATACCTTGGTGTATTTGGGTTCCGAAAGCAACATTTCTGATTATGTGGGTATTCTCGCAGAGTATGGCACCCGCAACCGGGAATAGGGGCATGAAAAACACCATTGATAAACTGGAAGCTTTGCTAGAGACAATGGTTAGTAAGCAGGCCATGTTTGAAACCCAACTAGGGTTCATAAAAGCCGACCAAGAGGCCATGAATGCTCGTTTAACTGTCATTGAACGACAAGACCTCAATTCTGGGTCGGTAAATACTGGGCCATTTGCCAAACTGATCAGAATGGTGCGTATGCTCGAAGAACAATTCCAGGCCCTCCAAGGGAACAACATTCATGTCGAAAACTCCCAAACAATACACCCATCAGTGAGAAACTACCAACAGATCTCAACTTAGAGGGGTTACCCATATTCGAAGGGACGGAGGATCCATTATTACACCTTCGAGCTTTCAAACAATTCATGGCAATCAAGGGGGTCAATGCCGACATGTTCATCAATTTGTTCGGCGCATCCCTCGGGAAATACCCAAAAGCCTAGTTCTATAATTTTAATACAAAAAGATTCCCTACTTAGGAGATGTGGCTACCGAGTTCGCTAAAAACTATTCTGATAATACTGAACTTCAGACTACCATGCGGACTTTAGAAGTCATGGCCCAAGATCCAACAGAGGATTTCACCAAATACCTTCAACGTTGGCGGGCTGAGAGTGTTAAGCTGGTAGACAAGCCCAGCAAGAAGACACTAGTGGAGGCGTTTATCAACAACCTCCAACCCTCCTACCGCGTCCATCTTAGGTATGCCGGCATTTCAAACTTTGCGGTGCTTACCGAAATGGGCACTAGAATTGAAGATGATCTTCGACATAATGAAGATCTGGGTGAAGCTTCTACTGAAGGCTATATTGGACATCCACTTGAGTCCTTAGAAGCCGATGACTACTGACAACATCATCCGAGAGTCCAGATTTGATTTATGTCCGAGTCTGAGTCCGAGTTTAGGATGTTCTATTTCTTTCAATTTCAAAGTCAGAGTCAAAGCCAAATGTATTCTGTCCTCTTTTCATAATTCAATAAACTCATCTTTTTCAATCTCTCATATATGTTTTCCTTATGTGTTTTCGAGAACATGATGAACAACATCATACACTGTGATCATATGCACGTGACTATTATATGCACATCTATAATGACTGCAGGGAACTGAGACCCGTGTTTTCCTTTACCTGTTCCATGTCTGGTATAGAAAGCCACAAAACTACCCTTAACAGAAGCGGTATCGAATCCTATGACAAATCTAGGTAGTCTCCTAGTCTGGATTCAAGACGGGAGGCAAGCCCATTTCCCACAAGAAACACCCATCCAATAAGACCGACCAATCCTTACCTTAGGTGTTAGTCTGGCCAACAAAAAAAAAGTTGGACAAAAAAAAATCAAAAGTCCAAGGAAAAAGCAAAAGGCCAAAACAAAAAGAGCTGGCCATGATCAAAAAGAACTCTCAACACCCCCCGACCAGATACGCTCACTCCCTCGACCAGAGACGGTCAATCCCTCGACCGGGGCACGGTCAACTCAAATGAAGATTCCCATGACCGGGGCTAAGAGGTCAACCAAAAAAAAATTCAAAACCCATGACCGTAGTTAGCGGTCAATTCAAGTGAAAGTCCCTTGACCAGGGTACGGTCAATTCAAAAATTATCAATACCCATACCATCAAATAAAAGGGTAATAATTAGGCTGGTCAGCTAACACCACATTTAGCCTTCCCACATTACAACCCTCAAGACCTTCTCGAGACCTAGGCTAAGAGACAACCCATAATTTTGAGGATTCAAGCACCATAGGATACACCATAACCATTAGGGCCGGACATGGAAATTAGATCCCGCATTATCAAACCTACCCTGATCGAAGTTCGACTCATTTTTACTCGACTTCCCCCTTTCCTACCACGTTGCAATACCTTACCCTCGAAGCCTTAGCTCCACAAAATCGAGCTCCAGATTTCAAATCATCAAAGCCACTTACTGCCTGGCCCCACATTTCCAAAAAAAATCCAAACCAATTACCAGCCCCAAACACGGGAACTCAACCTGCGGTCGGCATAGAACATGCCCAAATAGTTCACACCAGCTCAGGGGGTACCCGGAGAACGCTCATAGTCACAGGATCAACATCCTAACCATTCTAGCCCTTTGATCAAGACATCATTGGGAATGCACCTAGCCTACATCATCGTTATGGCTAGTTACACACAAAGCCCTAATAAACTAGGCACCATAATATGTCTTTCAATCCCTGAACTACGGCTTGGTTTGATTTCACTACACGTGAATACGTAGGCATCCTTTCAACAAGGGCACAGCCACCCACATTGACACAAATTCAAAAAGCACCGTCATTCCTGTCACGACACTGTCATGTTCTCGACAGTCTGCTTTGTCGTTCTGGGGGCTTCTCCTATACGGAAGTTCTCCATCCACTCACAAAATCCAAAAATTTTTCAAAAATCTAGCCACCTTTCTATAGTGTGTCCTAGTACTCAGCTCAATCGAAGACGAAAATCTGTTAGGATTTGAAGCAATACCCGCTTTGGGAATGTACCCCAACACCAAAAAAATTCAAAGAACACTAAACTACAACATTGCTACTGTTAAGTCCTGTCGTGCAAAAATAGTCTCATTACAGACTACTGCAATCCCCCTATGACACATCTTTCCCATTTTGATGTTCGACCGTGTTACCACTCGCCTAGGCTACGAAATAGCACAATTTAAGAATCTTGTCGTCATAGGTGGCCCACCCCCTACTGAGTCACGATCCAACCCCTTTGAGAGTCCAAGTCGTGTCTGTTAGCTTGTCCTGTCGCGTCCAGAGTCGAGTCTGTCGATATACCTCTCTCTTCAATAATTCTTGCTTTGAAATTTGCAAAACTTAGCCATTTGAGAAAATCCTTTTCGACAAAGTCAAATTTCAGTCTATTTAAATCGTAAATTTCTTTTCTACTCCTTTCAATTTTGAAAACCTATCTCCTAGCACGTGAGTTGCTTTCAGGACTTCGATTTCAAAATGAAACAAAAATCATTTTCTCCAGCGCAAGTCAGTCTATAGATGCTAACTGCGTTTCTTATATGCTATCTTGCTATCTGCTATATTTGTTATTTCTGCCTATGTATCTAACATTTCAGGTACCAGCTTGTGCTTCCCAACGGAACATCAAGTTTTTATCTCCCCAGTGTGAGTCGCTGTTTCACCTAAATGTCATGTGCAAATTAGGATGTGTCTGCAAACAGGTACACCCAGGACTTCAGAAGCAAGTCCCCGCGCAGCTTCTTTACTCTCCAGCAGAAAACCCAAGGCGGTGTCTCTCCTGGAATATTACCTCCAAAGATGGGATGTATGTGCAACCAGATACACCCAGGACTTCGGAAGCAAGTCCCCGCGTAGTTCCGAGATGGGATGTATCTGCAACCAGATACACCCAGGGCTTCAGAAGCAAGTCCCCGCATAGTTTCGAGATGGGATGTGTCTGCAAACGGATACACCCAGGACTTCTGAAGCAAGGCCCCGCGTAGCTTCAAGATGGGATGTATCTACATACAGGTACACCCAGGACTTCAAAAGCAAGTCCCCACGAAGCTATCCCAGATAACAGAACTCAGGTATGATTTCTATCTTATGGCTGGCGAGCCCTTTCACGCAAGTCTAATGGACTATAAATGACCCGACCGGAAAGCTGCCAGGTCGTAATCCTCGATTGGCCAGGTAGCTACTCTGACTTTCGCCTTGTCCAAGCCTCAGTCAGAGTGGAGGCTCTGCAGACACCCGCATTTTGCCTTCTAGTGTCTATAGCAATTTCCAACAAAACATCCGATGATGATCGGACGTAAACGTGACTTAATACGCTCAAATGTGGGCTCGGAATCAATAGTATCCGATGTGGACTTATAGCGGAGTACAAATCTCACAAAACCGACCTCAAACCCAAGCCCAGTGGGTCGTTTCTAATAAAATGAGACTAATTTGAGCCAAAACCGGCACCTGAAATAAAACCGTCTTTTAACGACCGAGTCAAAACCCGGTCAAAGTCGTTTCCGAGACAAAAACCAGCCATGCATGCTTCCAGAAGCCAACTCGAAGTCAAAAACTAAAAATATCTCACCCGTCCAATCCACGCGATCGAGTGTCAGCCCACTCGATCGAGCAGGCCTTCAAAAAGCCCACTGCTTCCCTATAATTGGGCCACTCTATTGAGTCCATCAGGGCCACTCGATCGAGTATCCCTAGGTCGAGGGGTCTTGCCTTTCTATAAATACACCTCCTACCTTCTCACTTTTGACACAACATTTGCAAATCCTAAGCAACCCTTAAGCAACACACATTCCAACCTTCAATCATCAGCATCTCGATACACCCATACATACACAATCCCGAGATCAAAACTCGTCAAAGACCGAGAGCAAAACTCGTCAAATCCTTTCCCCAAATATACACACCATAACTCACCCTACATATCTCGACACTCCCGCGCACACGACGCTACTACGAGTCTGTTTCCGAGATACTTAAGCATGTAGGTTGAGGGTGTCATCAAATCCCGCTTTCTCTCTTTTCTCTCCTCTCTTCTCCGTTTTTTTGTATCGTTTTACTTTCGTTTTCGTCGTTGTAGTTTTATTCATCATAACAACATTAAATTTTCGCCTATTACGTATCGAATACAAGGGATGATGGGATAAGGAAACACGAATACGAGGGTATCGCACCCGATGTTGCCGGTTGCTTATCCCGACACCCCGAGTATTTGTTTTTTTGAAGCGAATCAACCTTTAAAAGAACGTTTTTTTTATCGCGTTATTAGTCTCGTCTAGCATTCTCATAATCGTCATCATTAACATCGTATATAGTATTAAAACAATCTCGAATCGAATATACTTAAAGACAAATCCCGTTTAAGATCCTTTTAATCCCTTTACAAGTCGTAACAGAGGTGGCACCCTTTCGAGGAGCGCCGCCCTAAACACTTATGGGCATAATGTGATCGTGGATATTTGTCGTTAAATGTATTCGATCCCATTTTTTAGGATTAGTACGAAACCCGTTGACGCAAAATTGAAAATCCCGTAATACGTAAGGATTAGCAACGATGTCGTGACACAGAGAGAATCAATTTCGTCCTAACCAAATTCAAATCGATTCTATAACACTTTTCCAAAATAACCGATAACCGATCTTATAATCATACAATATACGTTATGAGCATCGTAAACCGAGTCGAGTTTAAATTATACAATATTTTCACGCTACTCGGTTAGTTATCAATTTAAACAATAAAAACCGGAATTACTACCTTTTTCGAGATCGAGTAACACCTCGAACAGAGGGCACTCGATCGAGTGACATGCTTCACTCGATCGAGTGATCCCTTAAAAATGAGGCAGGAGGTTTTTAAGTAGGGCACTCGATCAAGTCTCCCCCATGACTCGATCGAGTGGCCTATGTCACGCCAAAACCGTGAGCCTTCTACACGCAACGAGCCTCGACAAATCTTTTTCTATGACTTCGATCGTCACGTGCTAAGTCCATCACGTGTTCATTCTTTCAAAATCATACATTGCATCACATCATATTATCTAGTCTATTTACGTTTCCGTTATTATCGCAATTGTTTTATTTTGCTTGTTATATTGTAGTTCCGGATTGTATTCCGCCCGCATATTTGTAATCTATTTTCAAGTTTTATTTTTGTTATTCGCATTTGTCGCATTAAAACGAATCTCGCATGCTAAATAACTTTGGTTAGCTTAGATGCATTAAACGACATAGTTGAACATAATTCACATGTTTAGTTAAAAAGCCTTGTTTGCATAACATTCAATCATCAAACTAACGCGCGTACACGAAAAACGGACGATATCTAAGTAGAGGCCGCTAAGAGCGGGCGGGGTTAGGTGTCCTTTGTGGGCTTCCCAACACGTACCCTCACCCGTTACTCAGAACCATGGTTTCCGGATGTCCGAAACCGTTGGCACATGAGGGTCATTTGATGCATGATTCCCGATAACTCGGCGTCGGTATCGCAATGCAAAGGGACGAACCCCTAAACTCTAGCATTGAAAGCGGGTTGTACTTTGTGCACGATCCACCAAAATATAGAGTGGGTTCGAATGGGACCGAATTCCCATAAATTTGGTGGCGACTCCTAATTCGATTTAAATTTCAACCCGAGATCAATCTTACCATGAGATTCATCCACCTACCCAAACCCGCGCGTGGCCACGTCGGGGTGGACCTATGTCATGTCCATAGTATTCGCTAATTAAATTAATTATTTTTGAGCATTCTTCCATAGTCGCACAAGCAAAAAATATTACTATCGTCAGCAAAAAAAGAGATGAGAAACAATAGGCGCCCCACGACATATCCGAACTCCATGAATACTACCACCTCGAACTGCCCTCCGTATAAGACAAGAAAAAGCCTCAGCACAAAGCAGGAACAAGTACGAGAAATTGTATCTCCCTGTCTTAAAACACGACTCGGTCGCACACCCCCTCGCAACTCACCATTTATCGCGAAAGAATGTTAATCGGGAAATTTCAATTGAATTCCTATTTTATTGTTATTTTATTTCTTTTCCTGCAAATTTAGATTTTTAGTTTGCAAAAAAAAATTGTGCACCCCCATTCATAAATTTCTGGATCCGCCACTACATTCAAGCTGGAGTTAATCAGTTCGGAAGATTTGTGGCAAACAACATGGAGTATTATCTGTGCATAAATATAAAAAGTCATCCTTATGAGCCCTATGTTTGACAGGTGACAATTTAACAAAAAACGAAGAACACTTCATACTACTTACAAATATTATTTATTGGAAAAAAAACTATTTAATCGGAAAAAAAATGATGCCAAAATTTATTTAGAATAGAACATGAGTTAAGTAAAATATTTATCTAATCTTTAAACACAATTTTATCGTATCATATTTTCATCCAAATAGAATCATATTTCGTAATGATTAATTTTATGACTAAAAAATCAAATTCAAAAACATCGTGACATTTTTTTAAAAAAATAATTTAGTTGTGACAAAAAACTTTTTGAAATACATCATTCTTATGGTGTTTCTTTTCTTATTTATTTGACAATTTTTATTGATAGTTGGGAAAATATATAATTAAAGTTGTATGTTTGTAAAAAATACAAAATATTGAATTTAATTGTTGATAAGTGTGATTTGTAGTGCTTATTTCTTGTGTTTGGTCCCGGTTTCTCTTGTGGAATCGCTCTTCGGAGCGGTTTTCGAGGCTACTTACGCTTCTTCTAGCTTGTTTTAGGTTCCTGGGGCCTATCTTGGAGAAACGGAACAATTCCGACTCGTTTCCGATGCATATGGAGCCAACGAAGAGAAGCGACGATGACTCGGTGACTTAGACTCGATCCCGAGTCCCTTGGAGGCCATTCCCGAGCACCGAGAGTCGATAAGAAGCCTAAGAAGAGCAAGTAGGGACCTATGTGACCATATTTGAAGCCTACATGACCCATCCCGGTCGAGACCATCATCCATCACGACCGGGATGAGATGCAAGGAAAGACGCACTTCTGACAGGCCATCTCGGTCGGGACCGACATCATCCCGACCGGGAAGAGCATAACACCGCCCGGTGTTATGCGTAACACCGCCCGGTGTTATGCACCATCCCGACCGGGATCACTTCCTTCACGGCCGGGAAGGACCCAGTTCAGCTCGATTTTCATTGTTTCGCCCCCCTTGCTTATGTAACCCTATATATACCCCCCTCTTGTATTGTTTTAAGCACTATTAATTACCCACAAAACCATAGACTACTTTAGGTTAGATTAGCTTAGATTAGTGTAAATTAGTTTAATCTCTCCTTAATTACTCCTTAATCTTAGTTTAATCCTAGTTAGTTCTTGTGTAATTGAAGATCTATTGAAGAGTTCTTCTCTATTGACAACATTGAAGATACTTATTGGGTTGATTTTATACAAGATTCAATCTTTTGCCTTTCATTTATGTTTGGTATAATTTCTCTTCTCTTTAATCTTTTTTAATTTAGTTTTCTCTTGTTTATGTTCTTGTTTGATAATACTCAATCTCATATCATGAACCTCCATTGTTATGCTTGTTTTGTGATGTGTGTTGTGGTTGTCATCTTGAATATGAGTGAGTAGTTTTCCCCTAGGGTTAGTAGGGGGATTGGGTGTGATTAGGGATGATTAGGGTGAGATAGGTGGTACTAGTTGTTGTTTCCTATTTGCCTTGCACTCTACATGTTTGATGAAATGCTTGTGAGACTTGAGATGATCATTCCTTATTTTTCTTGTCTCTTCTCTTGCATGTTGTTTGTTTGGTTGGTAGGTTTGGTACCCCATTAGTAGCGAGAGCGTGGTGAGGATGACCCCTAGGCCGTTTAAGTAGCGAGAGCCCGAACGTAACCTAGGCTACGAAAGCATGCTAGCACCCACGTTTCCTTCTTTTGATCTCCTTGACATCCATGAACCCGACCTAGCCCTAGTTTCTTCTTAGTGATTTAATTAGCTTCCATTTGTCATTAGTTGCTTGTTTGGCCTTTTTCTTCGTGTTTTAGACCTTATCTTAGTCATTAGTCAACCTTAGCCGTCACCTTAGCTTCTCTTGAACCTAGTCTAGACCGTAGTACACCTTAGTCTGACTCATTTTCCGTCCCTGAGGATCTTGACCCGACTTGCCCTAGCTACCCAGTTAGGTTCGTTGGTTATTACTTTGATCGGTATGATTCACGACAAATCCCTCCCGTCAAATTGGCGCCGTTGCCAGGGACGGCGTAGTTTAGACTCTTGTGTGCTTAGTTTTAGACTTGGTTCTTGATTTTTGTGTTTTCCTCTCCTTGTGTATCTCTGTTCCTACTTCTTGTGTGTTTATTTATCTCTTCTTAGTGCCTCAAAAGCACTAGGCTTCTAACATTTGCTCAAGTGCTTCTAGTTAATTCAATGTATCAAGGCAACGTTATGACAGCGGCGCATCCAAGCTACCATCAATCGTCAGGGGACAATCATGGGGCGAATTGCCAAGACCCACAATTTTACCAACCATATCAATCTCATCAACAATCTTATGAACCCCATTCATATGGCTACCATGAAAGTTGTCAAGGATCATTCCAACATCCTAACAACTACCAAATACCCTCACATAACCCACAACCAAAAATCCCCAACTTTGAGCTTTCAAATGATGATTCAAATGCAAAAGAGTCAACAAGAAATGATGATTCAAATGCAAAAGAGTCAACAATAGATGATGATTCAAATGCAAAGGGACAAAGAGGAGTTCAAGGCCCAAAAAGAGGTGCAAGATGCTCGAATCAATGCACTCATGGCTCGTTACACGATGTTGGCCACTCGAGCTCCACAACTTGTTAAGTAAGGTTCATTTGGGCAAGAAGATCGGTTGTCTCCACAAGGAAACCAACCCGATTATGAAGCCACGAATGAAGAAGAGAGGGTCAATCAAGAGATCATTGTTGAGAGTTGCTTGGAAGGTGAAGATATGAGAATAATGGAGGAAGTTGAAGCTTCAAGGGTTGACAATGAGGAGGAAATTGAACATGATTTGAGGTAACTCTTGGGGAGCCAATGTATTGGCTATTAAATTGGATTTGTATGATTTTCTTCGTGATGAACCGGATCTTGACAATCCAAAGCCAAGCCAAGAGAAGACTCCTCTAGACCAAATTGACAAGGTGAGTGAAAAGGAAGGTAATATTTGGGAAAAAGAGATAGATGCCTTAGAACTTGCCTTAAATGTGAAATTGGAGAAGCCAATTAGGGGATTTGGAGAAGCTATGCTAGACCAAATCATCGAAGAAATTGAGGCCGCCATCAAAGGCCTTGAGTTTCTTCATGGTGAGAATTCTAGTAAGGACAACGATGAGGTCCCCCCTAAAGTCTCCAATGAAGAAAACTTGATGCCTTCACCTCCTTTACCGCACTTGATTTCGAGTCCCTTGTCCCTTGAGATGGTTGATGAAGTGGGTCCTTGTCGGGCAGTGGAAAAGAGTTTCACTCTTGACGCCATAGAAGAAGCAACACCCTTAGGGTGCGATCTCCCAAACCATAACGCCAAGCATGACTTTAGACCACTATACCTACCGGATGGTCATAAGAGTCGTTGCTATGTTGGTTGGAAAGACGCGGGAGATCACGAGAAACCCGAGCATAATGGATTAGATGATTGCTTCTTGCCTCTGACTTGGAAGCTCTTGAAGATAGCTTGGCTTGGCCACATGAGCCTTCATGAAGATGTTGCTAGAATATTTGACTTGCTTCTCCGAGCCCTTGATGGCTATGGGAGTGTAGATGGTGAGAGTGTCATGTTGTAAATATCTTTTTCCTCTTCTTTTGAGTTTTTGTATTTGTATTTGTATGGTTGGATAGTTTGGTTTCTAAGATTTGTAAGTTTTTGTGGAGTTCTTGTCATTTGGAATTTTCTTGAGTGATGTGAGGGAGAGATCTTTGATGGAAGTTTTGAGCTTACTTGCTAGGTTTGAAGTGAAGATGAAGAGTCTTGAAAAGATATGGATGATAGAAGCTTTAAAGCTTGGTGCAGGAAGTCGGTTTTTGAGCTTGGTTCAAGCTTTTGGGAACGGGATTTTGGATTGAAATGCGCGGGCGTCGCGACCCATACAATCAAACAATATTTTTAACTCCGACTAACCTAACTAATGTAGTAGTGGTAGGTCGGGATCGATCCGTAGGGAGAGGGGTTAAGCCGTAATGGTCAAGTCTAGGGTCTAATCGTGATTGGAGGATTGAGATGGGGGTTTGGGGTCGAGAGAGAGGTCGAACTATTGCTAGCAAACTATACTACTAAAGCTAGGGGCAATATCTAGGAAAAGTGTTGGGGAGAGTCGGGATTCGGAAATGGGGTCTTAGAGTCTCGGGATAGAGTTTTTGTTACAACGTTAAAAAGGGAGGTTGCCACCTTTCGGTTTCTCACCCAACCTACCTAAACCCGCTTTCGCGACGAAAGGGTAAGTCTCAATCTAAGGTAATTTCTACCCCGAGTTTCCCCATATTGGTAGAAATGAGTCAAGGTCGGCCTAGTCGCGATTCTAAGTCAACAAAGACACAAAAACCATAAAATTGATAATTAACAAGTAAACAACCCACCAACATCCCTTGAATCAAATAATCCAAATACTCCTCCCTAATTCCCCAACAAAGAAATCTACTCACTAGTCATGATGAGTAATAATAAAACACTAACATGCATAAAAACTACACTAACAATTATACTAATGGAGAAAAAGGGAGAGGAGAGAATTTTACCCACAATGGAGAAGATTTAAAGAGGAAGATGAAGATAAATAAAAGATTGAATCTTGGAGAAATACACAAGAACTTGTCACTAATCCATGCATTAATCTTCAATCTTCAATAAGAGAAATAAGAATCTTCAAGAAATAAAGCAAGGGTTTTGTCACATAAACCCTTGTAAAACCCTTGAATCTTCAACAATTAAGCACAATCTTCAATAAAGATGGAGACTTTTCTACTAATTAAGGAGTAATTATACTAATACTAAGTAGATCTATTAATTGTTTGTAGAGAATTTTCTAGGAAGCTTACTACAATCTACTACTACTATTAGAGAGTTTTCTACCCTACTCCTACTCCTACGGGCTAATCCCAAGGCTCACTTAAGGCACAAGGAGGCACTAAACCCTAGAAGGGGTATTTATAGATTTGCTTAATGGGTTGCACACACTTCAAGTCCCATAATCCAATCCTTCTCCAATTAAGCTAGACCTTCACCATTTGCATCTTCATAGGGTGAAACTTCACCCTGCGGCTCGACCTAGTAATCCCATCGGGTAAAATTTCACCCGGTGAGATTTTCTTCGGTTTTTGCGTTTTCGGCCCGGTTTCTCCATCGGGCAAAATTTCACCCGGTGGGCGAAATTCCGCCCGGTCGGGAGTGCCGTGAAAATCTTCGGGGGTGAAAAAAATGTCGTCGGGCGAAACTTCACCCGGTGATGACTCACCGGGCGAAACTTCACCCGGTGGTCAGCCACCTCTCTTCCGGTCTCTTTCTTCGTCGATCAATTGGATTACTTGTACTTTCAGTTGTGTGCTTCGCTCTTGGACCGTATCTCTCTCATCCTCGTAGAAGCTCAAACACGTTTTCGGTCGAAAATCCTATCAAAATAGACAGAAAACTACCAAAAAGACGTAAAATGCAAAAGAGTGACACTAATGCGAGAATTACGCAAAATACGGCGATAATCGCACTCTATTCTCGCAAAACGGAGGAAAATGGGTTTTAAATGGGAGGAAAAACGATCCAAATTTGGCACACAACAATTCCCCCACACTAAACCGTTGCTCGTCCTCGAGCAAAGACCCAAAAAGAAATTAGCTACTACTAATTAAGCTAGACTATGCTAAGCCGATACGGGGCAATTAACGGGCCCGCTCCATCCCTTCAACTCATATCGAGATACCCATGAGGTAGAGTACTTCCATGCAAGGCAAGTTGGGGCTTGCTCAAAACTGGGGTTGCGACTAACACACACACACAAACACACAAAACAAAGAAGACACACACAAAGAGATAGTCGCAACCAAAAAGAAAATAAATCGCCGAATCCCTCGTCGAAACGGCGGAGAAAGCACCGATTTGAGCTTAAGACAAGCGAGAACACTACCAAGTTAGTAACACAAATTGACATGGACAAGATCCTAATAGGATGACAATCAAACAATAAAAACATTGAAAATTTACCAAGGTCCGTCTAATTCCACTAGAGATGCCTACAACGGGACGATAAATGGAGTGGATGAGTGAGAACCATGGAGTTAGTAAGCACTGTAGGTAAGTGTTATGTCGTCTCGTAAGCTAAGCCTAGAGGGTCGTTCCAAACTCAAGAAAGCCAATTAGACCAAAAAGATGGATAAGTGTTTGCGAAATGGTAATGATTGACAGATTACCGCTATTTTCCTTCCTCGGACTCGGTCCTCTAGTAGGCATTTCACGGCAATAAGTCAACCAAGGGATTATTTGGGTTTGGGAATGATTTTTTTTGAGATTTTGATTTTCGATCTTTTCGATTTTCTTTCCCCATTATTTCGATCGAAGGCTTTTTTTTTGACAATAACGCCCTTCTTCTTCATTTTTCCCTTTTTCATTTTGAATAGCTCATTTTTGGCTAGATAATTCATTTGAGATCAAGGTAAAGCATATTCTTGCAAACTTATTTGTGGAAATGGGTGAATGGTAGAAAATAGGCTAGTCAGGTGTGCACCCCCTTCCGAACCCATAAAAGGATGAAAATTTGGACTAAAGAAATGGCTTCTCAAGTAAGGTCACCTAAGAGAACTGGGAACGGTAACCAAGACCTTATCACTCCATGGGTGGTCAAGGTGGTCAAATGCAAATCCCGATATAGACTCTTAGTAGAAAAGATGGACTTATGGTAAAAATCCAATGCAAAAATTGGTTCAAGGTCATTCTACTAGAAACATGTCCAAAAATCAAAAAGGGTCACTAACAAGGGAGTAATAAACACTCGGCCTAAAATCAAAATCGGGTTTTCGAAAACTTTACCTAGACACGCTATACACACAATGAAAAAGAACACACAAAAACGAAAAAACACAAGAAAACAAAACAAAATCACGAATATAGCCAAGCACTCCGAACTCCATCAAGTCAACACAATCACAACCACCAATTCCAAAATGTTCACCAAGTGAACCTCCAAATAGCATATGTGCCCAAACTCCCATGCATAAGAGAAAGGGATAAAACGAAGGTAGAAAATATTACCGCGCGGTCTTCATTTCATTTCCGCTACCTTACGTGTCCATGCTAAATGGTTGGCGGTGTACCTACAAGAAGGAAATGCGAGACAATACAAGTGGCACAAAAACAAAAATAAAAGAAAAAAGAAAACTAAAATGAAATAATTTTTTTTGGGTTTTTGGTTTTTAAAGGAAAAATGAAAAGAAAAGGAAGAAAAAGGATAGTAGATCCCTCCCCCACACTAAACCCGTGCATTGTCCCCAATGCACAAGTAGATGAAGAATCGAAAAAGAATAAAAAAAGAGAAAAGAACGGAAAATCTTTTTGAATTTTTATGATTTTTCAAATGTTTTTGGGTTTTTGATAATTTTTCAAATGTTTTTGTATTTTTGATTTTTCAAAATGAAGAAAATAAAAAGAAAAGAAGAAAAAGAAGAGAAAATAAAAGGAAAATGAAAAGAAAAAGAAAAAATCGATAAGATGGGAAAGGGCGTAGGTATAATCACGTTACCTCGCCCGGATTCCGCACGAATCGGGAAAAATAAAAGAAAAAGAAGATTTTGGATTTTTCAAAATGGTCTTGGTGCGATCAAGTCACCGAAGACCGAGAGCAACAATCAGGTCCTTCTTTTCTAAGGCACCTGCAAATAAACCTCACGTTTGTAATGACCCAAGTAGGATCACGTGAGGGGCTGACAAGTCTCCAAACCAACCAAAATATTATCACAAATTAATCAACAACCGTAATTATCAAATGCCAAACATTGGCGCTACAAGACTGACAAAGATTACTGAGAACAGAGAACGGATTAACGACTACTGACGACTGACATCTAACACCCCCACACTAACACTGACGACAATAGACCACTCACATCGGACCTGGAGGACGAGGTGGTGGGTAGTAAGACCCTGGCGGAGGTACACCAAAAATTTGATTAAAGAGGTTTTGTTGCTGTTGCAACATCCTCTGGTTCTCCTCCGCCGCCATCCTCGCTGCTTGGGCGTCCCTAGCAGCGTCCCTAGCCATCTCAAAGCTACTCCGGGCAAACTCAAAGCCTTCCCTAGAGTACGTGTAAGAACCATGCGCAGTATCGCCCGCATCCCGGGCTACATTATAGGCGTCCTGGGCCAGGTTCAAAGATGTGGTCGAGTTCTCCCAAGTCTGACGTGTACGGTCATAAACTTCCCCCCACTGGTTATAAAAGTCCTCAGATCCGAAGAACGAGGAGTGTCGTGGAGGACTCATGTTGACGTCCTCCTGAAAACCGGGGGTAGACTGGGTGAACGTGGAGTGTCTGTGCGGTGTAAAGTCGGGTGTGAAAAACTGGGAGGTCGGGGGTTCGGTCTGACGGGAGGAAGAGGGTCCGTGTGATGATGACGGTAAAGTCCTATGACCCTCATCCCGAGAGGTTTCAACCTCCGGTTCCTCCTCCGACACGTCTACGACCTCAATATCGTCGTCGCCAGAATCTAAAGGTCCATCGGGGTATTGAATCATATAGAACTTACCTCGGGTGTTATCCCGAATGTACTCCCCAGACCTCTTCGGTATGCCGAAGTTCTCTTCAACATCTAGCCTGAGCCATTCGTGGTTAGGCATTGCAATAGCTCTCATCTCAGTAATCTTATACAAGAACAAACTGTTATAATCCTCTTTCTAGGGCCACACAAGGAAAGGACAATAGACTTCATCTATAAAAAGTCCCGCTCCGTCAACTGGTGTTAAATCGCTAAAATCAATGTCTAAGGCTCTAGCTATCATCGTTACAATGCCGCCACAAGATATTTTCTTGCGGCTGCCCCTCGCAACCTGGGCAAAATGAGTAGCTAAGGCCTCGGACATATCAATAGACGGGCCTCTATTCAAAACCGCATCCTCCAATAACTGCACAGTTGTGGCACTACAGTTATGGTGCGTATCATAGCTTGTCAAGAATGAGTTGGCTATGATACGTGCCAAATATCGAAGGATGGGGTTCCGAATAGAGAAAGAACGCATCTTCCCTCCCTTGAAAGTCCTCTGGCGGGCTATTTTTAACCAGAATCGATCTCGGCCGAATTTATCGTCCCGAGTCTGTCCCGCCCTAGGCCTTCCAAGGACCGAAGAAGGTAAACCGAGCAATGCACCAAAGTCCCTCAAGTTGAGGACGTACGAAGTTTCTCGCAGCTGAAACGAGACAGTGGCATTATCGTCACCACTTAGCTCGAAAGTTGCGAAAAACTCGCACGTCAACTTTTGAAAAGTTTCCTCTTTGGAGGCATAAAATTTGATAAGACCAAGACTTCGGCACATTGCTCGAACCTGCGTGTCTATACCCATTCGCTCAAGTACATCTCGAGCCGCCCAACGAGTCGGCTCGAGACGACAGACCCAAAATTTCTTACACTTATCAACATGAGCTTTTTTAGCGAAGTATAAACCAGATTCAGGATGACGAAAACTACGGCGAATTTTCGGGTAACGTACCTCAAGCGGAACAGGTTGTTCGCGCGGTGTTGGTCTTTGTGTCTGAACCGGCATCGGGACAGATTCATCCCGAGCCTCGACCGTCTCCTCCGACCTAGAGGACGATGTTGATCCCGAATTCCGACCTAGCATTGAAGAAATCCGTTTCCTCGCCATTTGCTTCACCCTTCTCATTCTTGATGCTTGAATTTGACAAATAAGTTGTTGACGGTCTCGGTTTGGGGTTTGTCGGAATCGGAACAATTTCTCGAAACAAACTCCAAGAAGATGTTAGGAATGTGATAAGGATGAGAAATATGTAATTTAATTGGATTTTGGTGAAGGAATGGAGGGATTAGAGGTGGTTTAAGGTGGAGGATTTGGGGATTCTTTGGGGTTTTTGGGGTTTGGTTGAGGAGAGAGATAGGGAAAGTGAATTATGAAGATGGGAAAGGGTGGGTTTGGCTGGGTAAGTGACGCGGGGTGATTTTTCGCACGGTGGATCACCATCGGGCGAAATTTCGCCCGACGGTATTTGGGTCAATTCTCGTCATTTTCGCGCTGCTTCACCACCGAGCGAAATTTCGCCCGGTCAGATTTCCGTCAATTCCAAATCGTGAAATATTTTTACCGCAGGGCAAAGTTTCGCCCGGTGATATTCCACCGGGTGAAATTTTGCCCGACGGATTTTCCGTCAATTCCTTTAATTTCGAGCAAAGTTGCCACCGGGTGAAATTTCACCCGGTAAAATATTCACTTCAAAACGGGACTTTGCTACAAAAAATATCTTTGACTTGGCCCAAACCATCCTTAGCTCTTTAAATAAACCAATCTTCTCAATCCATGATTATTCATAATCGTTTAAAGCGCAACCCCAAAAATTTCGAAAGAAATCTTCACGATTCCTGCAGGTACCAAAACAGGTTCGAAAAGAAAATCCAAAAACTGTTGTCCAAGGAGAATAAAAAGAGAAAAGAATATACAAATATTTACAAGGTGGTTATTATGGACACCACTAAACCGAATTGAATAGTTTGAAATTAGTTGGGGTTGCTTGAAAAGCAACCCGAAGGGTCTTGATCATTCACTCCAAATTCCACGTTACCTATCTTGAGCTTTTCTCTAAACTCCGGCATATTCATAAGTTGCGCTACCTCGGGAAGCATGGCAAATTCTTCGGGAATATCTTCGTCGGAGGTAGAACAAGTATGAATAGGGCACCGTCGTCTTCTTCATCATCGTAGTCAAGATCTTCGGTAGAAGGCTCTTCATTTGATGGGAACTCCACCATTTGGTTCCAAAACTCCGTATTAGGAGGATCTTCGGGAAGGAAAGCGGGAAGCACAAATTGGACCATTTCATTAGCGACATTGAAAGATAAATGTCCTCGCTTTACATCGATAATCACCCCACCGGTAGCTAGAAAAGGCCGTCCCAAAAGGATAGGATTTCGCTCCTCAATTGGCATGTCCAAAATGACGAAGTCGGTGGGGATATACAAATTCCCCACATTAACCATGAGATTACGAGCCAATCCGTAGGGTTCTTTAGTGGTCCCATCGGCCATTTACACATTCATGGGAAAAAAATCCAAGTCTTTAATATAAATAGTGCGAGCAATGGCTAAGGGCGTCAAACTAATGTCGGCTTCAAGGTCGCACAAAGCACGGTCTATTAAGACATGGTCGATGGAGCATGGAATGGCAAAACTACCCGGATCTCCTAGTTTAATGGGAATTGTAGCTTTAGGGTTGGTCTTTGGAGAAACGGGAGCCTTTTCCTCCTCGGCGGGTTTCAAAATGATGTCTCGGATGTAATCGGACGGGGTAGATAGGCATAGATGTGCTTGTGACAATGTTTTCAATAAGGTCGGTGAAGGTTATCATTCCCAAGGCTTGATCATTGAATAGGGTTGTTGGCTTGTCATTCAAAGGAGGTACTTCAATCCTAGACACTAGATTTGTGTCCTCTATTGGAATTTGTTCGATAACAAATGCAAGGTCTTTCACAAGATACTTCGACGGATCTCTCCTTGATTTTTCGGTTACATCCTTGACCACTTTCTCATCAAGTTGATTGATTGAGGGATGAGATGTAATTTGTGGGGCAAAAGATTTCACCGGTTCCTCTTTACTAATTACCTTAACGGCATTCACGGATGCTTTGTTGAAAGAATCGATCGGCTCTTGAGGAGATCGAGCTCGAGACGCGGCTCGTGCTTCTAGAGCTTCGAGTCTAGCTCGATTTGACGCATTTTCTTCCAACAAGAACTTAATAGTTTGTTGAATGTCATAAAAGGGTTGAGAGTTTCCTTGAAAGTTCCTTGGAGGACCTTGATTAGGCGGTGGATAAGCTCCGAAAGGAGGACCTTGATTAAATTGAGGATGAGTTCCATAAGGTGGACCATAGTTTGGTCTAGGCGGTCCTTGATGATGGAAATAGCCTTGATTGAATTGATGTGTGTGAGGAGGTCTCGATTGATAATGAGGTCCATACGAATTAGGATAAACCCTTTGATTGGGGGCTCTTGGAAAAGGATGTGATCCTTGAGTAGGCATGGAATAAAATTCGGTCCCCGAATTAGGATTGTTCGTTTGAGGTCTATCATGGGTTCTTTGGGTGTTGGCTTGATAAGCACTCTCCTTTCTCATACACAATTCAGAATCGTGGTCATATCTCCCGCAATGATCACATGGAATTTCAATACGATACAATTTCGGTGGTGAAATGGACGATCGTCTCGGTGAACTTACTCTTCTTGGTGGAGATGTTCTAGTCTTGGGCGGAGAATTAGCTCTAGCAACATAGACTTCAAATTGCTTGACCAACTCCTCAATTCTAGCTTCAAGTTCGGTTCTACTCTCGGTTGACGATGTCGAATCACCACTTAGCTCTTCATGTTGATCATTTTCGGAGTATTCATCATTCTTGGCTATCCTTTCAATGAGTTTTGTAGATTCGATTTCATTTAACAAAAAGAAATCGCCTTTTGCCGCCGCATTGACATTATCTTTGGCGTTGTCCAATAACGAGTGGAAGAATATATGAACTAGAAGCCAACTAGGGATGCCGTGGTGCGGACATTTCCTTTGCAATGTTTGAAATCGATCCCAGGCTCTACCTACGCTTTCATTTTCTTGTTGTTGGAATGTTTGAATTTCTCTTCGGAATTTGTTGGTCTTGGATGGTGGGTAGTATTTTTCAAGGAATGTGTTGCTCAAGTGTTCCCAAGTGCGAAAAGTATTGTTGGAGAAACTCTTAATCCATCTCCTTGCTCCATCACGCAAGGTGCGAGGAAAGAGAATCCGACGTAGTTGGGACTCGGTGACACCTTCAAGCTTGACACCGATAAGACTTTCCTTGAAAAGACAAACATGCTCTATCACATCTTCATCCGGCAAACCTCGGAAAGTTTGTTGTTGAATTAAAGTTAGTTATTCTTGTATTATTGGATCTCTTGAAGAATCTATCAAGATTGACAACCTTGGTGGAATTATTTGGGTTTTCTTCTATACAAGTGTTCATCTTTTCCTCTCTTCTAGTTGGTATAATATTTCTTCTCTCTTTTCCTTTAATCCTTCATAGTTAGCAAAGTTTGCATCTTTGTATCTTGTTTATTGTTTATCCTTGTTTTCCATTATGAATGTTCTTGTTTGTGTTGGTTTCTCTTATTTGTGTTGGTTTCTCTTATTTGTGTTGGTTTTAGTTTAGATATGTGCGAGTAGTTATCCCCTAGGGTTAGTAGGGGGATTGAGTGTAATTAGGGATGATTAGGGTGAAATGGGTGGTATTAGTTGTTGTTTTTGTTGTTTCCTATTTACCTTGCACTCTACATGTTTGATGAAATGCCTGTGAGACTTGAGATGATCATTCCTTGTTTTTCTTGCCTCTTCTCTTGCATGTGTTTGTTTGGTTGGTAGGTTTGGTTCCCTCATTAGTAGCGAGAGCGTGGTGAGGATGACTCCTAGGCCGTTTAAGTAGCGAGAGCCTGATCGTAACCTAGGCTACGAAAACATGCTAGCACCCCCGTTTTTCTTCTTTTGATCTCCTTGGTATCCATGAACCCGACCTAGCCCTAGTTTCTTCTTATTGATTTATTAGCTTCCATTTATCATTAGTTATTTGTTTAGCTTAGTTATTAGTCAACCTTAGCCGTCACCTTAGCTTCTTTTGAACCTAATCTAGACCGTAGTACACCTTAGTCTGACTCATTTTCCGTCCTGAGGATCTCGACCCGACTTGCCCTAGCTACCCAGTTAGGTTCGTTGGTTATTACTTTGATCAGTGGGATTCACGACAAATCCCTCCCGTTAATTGTAACTTTACTCAATTTATCTGAATATACTCGTGAAAATCACGGCTAAAAAACTAGTTAGTAAGGCAACCTTGTGATCATTACTATTCAAACTATCAATAATACGGAGTACAATTTACTTCACCCTTTATGTTTTCTAACACAATTGAGGGGAGGAGAATCGAACCACGTACTTGTTGTCCACAATACTTCCGTCTTAACCCACTAGACTAAAAAAACATGATACGAGTACATTCTTTGTAACAGTATCAAACAAAATCACGGTGAGCATTAAATGTTTCAATTAGGGGCGCTATGGCAATAATCTTAATCTTATAAAGCTAAAACATTTAAGAGCCTCACATTCAGCCACCTCATCATCCTACATGGCTTTGACGTGGCAGTGACATGGAGATTGCGTGGACACCGTACAATTATGCAACTGATACAATACACTATACGTACAATGCAAAGATAGTTAGATAACTACCACGGCAAATGTTAACTCCCCATTATCCAGAAAACCAACTCCCCATATCTTAATTTTCATAACCACCTCCCCCATCTTCTTTGCACACATCGGCAAACCCTCAAAGATGGAATATTTATCCTCCACCTTTCAAGAGCCATATTTTTATTTTGTTTTTATTCCTCCCCATTTAGTTTTTAGCACATAAATTGCTGTTCTTCAAGCCGTCATGTCCTCCGTTGCATAGGCTGTTAGAGCCCAGTATTCCGATGCACATGTGAGTCTAATGTTGAGTTTTCAGCACAAACTATATCTTCTTCGTAATCTGTTAAGGAGTAACTCAATTACCCACATTTCTTCATTCATTTTTGTTGATTCAATCAATTGGGGTTTTTATAATTGACCGGAATCAACAGTGGCAGAATTGGGTAAAATAATGCTGAATTCAAGGTGGTTGGCAGCGCGATCCACTGAGATCAACTTGACTGCAGATCCGCCGAGATCCTTCTACTCCCTGGATGGACGTCGTTGTCCCTGGAATGTAAGTCTCATTTTTCCTTACCATTCATTTTTTTACCTTTTATTAATAGCTAAAGTAATCATTTATCATTTTATTCATCAAATTGAAGTAACAGGCTTTGACATTGAGTTCTCATGTTGTCTGATTTCAACAACACTAGCTTGCCAAAATAGTGAAGACACAATCTTCTCCCGCTGAACCCACAAAAATGGTGTCGGTGTAAAAGACAATAAGGAAATTGGAGGAGGTGTCACATGTTCTGATGTATATTAATATAGCTAATTCGTGAATCAGGTGCATTTCCTGACATTGCTTTCGATTTCAATCTCTCGCCGAATCATTATGATCTCTATGGCAAGTATAAAGGGTTAAGATAATTTTCAGAACATCGTGTGCGATGAATTCGTTGTTGTCATTAGTTATTGTGTGATTTGGTGATGGTGTAAGTGTGCATAGATTGGAGTTTTATTGTTTATTGATGTCTATTGTGTTCCATTTCGTTATTGTTGTCGTTATCGAATGTCGGTGAATGAATTGAACTTCTATTGATCATCTTATTGATTAAATGAATTGGAGTGTAATTGTTGTTATTTATCGAATAAGTGTTTATCGTCAATGCTTAGCATCAACTTTCATCTTATAGTTGTTGTGAAAGGTATTTATGGATCATATGTACAATGACTTTAATAAAGGAGGGATTGCAATGTGAGGGAAATTGCGTCAGACCATTCATTCACCTTTTGATATTTCATTAGTTTCATGAGGTTGACATTTTTACCGTCGGCATAATTACTTCTTTAGATCGTCATTTATTGTAAAATGAATGAGTTTACCCCTCAGTACATATTGAACTAATAGAACACATAAAAGAACATTAAGATACGGAAGAAGTATATTATTCTACGGAAAAAACTTAATCAGTCGTGGGTCGGTATGTATGTGATGTTAATTGGTAACTAAAATCTCGCATAAAAATTCTTCATGCGGTTTCAAATAATATTTGAGCATGTCTTGCCAATTTTTAATCGTTGACGTTTTTTATTGTTTGACAATTTTCAAATTTACAATTTTCCCTTACCCCGATCGAGAGGTTGGGAGTTCGATTCTCACCTGCGACATAGTGTGCTCTTCTTTAGATCCAAAAATATAAATAAATGCGTAAAGGTCTTTATTTGAAATAAGAAAACACAAAAATTATTCTCTTTTCGTCCCAGACATTTGTTTTATCTTTTATATTATTTTAAGTAATATCTTTATTTACCGAGAGAGAAGAGTATACAGTATAATCACAATAACTGTTACTCCGTAATTTAGATAAATTTGGAGTTCTTGCTTGAGTTTTTACATTATTATTTTCGAACACTATAATCATAATAACTATTATTCAGATAAATTTACTATGGTCACTGTTGTAACGGAGGCATCTCGTTACCTACGGTTTGTTAATTACGCGAGAAGAACAAAACAAATAGCAAACAATAATAAAGTGACACACAGATTTACGTGGTTCACCAGCAAAATCTCTGGCTACGTCCACACCGACAAGGAGTCCAAATTCACTATTGTGGAGATAATAGTACAACAGTAGACTGTAATACACGCGCTTAATAGCCCACAGCTAAAGCCAAAAATACTACCAATTCTACCAACCAGATAGTAATCTCAAATTGGAAAGAGACTACCCAGACTGAGTTCGACCTGCGACGAACTCACCAACGAGACGAAGGACAAACGATCTTGCGGCCAACCAAGATCCGGACAAACTCCAACGGTCTCCAATGAAGACGAGATCAATAGAACCACCAAATAATAGAGACTCGGAACAGACTGAGTTTTTCCCTCAAGAAAACTCTCACAAATCAGCCCTCTATATTGTGCTCTCAAATCATCTCTCTGTCCTAATTAACCTAGAAACTAGTCAGGTCTTTATATAGTATTATTCCACCTAAACTAGTTACCTAAAGTAATTAGGAAACACGGTTCAATCTTTCCTAAAACCAAACAATCTTATGTTACCAAAACAAGAAGATCAACTTTAGGAAAGATATCAGCAACAAATCAATTCAAGGTCCAAAAGGACAATTGCTAGGCACTTATTTCCTAACAATCTCCACCTTGACTAGAATTGTCCAACCCGAACCAATCTTCAAAGTGCAGCTTCGAACAGTCGATTCTCAAGTCAGTACTTGTCCCAATAATCTCCACCTTGACCTGAACGATTGCATCTTTCAACGGTCTTCAGTCAATAGTAATTTTCCTCCTTTCCGATTGTCTTTTTCACCCAAGACACGGGTCTTGCCTTTTTCACCCAAGGCACGGGTCTTGTCTTTTTCACCCAAGACACGGGTTCTGCCTTTTTCACCCAAGGCACGGGTCCTGCCTTTTTTCACCCAAGGCACGGGTCCTGCCTTTTTAACCCAAGGCACGGGTCCTGCCTTTTTAACCCAAGGCACGGGTTCTGCCTTTTTTCACCCAAGGCACGGGCTTCTGCCTTTTTAACCCAAGGCACGGGTTTCTCCTTTCCATAGGAGCCCGCCTCATTGAGAAGCGGAAACAACAGTTGATAGCTTGTCTTCAGAATCATGTAGTTCGACCCGTACAAGTGAAAACTCCACCTTACCGCCAACACTACCATCTTCACCCAAGCCTATCAACCCAAAACTATTACTCCCCGTGAATTTATCAACCTTTAAAATTGTTGCTCCAGACATCTTCTCACCAAAAATTCAACAAACCCAAATAACGCCTAACTCAGCAGAAGCCGAACCTGAAGCTCAAAAGCGGAAGCGGAATAACAACATGAAGCTCTGATACCAGTTTGTTGTAACGGAGGCATCTCGTTACCTACGGTTTGTTAATTACGCGAGAAGAACAAAACAAATAGCAAACAATAATAAAGTGACACACAGATTTACGTGGTTCACCAGCAAAATCACTGGCTACGTCCACACCGACAAGGAGACCAAATTCACTATTGTGGAGATAATAGTACAACAGTAGACTGTAATACACGCGCTTAATAGCCCACAGCTAAAGCCAAAAATACTACCAATTCTACCAACCAGATAGTAATCTCAAACTGGAAAGAGACTACCCAGACTGAGTTCGACCTGCGACGAACTCACCAACGAGACGAAGGACAAACGATCTTGCGGCCAACCAAGATCCGGACAAACTCCAACGGTCTCCAATGAAGACGAGATCAATAGAACCACCAAATAATAGAGACTCGGAACAGACTGAGTTTTTCCCTCAAGAAAACTCTCACAAATCAGCCCTCTATATTGTGCTCTCAAATCATCTCTCTGTCCTAATTAACCTAGAAACTAGTCAGGTCTTTATATAGTATTATTCCACCTAAACTAGTTACCTAAAGTAATTAGGAAACACGGTTCAATCTTTCCTAAAACCAAACAATCTTATGTTACCAAAACAAGAAGATCAACTTTAGGAAAGATATCAGCAACAAATCAATTCAAGGTCCAAAAGGACAATTGCTAGGCACTTATTTCCTAACAGTCACAATAACTCTAACAACTACATGTCATTCTCAGTTTAGAAAATCTAACAAACTTTTTTTACTTCGTATTACTTATTTTGATCTCAGCGATTATAGTTTGGATCCATGTAAACTATTCATTATTTTGTCAAATCACTTTGTCACGTGTTTTTTTATGCCACCGTGCAATTTGCACGGGTTCTAAACTAGTAATAATAAAAAAAAGAAACTCCTACAATAATTAACTTACAAAATTAAAATATGAAAATAGCTAGCCTTCTCCTGAATCAATTTTTTTTTGTCCGCAAGGGTGAAGCTGAGTGGTTAAAACTTGTGGTCATAATGGTATCAGGTTAAAGTCAGAGCAATCTTGTGGGAGTTCTTCTAGACTTCGAGCCTCTCGCCCTACGAGCGACTTACTTGTGGCCTACCTGGCAGGAGCAGATACAGGCCATGGTTGTATGGGCTATAGCTAGGGATGACAATTTCACCCGCATCCACCCCGCACCCGATCCACCCGAGAAAAATAAATGGGTGAAAACCCGATTAAATGGATGAATAGCGGGTGATGGATAGGCCTATGAGTCGGATGCGGGTGGAGCATCATCCCACCCGTAATCCGTTAACCACCCGACATCCATCCATTTAAAAAATAAATATATTATAAAAATTATCCGAGAATAAAAGAATGCCCTGTTTTCCTAAAATCTTACTCTCTCCGAGTTCCTATTATTGTCCCAAAAGATTTTTGGGTGGAAAATAAGGAAAAGAAAATGAGTGGTTCAAAAAAGGAGGGAGAGAGAGAGAAATGATGGCCTAAAAAGAAAAGTTGGACAAAAATCAAACTCAGCCAAAAAAAGAAAGTGGGACAATAATAGAAACTCGAAGGGAGTATTTATTTTTATCTCCTAGACTAGACATAACTCAAATAATACTACCATGACGACAAAAGGTGTCAAGTCGCAAGCTAGGTCTCGCAAGAAATTGAAATATTTTAATCAAAAAACAACAAATGAACGAGACGGAAAGAGTATTAAAATGGTGAGGTTCATAAGTTTTTTTTTTCAATTTAAACTATGCAAAAGATTTCTTAAAAGAAAGCGACCGTGTCAATTTAGATTGTACTCATAAAACAACTGATTAAATGATTAAATATTGATTAATGTACTTCGTAACTAAGGGTAACATTATCAGCAAGACTCTCCAAAGTCTTAAGACTCTGTCACCTCAGCTTTCCACTAACTTTTAATATTTATTTATTCCTCAAACTAACCTCAGACTTGCCTCAGATTTTATACATTATCAGTCAGACTCGGCTCAGACTCATCTTACCCATTTTTGGTTAAAAAATGAATTAATTTGGTTTAATTTGTGATTAAACAATAAAATTTACTTGTTTGGTACAAATTACTACTCGGAATTACTTGACTATTTAGTTTAATTAAAAAAATATAACTTGTTTTATTTTATTGTTGTTGGTTTTGTTTAATATACAAAAAGACGGGTAGACGTCTTTTGGGCTTCGTTCATATTATAGATCCGGATAATTTATAATACTTTGATTATGCCTTACTTATATTAATTTACAATATTTTAATAATTTTTTTTCATACATGGTCTTAGTGTATCGATTTAAGTTATTGACTTACGATTCTCATAGAATCAAAATGTAATCGTAATTGTTATTTTGCAAAGAAAAATAAACGTTGGTGGTCGAACGGTCATCCTTTTTTGTCCTTTTCAAAATAACGACTACATTAAAATAGTTAATTTCGTGTTTAATTAGTTAATTACGTATAATTACTTGCTTGTATTTTTATTTGTTAAACAAGTGTTTAATTACGTTGACTCGGTTAATTAGTTAATCAGGTGAAATTGCATTTTTATTTGTTAAATAAATATTTAATTACTTTATTAAGTGAAATTACTTGATTAAGTGTTTAATTAGGTAATTACTCCATACATTAAATTGGATAATTATGTGTTTTATTAGTTAAATATGTACTTTGTAATTAATAATTTTATCGGGGGTCGAACAACAAAAAGGACAATTAGACAAAGACGTGAGATTTTAAAAAAAAAATACGGAGTAAAAAAAAAGTATAAATACGAACCGTTTATTGGATAATATGTCGAGAAATATACAATATGAGTCATGACCCCACAAAAGTCTTGAGTTGAGTCTTTAAAATTCAAGACTCAACTTAAGACTTTGGTACATTATTGGTAGACCCCACACGAGTCTTGAGACAAGACTCATCTCAAGACTACCAATAATCTTCTCAAGACTACCAAAAATCTTAAGACTCCCTCAAAACTATCAAAAATCTTAAGACTTTGCTCAAGACTTTGAAACATTATTGATAAGACTCACATGAGTCTTGAGACAAGACTCTCTCAAGACTCACTCAAGACTCACTAATAATCTTACCCTAACTCTTATTCCCTATACGAAAGGTCTTACGTTAACATTGTGAGACGGTCTCATTTGAGAATTTGTGTTTACTCGTATACTATTGAACTCTTTTTAGTAGAACTAAAGACCTTTCATCCTTATATTATACTTTGTATTTAAAGTATTTTACGGAGTATATGAATGTGGATTTTGCAATATTTAGATTATTTTTAGAAGTTAGTGGTAAAAATTTCAAAAAATCTTAATATCTCCTAACAAATCGGCTTCACGCCTAACCATGACAAAATTGTCGACATCAATTTAGCCCTAGATGGTTTCAATTCCTAGATCCGCCCCTGCTACCTAGTGTTCGTGATTCAGGCTATTGCATAAAGCTGAGGGAGAGCACTAAAGGTAATTAATAAAAAAATTGTTTTTCCCTAATTAATCAATTTATGAAATCTAACAAGAGCATCGCCTATTTGAACGCTTTGCCTAATTGCATGTTTAGGGCTCGTTTGGTTCACCATGGGAAAATGAAGTTACCGGCAACTTTAAATTCACGTGAATTTGTATTTCATGGGAATTAAAAAATATTGTTTGGTTGCCATGTGGGAAATGACTTAATGCGGCAAGTTTTACACACCAGGGTTCCCCCATTGTGGAGGAAGGGACAATTCCCGGGAAGTGGGCAACCAAACAACTCCCTGAAAATGCACTTCTTGAGAACTTGTACTTTCCGGTGATTGGATGAGTAACCAAACGACCCCTTAGTATCAAAAGTAGTTGTGGTATATTGACTTCCAACAAAATAATAGAAATAAGATGATTAAGTGTAAGAGCTGAAGTTACCAAATTTATGGGGTAGAATCAGAGAGGATGAATTATAAAATATTAAAATGGAAGGTTGAAGGAGTTCAATAGATGATCATTTGAGCTGATGAGCTGTCTGGGAGGAAGACAATGTTGAGAATGTCCAAAAGTATCACTCGTACTCGTGATTAATTGAATACGGAGTAGATTTTAAAGGTGGAATAAATTGTGACTTTGCAAAGACTTCAGAAAAGTACCTCTACCTCTTTCTCTTCCCAGATTGTCAAGCAAAGAATCAATACATTGCTTCTCAGCGACTTTCCTCAAGAATTCAGTAAAATATTACTCGTATTCATATTACTTTCTCCGCTCAACCGGTTTTAATATTCTTCATTCATTTCTTTTATACCTTTTCAAATTTTTTGGTCCACTTTTTTTATCTTTTTATTTCATTTTTTTCCATTTTGATTCATAATTTTTATCTTATTACTCTTATTATTCACAACACTTTACAGATTTATTATTTACTATTTACACACCATTACCCTTCTAGTTCCAATATTTCTTAAATTTATCATTTTATATTCAATGCAAAAAAATTATGCCAAATGTTCATGAAAAGATAAAATAAAATCAAGGAAGTATATTTTTACTAAGCTTCCTCCTCCTCTAATAAAAAATTGTCTCATTTCCGACAATCTTAGTGTTATTCAAGTAGTGAGATTCTCACTATGAGAATAAGATGCTTTAATACAGTTTTTCTAACATGTGTACGGTAACATGTGTCCACTGTACACATGTTAATAACTCAATTAAAAAGAATTATCAAGCATATTACTCGGTATTTAACTACGATAAATATAAGTTTAACCATCAATAGTTCAATATGGTGACAGCCTGCGTTCATCTTTCATCTTCCTCCTCCTAATCAACCTAAGAAAAATTGAAAATTGAAAATTGAAAATTGCTTCTAATATATCATCTTTATTTCCTCCTCCTCTAAAAAATTGAAAAGTTTCGTGGTGTTGGAAAGTCGAAAGTCGAAACTCTGAAGATTTTTCTCCACTTCTGGTTCATTTCATGGGCTCATCAGTTTAGAGAGTAAGGTAATAGTATTTGTTTCGGATTGATTTTGTTGTTTTCATCCTTGATTGAGCAATTTCTATTTCAAAATTCAGTTCGTTGGTGATGGTTCGTAAATCGGGCGAACTAGTTCGGAAATCGTGCCGGCGAACTGCTAATCTGGTAACACTGATCCCGAGCCACCACCCCAATTCCTTACCTCCCCATTAACTAAGCTGTACTCCAAGAATCTTCAATCTAACTTCTAATATATAAGATAAAAGGTAAAAATAACCACGTGGATCTTGTTTAAATCGTCTAATAAAATACGCTATGGATATAAAATTTTTATAATTTTTAGTAACACGTAACTAAAGATATAGACAAAAGAAAATGAGTATCTATGTATGTGCATAAAGCAAACCTATACAAATGGTTGAAACGGATGGAGTAGTAATTTCTGGTATTCTATTTCGTTTTTTTAGTTAATTTTGTCTATTTCTATGTCGATTTTTTTGTATTTTGTTAATTTTTCTTGTTAATTTTTTCAAATTTGTTTCCTTTTCATATTATCCGTGATTTCATATTAAATTTTTAAAACCATAATTTTCTCGTTAATTTTTATTTTTTTAAAAATTTTGTTAATTTTCCTTTTGTCGATTTTTTCATATTATCCGTGATTTCAGAAATAGATTTTTGCTGAGATGGGAAAACCATAATTTCGGAATTAAAGGAGTAGGCCATTGTTTAATTTTCAAGTTCAATGAAAGAACTGATTCTTGCCTCCCCAATTAATTTATAGGAGTACAACGGGTAGCTGACAAAACTGTTTGTAATTTTTTTTTGTTATAGTATAATAATAATTGTAACATAGATTATTTCCTTTTATTTGAACTGTAAAAGTGTAATTAATTATTTTAAGAGATTAAACTTCTCACTTTTTCGATTGGTGGGCAATTAAGCAAGAGTGGGTGGTGGTTTTATAAAAGAAATCAGGAGTTGTGGACTTGTGGTTAAGTAACCGCCAGAAATTAATCTTAACCGCATCATGTTTGACCTTTTTTGATTTTCCAATAAATTTCAAGTGCCACATCCTACCACATAGGATCCATATCAAAATCCTAGTCACTAATCCTATGTGGCTTAATATCAGGCCTCTAAATGCTGCAACTTTACATAATAAGGGAAGGGATAAACGAGTCTAATATCATTGTCATCATTGTCATTTGCAGAAATGAGCTTGATGATGGATCCAGGCAGGGTGGCAAACTCAATTCTACATAAACTCGGCTCTTTACCTGATATTTCCGCTAATTGTTGCATATACGTAGTCCCAGAAAATCTTCGTGATGTAAATAAAGATGCTTATAGGCCATTAGTTGTGTCAATTGGTCCAGTCTACTGTAATGATGAAAGACTGGCTGGCATGCAATGTCAGAAGCTGAGGTACATGAAATCCTTCCTGCAACGGAATCCGGCTCACAGTATACACCAGTACATTAATGTTATAAAAGAGTGGGAAGCTTTTGCTCGTCAATGTTATGTTGAGACTATAAACCTGCCTACTAGCGAGGTTTTCGTGGAGATGCTACTAATTGATGCTGTATTTATCATAGAACTCTTCTTGAGGGATCGTTTCCGTGAAATGGTTGACCATAACGATCGTATATTCAACAAACCAAGAATGCTGTTAGAGGTCACTCAGGATTTGCGGCTAGAAGAAAACCAGCTTCCATTCTTCATTCTAAAGGGTTTGTACGAGATGGCATTTGACTCTTCCTCCCAAAATCAACGTCTATCCTTTCTTGATATTACCTATCGATTTCTCATGAGAAGGGACGAGGTTGTTCCGCAAAGAATAGTGACTGCTGATGTTAAACATCTGGTTGATTTCTTGAGATTGTGCCACTTGCCTTCTGTTCTAAGGAGTCAGAGTTCTAATGACAACTCAAAGTTGGAGTTCACTTCAAGTGTGACTGAGTTAAGCGAAGCTGGGGTCAAATTTGTGGCGAGCAGAAGTGCGAATTTGCTTGATATAAGATTCATTAGAGGGGTTTTGGAGATTCCTAAGATTGTGGTGACGGATGACACAGAGTCTTTGTTTCGGAACATCATGGTGTTTGAGCAATGTCATTATTACTCTGATTCCTACATTATTGACTACTTTGCTTTTTTGGACAGTTTGATCAACACAGCGAAAGATGTGGAAATACTGTCACGAAAAGGGTTGATTGAGAATTGGCTGGGGAACAATGAGGAAGTGGCAAATCTCTTCAGTAAGACTTTCAAGCAGATTCGGCTAGATAATGCCAATTTTTATTATTTGGGCATTTGCAGGGATCTGAATGCATATTCTAGTACCAGATGGCATAGGTGGAATGCCATACTGAAACACGACTATTTCAATCATCCGTGGGCGGCTATATCTGTAGTCTATGCGATTGTCCTTCTAATTCTCACAGTGTTGCAGGTTATCACCGGTTTTAAGTAGGGGTTTCAGTAGGAGTTTTTGTTGTTGTTTGTGTGTTATCTTGTCTATCTTGTACGAAATTACTTTCTGTTTGTCTCCCATCTAAGTGTGAATGTTTGATTTCACAGTTTTTTCTTTCCAAACTGTAAAGCATTTTACTTGATAATTTTTTGACTGTGAGTAACAAATAGTCTCTTCACTATAGCTGGAAGGTAATGTCCTGTCTGAGAAGTTGGGCTTGAACCAACCGAGTCATTCTCGCACTCATACCTGCAATAAAAATCAGGTGAGATTATTGATAGAAAATCCTGTTCAGTGACTAGGAGCAACTGGACTTGGAGAACCAATATGTATGATTAAAGCAAGTTTTTTTTTTTTTTTTTTTTTTTTTGAGGGAATCCAACTTTTTTTTTGGGCGAATAGATCATTTATTAATAAAAAGTCATACAACATCTACAACATATATCGAAATTGAACGGATACTATAAAATTTGAGTAAAATAAATTCTCGTTAAAACAAATATCTCTCACTATGATTTTGATCTCCGTTTCTGCACATCATCTCTTCGGATCTTCTAAAGTTTTGAAGAGAATCGATTTAAGTTTTGAAGAGAATCGATTTCATCTAACTTGATAGATTGTACCCCTTTTTAAAACACTAAGAATTTAAACATTATTCATATTAGAAGTGGATATGACAAATAATACTTCCATTTGTTTTAGTATTAGATAATAAATAGTTTATAAAGAGGGAGCATTACATTTATAATTTGTTTTTTTTATCGTATTTATCGTTTAAAGTACTAAAATAAATACTTTATGCAAATATTATTTCACATTTCATATATAAATATTAATATAGTTATCATATAAATAATTTTTACGGGCAGGTCGGCTTCGATCATGACCCTAAATTACCGGGTTCATGAAAGTCAAGTCGCGGATTAAGATTTATAGGTGTTAACCAACGAAAAAATGGGTTGGACGGGTTAGGTTTATGAGTCAAGTCAAGCCAAGTTTTGTCAGGTATAATACTACTTCCGTCCTAAAAAGATCGCCCTATTTCAATAAAACAGAACAATCTTAGTGGGATGGAGGGGGTAGTGTTCAACTCGAGAGCACAACTTTAGTCTCTCGATATATAAGCAAACAATATACTAAGGGTGCTAGATGATTTAACTTAATTGATATATAAAAACTAACTACGTTGAATCAAATAAACATTCATTCAATCGTCAATATAATTAATAAAGCAAGACATTTTTCGAGCGACGTGGTAATCTCCAACAGTTTTTGGATTCTTAAATACAAACTTAAATTATTTAATATATTTAAAATTTTAAAATTTTTGAACACTACAAATTTGATTAAACTATTTTAACTAATTCAAAATTTTAATGAAATTAAAAACATTTAAATAGAACAATTGATTAAATAATTAAAAATACAATGAATATAATTGAACTTTTTTCGAGTGACATGTAGTCTCCAACTTTTTTAAAATACATAATTTATTTAAATAACTTTTATACACGCTGGATCAGAATAATACGGGCCAGTTCAATTATGGGTCGGGTTATACGGGTCACGAGACAAGTTATGGTTAGAATATAGGTGAAACATAGTTTCGAACGCCGAATTTTTTTTACCGCTAATTACGTAAAAAAATAATATTTTTAATATTAAATTTTTATTTATTTATTTTAATAGTATTCATTTTATACTCTTTAATTATAATTATAATGTTTATATATATTTCAATGAATTTTTAAATTTATTATAATAATTATTTCATTATTAAAAGATAAAAAAATTGTATTAAATTATGATGGGGGTCGGTAACCTGCCGCGGGTCGCCCGTCAACTGGGCCCCAGGGTGGCCTGACTCGAGAACAGAGGAAGGCCTGCCCAGCAGACCACCCAGCAAGATCACTTAAAAACCTCCAAGTAGGTAGCCTTAATCGCTCAACTGCCCGGCACGGCCTTGCCGCCTGCCGAGCAGGGCAATCAAGCCTCCTGCCTGCCTCCAGGGCGCTCTCGTCCCAGGCAGGGCTATGGAGAACCGGGGACCTTTCCGTCATTTTGCCTAAGGTAAAAGGAAATGAGTGGACAAGGTGAGCCCACGTGTCACTCACCCGTCCACTCATTCTCCTCTCTCTCTCTCTCTCTCTCTCTCTCTCTCTCTCTCTCTCTTTCTCTCTTCTCTCTCTCTCTTGGAGGAAGGTATAAATACTTTCCCTCCTCCCACGTACAAAAGGTTGGATTTTCTCTCTCTAGACTCTCACTCTAAAACCGCCACCTTACTCCTCACGAGTAAGGTTTCTCAAGGCATTTTCACGGACTGACTTAGGCATCAGAGAGGGTTCCCTCGGACAACTCCGAGGCCCTATGCGTTCATTGTGCAGGGAGCAGGCCGTCTTCGCCGGGAAGGTCCGACCATCAGAGTGAGGGAAAGGAGAGGTCAAAGGAAGTCAGACGAGTAACATCCGAGTAACATCTTAATCACAAGATCCGAATCCGAAGTCGGGTCTATTGTTTCCGTGACCGGAACAATTTGGCGCCATCTGTGGGGAAAAAATTCGGTTGTGCTCACGAGTTACCCACAAATAATCAACCACAATCAAACATGCCTGAAATCGTAGAAGCCAGTTCTGGGGCGGGTTCGACGGTACCACCGGTGATCCCTCTGTATGGCATGCCTACACCTGGGATGACGCCTGCTGCTACAATCCCAGAGGTAGGGCGAGCGAGCCTCCAAGGAGCACCTAATGGAGAAACAACGGTTGCAGCCGGGCTCAGGTTGCGCAGACCGCTGCCTTCTTCTCGGCCATGCTCAACTAGAAGTTCACTCCAGAGGACCTGGTAGGCAGGATCGCAACGACCCCCAGGCAGCTTCACTTTGAAGGAGTGGATGGAGCTGGGGGCACGAAGGGAACCGCCGCCAGGAATGTCCAGAGGAAGGAAAGGAAGACAGCTCAGGGGTATGTGTAGGCCCAGAAGCACCTCCCCGGAAATCAGAAGCAGCCTGCCCAGCAGCAAGCCTTTTCAATACATACCACTGAGTCTACCTCAGCCATGGAAAAAAGAGGTTTATCCCAGGATCTTCTGGATAGGATGAGGCACAGGGAGCCGGCGTCGACACGCCTGGGGGAAAAGCAGGGAGATGTCTTCTCCCGGCTGACCCCAGCTGGGTCACAACAAGCTTCAAGGTTGTCCCAGAGCCTGCAATCAAGGCTCAATCATGGGCAGCCACTGGAGTCAAAACACCGTTAGGGTGATAATCTGGAGCCACCCCAGAAAAAACAGTCTAGGCACCGCTCCCCTGACAGGGATGATGAAGCTATGAGTAGGCGGCCACCCAGGCACCGCTCCCCCAGCGCTGGAAAACCGACCCATGAAAAATGGGACGATCACGGTTACCACTCTGGTGGGAGCAGGTCAAGAATGTTGGGCCGACCCACCAAAACACCCCTCCACCCTGACGTGTAGGAATATCCCATCCCAAAGATCAAAATGCCCTCCGTCAAGTTCGATGGAACCACTGACCCAGAGGACCACCTAGCAGCATATGAAAGTCATATGGGGATGTACGATGCCGATGATGCGGTCTGGTGCAAGATCTTTCCCACCACCCTGGTGGGTCTGGCCCAGGGGTGGTTCAGAGATCTACCGCGGGATCAATCAGTTACTTCATAGAACTGGCAGAAGCCTTCCTGGATTAGTACGTAGGAAACAAAAGGCGCCGGCTAACCCGATTTGACCGGATGACCCTCAGACAGAAGAAGGGTGAAACTGTCAGGGACTACTCGAAGAGGTTCGACCTGTCTTACCAGCAGGTCAAAGAAATTGACGACTCAACTGCAGCATACGCGTTAACCATCTCACCGCTCCCAGGAGAGATGAAGAACCAAATGATTAGAGCCCAACCAGAGACCCTGGCCAAAGCTCGAAAGATTGCCGAAGGCTTCATGTTGCAGGAGGAATTCCATAGCCTGCCGGATACCCCCACAGGCCCCTCCAGGCCACAGGGGGGACCTCAGGGTGGACCCAGCAGGGGTGAAGCAGGCAGACAGAAAAATGAGGAAGGCGATACTCCAAGAAAAGAGCGTGTAGCTTATCAGCCCAAGTTTGATAGCTACACAGCTCTCAACAAGTCCAGATCAGAGATTTTCGAGTTGGAAAAGGAGACGGCAAAGTGGAATCGCCCAAGCAAGCCACGCAGCCCGACGGGTGATCCGAATTTTTTTTGCACGTTTCACGACTGCGTCGGACATACCACTGAGGAGCGCCGGCACCTGAAAGATGAGATCGAGAAACTCATCAGGAATGGGTGGCTGAGTAACTATGCTGCGAGAAACAAGAGTCAGAAGGAAACGGTGGACAAACCTGAGGGATCAGTGCAAAATCGCCTTATAATCCATGTAGTGTCGGGAGATGCAGAAGGCCAGACGAGCAAAAGAGGTCAAAAAAGACAAATCCACGAACTCCGAAACCAGATATGCTACGCTGAGAGGGCCGGGAGCCCAAAGGGCCTGACCCTGAGCATCACCCCCCAGGATGTAGGGCGGGTTATCTACCCTCACAGCGACCCTCTGGTATTATCCCTCGTCATCAGTAATCATATAGTGAGGAGGTGTATGGTGGACACTAGCGCCTACACAAACTTACTATACAAAGACGCATTCGAGAAGATGAATCTGGAAAAGAGGCACCTCAAGCCTGCCCCTGGATCGCTGTACGGGTTCAGCGGAGCAGGCGTGCTTCCAATGGGAATCATCGACCTACCAGTGACATTTGGAGAAGGTATCTCAGCCAGAAACATCAGGGCATCGTTTGTCGTGGTGGACGCCAAGTCAGCATATAATGCCCTGATAGGCAGGGCAACCCTGGATGAGATTGAGGCTGCCATATCAATCAGAGCCCTAACCATAGCCTACGTCACGGACTTCGGCATGGAAGGAAAGGTGCATGGTGACCAAGAATCGGCCAGGCAGTGCTACTCTGTAGCCCTGCGCACCCAGGGAACGGAACGAAAAGGTAAAAGAAAAGCGGACAGTTCTCCCAGCAGGGAAGGGGAGATTCCAGTTGGCCAGCAGGCAGCGGACCACCTCGAACCTGGGGGAGAAAGCATGCTGGTAGACCTGGAGCCAGGAAGGCAAGTCCTCATAAGGGATGACCTGGTAGATCCCTACCGAGAAGAGCTGATCAAAGTCCTGAGAGACAACAGGGATGTGTTTGCCTACTCGGCAGACGAGATGCCAGGAGTAAATCCGGCGCACATCGTTCACAAGCTGAACGTAAGCCCGGAGGCACGCCCTGTAAAACAGAAGAAGAGAAACATGTCCGCCGAAAAAGATCAGGCCATAAAAGAAGAAATCGAGAAGCTTTTGAAGGCAGACTTCATAGAAAGCTGCGATTACCCTGAGTGGTTGGCCAACGTGGTGATGGTAAAGAAGTCCTCGGGGGCCTGGAGGATGTGTGTAGATTTTACCAACCTCAACAAGGCCTGCCCGAAGGACTGCTACCCTCTTCCAAGGATCGATCAGCTGGTAGACACCACCAGCGGATACACCACACTTAGTTTCTTGGATGCCTTTTTAGGCTATCACCAAGTCTACCTCTGGCAGCCGGACAGGGTAAAATGTGCCTTCATCACCAGTGCCGGCACATTTATGTACAAGATGATGCCGTTCGGACTCAAAAACGCAGGCACCACTTACCAGCGATTGGTCGATAAAGTTTTTGAGAAACAGAAGGGTAGGAATCTGGAGGCCTACGTAGACGACGCAATTGTAAAAAGCAAAGGGGATGCGGAGCACCTGAAAGACCTGCAGGAAACTTTCTCTTCCCTGCGCATATCAAATGAAACTGAACCCCAAGAAATGCACTTTCGGTGTCCGCTCTGGAAAATTTCTGGGTTTTTCTTAGTAAGCGCCAGGGGTATCGATGCGAACCCCGATAAAGTTCAGGCAGTGTTAGACCTCCCAGAACCAAAGACAATAAGAGACATCCAGCGCCTGACAGGCAGAATGGCTGCCCTGGCGCGGTTCATTGCCTGGTCGACCGATAAATCAACACCCTTCTTCAAAGTGTTGAAGGGAAACAAGCAGTTCAAATGGGAAGATGAACAAAAAGAAGCCTTCGAACAACTCAAGGAACACTTGAAGAAGCTGCCCACCCTGGAGAGGCCAGTGGCAGGGGAGAAGCTTTTCCTCTATATCGCCGTAACAAACACAATAGTTAGCGCGGTGATTCTGAGGGAAGAAGCAGGCTCCCAGCAGCCGGTATATTTTGTGACCCACGCCCTGGGGGCAGCGGAAAAGAACTACCCGTTGGTTGAGAAAGCAGTCTATGCAGTCATTATTGCAGCTAGAAAGCTCAGGCCTTACTACGATGCCCACCCTGTCGTGGTACTAACTGACCAACCCCTGGAAAAAGTCCTGGAAAAATTTGAAAAGTCTGGAAGACTATTAAAGTGGGCCATAGAGCTTAGCGGGTTGGGAATATCATACCAGCCCAGGACCGCCATCAAGGCACAGGTCTTGGCGGATTTCCTGGCTGAGTGTTCCCACTCAGAGGAAGACGATCCACCTGCCGGAGAATAGCTTGTCTACACGGATGGATCCCCGACAGCTAACGGTGCGGGGACAGGGATTGTGCTAACTAGCCCTGAAGGAACAAACTTCGAGCATGCAGTCAGGTTCACCTTCCCCGCATCAAACAACGAGGCTGAATACGAAGCCGTGTTGGCAGGCATTAATTTAGCCAAAACTGCAGGGGCCGAGAGACTCGTCCTGGCAACGGACTCCCAACTCATCGCCAACCAGATTAATGGACAGTACGAAGCCAGGGACCAGGCCATGGCCGCCTATCTGGAAAAAGTGAAGCAAGAATTATCAGAGTTGAAGTCATACGAGGTCAGGCAAATCCCCCGGTCCCAGAACAACCGGGCAGATGCCCTGTCTAAACTGGCCAGTTCTAGTCTACAGGACATAAGAAGGTCAGTCTGGGTAGACGTGGTCCAAGAAAAATCTACTACCCCTGCCAGCCATTCAGTGTCATTGAAGAGACAGGGCCCGAGGATTGGACGACCCCAATCGTCCAGTTCAAGAAATACGGAACCCTTCCATCTGACCCTGTGCAAAAAAGAAGGATGCCGGCGAAAGCCGCGTGGTTCATATTAATCGGTGAAGAGCTGTACAAAAAAATCATTCTCCTCTCCTCTGCTCAGATGCCTGGGGGCAGAGCAGGCTGCAGAAGTTCTAGATGACATTCACTCAGAAATCTGTGGCCACCACATAGGAGGAAGGTCACTAGCACACAAAGCCCTAAGGGCAGACTACTACTGGCCAACTCTCCTAGCTGTTGCAAGAGATTTAACCCGAAAGTGCAGAAAATGTCAGTTGTTCGCCCCATCAATTCATGCTCCGGCCCAGGAACTCAGGCCAATCTTGTCTCCCATTCCCTTCGCCCAGTGGGGGATCGACATATTTGGCCCCTTTACTGCGGCAACGGGGGGCCGGAAGTTTTTAATAGTAGGGATCGACTATTTTACAAAGTGGATCGAAGCCGAAGCAGTCCCAAACATTACCGAGCCTGCAGTCAGGAAGGTGATTTGGAGGAATATCATAATCAGATTTGGCCTGCCAAAGATGCTGGTATTCGATCATGGAAGACAATTTGACAACGACCCCCTAAGGGTTTGGCTGGAAGGTCATGGCATAGCAGTCGCCTACTCTGCCGTCTGCCATCCACAAACTAACGGGCAGGCCGAGGCTGCCAACAAACAAATTCTGAACGGGCTAAAAAAGATGGTGGATGAGCTCAAAGGCAGGTGGGCAGATGAGTTACCAAGCATACTGTGGTCAATCAGGACCACCCGGAAAGAATCCACGGGACAGACCCCCTTTGGCCTGGTCTACGGGGCCGAGGCCCTGCTACCCATTGAGGTACGAAACCCCACCCTGCGATCCCAACAGTATAACAGGGCGGATAATGAAGCAGCAATGACCGAGGCTCTGGACCTAGTAAGTGAAGTAAGGCAAGAGGCCGACGTTAACATTGCCGCCTACCAGCAGCGGATGAGGAAAGCATACAACAAAAAGGTGAACGAAAGAAGTTTCCAAATAGGAGACTTGGTTTTAAGAAAGACGCAGACAGTCGGGAGGTCAAGAGAACATGGGAAGTTAAACGCCAATTGGGAGGGCCCGTATGAGGTCACCCAGATCAGGACCAGGTACCTACAGAATTGCCAACCCTGAGAGCCAAGAACTGGCCGCCCACTGGAATGCTGACACTCTAAAGAAATACTATGTCTAGCCCCAGGAAATTGGAGGATTTTCTTTTCTTTTCAAAAATTGGCGGAAGACAGTCAGAAAAAAATGTAGACGACTCCGACCATGGATGTCTTAAGAAATGAGAAAGTGTCCTGAATTCATACTCGTTGTCTGTTCAAACTTGCATTTCACACACAAACGAGCAGGGGCAATAGGGGGAGGCCCCCCTGTTGCTAAAACCAAGGAAAATGGACCCCCCAACAAAAAAACCTAAGTCCCCCTGCCTACCTCTGGGCAGGCAGGGGGCAGGCCCCCTAGACTTCGACCAGAAGCCAGGGTCAGGCCGGGCCCCACGTGCCAAATGAACAAGGACTAGGGGCATCCCCCAACCTTGTATAAAAAACGCAAAGACCCCCCTGCCTACCTCTGGGCAGGCAGGGGGCAGGCCCCGAGGACTTCGACCAGAAGCCAGGGTCAGGCCGGGTCCCACGTGCTGAATGAACAAGGACTGGGGGCATCCCCCAACCTTGTATAAAAAACGCAAAGACCCCCTGCCTACCTCTGGGCAGGCAAAGGGTAGGCCCCCTGGACTTCGACCAGAAGCCAGGGTCAGGCCGGACCCCACGCGCCGAATGAACAAGGACTGGGGGCATCCCCCAACCTTGTATAAAAAACGTAAAAATCCCCCTGCCTACTTCTGGGCAGGGGACAGGCCCCCTGGACTTCGACAAAGAAGCCAGGGTCGGGCCTGACCTTGAAAGAAAAAACAGCAAGTAAAACAAAGAAAGTACATTCATAACAAGAAAGGAAGAGTTTAACAGACGGACAATAAAAATCCAGGCACAAGAGAGTTAAAATATTACATCAAACCGGCAAAGGCGCAGCAGAGTATGGACAAGAACCCTTAGAGGACGACTGCCCCGCATGTTAAGCATTGGGGGAATCTTGGTCAGGGTCAGTGGCCTCCTCAGGCGACCTATTGACCCGAGCTTCATTCTTTGCAGCATAAAGATCTTGAAAGGCATCCTCGTCAAAGTTTGGGAACATCTCCCTAATAACTTCCATAACAAACTGCAAAGAGGAGGAGGCTCCTGCCTCAAAATTTGTCGCCACAGCAACTTGGGCTTCTTGAATAATGACGTCTTTCTCTTTCTGCCATTCCTCGCCTTTTGTCTTCAGATCACCCTGCGCCTTCTGGAGGTCCGAGTCAGCTTTTATCAGGTGATCCTCCAGCTCAGCAATCTTTTTCTTGGACTGCTCTAACTCAACAACCGCTTTCTTGGCCTCCTCCAGCTCATTCTTTGCATGCTCCAGCTTCGCCTCCAGGCCAGTTACCTCCCTCACAGCCTGTTCACCCTGAGCCTTCCAATGTGCTGCCTGGACCTTGGCCTCTCCCAGGTCGCCCTCGCACTTTGCCAGTTGGTCCTTCAAGCTGGCGATAAAGGTAACATCCCTCTCAACCATCGCCAGGCAATCAGGGAAAGGGAGTCCAGGAGTAACGACTAACTCTTCATCGCTCAAGCGGCTGAGGGTCGCCGGTTCGGTCGAAGCCTGGAAAACCCTGGAAGTGCGCTGGATGTACTGAATCACCTGGTTGGTAGTGGAAGTTAGAGACTTAGTAAGGTGATCCGCCAATACAGCATGGGAGTCAGAAAGCAGGGCGGAAACGTCAAGACTATCGCCGGCGGTATAATGAAACTCAGTATTCTCCTCTAAGAAGAGAGTGCTTGGAACATCATGAGCAGGGCGCTTGGGGTCAGGCGTATTGACATCAGCCTCCAGATCCACCACCGGCGTAACATTCGTGGGTTCCCTGTTTTTTCTCTTTCTGGTCTCCAGGGGAGTACTCTCCCCAGTTTCCTCGGAACTAGCTGGTCTCGATCCCAGGGGAGGGTGAGTCCCTGCAGGGGAACCTCCTTATTTTCTAACAGGGGAGGGGGTGGCCTCTGAAGCAGCCTCTCTCTCCACACCTCGAGAAGCAGGAGGAGCCGTCGACCTTGCAGGCGTGAGCCTGGGAGGAAGAGGAAGTCTCGCTCGGTTGGCAGATATATTCTTCACGTACTTCATTAGAGCTTTCCCACCTTTCTTATAGCTGGAAGGAAGGGAAGGGCGTTTTATGACGATGTTAAAATCACTGTCCAGTCTGAGGTCCCTCACCTCATTCTTCGACCAGAGACATCTGGCGAGATCTGTAGGACAAAGGAAAGTTAATCAGAAGAATACAGAAGAATAAAGCCGAAAGAGGACAAAACAACATTAGTATCCCTGAACTACCTCCGTCGAGGCCAGAGGTTAGACCCACGCGGGTCAGATAGTCATCGGTGGCTATGAGCTCTGCATGAGGAAGCCAGAAGTCAGGGCCAAATACGCCTGACTTGTCCTTGGAGGCGGCGAACCTCTTGACCAGTTTCTGGTCCTTGTCAGTCAATTTCACCTCAAGGACCTTCCCCCCAACGCCAGGGTGGTACTCCTGACGGGTCTCCAGTCTAGTATGAACATGATTCCTGAAGTGATGAGGAATCCTCCACCCTGTGGCGCTGTGCACGTACAAGAAGTTATTTTTCCAGTCCTTCAGACTGTTTAAAACTGGCCAGACCAAAGAGCATTTTTTCTGCCTAAGGATGGAAAAATACCCAGGGGAACCTTCACCCTCAGAGGAGGCCACCATCTGCAGGCCGGCCATGAACCTCAAAGCATCGATTGAGGGCCCCTCGCCCAGAAATAAACAAGTCCAAGTATAAGCTATTAATGACCTGACCGCCACAACAGTTAGCTGGGAAATGGCCACGTTCATTCGTCTGAAAGTCTCCTCCAAAAAAGGGTGCAAAGGAAATCGCAGGCTAAACTCCAAGCGCTTATGATAGACGGCTATGCAGCCGTCAGGAGGGCAGCACACAGTGTCCCTCTCTCCAGGGACAATGACTGTATACCCCTCCCCGAAATTATAAAACCGTTCGATAGCCCCAGCAGCGTTTTACTCTAAAATAAAATCCCGGTTCTTGGACTCCGGGTAGGTTCTCAGGGGAATTCTGTACTTGGCCTTGTCTAAATAATAACTCCCCGGCTCCCTGGGGATGAGCGGGCCGGCGATTGTGGAGGTATCAATCTCCATCGCCTCGTCATCAGAGTCGATGACGTCAAAGGGAGCAGGGTTAGAAGAGTTGGCTCCCCACTCCCCTCCGAGCGGTCCTCCTCGGTCATTCTGACGCTAGGCCCCCCGGAGGAGGACGCAAGATCAGTCCTAACCCCACCCCTACCCTCCGCCTTTTCAGCCGAAGGGTCAGGAAAAGTAAGAATACGAGCACGGCGGCTACCCATGGGGACTAAGGAGAAGAAAAAACGAGGAAATGAAAAAGATGAGGACTGAGGATAGGATTCTGACCTAAATCGACGGCCGCCGGATGAAGGTCCAAGCAAGAGAGCTCCTCAGTCTAAAGCGTTTTAGCGAAGAGAGAATATGAAGAAAGGGTTTTCTGGGGTTTTCAAAAGTGTGAAAGGGGGAAATGGGAGGCGTAGGATTGCTTTTATAGGCAAGAGAAAACGAAGGGTCGCCCATCCAAGAGACTTCCCCAAGAAAAACCCCCACGTGTCACACATTTTAAAAAACCCAACTACCCATCACTTCCCAAGGAACCTCGAAAAAGCAACAGAGGTCAGAAGACAATCATTGCATGACGTCATTCATTCATTTAAAAAAAAAAAAAAAAAAAAACAAGCACACATGAAAAAGCCCACCTGATTTTCCATTGATTGAAAAGGCCTAAAGATGGCCAAAATTACAAAATGGGTAAGAAATAAATTACAAAAGGAGCCTGGTATCCCAGCTCAGTCAGCCAGCCTGCATGCACAGGGAAGGCCTAATCATCATCAAAATCCGGAGAGTAATCCCCGGGGTTTTCATGACCACTTACGTCGGATCCCCAATCCCAGTCATCAGAGTCCTTGAATAGATCATCAGGGCCTTCTTCCTCATCCCTGCCAGAGGAGTAGCCCTGACCTTCGCTATCTTCTGAGTCGTGACTACTCACGTCCCAGTCCCTGCCATAGGGAACTGCCCTGATGCCTTCAGAGCAGCCATGGCCTTCTCTCCTCACCAAGGGCGAGGAAGGACCTGACTCAGAAGAGGGGCCTAATTCAGGGCAATCAGGATCAAACTGTTCAGGGTGTAGCCAAGGAAAACACCTATGGCATCCCCTATAAAAACAACCTCCCGCCTGAGAGCAGCATATAGGTCGAGGCCCAGCAGGGGATGGGGACCTTTTGGGGCGCTTACTGGCCCTGGATAGAGTTTTCCTCCTGATAACCCGTTGAGGACGGGAGTGGTGCCGCCTATTGCGACGAAGAATCAGATGAGCCATCTTAGAATACCTTAACCGCCGGGCCCCTCTGAAGCAGAGGACGTCCACATAAACTCCACAGCAAAAAACCGTTTTCCTAATCCAAGACATTTTTTCTTTGAAAAAAGAGTAGAAGAAGAGTGAGAACGGATTGTGAAAATGATAGAAGAAGTTGAAATTTATACAAAGACAAAAGCAAGGCATTAAATGGCATCTCAACCATCTTTGCAAGAAGCGGCCAATCGACAGTCTTGAGCGAAACCCAAGGAATCGCTTTACAAGAAAAGCAATCATGAGGGAGGACATTCCAACTCTTTGCATGCCCGGGGTAGTTGAAACTCCTTTCTCGGGAATGCGCGACGCATTAAATGCTAAGAGGAAGCTCAGAAGGTCAACCTCCAGCCATCCCTATCAAGAGGTCGCCTGCCAAAGGGAAACCCTGCTCTCCTCAGCCGGCGAGGGCCAATTGATGGGGGTCGGTAGCCTGCCGCGGGTCGCCCGTCAACTGGGCCCTAGGGTGGCCCGACCCGAGAACAGAGGAAGGCCTGCCCAGCAGACCACCCAGCAAGATCACTGAAAAACCTCCAATTAAGTAGGTAGCCTTAATTGCTCAGCTGCCCGGCAGGGCCTTGCCGCGTGCCGAGCAGGGCAATCAAGCCCCCTGCCTGCCTCCAGGGCGCTCTTGCCCCAGGCAGGACTATGGAGAACCGAGAACCCTTCCGTCATTTTGCCTAAGGTAAAAGGAAATGAGTGGACAAGGTGAGCCCACGTGTCACTCACCCGTCCACTCATTCTCCTCCCTCTCTCTCTTTCTCTCTTCTCTCTCTCTCTTGGAGGAAGGTATAAATACTTTCCCTCGTCCCACATACAAAAGGTTGGATTTTCTCTCTCTAGACTCTCACTCTAAAACTGCCACCTTACTCCTCACGAGTAAGGTTTCTCAAGGCATTTTCACGGACTGACTTAGGCATCGGAGAGGGTTCCCTCGGACACCCCCGAGGCCCTGTGCGTTCATTGTGCAGGGAGCAGACCGTCTTCGCCGGGAAGGTCCGACCATCGGAGTGAGGGAAAGGAGAGGTCAAAAGAAGTCAGACGAGTAACATCCGAGTAACATCTTAATCACAAGATCTGAATCCGAAGTCGGGTCTATTGTTTCCGTGACAGGAACAAATTAAATATTAGTTTTTATTTGTAATTTAAAATGTCGAGTCATGAATCAAGATTTAGAGGTCTTGACTCTTGACTTATGAAAAAACGGGTTGGACGAGTAGAGTTTACAAGTTAGGTCAAGTTTTGTTAGGTTGAATAGTAACGTACAAAAAGTGCTATATAATGCACGAGAACACAACTTTAGTATCTCTATGGACAATTGTAAAAGAGAGTAATGTACGAAAAGTGCTAGATAATTTAAGTTAAGATTGAACACAAAATCATATTCAAATAAAAGGATAATATATAAAGTAATAGTTAATTATATTGAATAAATTAGGGTCATCGCCTGACCTGTCCTGTTCAATCCGTTGGAAAGAAGAGATTAGTCTAAAAGTCCAATTAAAGTCAATCCATTCTTATGCCTATATTTTGTTAAAACTCTCATTTAACATATTAGAGCAATTGCAATAGAGGTATTTTTTTCTTGAGTTTGTCACCAAGAAGTCACTTAAACAAATTCTTCTATTGCAAGACAATATTTGTTCTTTAATTTAAGATTTGAGTTCTATAATAAGAACCCAGTTTGTAATAAATATGTTGGTAGTTTGAGTAATTAAAGTTACTTTGAAATGTGCAAATCCATTTTTAAATTGAACTATTTCAATAATTTTTTTTTGCTCACCCTTTAAATATTTCTTCCAACAATTCATCCTCAAACACTAACTTGGAGCTTCAAAACATCAACCGAAATTTGCAAATTCCAAAATGATATTATATTGTCATGTATTTTTAAATTTGAAGAAAACCTATTTTCCGTTTTCAATAATTTAAATTTAATTATTTTTTTCGCTTTTAAAATCCGAAATAAAAAAAATCAAAAGTAAATACTTCCTCTATTTCAATGAAGGCTTTCATCTAAAAAAAAGACACATTTTTTAAGGATAATAATAAAATATTCAAAAGTAGAGAGAGAGTAAAGTAGGTGAGTTACTTAGGTACGAGATAAGAGTGATACAAAAAAAAGTGGAAGTTATAAAGAAATTTACGAAAAAGTAAAAGTAGAAACTTTCATTGAAATGGAAGGAGTAACATAAATTAATGAGATCATTTAATTAAAAGTAGGATAATGAAAAGTAGGATGGTGAAAAGTGAGTCCAATTTAAAAAACTCATATAAAGTTCTTCTATTGGAGTCAAAAGTTCTTAAATATTGGAATGTGTGATATATGACATGACAATAGAATAATTTTATGTATAGTTCTTTTATTGCACTTGCTCTAACGGGTTATTTAGGATTGGGGTAAAAAAAACGGGTTCATGACCCTAAAAACTGAAGGAGTTATGTCCACTGTCCTACGGATTAACCCGCTTAAGTCTATGTATCCGATATGCCTTGCTAGAGGTCGATGTTGGGTTGACATATAAATGAGTTATATGTCTGGTAGTCTTAAGTGGGCCCATTGGGTCACACACAATGTGTATGTGATATTATTAATATATATCGATATATTAAATATATCGGGTCAGTAGTAATACGGACCCAGCTGCGTTGACGGGTTATGGTAATTAGTGTTATACTAATAATCTAATTATGGTAATTAGAGTTATATAAATAACCTAATTCTACCTTCTCATCTCCTATATAAGGAGGTTCATATGATGAACCAAGATATGGAATTAAGAGTATTGACTCATAATATATTCGTCTTATAAAGAGTTATAAGAGAGATATAGAGAGAAGTTGTGAGACAGTCTCACATACCTTTATACTAGCATATATGTCGCAGTTCCGTACCCGTGTGGATACCAAAGGAGGCATCACGTTTGGGGTGCTTTATTCTGTCCGTGGGAATTATTTATTCTGTCCGTGGAAGATTATTTATTCTGTCCGTGGAAGATTATTTATTCTATCCGTGAAGATTATATATATTTCTGGGTTTATTATACTTCTTATTAATACGCTGTTCCGCTGCAAATAAGGTATAATTGTTATCTCTCTACTTTTGTCTTTTCGGTTAATACTCGTAACAGGTCCTTGGGTTTAAGGGTTGTAACCCTACAGTGGTATCAGAGCCTCTGTTATGTAGTATTAATCAAATCGACCTGAATCTTTGTCTCATAATTGGTTATGAGGATTCTACCGCATATTAATTTGATTTTATTATTCCTTCTGAGAATTGTTCCCGTTGTTTTTTTAATCTCATAAGTTGTTTTGATAAGCACGTTTGTGCATGAGTTATGCGAATTACGTTTGATGTTGCCGTGCCACTATGAGAATTTGTTCTAGCTCCAATGTACTCCGTGGTATTTTTTTTTCTTCCATGCAATTAGTGATGAACTTTGACAGTAACTTTGAGCATGGATATGCATGTGGACGTATAACATGTATTTCATCAATATTATACGTTTATAATATCGGTTTGTCAATTGGTTTGGATTTGTTTTAATTTATGAATTTAAATTGTTATATTCTGAAATTTATTCATAAAATTAATTTAAGATCTAATATCGATTATATTTTAATTTAATTTTGTCCTAAATTGACTCACCATATTCTCCGATTTCTTTGTTGACGATGAGATTAATAAGATTAGTCAAGACTCGATTGAAATTGGGAACGTAAAATTTTTTGAACTTATTGTCAACGATGAGTCCTAATAAGATTAGGACAAGACTCATGTTTATTTTGGTGGACATGGAACGAATAGAGACATACTCGGTTGGCACGAGTATGACTCGGTAGGCACGGGTGTGTCTCGGTTGGAACGGGATGACCCGAGCGGCAAAGGTTTGACCAAGACGACACAATATTTACTCGGACGACATGGTGTCGGGTCGAGCGACGCTTTTAAGAAAAGTCGTTTTCTTGCGTTTGTGTGTTGATTATGTCAAAATGGATTATACTTTTATTTTTCCGAATCTATGAAAAATTAGTTTTCTAAATCGGTTAAATAATATTATGCATTTTAATTATCATATTATCATAAATAGATCGGAAAAGAGTTTCTCGAGTCTTATTTGATTTTGATGAATTGTTCATATTTATATGACAATTATAAGATGCAGATCGATTGTGAATCGAGTTTTGTATATCCGTTCAAATTTTCCGGGTGGGAAATTGTTCCTCGTAGTTGGAAAAATGAAAGATATTGGTAAAATTGTTCAAACCAAATAGCAATTATGAATTGTAATATGATTATGAATCAAAATATGGGATCTTTTAACTTGTTTTGTTTTATGCACAAATCACTAGTAACAATTGAAATATTATGTCATACGATGCATGAATTTTATTGTTTGAGACTTGTGTCCTGTGTGCTTAGAACAAATAGGTCGCCTTGTAAGTTGACCTAGTGGCATGGTTAGGACCCATATGCATTTAATCCCTCGCACAAATATTAAGTATTGCCTTTCCAGAATTGACCACTACAACAATTTAATATCATTGGTTGAAGTGACTGCCTAAGCGGTGCTTTGCCGATGTGTGTGGACTGAGTAGGTGGGTAACGGTTACCCACAGGTTCAGTCTGGTTTGCTTAACATTGCTATCAAGTCGGACTTGGGCTTTGAGGCAAATAGTTGGTGTCATATGATGACTAATTCCAACAAACCAAGAATTACATATTGATGTAATTGACAATGTTGTTGTCTACCTTTACTTTTGGAGCTTGAGCAGTGAGCCCAAGTTCACTTGAGCGACAAAAGGTTTAGGATCTTGGAATATTATGCGAACTTGAGGGTAGTTTTCATGATTTTATTTTTAAATTGTTTAAGATTATGAATATTAATTATCGTTTTACCTAGCATATAATTGTAGTTGTAATTTAGTCCCTTTATCACATTTATTAAAGATGAGTTTGAATTGTTCAACCTTGTCGATTGGTATCTTGAGAATTGTTTTCAAAATTAGAGATATGGATTTTGTTCTTGTGAAGGATAATTTCGATAAATTATAACCAGTGCTAATGTACAGTATGGACTGTATAATTAGAGTCATGGAGATGACTACTATAAGTACCAAAATCAATTGTTTCAATAAAGAGAACAGTTCCCATTGAGTGAGAAAATGTTAAAGATGATCCAATTAATCCATGTCATATGATGAATGATTATCTTGATAATCAGGAGAATTTTGGATGTTTCTTTCTAAAGAATTAGGAATTGAAATCGTTTCAATTAGTACTAAGTTTAGGTCACTTTATTATGAATAAACATGTGACTTAATAAAGTTTCTCACCTTTTAGCATGATATGTTAAAAGACGATTGAACATTGTATCAAGAAGGCAAATAATACAAATGTTCTATGAGTTCATTAAGAAAATTGCTTGAGATAATGATTAATAAATCTAAGATGTTGGTTAAAGTAAGGGAAGGATAATTGTTATCATATCCAAACTTGTTGCCAAATTTAAATTAGGTACGATTTTATTAGTCATTAATGTAATGACAAATATATGACGTTGGTAGATAACTTTCTAGAAGTGTCTAGAAATTCTGCAAATCAATTGAAGTATGACTTCATGTGTGTTTGTTACTGAAGTAATAGTTACTTTCATTCCACTGTTTTGGTATAAGATACTAAATGCAACTATTACATTGTGGATGTGATGGCTCAAAGAGGGTGGAATAATGGTATATAAGTGAAGTGTTCTATGATGAAATGGACAAACGTTGTTGTTTCATATATAAAAGAAAAATCACTTAATTTTACCATAAAGATGAATACTAGAATTGAATAATTGTTATTCTTGTACTAGTCATAAGCAAGGACATTGATTATGTTTCATGTATGGGCATGAAAAGTTTTGATAAAAGTAGAATAATTGTTGCTCTATATCTTGCAAGAATATGAGGTACAATAAGGCTAAACATGATTGTTGAGCTCTACATTCCTAGTAGTGAATGCTTTTATTTGTAACATAACGACCAAAAGGTTCAACTCCCTCGACCTGAATTTTACCCATCACGGCATTGTCTTTAATCCATGAGACAAGAAACATAAGAATAAGTTTCATAATGATGATATTATTAACCTTATTGATAAAGATCTACTGAGGTGAATGGATCTTGTTTAGATGGATAAATGACATTACAAGTGACTCCTATTAATTGTAGTGGGAGGGTACTTAGACTTGTTAGATCACACATATACAGATACGTGTGAGTTTAACTAGTGATGTTACAAAATGGGTAACATGTATGGTTTTGTTCATTTGATGAAATTGGAACTGAATGATTTGAATTGTTCAAGAAAATTCAGATGAAAGTACATGATCAACTTGATAAGTTGGTACGAGTCGTTCGATATGATTGAAACGGGGAGGAATTGAACTAAAAGATAGTGATCATCTTAGAAGTAGTGAAAAGTGTTTCAAACTACATCGAACCATATTTGATATGATTTAGTCTATGATGAGTCATATGCAGATTTTATTGACATTTTAGAAGATTATGCACTATAAAAGTCTTTGTACAATGTTGATGAGATTGTCCATGTAAGTCGGAGAATAGACACCATATGAGATATGGATTGAAATGTTCTAAAATAGTCTTTTCTTAATTATCAAGTCTTAAAGATTAAAGAAAATCGTTTTCTAGAACTTAGACTCAATTATGACATGTGTTTTATTAGGGATATTATGTTAACTCTACAAACCATCCAAAGAACGAAATTGTTTTGTTGCATGGAGTGGTATGTTTCTTTTAAAAATATGTGATTTCTAATAGAAACAGTGAGAGTAGAATCGACCTTGAATTGTTCAAGATTAACAGGAATTCTCTACAACCGTTGAAGAGGATATTGATGCATCCATGAAAAGTCATGATCATCTTACCTGCAAAATATTACCCTACATAGGTTTGACCTATGATGAAACAATAATGGGCAAAGACTCCAAAAGTCACATAAAATCTAATAGATTTCATATACCATGATTACCAAATATAGACTTTGGTTAAATGGGTCTTATAGTGAAGAATAGTCTTCAATATAAAGATGATGTGAATTGATATAAGAGTATATATGGAGCATAACTAGTAGTTAAGGATTGATCTCATAGTAATGACTATGGAAAAATCTTTTTTACAACATTATGCTTAAGTCTATTAGAATTGATTTAGCATTTTGATTGTCATCACTCATTTGATGAGTTTTGGACATATATATGTGAAATACATTTCTTGAAAGGAATGCAATATGATGTGTGTGCGACACATCGTATGAATTTCATATTATTAAAATTTCTAGGCAAATGTTAGTATTCCAATTTTTTTGGAGCATGGAGCAAGTATCTTCGTTTTCAATGTGGTAATTCAAATATGTTTGTTTTCCATTGAGACGAAGAAAGACAATGTGTACAAGAGGATAGTGGGAGTGCATTTATCATTATGATTTGGTATGTAAGTGACATACTTCTCTAACTAAACGACATTTGATGCTTTGCAAGAAATGTGTTTATTTTGTGCTCGTGTGACGAGTAGATACTAATCTAGTGAGTGTCACTAGAATGCTATCTAAGAATTGTTCTTTTGCGCTTAAGAAGCAAAAAGGGAATTATTTAAGAGATGTGCATGATGTGATAAGCGAATTATTGTAAACAAGTTACAACGATTCATGTTTCCAAATAGACAAAGATGACGTGAGATTGTAATCTCAGTAAATTTTGTTTTGGATAATAAGTTGTGTGTTGGAACGGTTCCAAAGGACAACTTTATGACTAATATTATAACTAAAGTTAGTGTCCTATTTCTTTTGAAGCAAATAGACGTTTGATTACGAATCAAACACACATTCAACTTTAAAGTTTATAAAGCAATTGTTGCTTATGAAACTAACAATTTACCTTAATTGAGAGAAGGTAGATTGATTATATGTTTGTAAATAACCAATACAAATGTTGTATGTCCAGAAACCTCCTCTACATAAAGATCATATTGTTATGATTGGTATAAGACGCATGAGCGAGTGGTCTTAGTACTTTTAGAGGTGTTTGGTTTAGTGGGGGTTATTTCGATAATTGATATATTTATGACATATTGTCATTTGGTTAATGTAACCGAGTCTTGTCCCTAAATAATTTACATTGATGAAATAGATCACTAAGTACGTGACTTAGTCTTGGAACTCTATTTGGATGATGTAATTATTTTGTCTCTAGTCAGGGTATTGTGTTGGGACATTTGAATACCTTTAAATGACTAGTGTGTGAGTTGGTTGATGACTAAGTTCCTTGAGTCATAGGTATTGAAATACTAAACCAGGCACACGGGTGTATGTTGGGAACATTTATTAGACAGACCCGCCGAAAAGGATTTTACTAAGATTTCGCTTAGTGTCAGTAAAGTTCTTTGCAAGTTATAAACTTGTACGGTCTTTAGACCTGAGTCTTTGACTATTCTGTACATGTGATGTGTATGCTTTGATATTATTCCTCGTCAGCTGTGAAAGGGGGCTATGAATGGTTATTGGGCATGCATGGATCATGTGATAGGATGTGGTTAGACAAGAGGGGATTTGCTCTTCCTTTATTGAAGGGAATTTATTGTTTCTTGGCCACTCGAAGAGTGTGACTTGTGCAAATGCGTGGCCGCGCTCAGATAGGATGATTGTCATCTATCTGCTCTTTTAACAAGTCAACTCAAAGATTCGAGTAAAAGATTGAGACATGTGAGGATGACACTTCTTCTTACCTCATTCTCAATTGGAGACAATAGTAGCAAAGAGACTTAACGCCGTTCTTGAGAGGACATGTACAAGTGGGAGACTGAAGGAGTTATGTCCACTGTCCTACGGATTAACCCGCTTAAGTCTATGTATCCGATATGCCTTGCTAGAGGTCGATGTTGGGTTGACATATAAATGAGTTATATGTCTGGTAGTCTTAAGTGGGCCCATTGGGTCACACACAATGTGTATGGGATATTATTAATATATATCGATATATTAAATATATCGGGTCAGTAGTAATACGGACCCAACTGCGTTGTCGGGTTATGGTAATTAGTGTTATACTAATAATCTAATTATGGTAATTAGAGTTATAGAAATAACCTAATTCTACCTTCTCATCTCCTATATAAGGAGGTTCATATGATGAACCAAGATATAGAATTAAGAGTATTGACTCATAATATATTCGTCTTATAAAGAGTTATAAGAGAGATATAGAGAGAAGTTGTGAGACAGTCTCACATACCTTTATACTAGCATATATGTCGCAGTTCCGTACCCGTGTGGATACCAAAGGAGGCATCACGTTTGGGGTGCTTTATTCTGTCCGTGGAAATTATTTATTCTGTCCGTGGAAGATTATTTATTCTGTCCGTGGAAGATTATTTATTCTATCCGTGAAGATTATATATATTTCTGGGTTTATTATACTTCTTATTAATACGCTGTTCCGCTGCAAATAAGGTATAATTGTTATCCCTCTAATTTTGTCTTTTCGGTTAATACTCGTAATAGGTCCTTGGGTTTAAGGGTTATAACCCTACAGAAAAACAACATGTCCGGTTGGTCGGGTTTGCGGGTTGGGTCGAAGTTCGAGTAAGATGATGACATACATACAAATATATTCGATGTGGAACGTCAAATGGTTAGCGAGTAAAAGAAATAGATAAACTCAATGTTCGCAAATCACATATTGATATTGCTCACAGACACAAGACCTGATGTTTTGGTTAACATCATTCGTTTCACCCAGGTAACTAATGTAGGCATTAGACATGTCAGACGGGTCGATCAAATAAGGGTCACATATCAGGTTATGATCATAATAAAAGACAGATAGTTTCGAACGCCTAATTATTGTTGCACCCGTGCATCGCACGGGCATCAAAACTAGTAGAGAGGTAAAGTTGTTTAATATTCACTCTATAGATTCTTTAGTATTCAAGGGAGTTTCTTCCAGGGTTACCGAATTCGCGATTCGTTCAAAATGAAGAATCCGATACGTAAAGTATTTCAAGAAATGTGATTCACAAATTCGTAAATAAATATCGATACGCTTGATTTACTTTAAGATTAATAAAACAAATTAATACTCCCTCCGGTCACTATTTTTTGCCTCATTTCATTAAAATACTTCTCATAAATATTCATGAAATGTGGCGAAAAATAAGGACCGGAGGGAGTAATAAAAAGGTTCCTTCTCACATAATTTCTAAATTTTTTAAATAGTTACGGATTTCTAAAGTTCTACGGAGTACATAAACTGGGGGACTACTTTTTACCGTCGGCGCTTTACTTCTTACCGTCGGCGTTAATTACGTAAAATGACGACTTTGCCCTTGATATTTATTCTCGAAATAATATTACTTTAACATTTTATAGATTATCGATTTATTAAAACTCGATAATAAAACCGTCTTTTTTTATTATCGTAATAAAACAAAACCGACTTCCTATATAATTAATATATGGAATGACGCAAAATGACAAGTTCTCCTTTGCAATTAATTCTCAAAATATTATCACATTTACATTTTATAAAGTATTGGTTTCTTAGAACTCGATAATAAAACCATTTTTTTGATTATTGTTACGCCTCTGATTTTAAACAGTTAATTAGATTAATTAACGAATTGATACAATTTAATAAACTTAATTAACAAATACGAGTAATACGCAAATTAAATCCTAATTAATCTATGACAATCAAGATTTATTATACAAATCGATGCAAATTAAAAGACAAAAAATCCGGAAATGGGTCGGGTCGAGTGGATTTTTTGACCCACTCAAGGGTCGTATTATTTTCTCTATAATACTTGAAAGTTTGATATGGAACATGAAGTATAAGGTGGTGAAATTGGTTACATGGACAACCTTTCATACAGGTGAAAGGATCAAACCCCTGACCAACTGACTAGGAACCAAATGACCAAACCACTGGACCAACATTAACATACTGATATTTCAAATAGTTGAAAACTACTTGTTTGGAAAAAAAAACCGGGAAAATGAACTTAGTCGAAAAATTTCTTCGACTCTCTGATGGGAAAGTCGACTGATTTTCTCAACTGGCCGATCCGCTTGTCGAGAAATTCAGTCGACTTCCCCATCCGAGAGTCGACGAAATTTTTCGACTAAGTTCATTTTCCCGTTTTTTTTCTTTTCGAAACAAGTAGTTTTCAACCATTTGAAATATCAGTATCTTAACGTTGGTTCTGTGGTTTGGTCATTTGGTTCCTAGTAAGTAGGTCAGTGGTTCGATCCTTCTCAATAGCGTTTTGTTTGTTGAATTATTTTTAAAATTTTCAAAAGACAAATATAAAGTGTAAACAAGAGGATTCAAACCCGGTTCACCTGTATGAAAAGTTGTCCATGTAACCAATTTCATCACCTTATACTTCATGTTCCGTATCAAACTTTCAAGTACTATAGAGAAAATAATATGACCCTTGAGTGGGTCGAAAAATCCACTCGACCCGACCCATTTCCGGATTTTTTTTCTTTTAATTTGCATCGATTTGTATAATAAATCTTGATTGTCCTAGATTAATTAGGATTTAATTTGCGTATTACTCGTATTTGTTAATTACGTTTATTAAATTGTATCAAGTCGTTAATTAATCTAATTAACTGTTTAAAATCAGAGGCGTAACAATAATCGAAAAAACGGTTTTATTATCGAGTTCTAATAAACCGATACTTTATAAAATGTAAATGTGATAATATTTCGAGAATTAATTGCAAAGGAGAACTTGTCATTTTGCATAATTCCATATATTAATTATATAGGAAGTCGGTTTTAGTTTATTATGATAATCGAAAAAGACGGTTTTATTACCGAGTTTTAATAATCGATAATCTATAAAATGTTAAAGTAATATTATTTCGAGAATAAATATCGAGGGCAAAGTCGTCATTTTACGTAATTAACGTCGATGGTAAGAAGTACAGCGCTGACGGTAAAAAGTAGTTGCGATAAACTGTAAGCAAGTACGAAATGATGTATTTCCCATGTTATCTCACACTTCCCAAAGTTTCTACCCCTCTTCATCTTCTAAAGTTTCTTTCACCCTCTTCATCTTCTTAAAGCCCCATCACGGCATCATCATCATCATCATCATCATCATCATCATCATCATCATCTTCTTCTTCTTCTTCTTCTTCTTCTTCTTCTTCTTCTTCTTCTTCTTCTTCTTCTTCTTCTTCTTCTTCTTCTTCTTCTTCTTCTTCTTCTTCTTCTTCTTCTTCTTCTTCTTCTTCTTCTTCTTCTTCACTTTTATGCAAATTAAAAACCCCTATCTTCACAATTTGTGAATATATGAAGTTATCACTGCCGAAAGCTACTGTGGGTAGTAAAATACGAAGGTAAGCTTCATAATTCTCCACTTTTTCATAATCTATGACCGTGTTCTGGTAAATGGAGTAAATTAAGCATGAAATATTTGATTCGTTATTTTTCACATACGATTCGCGAATTCAAGGTTATTGATTCGAGACCGTATCACGAATTGATACGAATGATTAAATTCATGATTCTGACCCCTGGGAGCAAATTAGGTAACCCTGGTTTCTTCAATGATATCAACTAGGATACCCTAGCCGGACACAAGATTTTATAAACTATCTCCAGTTTACTAGATAAAGCCTCCTGACTTTATATCCGCATGCATACTGGAGCTGAAAAGTAAATGGTAGATCATGTTTGTGCCTACAATGAAGGTGGATTCAATGAGTTACTTTACCTTTCACTCATTCCACTAGTAATATCATCTTTCTTCAAACATTTTACCTCTCTAAAAGAGAGCTTCTCACTCTAAATTCTAAACTCAAGAAACTGAATTAAAAACCCTAACTTTTTAAAACCATCATCTTTAACCCTAAAACCTTCAAAATCTACCCTAAAAATTCCAAAATATTTTTATCCCATCCACGATCCAAAATCTACCTACTTTCTAACAGAATCTGTAACACCCCAGCCACCACTTGTGGACTGTATGTGGCATCACTTATGACGCTCAACAGGTCGTGTACTGTCCCCACAAATCAACATGAGTCTTTTCCAGCGCATTTTGACCCCACTCATGCGCATCCTGGAACCTTCCCAGGAGGTCACAAATCCTTAGACTAATCTCAGCCAAGCACGCTTAACTGCAGAGTTCTTTTCCATGGACAACCAGAAAAGAAAGTGTACTTTGTTTACATGAGTAGTACTATCAATCCCTTTAAGCAATCATCCGAGCCCCTTAAACCATATCCAATACACACTCCTCTGAGCACCAGCCATATCCAATATATACTCTTTAAACTCGGGGTATTACAGAATCCCCTAAAACTCTTCACATTCCTCGGACCGATAAAAGTATTGAAGATGAGGGATCTTTACATCTTCCATTGTGCATGTGTCCTACGACATGCATGAACTTCTTTCTAAAGGTTATGCGTGGATTTATGGGTCCATGTGTGTCGGTTTCCCTTAGAATTTCTTTCTATGGAGGTGGCACAGCTTATTGGTCTACTCATAAGTGATTTTTACCAAGTTGATGAGGAGTTTGATCTCATCCCAGATAATGATCATTTACGCATTAAAGCCTCGTATGTATCTTTCTGAACCTCTTGTCACTGATTTGTTCCTTGCATGTGGTGATAGCTATCTAATATGGATACAGTTCAAGTCTGAGGACATTTTCAAGTATTGTGTTTGTTGTAGAAGGGTGGGGCACAAAGCTATTCATTGTCGTGCACTAGTAGAATTTAACTGATTGGCATCGGTTGTAAACAATCATTGGTATAGAATTTCCAGTGATGCCAATCAAGGCGATGCTAATGACGAACCAAATTGGCATCGTTTTACAACTGATGCAACTTTTACGAAGGTGGCATCGATCACAACCGATGCCAATTTCACATATAGGCATCAGTTGTGACCGATGCCTCTTTCACAACATTGGCATCAATAGTCCTTAACAGCCGATACCAATTTTGTGAAAGTGGCATCAGTTATATAGTCGATGTCGTTTTATCAAATTAACGTATTTTTATGCACGTTTTACGTACAATGACCTATAGTTTTTTTTTCAAATGCTACACAAAATGTAGGAGCACCTTCATTATTATCATTTGAACATTTGAAAAATCCAAAAGAATAAATACATGCAAAATTTATTTAATAACAACAAAAATCCGTACAATCATCCACAAAATAAATCCGTACAAATAAATACATGCAAAATAAATCTTGTGCTATATAATTATTTACATAAAAACCATTCACTAGTATAATTGTCTACATAAAAATTCTACTCTAACGTCTAAGTCAATCATTCACTAAGTCATTATATTATCTTTGCAATATAGAGCCCCAAGCTCCCGAATCTCGTCCATTTCTTTAGTTGTAATTGCTTAACCTGAAAATATACAAGAACGACAACGATATGATCTCTAAAGATGATAAATATACAATCACTTCAAAATAAGATTGCGGTAAGAACTATAAGAAATAAGAGAGGCAGTTAAACACATTACATAAATGAATTCTTACTTGAATTTGAATTAATCCTCTTACAGTAATTGAAAAAAGAAAAGTCAAGAAATAAATGTTCCTCATAGCAAGAGTAGCTCTTCTTTTCAATTAAGTGGTTCTGTTGAAATCTCTAACAATGGAGTAGCAAACTATTACAGAGAGTCTTATTATTGTGTATTTTTTATTTCTGTTAAAAAAGGATAGACATCCCAGACCTAAAGAATGTAATAAGTAGAGTCCAACAAAAACAACAACAAAAGAAACCAACAATACAGTTTCAAAAGAGAAAGAGACAAATTTGAGTTCTTCATTTGAAATGAAAAAAGGCGTGAACGAAAATACCTTACCTTGGTTTTACATTCAGAGGAAGATTGCATTAGTTACGAACCCATAATCTCCTGATCATAGAACATATCCCCCAAAACTGCAGCTTCAAATTGATAGAAATACATCCTGAATTTGAGCATTAAAACACAGTACTTATAAGTTAAAAAGAAGCCTAAATCGAGTCAAATGCATCCATTGCTTGTGTATTGAGAAGATCATAAAACTGTGTCGAACCTGAAAACTCACATTCTTACACCAAAACACACCTTTGTCATTCAGCATGCTTTCACTAATAAGGTTGCCTACTTCTCTTTAAACAGTGGCACTTAACTTAAGTTGGAGTGAAGCATGGCAGCTTGTTATCATAAATGCAACAGACCAATAACTAGAATTTCGAAGGCCTAGAATTTCATACCTTATTGTTATATATACATATGAAGTACAATATTAGTGAAATGTTTCATCTTTAATTGTAGTAAACGGTTAATTTCATTTCAGGTTATTTGAATTAATCCAACTTTGGCAAGTCTAGTCATATTTTACCCTTAAGAATGATCCCCCTCCAGTCTAGAGTAGCTAATACCCCCTGAGCATAAGGAATAACTAAATTATTTATAAATCATTTTTATGAGTGGTTTGGTTACCTTTTGAAACATGACGAGGAACGAGTTTAGTGGGTAGCCTGTAATGGGTCATAATTCCACATGAAAGTGGAGCTACGGTAATACCAATCAAGGTAGAGCATCTTTACCTTTTTCCTGATATTTATTTACGAAGGATATAAATTAGTGCAGACAAGTAATATGAGACCATAAAGACACTTTAATGTTTTAGCACCAGTAATAATCCTTGTAAAGATGCTAAGAGACATGGATTTAAGAGTTGGGCATTAATAGGGTCTTACACTCTTACAGGAATAAGATCTTCCAAATCAATTACTCCGTACTTAACAAGAGTGAAAGTCATAACTCCTTACCCGTTGACTATTTGTCATGTGCACGTTGTCTTTTTGAGTTGGGTCCATAATTGGTGGTTCTAGCAACATGTATCATTTAAAAATCTTAAACATTCACTCGAACATCGTTAACTTACACTATTTATCAGTACAATTATCAATTTAATACGTAGCACAAAGTGGAGAAGTCAGGTTTGAGGCACACGTTGATCGACTTTCTCCAAAAATTATCAGAAGTTCTCCCAACCGAAACAAGGAAAACCTTATAGTTAGCTTACAACAAGAAACGTCAGCCTTCTATCGTAATAGCATCAGAAATACTCTCAATTTATCCGGTCTCAAGACAAGTGGGATGGAACTCAAATATTTCATGTAAGTTTATACCCCTTCTTCCACTACTTTGGATTTAATTCTACCATCTCTTTTATTTTATCTTTCTCAATCGCTTCTCTCTTTCGCTCAACGTTTTCCATTCGCACAATTTGATAAAATGATCTGTGATAAGCAACCTTGGGTTTTTCATTTCCAAGGCGTTCTCTAGTGACATTGTTGTCGATACAATTGTGACGACCCACTAACATCTATCCATATTCATCCAATTTTTCGCGGAGATGGGTTCAATAAAATTCCTAATTCATATACTATAACTATAGAAAAATCTTAGATGCAAACATAGGTTATGGGCAGAGCATAACTAAACAAACCAAAATGAAAGGTAACAACGAGGTCTAGTATAGGTTTGGAATGATTGAATCCTTGATTATTACATGCTTCATGAACAAAAACTAAGAAAAAAAAAATCCCTAATTCAAGCAATAATTAATGCAACTAGATAAAATATAACAAAAAAAATTGACAATTATGAAGAAGTTACCAATTTAGAGGCTAGGCAGAGGAGGGAGAAAAGTGGAGAGTGAAGAATGAAGCAATCCTATAGGGTTTTTAATTTGATGGTGTGAAGTACGGATAACCTCCATTTAGATTAGGTATTTGAGGATTTTAGTTTGGTTTTGACGATTAGGTAAACGTTGTGCGGTTGTGCCTAGAGGTAGAGGTGGCAATCGTGTCGGGTTTGGGTCAAGTTAAGACGGGTCGCGCGAGTCATATCGGGTTTGGGTTATATTGGGTCAGCATACTCTTCAGGGTCGGGTCATTTTCGGATCAATTGATATGTCGGTTACATTGGGTTTAGGTCGGGCTATTTCGGTCTAGTTAATACAAAATATTAATTCAATGTTTTCCAAATAAGTTTAATTATTTATCACTAGTTGATTTAATTAATTTGTTAGTACTAGTCTAGAACCCGCACAAACGTGCGGCATATACCTTTTATCATCATTTATAAGAGAACTTTTTTATTTGATAATCGTATTAAATAATAAATTTTTTTTTAGAATGTTTATAAAATATACTTAAGTTTAATACGGAGTATTAGTTTGTTATTAAATGATACAATGTATATTAATGATTGTAATTAAACATGAAAACTTGGGAGTATAAATGATACTCCTTGACAAAAATATAAACATGAATGTATTTGCATGTTTTTAAATAATGATATTATTCATAATAAAAAAAATTTAAATATTACTGTAATAAAGTGTTAAACCTAAAATATATGTTATTATTACTAATATTAAATAAAGAGGTTAATAAAGGGAAAAACTTACTCTTTTAGTTAATATAATTGATTAATTACTATTTTAATTAAATTAAGTCAAATAATACCTAAATAAATATTTTCAGTATTTTTTTTCTATATTTTGATTTATCATAAAAGTTAATTTTTATAAATGGAAATTTTGTAAATATGATTTAATTGTTGATTTGTATCATAATTATTTGTTTCCATAATTAAAAATTAAAGTTTTTGGAGGGAAAACTTTTAATCTCATTCCGCCACCTAAACAACATTTATTCTCTTAGTAGTAAAGAGGATGTTAAATGTATAAAGTTATATTCTAAATCACTTTCATTTGAATCACACTTTCATTTGAATCAATCTTTAGGCTTAATAATTGTCCGATCGTCAATCTTATTGAGTCGGGTTGGTTTCGGGTCGGGTTCGTTTCTGGTTTTGGTCCTCAGTCATCGGGTTATATCGGTTAACAAGTAACATGTGAGTTGGCTTGGGTCGATTTTAGGTCGTTAAATTTTTGGGTTCTAATGGGTTGGGTGGCGGGCCGGGTGGGTCAGATCGGTTTGGCGGGTCGAGTCAGCTTTTGTTAGATCTACCTAGAGGTGCCCATCAAGTGAGCGGGTTGTGTTCAGGTTGGTTATGGGCCGGGTTATTTATAACTTTTGTGTCTAGGTGGGTCGAGTTGAGTTGTCGGGTCTGTCGATTTGTGGTCAAGTTCGGTCATTTGGATCATTTTCGGGTCGGGTTATATTCGGGTTTGACTCATTATCGGGTCGGCATAAGTTTGATTTGGGTTAGTCTGGTTTGGTTTAAACATCAATTTATTATTTGATTTTTTTTATTTGTCATTTATTATAAGAATCTGAATCTTTATAATCCGAGTATATGACTATATCACTGAATACAAACGGTTCAAATTTTCATTTTTTCCCATTAGTTTTGAAACATAATTTTGTACGAAACTCTAAGTAAGAATACTTAGTTGTGATTGAGCATTAAAAGTATAAAACTACAGGTATTACGAATGATGGAATTTAAAGAATATGTCTCGAAGTGGCAATCGACGGGGCCGGGTCCAGTTTGGCTTGGATCAGGTCTTGTCGGATTAATTATTAGTCGAGTCGAGGTAGGTGAAATTATAACGATTTTTGTAAAGGATTTTCATATATTTTAAAACAATTTTTCTTTAATATTTACTCGTACAAGTTATTTTTTGGATTTTATAATAACGATGTTTGGTTAAGAACATGAAGAAATATAGAAGTTGAAATGTACTTGAGAGAATGTGTCTGTTACTGTCAAAATGGGTTACAATATTGTTTAAGCTATCTAGAAAATAGGAAACAAATAAACTAATTCCTAAAAATACTAGGCCAAATATGTGTTAGTCAAAGATACACAAAATACAATATTCGGTTTCCTATGATCATCCAAATATTTACCGAAATATTTACGCCAACACCCCCCCTCAAGTTGGAGCATGGGGATCCGAAATGGCCAATTTGGCCAATAATTTCAAAAACTGAGGACGTCCAAGAGCTTTTGTAAGAATGTCAGCGAGCTGAGCGGTGGTGTTAACATAGCGAGGTAGAATAGTGCCACGTAATATTTCATCGCGAACAAAATGACAGTCAATCTCGATATGTTTCGTTCGCTCATGAAAAATAGGATTATTCGAAATATGCAATGCTGCTTCACTATCGCAATGTAAACGAACAGCTTGGGGATGCTCAAAACCCAAACTCCGAAGCAAACCTTTTAACCAGAGAATTTCACATGTAGCGGAAGCCATAGCACGATATTCTGACTCAGCAGAAGATCGAGACACAGTAGCTTGCTTCTTAGTTTTCCAGGAAATTGGAGACCCACCGAGAAAAACAAAATACGCGGTCAAGGAGCGGCGAGTTATTGGACATCTGCCGTAGTCAGCATCACAATAGGCTTCTAACGTCAAAGAAATATTTGCCCGTAACATAATACCTTGACCCAGATTTCCTTTTAAATACCGAACCACACGAACCAAAGCATCCCAATGAGCTTGCGAGGGAGACTGCATGAATTGAGATAATATATGAACCGAATAACTTAGCTCGGGACAAGTAAGCGTAAGATAAATCATCTTTCCGACTAGCCGACGATATCTAGTAGGATCCGAAAATAACGATTGTAAGGAAAGGGCGAGCATGTGATTTTCTTCAATGAGAACGGGAGTGGGTTTGGCTCCAAGATGACCCGTCTCAGCTAAAATGTCGAGTGTATATTTTCATTGGCAAATAAAAATTCCACTCGAGTTTCGTGCAGCTTCCAAACCCAAAAAATACTTGAGTTTTCCCAAGTCCTTCATACAGAAACAAGAACTCAAATAATCTTTTAATTTAGTAATATAAATGCTATTGTTTTCGGCGATCACCAAATCATCAACATACACAAAAATATTTATGACAATATCATCTTTGCGATAAATAAACAATGAATGATCGGAGGGACCATGAGAAAAACCATAAGAGCATAGAGTCGTTGCGAATTTATCATACCAACACCTCGGAGATTGACGGAGTCCATATAAAGATTTATGGAGACGACATACCTTACCATGATGCCCATGACCAAAACCGGGAGGAAGACGCATATAAACCTCCTCGGACAGATCTCTGTAATCCCCTAGAGATTCTAACGCAATACAGTGGCGGAAACACTGTAGAGTTGGGATTAAAACACACTGACAAACTATATCTTATTAAAAGAAATGGTAAGTCAATACAAATGCCTCTTTTTACAAAAGGGCTAAAAGGAAATTCTCCAAACGGGTTTATACAAATCCATAAATTACATGAATGAAGAAAGAGTAGGATCCACGCTACTCGCTAGCTCACACCCAAAAACCCAGCAACAAATACCTGTCATGTTATAAACATAACAGCCACGTCAGTGGGGAGTAACTCGGACGTTCTCCCAGCCATATTATACCATATGGAAAAATAATAGTATTACTATATCAAAATAGTTAAAATGGAAAACATTAAAACGATATAATAAAAATAAGTTTTCAGCGTAACTTAAAACATTTGCCAACCTGCAAATCAAAAATCAACCAATAATAATAAAAATATTCAAAATGACGTTATGGACAGGAGTAGTGATGAAGGCTAGACTTTCACTAGGAGAATACTAAAACTAGCTTCGAGAGCTTAGTTCAAACAAATCAAACTTCGGTCCCTAACTAGGCTACTCAACCATAATAGGACGGCGACTTATAAATGCGTGGCCCTAGTTTAAGATAATATGCACACCCCTCCCGAGCACCATAAATACTCAGTTCAACCCGACGACGTCTTACACTGCGAGGCACGAGTTTAAGGTCAAAATGTACACATACTCCCGAACACCATATATGCTCGGTTCAACAACCAATGTGCCCCATAAAGACACACCAGCCTTATAGCTGATGGCAAAAACGTAAACCCCAGAATATATTACTCTAAACCTCACACCCGTCCTTATTCCATAACTCCAAAACATTCATTATCGGTAAATTCAAAAGATAATCAATATAAATAATGTGAGAAAAAGAATAAACATTTTATATAAAAAGGAAACTTTCTACAAATAGAAACTTACTAATTATAGAAACTTACTTAAAATAGAAAGTCTTATAGAAAATACGTAAGTTATTAAAATAAGTGAGATATATAGAAATAGCATTTCTAATAAAATTAATAATTTATTATTATCGTCGTTATCGTAACTTTAATATATTTCTAAATTCCTTACTCAAAATATAAATAAAATATAATAAATCAATGTATAGTATTTTATAAATAATTAGGAAATCGAGTTAGAATTATAAATTTTAGAAAAGAGATGTTTAAAGAAAAACGATATCAAAATTTATTGAGTCAACGAGTTTTATAAAATAAACAAGATTTTATAAAGCTTTCAAATTAGTTTTAGCAAATCGATTTTATCAATAAATAATACTTATTTTACTAAAAATAATCAATCGTATACAAATGAGAAATTATTAGGGAAATTAGTCTCGATTAAAAAAAATGTATTTAAAAACAAAATCGACTACTTTCTCACTTATTAATATAAGTCGTAAAACGAAATTAATTTATTGAACAAATATACAAATCTCGATAAAAATACGATTTTGAGTTAAAAATTATAAATAACAATATATGACGAAAATATGAAATCGATATTATTTAGTTACTAGTGTCACGATAACCAACAAAATAATATAACGATCGTAAATAATTAAATTACTAACGATTTATAAAATGATATCCAAAACTTGTAAAATATTTATAAGGCATACGATTTAAAGTTAATATAATTAGCAATAATAAATAGCTAAAAAAAAATAGAAAACCGAAGTTAAAATATTTACTACATACTACTACTCAAACATACGATATAAAATCGAGTAACGTCCTAAAGTTACCTTGAGTCGAAAAGATAACCCCGAAACATCTGCCCGTCTAATAGCCTGACCTCCATACTTGAATTCCAAAGTCGTCTTGAACACTCGTTCCAGTAAAACTTCATACTCCAACGGAATCGGGAAAGAAACAGAAATAAAGGAACCGGATTAAGGATCGATAAACGAATTGAGGAACGAACGAGCCACAAATCAGGAGGAAACAGCGGCTGTCGAACAACTAACAATAACAAACGGCGAAAACAAAAATAGGATGAAAACGAGCGAAGAAGAAGAAGAAGAAGAAGAAGAAGAAGAAGAACGAGAAAGGAGAAGACAGACAGAGAGACAGAAAAAAAAATTGACAACCGAACTGCATAAAACCACAGTAACAAGACCGATTAGCCACGACAAAAAGTGACGAAACAGGAGCAGCAATGGTACGTAGAACAGCAGGAAACACAAGTAACAAGAATGACTCGAAAGTCGAGACAGAAAAAGAGAGAAGACCGAGAAAAAGGAAGATGAGAAACGGGACCGAAATCGACTTATATAGCAGCAGAAATGCTAGTAACTGAAACAGCAGCAACGATACAAAATGAAGCAATAACATCGACTAACAACTGATACGAAGCCAAAAGAACAGTAGATTATCGACAGAAATCTGCATCAATAACGCAGCCGCAGAAAGACGAGGGGCAACGAACCAACACAACAGCAGAAGGCGTCACACAAGATTGAACAACAAGGACAAGACAAATCGAAACGACGTGAACAACGAGAAACAGCAAAAACAATCGTGAACAGCGGGAAAAAGGAGGAGAACTACCTTCATTACTAACTCCGAGGAAGGTGAAAGTAGAAACACGACTGCGAACAAACAGCAGCAGGACCGCGCGCGAACGAAAAACAGAGCAACAAAACGCGGCAGCAGCAAGGCGAGAAGGACCGAGTGACATCGGACAGCATCATCGATACAAGGAACAAAGGGAAACTAATCAACAACAAAGCAGCGAGAAAATCATACAAGAGAAGAAGAAGAAAACTGAGAAGGGAACGTAATCGTATAGCAGTAACAGCAACCGCGCAGTACAGTAGATCAGAACCAAATCGCATCCAAAAAAGAGAAAAAACAGAGGGGGAAAAACAGGACGCAGCAGCAGCGGCAAACGAGCACAACAGCAGCTGGACGCAACAGCAGCAGCGAAGAATTGCAGCAGCATAAACAGATGAAAACAGAGGGAGATCGGTGGATGAAGATTGACGAAGAAAATAGCGGATGTAAGGGAAATAATGAATGGGAAACGAATGAAACTGGGGATGAAAAAAAATGAAGCGGTGGGAAAATGAAACAAAATCAGGAAGAGGGGAAGAACTTAAGTGGGAAGAACGTGGATAGTGGGAAATGAAGGGTCCCATCAAAAGAATTAGGAAAACGGAGTTAGAAAATACGTTTTAGTCAAATGAATTGGTAGGAGACGAAATTCGTAACGATAAGTTGACTGACCCATGAAATAGAATACAAAAAACGAATAATTAAAATTAATATATAATCGGCCATCAAATAAAAAGAGTAAATAAAGTACTCGAGACGAAAACGAAGCTTATAGAATTAAATAATTAGATGATGAAATAGTATTTACTCGATAATTAATAAATCTTCATTAAGGTGAATTAAATTGATTTCTCGAGGAAATGAAATAAATATTTTGACGAAACTTTAAATAAATGACCTTCGAGCCAAAATAGAAATTTGAGCTTAAATATAAATAAATAAATAAAAATTTAGAATTTAAATCGTCGAAATAGACTTTCGGTAAGAATTAAATTTAATGTATAAAATAAATCGAAATAGAATTAAAATATGTTTCCGAGACAAATAAAATTTTAGGAGTTTGAAACGATTGAACGATAAATGCGTTTTATAATAATTTTAAGAATTACGAGTTAAATCGGAAAAATAATAAAATACGAACAAAATTTTAATTTAATTTAAATTTATAAAAATCAGGGGTGTTACATCTCTGTGAAGAAAAGCATTTTTGCACGTCCATCTGGTGCAACTCCCAATTATTAATTGCCGCCAAAGTGAGGAATGTTCGAACCGTGACCATCTTTACTGTAGGAGCAAACGTCTCACCAAAATCAATGCCTTCTTCTTGATGGTTTCCAAAAACAATCAATCTCGCCTTATATCTTTTGATTGATCCATCAGACTTGCGCTTAATTTTATATACCCACATCGATCCTATAGCCTTTTTATATATCAACAGGAAAATCGACTACAGACCAAGTGCGGTTGGCCTCAAGAGCGTTAATTTCTTCCTCCATAGCTCACTTCCAGTTTGGATTGCAAACGACTTCTTTAAAAGAAGTCAGTTCTGTTTCATTAGAGATAGCTGCAAGGAAATGCTGATGGGCAATCGAAAATTTATCACAATTAACATAATGAGTGTGGCAGGCTTAGTACTTGGGGAGAAGGATTCGATGAAGTACTTGTGGCAGGCTTTTGCAATGTTCAGTAGGGCCTCGAGGCTTAGTATAAGTGTGGGTAAATCACACGCGTACTTTGCTGGGGTTGATGAGGACAGGAAGGCCGAGATACTCCAGTATTCAGGCTGCGTTGAAGGTACATTCCCTTTTCGTTATCTTGGATTGCCTATTCAGAGTAATCGATTAGGGAAGATTGATTGTGTTAAACTGATTGCTCGCATTATAGCGAGAATTTCCAGCATTGGCGCGCGCAAATTGTCATATGCGGGCAGATTGACTTTGGTCCAATCTGTGCTTTCTCAATTACACAATTATTGGGCCATGTTTTTTATTATCCCGAAGTTTGTTATGGCTCGGATTGGCTCTATTTGCCGTAATTTCTTATGGGAAGGAGGTGTGGAAGGAACTAATCGAGCATTAGTGAGTTGGGAGAAATTATGTTGCCCGAAGGCTGAAGGAGGATTGGGTATTAGAGATTTGCACATTTGGAATGAGGCTGCTGTGGCTAAGTTGGCTTCGTGGGTGTTTGATCAACCGGATCGTCTTTGGGTCCGTTGGGTGAATAACATCTATCTGAAGGGTGGTGAATGGCGTGATTATCAGCCAAACACTGATGCTACTTGGGCGTGGAGGAAAGCTTGTCAGGTAAAGGACAAAATTAAGGATATGTTTGTGAATGGTCTTTGGCATGGGTCGAGCATTCGATATTCGATTTCTAGGGCCTATCACGAATTAAGGATTTCTAGACCGAAGGCTACATGGGCTAGACTCGTTTGGAGTGGTTGAAGTGTCCCGAGACATAGCTTCATTTCTTGGCTAGTGTTTAGGGGGGCTTTAAACACGAAGAAAAAATTGGCAAGGGTTGGGGTCGCGAATTCTGACCGGTGCTACTTTTGTGAGGCGGAGGAGGAGAATCTTGATCACATGTTTTTCGGTTGTAATTGGAGTGCTCGGGTGATGGGATTGCTAAGTGAATGGGTCGGGAAGTCGATTCTGCGGCTTAATGGTCTTGATTGGGCAAGTAAGATGCGAGGCTCCAAGCTCCAATGCAACATTATGAGAGCAATGATTAATGCAGCGATATATCACATACGGAGGAGTCGAAACATATGCAGAATTGAAGGAAAATTGCAGCGTCCACAATGTATTGCTAAATTGATCAAATCGGATGTTAAGAATAGAATAATGTGTAAGATCAAATATCCGATACAGCCTAAAGATGCTAGATGGCTACATAAGCTGATGTAGTCACTTATTTGTACATTGATCACACACACACACACACACACACACATATATATATACTTACCCTTTACCAAAAAAAAACGTAATGAGCAATAGGATACGGAGTACCTTTGACGGAAATTGGTGGGTTGAGCTGCTGTGGAGGAACCAAAGTCGTGTTAATTATTTTATCAATTTTATCCCAACTCACATAATCTTTGTTGCGAGAATTATCATTTGGTACGTCGACCACGACCCATATTTTCGACATCTGTAGATGGAATATTTGCGTCGAAATTTGGTACGTCAGTTGCTGCAGTTTCAGTTTCAGAGTCTGCAGGACCAGATTCTGTTTCAGTACTGGGTTCTGTTTCAGTGTTTGGAGCAACACCAGACCCCCCCTCGACATCAGCACTAGTTGACGATGGTAAGACAACTGACTCAACATCACAGAAATCCTCCTCGGGAATGTCGAGATCAGAGGTCGTTGATAAAGTTGCAAACGGAAATTGAGTTTCAATAAATTTTACATCCCGAGACGAAAAATAATCCCCGGACTCAAGATCATACAAATTCCATCCCTTTTTGCCAAACGGGTACCCAACAAAGACACAACAACGAGTACGGGAATCAAATTTATCACGGGCGTTTAAATTCTTCGCATAACATAAACACCCGAAAACCCGAATCAAGTCCAAGTCTGGTTCTTTGTTAAAAAGAAGTTCAAAAGGAGTCTTATTCTTCAAAATTCGAGTGGGGGTTCGATTTATCAAATGAGCGGCAGTCAAAATACATTCACCCCAAAAATCAATAGGTAAAGAACTTTGAAATTGTAATGCACGTGCGACATCTAAAATATGCCTATCTTTTCGTTCTACCCGAGCATTTTGTTGAGGGGTTTTAACCATTGACGTTTGATAAATAATCCCACGTTCCCGAAAATAAGGTATAAGACCCCGGAATTCCGTTCCATTATCACTCTGAACAACTTTTACATGACATTTAAATTGGTGAGTAATAAGTGCAAAAAATTCACGCATGAGACGAGGAAGTTCGTCTTTAGTCTTCATCAGATAAACCCAAACACATCTCGAAAAATCATCAACAATGGATAAAAAATAACGGGAATCACAAGCCTGATTCGGTTGGTATGGTTCCCAAACATCACAATGTATCAAATCAAACAAATGTGCAGCATTGTTTTCGCTTATTGAAAAAGCAAGACGGGTTTGTTTAGCCCGGAATCAAACATCACAAGCATTAAAGGAAAATTTACTAGAAAAATTAGGAAAGTACTCCATTGCTCGAATAGAAGGGTGCCCCATGCGTTGATGCCACAGTTCCTTGCTACTACATGCATTTCCCGTCACAGTATTAACACGTTTTGGTCCCTCCATGATCAAGTAAAAGAGTCCGTCCACGAGCTCACTCACACCAATCGTCGTCGAAGGAAGGTCCTGAATCGAACATTGCACATTAGAAAATTGGATTTGTACATTCTGAGACTTGAGTAATTGCGAAACTGACAGCAAATTACAATGAAAATCCGGGACAAATAACAAATTAGAAAGACTTAATTTATCATTGATACGGATTGTCCCTGCCTTCTTTTCAACCATACTCATACCTTTAGGGAGACCAATATTCATGGGTCGAATTGGATGACACGAATCAAACAAACGCTCATCACAACAAACATGGGTCGAAGCCCCGGTGTCAATAATCCACGAGAGAGTGTTCTTACCATTAAGACGAGTCATATTAGCAGCAACCTGAGACTCACCCACCACGGCATTTGCCTGAGGAGCAGCATTGCTGTTCGCGTCCCCGGAGCGGTTAGATGAGCGACGCGGTTCACGATCAGCAGGGTAGCCATGCTTCACCCAACAAGGGCTTTCGGTGTGTCCCTCCTTTGTACAGTGGGTACACTTATAACGAGGTCGACTACCCTTCGATGAACCCGCTTGTTTGTCATCTTGAACAGCGAGAGCCATAGGGGTCGCAACATCGTCACGAGACTGAGTTAAAGAACGAACCTCTTCCTCTTGCACAAGGCGGGAGTACACCAATTGAATCAAGGGTAAGGGTTTGGAGTCGAGAATCTGGGAACGATCCGTAGCATAAAATGATTCAAGATCCATGAGAAAACCCCTTACCTGATCCGCTTCTCTCTCTTCTTGTGCAAAGTAGAGTTCAAATTACATTGACATCCGGAGCAATTGCACGACGGTAAAGCATCGAAATCGTTGATATCATCCCACAATTTCTTCAACCTGCCATAATAATTCATAATGGACTCACTCGACTTCTGCTTACAATCCAACAAATCACTTTGGATTTGGTAAATTTTAATCTCGTTACCAACAGTAAAACGCAAACGAATATCTTCCCATATTTCGTAAGCCGTTTCACGGTAAGAGATAGAAGAACGTACACGTGATTCGATAGTATTAAAAATCCACGCGACGATTAAGTAGTTGATAGCCGTCCAATCCTCCAAGTCCTTGGAATCGGATGGCCGTTTGAGAGTGCCATCATAAAACCGAGTTTCCTCTTTGCTCCTAACGTAACCCGAAAGCCCTTTGCCCATTCTTCATAATTTGGTCCGAGGAGTACCACATGAGTAATTTTAGACCCCGTACCATCATGAGACGACACAGCATAAATAGGATTGGGAGTGAGAACTCGATATCTCCTTATCGTTAGTCATGATCAAACGAATAAGAAGAAAAAAAATTGAAAAAAAAATGTGTTTCAGAGGATCGAGAAACATCCTGATACAATGTAGAAATATAGAAGTTGAAATGTATTGGAGAGAATGTGTCTCCCATTTTGTTGTTTGAGTGAAATTAAGGGACGTAAGAATGAATACCAAAAAAATAAGGACTAGAGAAAAATGGAGGGGTATTATAATACATATTGATGGTTTAAAAAAAAACAAATGAATAAGTGACTGATCTCAAAAAGGAAATAAGGAAGAATATTATAAATCGGAGGTTATATATTGTTGTGTGTCAAATTTGGACCGTTTTTCCTCCCATTTAAGCCCATTTTTCCTCCGTTTTGCGAGAATAAAGTGCAATTATGGCCGTATTTTGAGTATTTCTCGCATTAGCGTCTCTCTTTTGCATTTTACGTGTTTTTGGTAGTTTTCTGTCTATTTTGATAGGATTTTCGACCAAAAACGTGTCCGAGCTTCTATGAGCATGAAAGAGAGGGATACCGTCCGAAAAGCAAAGCACACAACTTAAAATCCATAGTCCAAACTCAAGAAGTGTAACCTTGAGCAAAAGAGCAAAAGTCAATGATAGGGCAAAACTCAAGTCCATTGGGCAACTTCACAAGGCAAGTTCGAACTTCAAATGCATATATCTAAAGTTCTAAACCTCAGATCGAAACGATTCTAGTTGGAGGTGAAAGCTTATCTTCTTAGCTTTCCAACGACATATCGCACGCCCCAATCGGAGTTCAAACGAGAGAGTTATGGCCCTCTGAAGTCACAGGGCAAAATTTCACCCGATGAGAATTTGACCGGGCGAAATTTCGCCAGACGGAGTTCCTCCCCAGATTGCCATTTCGGACAAAAAATTTCACCGGGCAAAATTTCACCCTACGAGATTTTTACCGGGCGAAACTTCGCTCGACGGTATTTCGGCTATATTGGAGGGAATCCGCAGGGCAAAACTTCACCATATGAAGACTCAATGGACAAAGCCTCACCCAAAGAGTAGAAGTCTCACTAATGGACAAGGATTGGATTATGGGCTTTAAGATTGCGTGACCCATTAAGGGCTTATTATATATAGTAACCCTAGGTTTTCATTTCATTTTTGTGCCTTAAGTGTGCCTCCTTAGGGTAGGATAGTTTAGTAAATCTCCTTAGTAGTAGTAGTAGTTTATATAGAAAAACTCCATAGATCTAGAAAGTTTCCTTAGTTTTAGATTAATCTATTCTATATTTCTACAATCAAGCTTCCATCTTTGTTGAAGATTTGAGTTTTACTTTGAAGATTTAAGGGTTTTGCAAGAATTTGGTGACAAGATCTTTGTATTATTTCTTGAAATTTCATCTTTTTATGTTAATCTTCATCTTCTTTATTGGGTTTTTCCTCCATTGTTGGTACTTTCATCTCCTCTCTCTCCTATCTAATTAGTTTCTTCTCTACTTTTTCCCCTAGTTTATTGTTTTTCTTGGTTTGTTATTGTTTTTCCTAGTAGATCTTGTTCTTGGTTTTATTTTTTCTCTCACTTGTGTTAGATTAATTTCCCTTCTTTTTGTTAGTATTGATTGTTTTTGCTTAATTCCTTTGTTAGTTATTCTTGTTAGTTTTACCATGATTAGTGAGTAGATCTTTGTTAGGGGTTAGGGGAGGATGGATTTGGGCAACATAGATTAAGGATTCTTGTGATTAAATGCACTTGGGTTGATTTGTCTATTTTGGAATTGTTGTATGCTTGTTGACTTTACTTGATCAATTTAGTTGACTCGTATTCACCCTCGTCAATATGGAGAAACTCGGGGCTTTGTTAATTTCGACTTAGTGACCTAGCTTCTTCGTCGCGAAAGCGAGTCTTAGTGAGGTTGGGTGTAGAGACCGAAAGGTGACCCATCCCTTATCAATTGTGTATTGTTTGCTTGATTCCTTGTTTTTGTGTCCCGTTTCCGATTCCCCATCTCCCCCTAACACTTTTCCTATATTGACTTTCTTTCTAGCTATTAGACCGACCACCTTAGTCTAGTTTAATTACCTCAAACCCCCCTTAGAACCCAAACGTATTTAGACTTTTACTCGACCGACTTTACGAAGACCGTCCCTTGGATCGATCCCGACCTACCACTACTACATTAGTTAGGTTAGTCGGTGTTAAAATTATTGTTTGATCGTGCGGGTTGCGACGCCCGTGCATCATATATTAATTTAATATTTTTTCTTTAATATTTATAAGTTATCTTTATTTTTTTTATCTTTATTGGATTGGGTAGGGTCAGCTTTTCGATCGGATCATTTTTGGGACGTATCATTTTCGGGTAGGGTCAGAAAATTTACCGGGTCGACTCAGAGTCACTTTCGGGTCGACCTAAAGCGAGTTGTAGTGGATTACGGCGGGTGATCATTGGGTTGGGTCAGGTCTTGTCACTATATTTTAGGTCATGTTTGATTGTTATTGCTCATATTGCGGGTAGGGTCAAGCTTGCTGACTTTAGTTGTGCGTTGTGCCTTCTTTTTCGAGTAAGGGTGATGATGCATATACAGAACGCGTCATTATAAAAGCTAATGAATCTAAATTTTGTGGCCCAAAATTAAGGGAGTATCCTACGGCTACTCGTATTCGTGGCCCAAGTAGAAGAACTGACGTCGAAAAATTATTTTCGTTGCACAAAGCTTATCTTTGGGCGATAAAAACACTTCTGTCGTCTAGATATTCATTATATGGTGTGATAATTAAATTTTTTGTTGCCCATGACAAACTCATTTGTCCCTTAAAAAAATCTTGTCATTTTTGTTCATTTATCAATAAAATTTACATTGATTTCAATTTAACACTCGATGACAATAAATGTTTTTTGTCATCGATTATATATATTTATACCAATAAATATAAATTGTCTGTCGTTCTAATTATTTAATAAGCAACGTCAATGAAGAAAAATTGTCATCAGTTTAATTGTAATAACTGATGCCCCTATTGTAGAAAAATAGCATCGATACTGATGTACTCCATCTGTCCCGTTCATTTGTTTGTCTTTTATATTCTTTGTGACGAGTATTTTAATCAAATCCACGTGACGGAGGGAGTAACAACTGATGGAAAACATGGCATCATTTATTACAACTAATACGTATTATGCAAATCTGACATCGATCTTGATGTGACAACTGATGCGATAAAAAAAAAATTGGCCTCGGTTCCAAAGAACAATCGATGCCGTACAATATTGCATCATTTATATTTAACAACCGATGCGATAAAAAATAAAATTGGCATCGATTTTAACAAACACCCGATGCCAGTTATTTTTTGCATATAGTAAACAAAATTGGCATCGACTCTATTCTAATAACCGATGCCAATGATTAAATTTGGCAACGGTTCGATGTTAACAACTGATGCCGATTGTACAAAATTAAAAATGGCATCGATTTTTAACGGGCAACCGATACCAATAACACTTTATACTTCGATTGGCATCGGCTCTAGATTGGACCGATGCCATTGAAGTGATGTCATTTGCTTGAATTCTACTAGTGGTGAATGGCAAACAACTAAGCATCATTGACAGTATCAATGTCTCTTCATCATCAAAATGCTTCTCAATCTTTATTTTTTGTAAAAGGTAAGTATTATTACTATCAAAAAAATCATGTACGCTATCCTGGTTCATATACTTGGACCTAGTTTCTTAGAAACATAACTGACATCCTTGGTACTCATTGTGCTTTTATTAAGACTTCTATAGTATAGGCTTAATTCTTTTTAATATTTCTAGCCACTAGTTTAGGTCTCATGATTTCTCCATTCACTCTCCTACTGTTTTGCTGCTTCCATATATTATATATTATACTCTCTCTTAGTTTCCATGATCTTCCCTTTTGATTAAAATATACCTCACATATATTAAAGAAAGAGGAAGATCATGGAAACTAGGAGGGAGTAGCATTTAAAGCGATGTTGATTATGGCTCTCTTTAGATTTGTTCCTAGCTCTTAAATGTAGTCTCCAGTTGTTAGATATGTTGTCCCTCAGCCCGTATTGTATCCAAGCAACCACTTCTTAGCACCAGTTTCTGACTATAGACACATCTGCAAAAGAGATAATCTAAGTCCTCAACACTACTATCGCAGATGCAGCAGATATTGACAGGTAGCACTTGAAATTGGAGCAGTTTGTTCCTCGCTCGTATTCATAGTTTTCTGCTGATATAACCAGGCTACAATTCTATGCTTGGGTAATGTCGATTTGCTCCATACCAGCGAGTGCCATGCTACCTCCTCACTCGTGTCTCTATTCCAATGATAACCCTTCGCAATGGTATACTTCTTGGTCTCATTCCCTTCATTAGATTCAAACCCCGATTGGCTCTGGCTTGACGAACCTTCCTTCACCCCCAACTTGTATTGAGCGTAGGTTTGTAGTCCGTCCATGTCTTGTTTTTTAGGTATATATGATGTATCCATTGAACCCAAAGCTTCCCTGGCTGACTTATGACCCCACCAAGACAATTTACCAATAGCTGCCTTATTCCATACACTACTTTGAATGAGATTAAGTCCCCCTTCCTTATACGATTTAGAAATTTTGCTCCATATGCCACTAGTGGGCTGTGGGTATATTCAATTTCTCCGTCCCATAGATAATTCCTGCAAATCGAATTAATTTGTTTGATCACCTATAGGGATAAGAAAGATGGTCGCCCAATAGTTGTGCAGCGTACTCATCACCGCTTTCACTAAGACAAGCTTGCCTGCGTATGAGAGTTTTCGAGCTCCTAACCTTCTAATGCGTTTTGTAACTTTCTATATTAGAGGCTGGCAGTCTAGTATGTTTAGCTTGGAGGATTTAATAGGAACACCGAGATATTTGAATGGCAACTGACCTTTTTGACACCCTGAGACTTGTAGAATATCCTTCTTAACCGCCTGACTAACCCCCATTGAAGTACATGTTAGACTTGCCATGGTTTAATTTGAGGCCCGAAGTAGCTGAAAATGTTCTTAAAAGAACCACCATGAAATGATATCCCTTTTGCTAAATTTTAGCAAGTCATTAGCGAACATAAGGCTTGCAAGTTTCATACTTTTGCACAACGGATGAAACCTGAATTCTATCTTGCTCATGGTATGCTGCAGAAGCCGAGTTAAGTACTCAATACATGTAGTAAAAAGGAGAGGAGATAGGGGGTCTCCTTGACTTAGCCCCCTTTGACCATTGAAGAAACCAAACGTGTCGCCATTAAGATTGAGGGAGTAATGTGTTGTAGATACACACTGCATTAAGAGTTAACGAAGTGTAAGGGCAAATTAAGCACTTGTAGCATCTGCATGAGAAAATCTCATTCAATCGTGTCGTAGGCCTTCTGCATATCCGTTTTAATTAGACACTTAGACAAGACCGTCTTCCTATCATAAACCCTTAACTTTGTAACTTTATACAAAAACCCAGAAATTTAAAAGTTGTCGCCGGCAACGTGGTGGTGGTGGTCGTCGCCGGAGACGTGGTGGTTGCTGGTGATGTAGTGGTGATCGTCGTGGTGGTCCCCGGTGACATGGTGGCACCAGAGTGGTAGCCGACACGTGGGTGGTAGTGGCAACAGTAATGTTAAGTGGTGGTGGTTGATGGTGTTGGGTGATAAGGTAGGAGAGGGAATTGAGTTTTTTCTTTTAAAATAAAATGAACATAGTAGCATCTCAACCGACCAGCCCAAGTTAATCCAAGGGTTAACAACAATACTTATGGACTTATAGGTATGTGAATTTATCTCTGTGTGTGTGTGTGTGTGTGTGCGCGCGCGTGACTAAATTTGTTTTCATTTCTTTAATGTTACTTTAATTGTAAATTAATATATTAATAAATTGAGTAAATCACTAATAACCCCCTTTTGTGTTCCGTATTTTAGAAATTACCCCCAAAAAGATTTTCGCAAAATTTTACTCCCTTAAAGTTTTCCAAAAATTAGAATTTACCCCCCGGTCCTCTTCTCCTCTTTTCCGCGACTTATACTTGTTTTCTTCCAGATTTGCTTCTCCCCTTAGTAACACACTCTCTCCTCACTTTATCTCACTTTACCTCCCTCAAACACACATTTCCCTCTCAAAACCTCCAAATTCCCCCAAATCAAGAACCCTAACCCTAATTGACGAGAAATCGAAGACGAGGAATCATTTGCAATCAATCGACCTAATTCGACAGGTAACTTCTCTTCTTTCCTCTTGCTATTTTCAATTCTAGTTTCTATTTTGCACATTCAAATTGAAATTTCTGGGTTTAAGCTCGCAATTAGGGTTTATGGTTCGAAATACAATTGAACACTATTGTTTATTGTTTAGGGGCACTTGTGTTTATGTCCTGGTTCAATTGAACACTATTTCAGTTGTGTTTATTTTGTACATTCAGAATTGAACACTAATGTCCGATTGTGTCATGAAAGAAATGTTAATTGAATTACTTTTGTTTATATTCTGTCAGAGGAGGGAAATGGGGGAGAGCTATGAGGGAAGGATGATGTCATATGTCACGAAATACCTCGAGTTTAGTAAGAATGATACTAGGTTTTGCACTGTCGTTCAGTCATATGTGGAGAGTTTGAAGTCGACTACAAGAATGACACTGCAGCTGTGAGCTTGAATGCTAGAACATGTTACTGCAACCATTGGAGTTTGAGTGGGTTGCCTTGTGTTCATGCCATGAGCTGCCTGCTACTGAAAAGGATGGACCCATATGACTATGTTAACGACATTTACTCAATAGGGAGGTACACTTTGGTTTACTCAACCCCTATCCCACATATGCCTAGTCTCAAACATTTGGAGGACACTGGTATGCCAGAGTCACTCCCACCACCACACAAAAGGTTACCTGGAAGACCTAAGTCTAAGAAAAGAAGAAGAGAGGTTGGGGAAGTTGAGGAGCAACGAGTTAGAAGGGGGAAGAAGGTGAACAAATGCAGCAACTGTGGAGGTCGTGGACACAGTAGAAGAACATGCAAGAACCCAACTGCACCCTCAACATCTGCAGCAGAGAGAGCTCCTGGAGGTAGGCCTTTGGGAAGTAGTGAGAGGGTTGTAGAGACAAGAAGGAAGAGGCAGGCAAGGAATGTCCAAAGAGCACATTTGATTTTAGAGACTCAAGCTCAAGCTGCAGCAACTGCACAAGCTTCCACCTCCAGCGTCAACCCTTCAACATCAAATCAAGTACCCTGTGGACAATCTCAGACACCAACAAGCTTTGTCAAACTTCTTAGTCAAGCTTCGACATTAAGTGGACATATGATTTAGAACTCTTGGATGTATCTCCTACTGTGCTTATGAAACCTACTTTGCTTATGATTTAGAACTCTACTTTGCTTGTGATTGTATGACTTTGGATCTATTTTTTATGTAGTACTGGGCATTTGGTTTTCAGGTACACAATTTCAGATCAGTTATTTCACATTTGTTCCTTGTCTTTGTTTACAAATTGGTGACAATTCGTCTGTATAATGGGGGTAAAATCAAATATTTTTACACCACTCTGGGGGTTAATTTAATTGATACATAGGTTTTGGGGGTAATATTAAAGACCAATAAAATTTAAGGGGGAAAACAAGGAAGCTACATTGGCTAATGTTACTCCTCCATCACTACACTGACATCATTCGACATTAATAAGTTAGAGATTCATGAAGTCATTTAATTTGTTGTCCAACAACCACACAGTCAACCTTGCTACTTGTGTAGCGGAGATGGAACCTGCAAACGACTCAATCAATGTATGTGCCGCAATAGACAGTCTAGTAAGGCCATTGTACCCCCTAGACGGGATGACGGATAAATGCTAGTTGGAATGTACGAACTACTGTAATGGTGACTGCTAAATTTTCTAATAAAATCCTCATTTCATTATCTTGCAAAATGGCTCTATTATTTAGAGCTTACATACAATCCGTAAATTCAGGGCATTAGTAGAACGTACATTACACTACATTACAATACATTACTGCATAGTCACTTCACTAAGCAAATACGATACCGAGTACAAGCATCGTGCAAACCACCGACAACAGAATGACAGCCTTCTTTAAAATAGCATTCCTCTTAACTGCCGACCTCAACATTCCCCTGACCTCATCATTTCTTCTAGCAGTTAACTCAATACCGTTCGAGAAAGTGTCCTTCGTAACTTCCAAAACGAACTTCTGCAATTCCAAAAACTTCTTATCCATCTTCAATTGCCTAATTACATCCCTTTGTCAATCAATTTAACATTTGTCAACCCATTTGAAGTACGAACAGCCACGAGTATCAAGCATCCTTAATCTTTGCAACATTTGAAGCGTCGACCGGGATTGGTATATGTTCAAGAAGTGAGTAGCGCAACTTCATTGCCACAATGACATCTCTCGCCTCCAGCTGATGACTGCACCCCGCTTTGGATGGACATAACTGCAATTAACAGCAGTCACTCAGTGGAGATAGTTGAGGTACCAAAAAAACGAAAACAATGCAAACTGATCTCCAACAACCCACAAATAATGACATTAACACTACCCAGAAACAATGACATTTACGTACCCAGAAATTTGAATCACTACCGTTGAAAACAACAACCCTAAACCCTAAATGTAAACCCAAAAATTGGGAATGATTCTTAATTAACCCAGAAATTCGACATTTGTTAGAATAAAACCCTAATTGCGAAGAGAAATTGAAAACAACAAGAGGAAAGAAGAGAAATTACCTGTCGAATTGGGTCGATTGATTGCAAATGATTCGTCGTCTTCGATTTCTCGTCAATTTTGTCAATTAGGGTTAGGGTTCTTGATTTGGGGGAATTTGGGGGTTTTGGGAGGGGAATGTGTTTTGAGGGAGGTAAAGTGAGGAGAGAGTGTGTTACTAAGGGGAGGGGCAAATCTGGAAGAAAACAAGCATAAGTCGCGGAAAAGAGGAGAGAAGGGGGCCGTGGGGTAAATTTTAATTTTTAGAAAACTTTAAGGGGGTAAAATTTCGCGAAAATCTTTTTGGGGGTAATTTCTAAAATACGGAACATAAAATGGGGTTATTAGTGATTTACTCTAATAACTTTATATCAACCTCCGATATCACGTCCGTCTATTGTTTTTCCAGTTTATACGGTAGGTAAATGTTTTAGGTCATTTTCTGCTGTCGCGAAGCTGATTAGGACCATGCATGTTATCCTCTCTGTCATGTTTATTTATAGTTTTCTAAAAACCGTCTCTTTTTGGTATTATTTACATCGATTTAAAGTAAAACAATTTGTATTTGCGTAACTCCCTTCATCCCACTATGATGTTCCCATTTACTTTTTGGGGTCAAAATTCTTAAACTTTGACCATGAATTCCGTAAAAAATATACTCCGTACAATTTTATAGTACGATTTTCAAATAATTACATTTGTTTTCAAAAGATCTTTGTAAAATTATAACTTCAACAAAAAATAAAGACGTATAGTGATGATAAAATACGGTCAAAGTACCGTCTCGAAAACCATGAAAAAATAAATGAGAACATCTCTTTGGGATCGAGAGAGTATATATATGCTTTTGGCCATCACTTTATATCAAGTGTTATACTCCAACCGTACAATTTGCACGGGTCAAAACTAGTTATATATCTTTAATTATAGTCATTTGGATATAATATTTAATTACATCACTTTAGATTCTCCCTCCGATCATAAATTATTGCCCCGCTTTCCTTTTATAGCAGTTTATTATTTTTTGTCTCATTTCTCCACTTTCCTTATTTGTCACATACACCGTACTAATTACTCATCTATACTTATGAATACTCTTTATTACAAATTGTGTCATTGTCTTAACCAACCAAATTGTGCCACCTATCCTTATAAATGTAAAACATTTAATTTATGGTCCACCACTTTTTATTTTAAGATTATTAAGGGAGTTTCTTATTTTTTGTGCATTACCCTATGGATCAATAATTAATGATCGGAGAAAGTATATTCTTGTGTCGATCGTATAGTATGGAGTATTTGATAATAATACTCCGTAGTAAACATTCAACATGATACTATATTACTATGTTGTATGGACAAAACTTTTTTTTGACGACATGTTTCAGCCATTCTTAAATCTAACTCTATGTACATTTCATGATCTTATCTATCTATTTTATTTGAACTTCTCTTTCATTTTTTTATTCAGTTCTATACGGGTTTCTGTCAGTCTTCGTAGCCATGAGTCATGACGACGACTGGTAGTTGGGTTGTGATTCATGTGAAGGCTAGCAAATTCTGTCGCGATGATAGCATAATGATGAACAGTTGAAATGAATCCATATCACATGATTCAGGGCTTCAATTATTCACAAATTAATGACAACGAAACCAGACCAGCTGTTATCCCTTTTTTCTGTAGCTCAATAAATAAACCTAACGTGTCTGCCATTGCATTTTCTTCCATCATGAGACATATACCCACTGCACCATTAATCGGCCAATTGACCAAATTGGTAAATAAAATGGGAGTTTCATGACAAATTGGTAAAAAAAAATACTCATAGGACAAATTGGTAAAAAAAGTGACGGCTTGGTGACAATTTGGTAAAAAAATTCTCTTACCAAAAATTGAGCAAAAAAAAAACTACTCTTAAAAATCGTCGGGTTTAATTCGAGAAAAGTCAGATCATATCGGGTTCGAGTCATAATGAGTCCACATCTCTTTCGAGTCGGGTTCCGAGTCGTGTCTGGTCACTATTGGGTCAGATCATTTCGGGTAGGGTTGTGCACCAGTCAGGACCGGAATTGGAATCTTAAAGAAAAACTGATACGGAAAAATTTCGGTCCAAAACCGGACCAGAATTTGCACATTTTTTTTAAATTCCCGTCCTGTTAAATCGGAATTTATATCAAATAAATATAACTCCGGTCCAAATCGGTACGGAATGAAAAAAATTGGGTTAGGATCGAAAACCACAATCGGCCCCAAATAGATGGACCGGAGACCCAACCTGCCCGAATCTAACCCGTTAGAATCCAAAAGTTTAGTAACCCGAAATCGACCTAACCCGACTCACTTGTGACCCGAGACCTGATTTAAAATTTTTGAATCTGAACTAATAAAATTTTTGATCATAGAACTTCTAATTTTTAGATTGATCCAAATAAAAGCAATTTAGTGTTTGATTTGATACGTTGTAATGACAAAGTAATTTAACAAAATAATACTAGTAAAAAAACTAAACTTATTAGGATAATATCGAAAAAATATGATATAATTGGACCCGATATAATGATCTAATTATCCAAACCCGACTCGAAAGAGATGTTGACACGTTACGATCCGAACCCGATGACTTGACAACTTGACTCGACCCAAACCCGACAGTTTTTGAAGAGTAGTTTTTTTTTTTTTGGGTCAATTTGTGCCATGAAAACTTTTTTTTTTTTACCAAATTGGCACTAACCCACCATTTTTTTTACCTAATTGTCACATGAGTCTTTTTATTTACCAATTTGTCATGAAGCTTGCATTTTATTTACCAATTTGGTTAATTGGCCACCATTAATCATACTTCACTGGGAAGTAATGGAGAGGAACTTTACTCTCCTCAGTTCTTTTCTTCCGTTCGGTAAACCGTCCAACAAGCTTGAAGTCTAGAAGGCATAGTTTCAAGCCATATAACTCCCACAAGTTCGCGCTTGTAGGGCTTGAACCTGAAACCCTTGGGTCAATGACCACAAGTTTTAACCACTGGACAACACCCTTATGGATTTCTTTTTTATATTTATTTTCAAAATAACGTTGTTAATCCAAAACGTTTCTTTTAAAGCCATTAACTAAAATAAGTCAATGTAGGACCGGTTCTTTAAATGACGAGTTTATTTGAAGCAAAGTTGCTTTGTGAGTTGTGACTCGAGACATGTCTATGATTCGATTTGTAATACAAATTATTGATAATGAGTACACTCGCTATATATGTTAGTGTATGTATAATTTTATGTAAAGTTGACTCTCTAACAGATCCACCAAAAAATCGAGAAAGAAAGGATTTCTCAGAGACTACCTTGAGTCGCAGCCTCCCCAGCCATAAGGAAATTGAGTTACAAGAAATCGACTTGCTAGCAGGCGGCAGTACCTTTCCTACTCTTTATGTTATGAATCAAAAATTAAATATAGAATTTGGATTCTATTTGTCATTGGATCGATTGGAAGCCGCAGACGATGCCTTCTTGCTTGTGTAGTTGATTGGCCTTGTCGTCAAACGGACTCGTCTCTTTTGGCCAATTGGGTGGGGTAGTTATATTGATATGCCATTGGCATAGTGGTCACTGCTCAGCATGGGGAGACATGTACGTGTGGAATTTGATCCTTTGCTCACTCAATTACGATTTTTTTTGCTTGAGTGTTTAGTGAGTCACTTGGGGAGTGACTTGCTTCCGGGCCAATAAAAAAATGTTTTTTTTATGTTTTACTTTCCTATTTTTTCCATTTTCTATCACGTATCCCTCATATTTTCAAAATCTCTACTAATATTATTGTAGTTGATTAACTTCACAATTGTCCGTCTAATACTCCGTTAATTAAAGGATATGACAATGACTTGACTGTGACATGACTAGTTTTGACAACCTTGACTTATTTTCCCTCCAATTTACGAAACTTTTCCATCTATTTAATTAATTTTCTCCATTTCCCCCATTATATCAACTTCTTTTTTTTTTTACCTCAATTTTCCTTCACTCTCTTCTCAACTTATCCTTTTGTTTAAAATAATAATATTCTACTGATTTCCAACGAAATTAATTAAATCACATTAACAAACAAAGCATTGATGTTGCGTGATCATGAATTTTAAAAACAAATAAACAAGAGTGAAAGAGTTATGATGAAATGAAGAAAAAAAATCAAAACTTATATTTGCAAAATTAGAATTGTGGAGAGAACATGGAAGACAAAAATGGAGATTAATTAGAATTTTTGAGTAGGATAATTATGATTAACTTACGGTTGTTAAAACTAGGAGTGTAAAAATGGAAAAACAGGAGGATACAACGTAAAAAAAACCTAAAAAAAACTGAGCTTCGTAATCACTACGCTGACGCATATATATTTAATAAAAAATCATAATCATATGTAAACTTATTTTAGATGATAACTTTTCACCTAACACCAATTTCATAATTAGTTAATTCCAAAAAACTCTCATTATTGCCATTATTATTTTGAGCGTATGATATTGATGCGAATGACAATGAAGTTTTAAATTTTTTAAATTTTCTGGTTTACAACGTTGCAGGTAAATTCGAACTCCTAAGCTCTCAGTCGAAGTAAGGAAACGCTTACTATTTGAGTTTACCCCGAGAAATGGGATAGTTACTAGTTAGTGATATGGAGTTATTTAATTTAAGAAGATACTCCCCCGTTCAAATTCATAGGGTACGTTTGTTTTTTCAAACTTGTCGAGACACGATTTAAACTGTCAATATCTTTCGTTTTACACTAAAAAAATTATAAAAATTTGATATTTTTAATCTAATCATAAAGACAAATCAAACAAGATCCCGCAAGACTATATTTTCTCTTATAGATTGTCGGGAATATTAACGATTCTTTTAAGTTGTGAATAGTATCCAAAAGAGAGATGTACCCTTTGAATTTGAACGGATGAAGTATATTAATTGTTGCAACTTCAAATAACATTTATAAAAGGTTTGTATAAAAATTTAAGAACAAAAAAACCATTTTCACAATCTATAGAAGGATCGATTTGGCACATTCTTATACATCTATGTCTATGCAAATTTGAGAGATCCATCAATTTAGTTTGAAAAAGAATTATCTTTAACTAGTATAAAACCCGTGATAAAATCACGGGGTTGAAAGATGGTCGTATTGGCACTTGGCAGTAAGGTGTTCCCAGTGTATTACATACGAAAAGTTTGTCACCGACGTGAAACGTAATGATTTTATTAAGAATTATAAAAGTGTTATAGATTGACATTGACTCGTGATAAGTAGGACAAAAGTATCTTTCAAGGGAAGATAATACCGTAAAATGGTAAATAAAGTGTTTTTAGGATTTATAAGTTTATAAATCTGAATGATTACCTACATCGTCAGGAAGCTAATATTGTACAATTGTGAGATATTAATACTGTAGTATTTGACTTATTTGCATTTAATTTGTAGATGATTTATATTATACTCCGTAGGAACTACTATTATCAATTGTCTTCGTCACGAATTTTTCATAGTTGTTCCCATGGTACCCCTAATTTTTCATAGTTGTTCACATGGTATCCTGAAAGGAAAACAACGACTCATTGAAGCAAAGCAACGATTAGTATACTGAACTAACCATTACACAAATGCTTATAAATTCACTCTCATTTCTATTTTGGCAGAAGAAAAACAAAACAATCCAAACTTACTCACCCAACCTTTTCACCTCCTTTTTCACTTGTACAAAAAATTTGAAAAAATTGATGTTTCAGTATGATTGAGCTTCAAGGTTGTGGCGATGAAGTTTTTCCCATTTTTTTCTACAAGTGAAGAAGGAGGTGAAAAGGTTGAGTGAGTAAGTGTGGATTGTTTGTTCTTCTTCTACCAAAATAGAAAGGGAAGTGAATTTATATGCACTTGTGTAACAACTAGTTCAGTAAACTAGTCGTTGGTTTGATTCAATGAGTCGTTGTTTTTCTTTAAGGGGTACCATGGGAACAACTATGAAAATTTAGGGGTACCATAGGAACAACTATAAAAACTTAGGGATACCATGGGAACAACTATGAAAACTTAGGGGTACCATGGGAAAAAGTAGTTGTTAAGTGATGTAATTACTTTTCCCTCCAAAATTAATTAAATACTAATCATTCAACTTTTGGTCATAATTTAACGGTGACATGACAGAAAATTGGGTAAGGGCAAATCGGGAACTAGACTATAAAACTCAAGGTTACCATTGGAACAAACTTAAAAATAGGGGTACCATGTGTAATGTGACATAGTTCGAGGGTACAATGGAAAATTTCCAGAATTTATAAGCATGCATGAACTGAAGTTCGATATCTTATTCATGTTAATTTTTTTTTCTTCAACAAATTTTTTTATCTTACTATTGTACATCATACACCAACTAATCATATTTTCGATTCAAACTCGTGACATAAAAATTCATTCATATATAATTCTTGAAAAAAAAAATCGTTAATCTAATTTATTTTTTTGGAAAACCCCAAATCTAGATTAAATAACATTAAACAAATTATCCAACCAATATTGTTTTGCATATAATATACTACGAAGTATAATTTTTTGAAATTGTTTTGAAGTTGTTTAATCTTTAGTTTTTTATACATGTAACCGTTATACTATACGGACGATGTAAGGAATGAATTAGCTCATTTTATTTTATTCACTGGCCCCCTGAAACATCTATCAAGATAGTCTAATCCCGATTTTTGAGATTTTCTTCAAAAAAAATCCAAAAAAAAAACTACGGAGTACATTCATTAACCAATAAATGACAACAATTACCAACTAAATAAAAAAAGGTTATTTAACGACAATAATATCAACTATAGAGTGTCTTCCCAAAATAATATTGTACCAATTTCAATAATCTGAGAATAATACGTATTATTGAAGTAGTTAAACCTGAGTAATATAAGTGACTTTATATATAATCTGCTACATCAGGTCACCTAATTAATACTCCCTCCCCTTCACTAAGATGTTCTACATTTTCTTTTTAGGGAAATTCACTAAGATGTTCCACTTTCCTTTTTAGTACTATATTTTGTGGTTCTTATTGTTTGTGACCCCACTCTATTTTCTTCCCATTCATTTTCCTCCACATATTCCCTCCTTCTTAAGAACTTCCCAAAATCCAATATGGAAGATCATAGAGAAGGGGAGGGAGTACTATTTAACCTGCTACTTATCCTCAATCCTCCTCCTTATACCTGGATAATGGGTGAACCGAGTCGGGTTTGGGTCGGGTCAACTTTAGGTCGGGTCACTTTAATTTCATGTTATAATAATCGAGTGGACTTCGGATCGGGTCGGATAATTTCGGGTTCGAGTCATTCTCGGGTTTACTATTTTCAACTTTTTTTAGGTATATCGACTCATTTCTATAATAATAGTCGGGTCAATTTCAGGTTAACTCGGGTCAATTCGGATGACGGGTCAAAATTAGGTCTTCAGTTCGGGTGTCGAGTCAGGTTCAGCTTGACTTATTCGGGTCGGGTCAGTTTTGCCAGGTCTACTCCTCCTTGCTTCTGATCTCCTTCATCCTCTCTCTCTCCATTATCACCTTCATCCTTCTTCAGTTTTTTCTTTCTATACGTTTCGTGTGGATTAAGGTGTTGATTTTGGTATAGGCTTGTGTTATTAGCTAGATTTGGTGAGGTTGAAGGAAAAGGAAGAGGGAGGACATTAATGACGTTTAATGTTTCGTACACTGAGTAAGTGAAAAGGAGTGAAGTATTACTCCGTATGAAATAAATTAAAAGCGAAAACGAAAGGTGAACGGGTTATACCGGTAACTGGTCACCTATACTACTCCGGTTTAACTATTCCAAAAATACGTATTATTCTCAGATTTATTAAAATTGAAATTATTTTTGGAAGACGCTCTATAGTTGGTATTATTACCGTTAAATAAAACTAGTATAGCACCCCGCGTAAATATGCGGTAAATTTAGTTTGTTACTTTTAATAGATGAGATATTTATAATTACTAATTGCACGATTTTAACTACTCTAGTTTAACTACTCCAACAATACGTATTATTCTCATATTTATTAAAATTGATATTATTTTGGAAAGACGCTCTATAATTGTTATTATTGTTGTTAAATAATCCAACAAAAAAGGTAATAACCAAAGTCAAAAAAATGTTTAATTAGATTAGATTATTGCGTAATATATATTATTACTCAAAGTCATAGCTATTAGTTTAACTAGCTAAGTTCTCCATTACCAAAAAAAAAAGGTAAATTAGATCTGCAAGCAATTGATTTAATACAATCACTATCACCGGTTTTGACTTCCCAATCCTGAAATATAAACCCATATTTTTATTATTCTTCTATCGAGAATATAAAAAATTGTCATTCTCTTTAGAAAAATACGTAAAATCATTCTCAAACTTTACCTTAGACTTTATAACTACATCTCCTACAAAATTAAACGAAATAAAGGCATTGAGAAAAGACAGTAAATCATCGTCGATCTTCTTTTTTCACTTTAAATCAATTTAATTAGGAAAACGAAGAAAAAAGTAGGCCACTTATATAATTGAAAAATCATAAGAGATTATATGAATTAGACATGGCATTCAGAACACACGAAGAATTTACAAAAAAAAGATGGTAACGAACTAAAACGAAATAATATTACCTTATACATTTGTTGTGTTTAGTTTTTCATTCCTATTGCTACTGTTGCATGGTTGGTTATTGTTGTTAGTGGGTTATCGATGTCGTTGTTGTTTGTCGTGCGTGACTTCCGTTGTCGATTCCCAGTTCTCGGCCCACCGGAACCCCCAAGCATTCTTTATTGCTCCTCATATTTTGTGTGGACATTCCCACCAGCCCAATGAAAACTCCGTACTATTCTCAATCATTTTTATTCTGGACCCGGACGGAATATCTGAAAAACGTGTACTATACACTACAAATTGAGCTGCTCTGGAACTCATATCGGGTAACGTTTCAAATCAACCTGATTTTCATACCACGTGACTAGGGTGTTTTCATGATGTACCTTTACAATTTCATCACGCCAAAGCAACAAATATAAGTCGATTTACACGATAAACCAATTTTCAAGTTGGGTTGTTTAATACATATCGTAACCCCAAATGTGCTCCGTTGCTCCTCATATGTTGTGTGGACGTTCTTACCGGCCCGATGCAAATCCGTAAACTTTTCAATCATTTTTATTCCAGATTTCTGAAAAAGTGTATTATACACTACAAATCGAACTGCTCGGGAGCTCATATCAGGTCACGTTACAAATCAATTTGATTTTCATACCACGTAGGTGACTTGGTTGTCTTCAGGATGTAATAACCTGCCGGATTTCACACCCAAGCGATAAGTATAAGTTGCTTTTTTCACGATAAACCAATTTTCAGGTAGGGGTGGTTTAACATATAACGAAACTAGCCTCCAAACATTTTCCATTACTTCTCATATTTTGTGTGGACGTTCCTACCGACCCGATGAAAACTTCGTACAATTTTCAGCGATTTTAATTTTGGATCCCAAATTTCTGAAAAATGTATTACACACTATAAATCGAGCTGCTCGTGATGTCATATCGTTTCATGTTTCAAGTAACCTTGATTTTCCTACCACGTCACTAGGGTGTCATCAGGATATACCCTACACTGGGGTGACCATCTCGGTTTAGTGTTAAGTCAGTAGTAATTAACATTACATAACGATTGAGTCTGATCGGGAACGATTAGTATCATTTCGATTGGTTTTGCTTTAGTCGTGATTTCCTTACCACTTTCGCTTCTCGTCGTCCATAATTTTACTTAGCGTCGTCCATATTTTACCTAGTATACCCATTTTACCCTTACTTTCTTTAACTCTTTTTACCTACTCCCTCCGTTCCAATGAATTGTTTGCCTTTCGTTTTGGCACCAAGGGTAAGGGATCCAATGAGGGAGAGACATGTGGAGCAAAACTCATGAGAAGGGGCAAATTGCATATAAAAAACATTCCTAAAATAGAAAGGCAAACAATTCACTGAGACGCCCCAATATGGAATAGGCAAACAATTCATTGGAACGGAGGGAGTACATTCTCTTTAACTCATTCAAATAAAATTACATTCCAACATTTAACTCATAACTTCCATCATATTTCAATTGCAATTGAACTACAATTAAACCGCTTATGCTCAATCCGACTCCAATTAATGAGATCGTTTGAAGTAAAAACTTAGATTCAAGAATTTGTTATTAGTAAACAAACAACACCATCCGAATCGGTAAACTAAAATATTAGTAACTTAAATTACGATACCACATCCACAATATCGATTATAATTCCTAATGTGCATGTTTGACAAAACAATTCAATATATACTTACGGAAAATACTAACAAACAAACAAAAATACACATAAAACCGAATAAAAAACACAGATACTTAGAAATTCTAAAACTCAATCTGGGCTCAGTCTTAGCTGTTCTAAGACTGTCCCCAGGCTGAGACATAGAAATTCTAAGACTCAACCTGGGCTCAGTCTTAGCTGTTCTAAGACTGTCCCCAGGCTGAGACATAGAAATTCTAAGACTCAACCTGGGCTCAGTCTTAGCTTTTTTAAGACTGTCCACAGGCTGAGACATAGAAATTCTAAGACTCAACCTGGGCTCAGTCTTAGCTGTTCTAAGACTGTTCCCAGGCTGAGACTTAGAAATTCTAAGACTTAACTTGGGCTCAGTCTTAGCTGTTCTATGACTGTCCCCATGCCGAGACTTAGAAATTCTAAAACTCAACCCGGTCTCGTAATTTCGCTAGTTATTCCGGGTACGAGCTTTTACGATTAATGTCTGGGCCGAATTCTTTTGTCACGTCTAATACGAAAAATAATACAAATCATAATTGCGTTCACGATTACAAAAATAACGAGACTAACCTCGATAACGTCGTCGTCCGAATTATTTTCGTTATAGGGCAAATTCAAATCAAAAGGAAAACTATTTTCCGCGTTCGACATGTCCGGGTTAATCGACGAATAATAAAAAAATATAAGCGTTTTGTTAATTCGACAGTAAAGTGTTGCTGTCCAAGTTGTAATTAGAATGATGTTGATAAATAGTAGGGTAAATTAGGTTAATAAATAGTTGAGTTAAATTAGGTTAGTAAATTTAAAAAGCGCAAATCGGTAATTTACTCATAAATTATGGACGACACTAAGTAAATAAACGAACGACGTTAAGTAACCCCTTTTCTTACATCGTGAGTGATACTCTAGTAAATTTTGAAGGATTTTAAAATCATTATTAATAAATAAAATAAAATTAGAAATGAAGGATGACCCACAATGCACATTTCGTCAATTAATTTGTAAAAAAAAAAGAAAAAAAAAAGGCAAGCATCTATATATAGTGAGCAAAGGAGAGTGCAGTTGCTACACCATCAATAAACAATCATCATCAATACAAAAAAATAATTGAAAGACAGGGAAGTGAAGGTACGTAGATCGATCATGAGAGTTATAGGGACGTTCGAAGTAGAGGTAGACATCGAGGGTGGTGGAGATGTTTTCCATGAGATATTCAGCACCAGACCTCACCACATATCCACCATGTCGCCCTCCAATATACATGGCTGCGATGTGCATGAGGGTGAATTCGGCAAACCTGGATCTGTTATTTTCTGGGAATATACCCTCGGTAATTAATTATTTCTCTATTATTCTCCATCATCCAAATCTTTGCTCAACTCATAATCTTCATTCAACCTACTTACTCTTATTTGCTTTACGTATTATTATTATTATTATTATTATTATTATTATTATTGTTGTTGTTATTATTATGTCACGTGCGTTAGAAGCTAAGCTTTTTTGACGAGGAGAAAGCAGTCTGAGTTATTTTCAGGCTTCACTTGGTAATAAACTTCCACTCCTAAGTCCTAACTCAATTGCTGTACTTACTAATAATTGGTACTCTTTCCCTCTAGTTTATTAGTTTATCTTTAATTAAAATAGTTTTTAAAAAAAAAGTAGAGTGTAAAACTTACGAAAAAAAGCGTAAATTATTGACTTACATCAATAAAAAAAAGTGTAAACCATTGAAGTAGGTAATTGGATGGATGGAGTAGATTTTTTTTTTTGTTGTTGCTATGGATGGAAAGATTTTTTAATTCGTAAAACGAGTGATATGACTGATTTTGTAAAGATCCAGTGGGATAATTAAACAAGATTTGCATCAATCCGATTGTTGACCATAAATAGTTGAAGCTGGCCAAGCTGCGAACTCAAAATAAAAAATAAAAATATTGTACTCCCTCCGTTCAAATATAAAGGGTACGCTTTTTCTTTGAACACTATTCACAACTTAGGAGACTCGTTAATTTTCACGACAATCTATAAGAAAAAAATACTACCTCCGTATCTATATGTTCGTCCACTTTCAATATAATACTCCACTCATATATTAAACAAAGTGGACGAACATATAGATACGGAGGGAGTATAACATGTGGGATCTTGTTTGATTCGTCGTAGATTAAGAATATCGAATTTTTATAATTTTTGTTAATATAAAACAAAAGATTTTGAGGTGTAAAACGTGTCTCAGCAAGTATGAAAAAACAAACGTATCCTTTTGATTCGAATGTAGGGAGTAACTTGTAACACTAAACAAGTATCGCTTGCTTGGTGCGGATAAGATGATGCTTTTATCTATTTTGAAGTTACCTACTGTACTTATAAATGACAAAGTTTTGTTTGTGACAGAAATATCCGTCATAAATATATGACGGGTCAATTATTTGAAAAAAATATGAAAACAAAAAGTTTAGGAAGAAGTAAAAGTGAGTCTTATTGTTGACCCGTTATAAACTTAAGACGGATAATCCGTCTTAAGGGAGAGCTACTCCTTGTAAATACAGTGCGACCTATCTAGAGGTCTGGCCTAGTGCTAACAAATCGAGTCAAACATGATCTTAATTGGCATTCTTGGGCTTTTGTTCATGATTTAAAACTTGAGATCACGAGCTTAATCTTGATCCTCAACATATATAACATTAATTTCCCAAAATAAAAAAAATGTATATAGCATTAAAAAACATTTTCCTTTTCCTTTAGCCTATTGTTAAGCTTTCGAGCTCAAATATGAGTTCTAGCCAAGTTGAAGCAATATACCCATTTACACTTTCTGTTGGTCTACTTACACTTATTCAAAACTGTATATGAATTACTTACTTATTGCTGATCATTTGTTTACCTGATTCATTCTAGAGTGTCTCGGTAATTTGTTTACCTTTTTATATTATACTCTTTCTGTTTCATTGATTTCTTTCACTTTAAAAGTGACACGTAAAAGTAGAGAGGGAGTAAATAAGTGGGTCATCTAAGTAAGAGAGAAGTGTGATAGAAAAAAAAAGATAAAATGGAAGAAATCAAAGAAATGATTGAAAAGGAAAATGTGGAAGATATCAGTAATTTTTATATTATGATTGTTTTTATGGGTAATTTAATCATCCAAGTCACCAATAGTCCACTTGTCATAAAATAACTGTAATCTCAAATGGCCCGCTCATCTCCCCTTGATTCTTATGTCAAACCAAAGGCAAACAAATAGGGAGTACCAAAAATCGTATGTGAGGTTTTAAAAAGTGTAGATGATATATTAATGGCTCGTTTGAGATCAGTGGCGGACGCAGAAATTTCTTATAAGGGGGGTACCGGAATTTTTTTAGCATATTACTTTTATCTTAGAAAACATTTTAATCTCTTGTTTTTTTAAGCTAATGTCTTAAAACATTAAAAAAAATGACAGCTTAATTGGTTTGAACGAGAGTTTTTTATGCTAAATAATATTTTACGTTGATTTTTTTTTCCCACCAAAATGCTATAGTTTCCATTAAAATTTACTCCATATATGGTTGTAATTGGCAATAAGCAATAAGTGAGTCCATATAACAAAACTGAACCTGAGATGCTCTCAATGTAAATATAACTTTCTACCAACTGATCTCCTATAACTTATTGAATATATAAGATACACATACAAATTTATTTCTTGGATCTTGTGGGGGGCACTTGCCCTCCGATCCGATGGCCCCCCTAAATCCGCCACATGGGAGTAATACATTACTTGGGGGAGAGGGGAGTAATTGTTTCTCCCCAAAAGAGACTATATTTGTCTCCTTTTTTCCATTTCCGCTTAGCACGATCACTTCTTCATCCCTATTTTCTCCATTTTCTAGTTCATTTTAGGTCCATTACCCTCTAATTCATTACCCCGGCCCCATCCCAAGCAAGCCCTGAGCCTCACAAGTCACACCTGAGCACCACACCAGTCACCAGACTCGCCACTATCCTCCAACCACCATCACCACCACTGCCATACACCGTCACCTTTGCCCACCACTCACCACTGTCATGTATATTACTCCCTCCATTCAACTCTACTTGTCACACACTTATGCTCTTGGCATATATGTCGAGACACATTTTACACCATTGATATCTTTCATTTTACATTAGCAAAAACTTAAAAAAAAATTGATAATCTTAATCTACTCATAAAGAGGAATAATCAAACGAAATTCACATGACTATATTCTAATTTATAGATTGTTGAGAATATTGAAGATTCTCTTTGATTATAAATAGTGTCGAAAAAAGAAAAGTGAAGACTGGAGTCGAATGGAGAGAGTATATATATATATATATAAAATCATCGTGCCATAATAATTATGGAGTATACGATTAAATCAGCAATACAAAATACTGGAGTATAATTTTCAGTTCATACGCATCCGCGTAACATTTTGCGATTAAATAACTGAAATTTAATTGGCTTACTTCTTCATTTGCATAGTTGCAATAACATAGTACATGTACATGATTTGATGGTGACAACGCATGCAGACGGGAAAAAATGTGTGGCAAAGGAAGTAATCGAGGTAATAGATGAAGAAAAGCAGCTGGTGAGATTTAAGATAGTGGATGGAGATCTTCTTAAAGAGTTTAAGAGCTTCACTCTGACTGTGCACGTGGTGCCAAGGCCGGGTAACTTAACCGGGGTTAAGTGGATTGCTGAATTTGAAAAGATTGATCTCAATGACCCTTATCCTACTAAGTTGCTCGACTTCTGCATTGCCGTCACTAAGGACATTGAAACACATCATCTCAATGAGGCAAACACCACCACCACCACTCAGTAAACTCAGTAAACAAAGCTCACATGTCAGCAACCAGACCTGCTATATGTGTTAAGCTCTTTTATATTTTCAATTTCTATAAGAATAAGATGTCCACTGTTGGGTTTTTTCTTGTTGTATGAAAGTATAATAATATTAATGTACGGCTTGGCTTGTTTGTGTCGAAGTGTCGAAAATAATGAAGAATAATATCCATTTCATGGTTGTTTCAGCTATAGTCTTTGCTATATTAAAGAATCACGGTTATCTTACGTACACTAAAACGTCAACGATAATATCTTAGTAGTAGTCGCTTAAGTGCAAGTGCGGTTGGGTGTCAAAACGAAGAGTTTCCCACCTGTAACAGTCAATTTTGTATTATCGTATATCTAATTGAGGTGCCGCCTAGCAGTTGATCATGATTAGACTGCAACATGCTACAATTTCTGATAACTCTGTTATTAACCACTATCTATATGCTCTTTTACCTTAACTTATCCTTGTTTATAGGTGTTTGATGTGGCATTAGGAACTATTTTTACTTTTATTTCTTCAAAACTCCTCACTTCGGTATCTAGTTCGCTTTTGCTAAATATCATAGCTATCTGGGCCACTTTGGAGAGTTTTGGGTGCTAAACGAACAGGAGAGAAATCCATGGATCAAGGAGAGACCGTACTCTAGTGATCACGTCCCTAGGATCCGAAACTAAACACCGAACATCAATTTTCATGTGTCGTTCATCCAAGATCGAGGTTCAAACAACAATATCTGAAGATCTAGAATTTGGATTAAGGTGATTTAAGTTGGAGGTGAAAGCTTGTCATCATAGCTTTCCAACGACATATCACACGTCTCATTATGTGAATAAACGAGCAATATAGAGCCTTCTAAAGTCAGAAGGTGAAGTTTCACTCGCTGGGATTTTGGAGGGGTGAAACTTCACACCTCGGCATTTTTGGATTTGAGCATTATTCCAGCGGGTGAAATTTCCTTCATCTCCGGACCTCTGACAGGGGTGAAGTTTCACCTCTCGACTATTTCATGGTTTGTTGATTATTTTGCACCTGATGAACTTTCACCCTTTTGGGGGCAAAGTTTCACCCCTTGGACTACACCTTCTTTAGGCCTTTGTTTAAACCTCTCTTAAACCCACGTATAAATACTTTTTGGAGATATTTTTCCTTCATCATGCATCATTTTTATCACTAGATCTAGGGTTTATGCTTTGTATTAAGGGATAATTAAAAGATTATTGTAGATCTTCATCTTCTTCTTCTTGGGTTTTCCATTGTTGAAGAGTATTTCTTTCCTATATTCTTCTTCTTCTTCTTTATTTTTTCTTCGTTAGTGGGTAATTTTTATTTCTCTCTTATCTTAATCTATCCTTAATTTTCCTCGTTTCACTTAATTTTAATTTCATCTATCTTGATTATTAAGTTCTTGTGGTTTTTATCACCATTGTTATGCTTGTTTCTCTCTCCTCTTTAGTTTAACTTATTAGAAATCACCTTCTTGATAACATTTGAATGATTAGTAATATTAATCACTTTTCAATCATGTTTAATCCGAAAACTATCGTTTCCATAGACTTAATTAATCTTGCAACCATGATTAGTGAGTAGTTACCCCCACTAAACCGGTCGATGAGAGCTTGACACGTGTCTAGTTCTTTTCCATTGGTTTCTCATTTAGTATAATAAGGATTGTATATCTTCATCTTCTTCTTGGGTTTTCCATTGTTGAAGACTATTTCCTTCCTTTACTATTATTCTTCTTCTTCTTTATTTCTTCATCTTCTTTAGTGGGTAATTTCTATTTCTCTCTTATCTTAATCAATCCTTATTTTTCCTTGTTTCACTAAGTTTAAATTTCATCTATCTTGATTATTTAGTTCTTGTGGTTTTTATCACCATTGTTATGCTTGTTTCTCTCTCTCCTCTTTAGTTTAAATTATTAGAAATCACCTTCTTGATAACATTTGCATGATTAGTAATATTAATCACTTTTCAATCATGTTTAATCCGAAAATTATCATTTCCATAGTCTTAATTAATCTTTCAACCATAATTAGTGATTAGTTGATGAAGCTTAGATTTATCTAGATTACGCCAAATGTTTGTCTTGTATCAATTGAATTGGGTGATTCATTGAGTGAGGATCTGTAGCGGAATTTAGAATAAACTCAGTTTTGGGGTTTGAGACGGTCTTAGTCCCTTGGTCATCGACGGGAGTCGATTAGGATAGGTAACCGGTTTAACCCCTCTTCCTTGTTTTACTCTACTAGATCGAACACGAGAGTGGTGTCTAGCGGGGTATCCTTTAAACTAGTACATTTTCGCGCGTGTCTTTTTTTACTCGAGAATGTTTGGGGCTTATCACGAGAGTGACTCTCGGACTTGACTTTAGGATTCCGTTTTACGAACCCGGGAGGGAGGTGGTCGACCTAGAACGCGTACATTCTCACCCTAAAACCCGATTTATTTGATATTAGATATACTCTAGCGTGATTTAGGTAAATTGTAGCGACATCGTTCCCTAGTTCCTTTCATACTTGATTATTTGTTATGTTTTAGCTTTCGCTAGTTTCGATTTTAGTTTTATATTATTTTCTATTTCATGCTGTAGTTTATCGTTTATTATTCTAGTTTTAGTGCACCTAGCTCTCCAAACTTCTATTGACTTAAAATGCTCCTTGTTGGATCAACCCTTTTTTGTGCTACGATACATCGTGCGCTTGCTGAGTTTTACAACTCCATCAAGTTTTTGGCGCCGTTGCCGGGAAGCAATAGCGATACTAGTAGTTTTTATTCTTCCGTTTAGACTAAGTCATTGGTTACTTTGCACACACCGGTGTGCTTTTGCTAGTGATCTAACTTTTTCTCTCTAATGTTTGAATTGTTTTTGCATGACTAGTCGAATTCTCAGACTCTTACCAATCCATTTATTGAATCCGGAAATGGATGCAATGGAGTATGCTCGCTCTAGCTATCGGTTCTATATTGAATCAATGCACCACAAGTTCGTTAAAAAGCTTGACCGAAGAAGGGTTATATGAGGAGAGGTCTACGCCTCTTCAAGTGGAGTTGAAACTTCTTTCCTTATCTCTTAATTATACTTTTTTAGGTCCGAGTGAGACATATCCCGTCATTGTCAATAATGCACTCAATGACAATCAAGTTCATGACTTGTATATTGGAAGTTTTGAAAAAATATAAAGATCGGTTCGGTCTACGAGTCAGTAACACGGTTACTTCTATTGGTGAGATGCAAGCCAATAGGATGTAGCGGCGGTGATACTAGGAGCCACGACTCGTGTGTTTATCTGTTTATGTGAAAAATGATTTAAAATTAAAAGGTTGTCAATAATGTCTCATCTTCTAAAACATTATTGTTTTCATCACCTCACATGTTGGTTAATTGAATAATTAAAGGAAACTATTTGTTAAGTGATATCCTTTAATATTTTTGTAAGCATATTATTGGTTATTTACATGATTGTCTTATATGTATGAGGTGATGTTAGAAGAACGGTTTGGTTGTTGTTCCGCTCAGCGGCCTTTGTTTTTTTGTTTTGCAGGTATAGGACGTTGGGAAATCGAGCGAGAGATTTTAATAATATGTTTAGCATAAAAATGCAATCTATAGTCTGTACTGGTGAATCAAGACTATGTAATTAATTGTCGTTTATTGAAAGGATCCGTAGCGATCCGTATTTATTTACACTCTGATATAATTTTAATAAAATGACTTAGATAACTTTCCGCATTATCTATTAATTTAAATCATCCAAAATTCGGGTTGTTACATTGCATGTTCGGGTTCAACCTGCGTTGACCCTGAATGCGTGGTCTATGACCTTCCTCAAGGTTAATCCGCTACATACAGAAATCCCGACTAAGACCTTTCAGGTCATCAAGGGTGTAACCTAAGGCTTTCTGATTCTTTCTCAGAACAACCAACAAAGCAGATAGTTGGTCGTTAGTAAGAGTGGAACTAACTATGACTGGATACCTTTCGCTATCATCTAAAATTGCAAACTTGAGATTAGGAGGGAGTGGTTTAAGTTCAGGTTTCAATTCGATACCTCGAAAGCATATGAGGTATTTACCAAATTGTGAACCTTCTCACTTTCTGTCTCAGTTAGTTCACGCTCCTCCAATGTTGCTGCTAACACATCAACAATAGCCTTGCTCTTTCCTGCTTCCTCTGCACATGCCTTTAAACACATCAAAGCCACAAACGGGTCTCTCAGCAGGGGACCCGATAAAAAATCTGACACTGACTCTTAAGTTATCTCTATAGCATAGCATGTGTCCTCTATCATAGGCATAGCCATGGTCTGGGCAAGGTTAAATGTGACCTTGTCATCCCCTACCTCTAGTGTCAAACGACCTTGTTTGACATCTATGACCGCCCCCGCATTGTGTAGGAACGGTCGGCCTAAGATAATCGGGATTTGAACGTCTTCAGTCATATCAAGCACAATAAAATCGACAGGTATGAAGAATTTATCTATCCTAACTGGCACGTCCTCTAGTATCCCTAAGGGCTGCTTGACCGATCGTTCAGCCATCTAAAGAGTAACGTTAGTGACTTTGAGGTCACCCATGTTCAATTTCTCGCAAACTGAATAAGGCATGACACTGATACTGACACCTAAGTCGCATAAAGATTTATCGATGGTCACGGTGCCTATGGTGCAGGGAATAGAAAATTTACCCGAGACTTTTAGTTTAGGGGGGTTTCTGTAGGAGTGTGTTGCACTCCGTAGTAAAGGATATGGTCTCGGTTTCACTAAAACTTTTCTTACGACTCAAAATATCTTTCATAAATTTAGCGTAAAAAGGTATCTGAGCAATAAGCTCGGTGAACGGAACTGTGACCTGAAGATTCTTTACTACCTCCATAAACCTCTCGAATTGTTGTTCCGTCTTAGTGTTACGTAACCGACCCGGGAATGGAAGCTTAATCTGAACTGGAGCCTGCTGTTTACTGATTTCTGAAATACTAGTTAAGTTAAAATGAAATATAATTAGTACTACTAGTTTGCAGTAGAAAGTGTGGTTTGTGCCTTACTTCTGAACATTTAGTTTGGTACGTAGGTCAGGGGTTCGAGTGTGACATTAGATAGGTTTTAAATTTCATTTTTCTTGTTTTTAATATTAGGGTTATTTAACGAGGATAATATCAACTTATTTACTGAGAATAATACGTATTATTGAACTAGTTAACTCAGAACAGTATTGGTGACTTGTTACCTGGTGAACTCGTCCAACTTTCATTTTTAGTTTTATTTTATTTCATATTCCATCACTCTTTTCATTATTGTCAGTGTACGGAATACCTAATATTCATCCCCGATTAATCTCTTCCTCCTCGATCTTTGTTCATCTTACTTCAACCAATCACTTTCATACTATTAATTTATCAAATCGGTTAAATGAGTTAGGTTACGTAATGTAGCCAGTTAAAAAGTCATCAATATTGTTCTAGGTTAACTAGTCAAATGATACGTATTATTCTCATATTAAACGAAATTGATATTATTTTGAGAAGACACTTTATAGTTGGTATTATTCTCGTTAAAAAACTCTTAATATTATAATGACACTTATTTCATCCGTCTGGCTTCCTTTTAATTTTTTTCTTCTTTTCTTTCTCAATGTTTTACTTATTGTATGCTAAATACTTAGTCATTATCCACCAATTATTATGTAAGGAAAAAATTCGTTTAAAATTTTAATGATCACAATAATTTTTTTTAGTTGCATTTTCGTAATATAGGATACCTTTTTATGGTTGGAATATTCTTTATTCTTTATCTCGTAAAGCCATTTTTCACATTTTCAAATAGTTAGATGCACAATGTAATTCAACTGAGGAGTATTACACCGCCTTACATTCTGTTAGATCTGGAACTAACTAAATGTAGATATCTGAATATGATATTTAATGCTTTACAAAATATAAATTAAAAATATTTACATAAAAAATAAAAAGGCATTATTTACAACAGACCCGTGGTACTTTTTTTTATTTTGGCTTCGTCTTTGCTTGGGTGTTTTCAGAATGTACTTTACCCGATTTCACGTTCAAACGAAAAGTAGAAGTCACTTTTACACGATAAATTGATTTTCGGGTAGGGATTGTTTAATACATATTGGAACAACCCCCAAATGTTTTCTGTTTCTCCTCATATTTTGTGTGGACGTTCCTACCGATCCGATGAAAATTTCGAAAAAATTTCAGTCATTTTTGTCTGGACCTCGAATCTCTGGAAAAGGTGTATTATTATACACTAAAATCGAGCTACTCGGGAGGTAATATCAGGTCACATTTTAAATCAGCCAGATTTTCATACCACATTATTAGGGTGTCTTCAGGGTGTACTCTGCCCAATTTCACACCCAAGTGATAAGTATAAGTCATTTTTACAGAATAATTCGATTTTCAGGTAAGGGTTGCTTAATACTAACCAGAACTCCCAAATGTTCTCCGTTTCTCCTCATATTTTTGTGAACATTCCTACCGACCCGATAAAAACTTCGAACAATTTTAGGCCATTTTTATTCCGGTCTCTGAATATCTGAAAACATGTATTATATACACTACAAATCAAGTTACTACGGAAGTGATGTCGAGTCACGTTTAAATCAACCTGATTTTGAAAATAGATGACTACGGCGTCATCAGGATGTACCCTGCCAAGCGATTGCATGCCCAATTGAAAAGTATAAGTTGCTTTTATACAATAAACTGATTTTCAGGTAAAGGTTGTTTAATACATACCAGAACCCCAAGCGTTCTTTATTACTCTTCATATTTTGTGTAGACATTCCCACCGACCCAATGAAAACTTCGTACAATTCTCAATCATTTTTATTCCGGACCCAGACGAAATCTCTGAAAAACGTGTATTATACACTACAAATTGAGCTTTTCTGGAACTCATATCGGGTAACGTTTCAAATTAACCTGATTTTCGTACCATGTGACTAGGGTGTTTTCAGGATGTACCTGACCAATTTCATCACGCCAAAGCAACAAGTATAAGTCGCTTTACATGATAAACCAATTTTCAAGTTGGGTTGTGTAATATATATCGTAACACCCAAATGTGCTTCGTTGCTCCTCATATGTTGTGTGGACGTTCCTACCAATCGACCCGATGAAAATCCGTAAAATTTTCTATTAGGATTAATGACTGACAATTGTCGTATTCGAGACTCGGGTTGAATGTCAAACAAGGTACGAAAATAAGGTGGTTTATTTTGTTAGAATGTTGTTTATCCCACATCTAAAGAGTAGTGGAAAGTGCTAGTTTTTCTATGTATAAATAGAAAAAGTGTCCCACATGGAAAGATTATCTAAGTAGAGGTGATTCTTTTTATATAAATAGAAGTCACCCTTCCACCTTAGTAATCAACCCAATAATTGGAGTCTTTTAAGCATCTCTTGAGAGAGTTACTTAAAGTTGTACTATTATCTCCACAGTAGTGAATATTGTTCTTCTTGTTGGTGCAGACCTAGTCAGTGATTTTGCCGGTGAACCACGTAATTCCGTGTGTCAGTTTAAATATTGTTTGTTCGTTGTTGTATTCTTCTCATATAGTCAACAAATCGTTGGTAACGGGACACCTTCGTTACAACAAATTGGTATCAGAGCTCCAGATTCTGCTTTCGCTGAGTTAGGTGTTATTTGAGTTTGTTGAATTTTTGGTGAGAAGATGTCTGGAGCAACAATTTTAAAGGTTGATAAATTCACGGGGAGTAATAGTTTTGGGTTGATAGGCTTGGGTGAGGATGTTAGTGTTGCGGTAAGGTGGAGTTTTCACCTGTATGGGTCGAACTACGCAATTATGAAGACAAGCTATCGACTGTTTTTTTCACTTCTCGATGAGACGGGTTTGCGCCCTGCACGGTGGGGCGGTTTTGGGGCTCCAGGTGAAGCTGTTTGGGGCTCTTGAAAGAGAGTCGTTGGGACCTCAAGTAAGGTCATTTGGAACTTCGACGGGAGTTCATTATTTTGTATTCTTTGGAGCTGTTGGGTTGGACTTGTTAGTTTGACATTTTCACCTGATGATGGGGTGATTTGGGCTCGCTTAGGACTGTTGGTTTTGTTTGTTTCGACACGAGTTGTTGTGCCTTGGTGTGGGCAAATTTGTGGTGTCATGACACCGTTGTTGACTCAAGTGAGATGTTGTTTTGTTTATGGCTTTATGTCCTTTTGGGCAATTTGGTACGACGGTACATTTGGTCATATTTTTGAAGGAAAATTTGTTTTGGACACTACAAAAATCCAGCCGGAATTGCGTCGGACAAATCCGACGCAAATGGCGAAAATCCGACGCAAATTGTATATTGCGTCGGATTAGTCGACACAAAGGGCCGCCATTATAAGTTGTGTAGACACCCACATTTTGACCGCCAGGTGTCTATAATAGTTCCCGCCAAACACCCGATGATGATTGGACGTAAACGTGCTTTGATGGACTCGGATATGGGCTCGTAATCATGGACATTTGGTTTAGACTTATTACGGAGTACAAATCTTACAAAACCAACCTCAAATCCAGGCCCAGTGGGTCATTTCGAGTCAAATAAGACTAATTTGGGTCGAAACCGTCACCAGGGGTAATACCGTCTTTTAGCGACCGGGTCGAACCCGGTCAAAGATATTTTTTCCCGAGACTTGCGGACAAACCGTGACACCTCAAGTGTCCGGTTTGGACTCCAACACTACCAAAAAATCAGTTTCGAAAACATTAGACAATTCCGTTGAAGGTAGAATTCGATCTCAAGTAGGAGTTCTATCCGGAAACCGAATCAGACACCGACCGAGCTCCAAATACTCGGCCAAGACATCCAAAACAGCCGAAACACTCTCCTCATGACAACCGAGATATTTGGCTTCCCCACCAAGAAACGAGACTTTGGTTCCCTTTCGAACTCTCGTATTTCCTATCCAAACCGGTATTTCTTGTCACACAAGCAAGACTACCTCGACTCCTATAAATAGGACCTCCCGTCCAACACAAAGGACACGGGTTTTACACAGCCATTATACACATATCATACACTCACACACATACATCCACGATATCTAGTAAAAATAATTCAAAGCAAATCCCGACATATTCCCGAAGAAGCCTCGAAACCACGAGAAACCGTCCAACCACACGTCCAACCACACACCTTAACTCGCCACGCATCATCTCGACGCTCCCAAGTTTAAGCCACTTTTCGACGAGCCTTATCCCGAGAAAACAAAGCATGTAGGTTGAGGATGTAAATCAAACCCGATTCTTCTCTTCTTCTCTTCCTTTCTCCACGTCTTTTTCTTCTTTTTCGTCGGTCGTATATTTAATATGGGTCGTTCGTCGCATATTTTTTATTTCTAATATCGATACTACAAAAAACTATTTTTTCCTATAACGTTCTTAAAATACGATATCGATTCTCTAATCGAATATCGTATCTAACAAGAACAAAATTAATCAATTCTCGTTGATGCTAATAAAATCGTTACATCTTTTTTAAACAAAATTCGACGATTTTATACGCGGAGAGAATTAACATCTTTTTCGTTCAATTTTTTTTTTTTTTTTCACTTTTCGTTCAAAACAAACTTTTTTCAAAACCTTTTCTAAAATCATTCCGACTATTCGATATCGATTTCATAATCGAATATCGAATACGACGAATATCGAAAATATGAATCGGGTATAAATTAATCCATATTTGTACGCGATTTATAAAAATTAACGATTTTCGACAAAATAAAAAACCCGAACAGACTGCCACGCGAGTCGCGCGCCTGTCAGGCGACTCGCGCAACAGTCCGGTCCGCCGGGTCCATTTTTCTCGTTTCCTCGCTTTTCTATTTTTTATTCTTTTCGAACCTTACATAAAAAGCGACTTTCGCGACATATTTCGATAAATACTTTTTCTTTGACCCTGGTCAACGCGTGCTAATCAATCACGTGTCATAAATCTTTTCCAAAATCATGCATATTGTTTATTTACGTCTTTATTCAATTTATTCATCGTTACTAACTCGTTTTCTCGTGTTTGTAACAATTTATTTATTTCTATTGTTTTATTAGACTAAAACAAATTCACATGCTAAAATAACTTTGACGTTATTAGTTTAACATGCATTAAACGACTTAGCAACCCATTTATTTTTCTCTCACATGTCTAGGGAAAATAATCTTTGCATATCATTCAACCGTCGAACTAACGCGTGTACATAAAAAACGAACGATATCTTAGTAAAGGCCGCTTAGTGCGGGCGGGGTTGGGTGTTCTTAGTGAACTTCCCAACACGTACCCTCACCCCTTACTCAGAACCATGGTTTCCAGATGTCCGAATCCATTGGCAACGAGAGTCATTCAATACACGGTATCCGATAATGTCGGTATCGGTATCGTAATGCTAAGGGACGAACCCGATAAGCTCTGACATCGAAAATGGGCCATGTTTTAAATATGGCCCACTACGACATAGAGTGGGTTCGAATGGTTCCGAATAACCACAAAATTCGGTGGCGACTCCTACTTCGATTTTAAATTCAATTCGACCCATCTCATATGGAGATTCATTCGCCTCCCCAAACCCGCGCGTGGCCGCGTGGGGGTGGACCTATGTCATTTCCACAATTTGGCGACTCCGCTGGGGATTAACTGATGTGTCACTTACCATCGGCATCCTCAGGGTGAGACTCGAAAAGAAATCGTTCGATTAGTAATGTACACGTTTTAGTTCAATGGTTCATGAATAACCCAATTCTTTCCCGGGCCGGTTACTTGTGACCGACGTCCCACTATACCACGGTGCATTCCTAAATGGGTGCACTAAAGACTTCGATGGCGGAACTCGCATGGGTTTTACGGCAGGTTCTAAGACCAACTCGGCTTAGGAAGTCCGTCCTGATTTGCGAGAATGCTATCGTCGTTGGTATAGACCCTATTTCGACCGACCGAGACTTAGACTAAGAGCATACATGGTGTCATTATACTGTTTCCATGACTACATGCTACTTGATTTTATTTGGTCTTTTTCAAAAACCGTCATTTTCAAAAACTTGCATCTTTTCAAACCCATCTATTTTTCAAAACCCGGAAAGCTACCAAATTTAGGACTTATGATTTTGACTCAAAATAGCCTATTTTTAGCCGGTATGCTGTCTAAACTTTCCAAAAAAATTCAAAATCTCGGCCCGGTAACCTTTTTCTCGGTTTTCAAAAAAATCGGACCATCCTACCCGACTTTGTTCGGTTTTCAATCCAAATTCCCTTTTCAAAACCCTCTTCTTCTTAGGACTTCCCGTATTTAGCAGTGTCGGGTCTTGTCATAGGTTGTAAGAGTCTATAGCGTCGAAACTCCGTCGATCCTACATCACGAGTTTCTACCCCATCCCAGTCCGCCTTATTTGTCAAGGCGCGGCCCACCTTCGTAGGACAAACTCCTGCAAAGGGAAGCCCGTTTACATATTCGAGTCCAAAGTCTGGGGAATTCTCACATGGACCTTCCTTCGAACGGGACTAGGCCCACTTTGCCGAATCCTAAGGAAGGCCCACCGTCCACGGGTCATCCGTCTAGAAGTCGGTTTTCGGTCTTTTTTTTCTAGTCTAGTCTTTTCCTTGCTCGGGATGTACTCTTTGATTCTAAGATCTGGGTCAGTTACTGATTACGCTGTGCCCTTACAGACAGGCCACCCTACACCCGAGCCATGACGCAACAAGCCATAGACGAATTGAGGACCTCTCTGACCAAGCCGGAAAACATGATCACGTCGATGAGAGGGGACCAGATCGTCATCCTTACCCGGGTAAGTGCCGTGGAGCAGGGAACTCCCAGCGGCAGTGTTGACACTACTGGGCCTTTAACTGAATTGGCCAGCGCGGTCCACAAACTGCAGGAACAGGTCCATCTGTCGACCCAAAACTCCATCCACACGGAGAATGCTCGGACCTACAAACCGTTGACCGATGAACTACCCGCCAATCTCAATCTGACGGGTCTGCTAATGTTCGAGGGTACTGATGACCCGGTCCACCATATCCGGGCTTTCAAGGAATTCATGGCCCTTAAGGGGGTTAAGTCCAACATGTTCAAGCACCTGTTCGCTTCTTCTCTCGAGAAGCACCCAAGAGCCTGGTACTACCGGCTCGATTCCAAGAAATACAAAACTTGGGATGACGTGGCAACGGAATTCGCTCGGAACTACGCCGACAACACGGAAATCCAGACCACTATGCGCACCCTGGAAGTAATGGCTCAGGAACCTAAGGAAGGATTCACGAAATACCTTCAACGCTGGAGGGATGAAAGCGTCAAACTGGTCGATAAGCCCAGTGAAAAAGTGTTGGTTGAAGCCTTTGTCAAGAACCTCCTTCCTGCTTACCGGGTCCATCTCCGGTACGCCATCATACCTAGTTTCGCGGTCCTGACTGAGATGGGAACGAGAATCGAAGATGATTTAAGGTTGGAAAGCCTCACTAAGGCCTCCGCCAAGGGATACCAAGGGGCCAGCTCATCAATAAGCAAGCCCGCAACTACTGCTGCCACTCGAAGCATTTTCGACGAGGTAAACGCACTTGATACCTCGTCCCAGAAGAATACCACCCCCCGGGTATTCACCGACATAGGCACCACCTATGAAAATGCCCTGCAGAGGCTTTCATCAAAAGGCTTGATCACCCCGATAGGCCCAACACCTGATCTCCCGGTCGAGCGACGCTCCAAGGCCTACAACCTCCAGGCCTACTGTCAGTACCATCGTGGTAAGGGGCACGATACCGAGAAATGTTGGAAGCTAAAGCACCTTATCCAAGATCTCATCGAGAGCGGCAAGATCCCTTTGCCCGGGGGCAAACCCAACAACAAAGATAACCCGTTGGCCACTTACGCTATATTCTCCGGGGAAGTAATGGATTGTTCACACCTCATTTCTCCATTTGTCCCGCAAATAAACGGGATTTGGTGCGATGACGAAGACGACGTCTACCTCACCAAAGGGGAAGCTGTCCCCATCACACCCGAGGAGATCCAGAAGGTTAAGTCCAAGGTCTTAGCCACTAGCCAAGCCCTCATCATTGCCGAGCCACTTAGGGTGGAGCCCGCCCCAGAAGAGCCAATTGCTGAAAAGGCTCTTGTAAAGCAGCTAAACAGGACTCGAGTTGACCTCTCTATGTGGCAACTCCTAGTTAGCTCCCAGGAACATCGAGAGGCACTCACTAAGGCCCTCGATCAAGTCAAAATCGACTCTATGGCTACTATAGCTGAAATGGTAGCCGCGGTTCTACCCCACCTAAAGGAGAAATCCATATAAGAAGGCCCACTGATTACCTTCTCCAATGCTGATCTACCACCATTTGGGCCAGCCCACAACATGGCCCTCTACATCACGGTCATTTGCCGTGGAAAGTACCTACCCATGACCCTAATTGACGACGGGTCAACAGTCAATGTCCACCCCTTGGGGACCGCCAAAGCCCTCGGCATTACCGAGGCCGACTACATTCCCACAGCTCAAACCATTCAGGCTTTTGACGGAAGCCCAAAGTCAGTAGCCGGAGCCACAAAACTTACTATCATAACAGGCCCGATAGAAAAGGAGCTGGAATTTCAAGTGATCGACGTGACTTCCTCCTTCAACCTTCTTTTGGGAAGACCTTGGATCCACGCAACCAGGGCTGTGTCCTCCACCTTGCATCAGAAAATCAAGCTACCTTTGCATGACACCGTCATCACTCTAGAAGCCACACCTATGACTGTGGCTAACTGCAACACCTCGGGCCGCACCGATCTCTGGGGGTTCGATTTCGTAGGGGCCATCGAAGGAGATCATCTTTTCCGACCCTACTTTACGGTTCGCCTTGACCGAATGTTGCAGAATCTGGGCTTTCTACCGGGGGTTACATCAAGGCCCGATCTCCCTGCAGGAAAAATCCTCGAAGTTCTGGACAATGGGAGGACTCAAACTGGCCTGGGCTACTCCCTAACCCCGGAAAACATGGGCCAAACCGGAGCTGGCAAGATTATCTTTGTCACTCCAGTGTTCGAGACTGTCCAAACAGGCCTATATCGGCCCATCACCACGCGCCCTGGGACCCACTTGGCCCAGGACTGCAACTACATACCGGATGACATCTTCGCTCTTATCCGGTCCGAAGATGCTAAGAATGCTGAGGCCGCGCTAGGGCTACTTTTCGGAGAGGAACTCACGATCCCGACACCCAAGGAAGAGTTGGTCAGCCTCATTCTCCGTAGCCGCACCTTTGATCCATCTAAGCTGATCTCAGAGGTCGGATCCGGGACCGGAAGCAGAGCCTGGAGGAAAACTGTCAAATGGACTGACAGTCAAGGAAGGGCTTACAAGCTGATCACAGGAGAAGGAGAAATGCCAGAATCTGAGTCTGAGTCCGAGTCAGAGTCTAAAATTGAGTCTAGTGAGTCCGGTGCTAGGGTCAGTCCTATAACTCCCCCTCTCCCTTTAGCTACTCCTGGTGCCTCGGGGTCTGTCCCGGGCACCCTGCCTATCCCGCCATTGACTAGTGATCAGATGGCAGCTCTTTTCGAGCTATTTTCTCAATTCATGATCAATAATAACAACCGTTCTGCTTACGACTTGTCTCATTTTCAAAACTTTCTCAATTCCAAAAATATTATGTGCAATGACATTGAGAAACCCGACAAACAGGTGTCCTTGCCTCCACATCTGATCGAGCGACTAGAGCAAAGGGAATCCCGCAATCCGGTAATCGAAGAAACCGAATCCATCAACGTGGGAACAACCTTAGAACCTCAGATGCTTAAGATAGGATTATCCTTAGATCCCGAGGAGAAACAACTATTCATAGTTCTCCTTCAAGAATTCAAAGACGTCTTCGCATGGTCCTACAAGGACATGCCGGGGATTGATTGCGAAATAGCCGAGCACCATATACCGATCAAGGAAGGGTTCAAGCCGGTTAAACAAAAACTCCGACGCATGAGGCCCGAATGGTCCCTCAAAGTCAAGGAAGAGGTCGATAAACAATTCAAGGCTGGGTTCATACGAGTCTCCGAATATCCAGATTGGGTTGCAAACATTGTACCAGTCCCCAAAAAAGACGGTAAAGTGCGTGTCTGTGTTGACTTTCGGGATCTTAACAAGGCGAGCCCGAAAGACGATTTCCCTTTACCACACATCGATATACTGGTAGATAACACAGCTGATCATGCCCTCCTATCATTTATGGACGGGTATGCGGGGTATAACCAGATAAAAATGGCAGAAGAAGATATGGATAAGACCACCTTCATTACACCTTGGGGTACTTATTGCTATACTGTTATGCCATTTGGTCTCATCAATGCCGGGGCCACATATCAACGAACCGCCACAACTTTATTACATGACATGATGCATAAAGAAGTGGAAGTTTACGTAGACGACATGATCGTCAAATCTAAAGACAGGGATGGTCACATCACCGCCCTGAGAAAGTTCTTCACCTGATTACGCAAGTACAACATGAGGCTAAACCCTCAGAAATGCAATTTCGGGGTAACATCTGGCAAATTACTGGGTCATATCGTTAGCCAACGAGGTATCGAAGTCGATCCAGCAAAATCAAGGCCATCACCGAGATGCAGCCCCCTAAAACCGAAAAGGAGATAAAAGGGTTTCTCGGAAAATTCCAATACATCAGCAGGTTCATTTCAAAACTAACCATGGTGTGTGAACCGATCTTCAAGAAGATGAAAATAGGGGAACGATTACTATGGGATGACAAGTGTCAAGCAGCCTTTGATAGAATCAAAGAAATCTTGTCTTCACCACCGGTCCTGATGCCACCTCAGCACGGTTTGCCTTTGTCACTATATCTAACCACGACAGAGACAACCATGGGGGCTATGCTAGCTCAAACGGTCAACTCCGAAGAACGGGCTATATACTACATCAGCAAGAAATTTTTAGAGTACGAGTGTAAATACACCATGCTCGAGAAAACATGCTTAGCTTTGGTCTGGGCCACCAAAAAGCTCTGACATTACATGCTCAGTTACGAGGTACAAGTACTATCCAGAATGGATCCAATCAAATACCTCTTCGAAAAGCCCATCCTCAACGGCAGGATATCAAGATGGACCCTAATGTTGGCAGAGTTCGATCTAAAGTTCGTACCATTGAAAGCCATCAAAGGACGAATAGTAGCCGAATTTCTCGCCGACAGTCCCATAACCGAAGAAGGACACACCGACACCTGGTCCTTCCCGGATGAAGACATTTTCCACACTGACACCGAAGCATGGGACTTATACTTTGATGGGGCATCCAATTTCTGAGGATTTAAAGTCGGGATTCTACTAATCTCGCCAAGAGGGGAACATACTCCCGTGTCCATCAAATTAGACTTTGACGTCACTAATAACGCCGCTGAGTATGAAGCATGTATCCACGGGCTACAAACCGCCGCTGACTTAGGGGTCACAAACCTCCGAGTACACGGAGATTCATCTCTGGTCATTAATCTAGCACTCCAAAAATGGAAGACTCGAAATGCTAATCTCGTGGCCTACCAGGCACGAGTAAGGGATCTCGAGAAGCAATTCCAGAAGGTAGAATATATATACCTACCTCAGGAAGAGAATCAGTTCGCAGATGCACTCTCAAAACTCGCATCTTTACTAAACATTCCCGATCATGTGACCAGCATGCCGATCTGTGGCGAGAGACGATCTGAGCCAGCATATATCCACGACATCGAAGAAATCGAGATACCTGATCCCGAGCCATGGTATCAAGCTGTGTTGGCATACTTAACAACCGGAGAATATCCACCCGGAGCTGACAATCGAGCCAGAAAGGCCTAGCGTAGGCTAGCAGCCCAGTTCGTCCGCACCGACGACGGACAACTCTACAAAAAGACAGCACAAGGCGCTCTCCTTCGATGTGTCGATAAAACCAACGCCGAAAAAGTCATGGCTGAAGTACATGATGGCGAATGCGGCCCACACATGAATGCCCAGATGTTAGTCTGGAAAACCATGAGGCTCGGATACTACTGGAATAGCATGGAAACCGACTGCCAGCTGTATGTTAAACATTGCCATAATTGTCAAATTTTTGCCAATGTACAACATATGCCACCATCCTTGCTATACACCATGACGTCACCCTGGCCATTCTCAACATGGGGAATCGATATAATCAGAAAGATAACCCCCTCGGGAACCGGAGGACACTGCTTCATCTTGGTGGCAATCGACTATTTCACCAAATGGTCGAAGTCGAATCCTGTTGCATTCTCAATGCCAAGCATGTCGCCAAGTTTATTCAAAATAAGATAATATGCCGGTATGGGATCCCTCTTGAATTCATCGGTGACCACGGGACCCATTTTCAGGCCGAGACCGCAGCATTATAGACCAAATACAAAATTCAAAGGCATACATCTTCACCCTACCGACCCCAAACCAATGGGGCGGTAGAAGCGGCTAATAAAACAATTGTCACCATACTCAAAAAGATGGCTGATAATTACCGGGATTGGCCCGACAAAATACCATTTGCACTTTGGGGATATCGGACCTCGATTCGTACCGCGACCGGGGCAACACCGTATTACCTTACATACGGCATGGAAGCAATCCAACCTGTTGAGTTAGAGGTGCCGTCTCTCAGAATCCTACTCGAAAGTCAAGTACCTGAAGCTGATTGGGTTCGAGCACGATATGACTCGCTAGTCCTTTTAGACGAACAACGATCTCGTGCCCTCAATAATATACAAATCTATCAGAAGAGGATCCAACGGGCTTTCAACAAAAGGGTAAGGCCCAGAAACATCAAAGAAGGAGATTTGGTTCTCAAATCTGTTCGAGCTTTGTTACCAGTGGACCCAAGGGGAAAGTTCAAACCTAATTGGGCTGGGCCATATCTGGTAAAGAAAATTCTATCAGGTGGAGCAGTAATGCTAACGAATCTGGACGGGAATGAGTTTGTCAACCCAACTAACCTGGACCAGCTGAAGCGCTACTACCCTTAACCCACCTTTCTCAATGTCATTTGCAAAAGTTTATTAAAAACATCTTTTTTTTCAAACTTTTAAAGACAAGTCAAAAACTAGAATTACTTATCCTACTGTTACAAGCATCTTGAACCAATAGTCTTGATGTATTTCGAAATTACAAATTAAGTCTGAACTACGTTTGGTTTGATTCCATTTATTATGGATACGTAGGCAGCCCCTCAAAAAGGCACAACCACTGCAATCGAGAAAAGAAAACAGGAGCGGTTTTTTAATAAATTTCTTTTATTAATTTCCAAAAAAAAAATTCGACAAATACGGAAAGTTACCAAAAAATCAAAAAAAATCCAGCACACAATAAATAATACTAATACCTAAATAATAAAAAACTAAGGCATTTTTCCCTTTCCTTTGTCCTTAGCTTCCTTTTCGGTCCACCGGCGTCGACGTGGAGGTGAACGTTCCCTAATCACCAAGGGAATCTCCTTAACCCGGGCTCGTTTCTTCAAACTCGATTCCCCGGTCACCTCACTCGGTCCTAGGCGAACCCTCATTCTCTCGGGTAGCCGGTCACACGGACCTAGCCTATCTCAGACCGCTAGTTTCGGTCCGAGCCTTCTCTCCAAGTCACTAGCACCGGTCTCATTAACTCGAGTCTTAGTTTTTGACTTAGAACCCGACCCCGGCTCAGCGAAGGTAGTTGGAGTCTCCTCTTTATCAAAGAACCGTCTATTGTCTTTTGCCGATTCTCGACGGGCCAAGTCAAAAGCCTCGTCAGTCTTCAAAGTTTTACGGGTCTCCTGGGATTCTTCAGAGGTCCATTTTCGATATGATTCAGAAACCCAAGTGGTTTGACAAGGGCGAGGTATAGTCCATATGACACGGGTAAACCATCGTTGTAGCCACGTATCACACATAGCGTCCGTCAATTGGAGCGAAACGCTAATGATTGCTTCAGTCTCGGGGATCTGCTGAAACGAACTGAACTGTCTCAGATACGATCCGGGTAGATATGGACGGTCCAGTCCAAAGACAAGATCACCAAATAGCGGGCTTTGTCTCTTTTAGCTAATCCCGTCAGCCTTGAAAGAAACCACCAGATGACATTCCATCTAATCAAAGGGCCACCATGGAATGTTAGTTCTTCATCCCAATATTTCCGATTTATATAATGACTTGAGCTTATTCGTCGGGACCTTGAGCCAATCTGACAGCTGCGATATCTGGATATGTTAACCGGGGGCTCTATGATTGACAGACGCTCGGATAACCAGATCTACAAAAAATTTCGAAAAGTCAAAAACTTTCGAAAAATCAAAAAAATCGAAAATTTGAATTTTCGGAAAATTCAAAAAAATCAAAATTTTCGAAAATTGGAAATTTCAAAAAATTTCGGAAAAACCAAAATTTTTCGAAAATTGGAAACTTCGAAAATTTCGGAAATTTCGGGAAAAATTCGGGAAATCGGGCAATTTTTCGAAGAAAAGAAAAAAAACCGGTTAAATACCTGCAGGAGACGGATGCTTCCTGTCAATTGTCGATCCGGGTCGAGTCTTCTAGCGTCAAGACCCATAATAATCTCCCTGGTTATCAGCCAAGCCGGGCTGTGACCTGTCTCCATTTGGTCAACTATGCTAATCAGCCTGATCTCACCCAAACACGAATCAGCATCCATCCGACCTTCAAAGGCATATCGATGCAGCATACAAAAAGCGAAAGCCCTACGCCTATGGGTAGAAGTAATTCTTGCGCCAACTGGTTTCATAAATTTGTCAGCCAGGTCAAATAGGGAAACCGAATCTCCCTTTACTATACGGGCTGTCTCAGCATGCGACATGCCTAAAAAATCCCTTAATCTCCTCCTTGGGTCAGGGTAAAATGGGGGAATGGCAGGACGAGTATTAGGACACCAGCCGCCTATAGCTGCAATTTCTTCAGGAAGAGGACATATTTCTCCTCGAGAAAATACAAAAACATGATGGGTAGTATCCCAAAAGGATAGGCAAGCATCGAGAAAGTACGAATCTACCCTAAGTCGCTGAAGTGGGAATAAAGCCACAATTCCCATTTGAGTTAGCTGAACTTTATCTTCGTCACGAAAGTCCTGAGCCCACGCCTGAAGCATCGCAGTCAAATGATCAATACTCATTGCGAGAGTAGTTTCTTTTATTTATCCTAAAAGTCTAAGGGATTTTAAGATAGAAGAAAAAATTTGAGTTGGAATATGAAAAATAAGAAGCCAAAACCCTCTATTTATAATAGAGAATATCCTTTTCCCTAGTCATCACAAAAATAGGCTTTATATCACTTCCCCTACTTCACCTAGGCATACAGGCCTAACCAGGAAATTTCAGGAATCCGTGTCAAAATCCGATTAGGAATCAAAGTCATCCCAAGCATCCTTATTTCCAAACTTTTCAAAAAAAATTCAGCATTTTTCTTTTCAAAATTTTCGAAAAAAAATCATCATTTCTTCCCCAGCATGAGTCGGTGTTTCACCTAAATGTTACATGCAAATTATGTCAGCATACAGGTCACCCAAGACTCCTGTGAAATTCTAAGAAAAGTTCCCCAGTGGAAAGCTCATGCGACATTTTCTACTGAAGAATCAGGATATATCTGTAAACAGACGTACCCATGGCTTCCAAGGCAAGCTCCCACGCAATTCTAAGACAGGATGTACCTGTAAACAAGTATACCCATAGCTTTCAAGGCAAACTACCACGACATTATCAACATCATATCAACCCAGGTATGATTTATATCTTATTGTAATAGCCCTAAATTTTCGCAACCAAGATAATAACCAAAAACCGAAAACTCAAAACTGTTACTCCACACTTAGCTTACCGAGCCAAGTGCAAGGAAAAGGATAAATAATAAATGAATAAAAATAGAAATTTTATAGCTAATAAAAATAGAAACGTTGCAGCGAAAGTCTTTAAGTCTTACAAAATCCAAAACGGTTTAAAACAATAGTAACCAATAAATCCAATAATAATGTAAATAGTTTGGTAAATAACAAAAAAAAAAGTCATTCCTTGCTCAGCACAACCCGATACAAGAATGTACCCATGCAGCAATCACGTGTACCTATCAGCTGTACCCAAAACACAAATAGGTACAGGTTCCAGCGGGGGAACGACCCAAAACAAAAGGACGTCAGCAAAGCTGAGTAAAAATATAATAATATAATAAATCGTGAAATAATAATAATAATAATAATAATAATAATAATAATAAACTGAAATCAGAATTAAAACCATCGTTTAAATAACATAATACCATAAAAATCATAGTTAAAATCAAACCAACCAAAATATATATTTTTCGCAACCTGTGTGTCAAGGTCCTACCCTTGCACGGTCTAGAGGTAACCACCTGTGCTTAGCTAGACTCATAATAGTGCGCACCTCTCACATTTGGACAGCCAGTAGGATGAAACTGCCAAAGGAGAAAGTCTAACTCCCTAGCGAGTGAGGGCCGGACAATCCTCACTAAAAAAATAGTTTCGGGACAAAGTCCCAGGAACGTCTTAGACGCACCTTAAAACCGTCTAGACCAACAGAACTCCCAGAGTCTGTTATAAGTTACTAAAAATTTACCAAAATAGTACCAATATGTGAGTAGTGTCACAAGGTTTAATATCCAAACATTACAAGTATTATAAAAATATTTACGATTGACAAAAATAATTTACGAAACCGTTATAAAAATATATTTTAATCCGAACATGCTCTTTACTTAAAAGTGAAAAGGGTAAAACGTCCTTACCTCTCAAGACGGACCAACTCAGCTATTATTAGTCCAAGAACTGAATCTCCTCGAACCCACAAGCTACAAATAATAATATAAATTGGTTTAACAATCTAATCTGATTTTAAATACAAAACTTACTCTCATATAAAACCTTAAACGTAATTAGGAACTAAAGCACTCGACCTATTAATTAAACAAAATCCGAGCACCTACTGTAAACACAACTCTACTCCTTATCCTCGTAATATCCTTCCATGTGCACACTCCAAAGCCTACAACAATCCAACTCCATTCAATGTTCCAGCGCACTACTACATCCTCTCTATTTTTATCCAACACATGCCCCATTACCAATTTGCTACTATAAACAATTCTACTCACCATCATCATCAATCATTATCATCATCAAACCCAAAGTACGAAACCATCTGTAACCCGCACGAAAATTAGTGAACCCGACACCAAAACCCAAATTTATGTCAAGAAAAGAACGGTTTTAACCGAAAACAAAATAAAACGACAGAAAATTTAAGATATTTAGACATACTTAATATTTGGTTCAATAATTATAAGTAGTAAGGAGATTAATAGTTCAAAATACTTACGATCTTGATGAAGATGATGTAAAAATGTGTTGACGCAATTAAGGATCAAAAACCGATGTTATGACGGTGATTGAATGGTGAAACCGAAAGTAAGAAAACAGAGGAAGATGGAGTACTTGCTGCGGCAGAGTAGGTTGAAAGTAGGGTGAATGAATGATGTGAATTGAGAAAAGGGGCGTGGGTTTATATGGGATTAATGGTTTTTTTTTTTTTTTGTTTATTGTATTTGACCCAAATCTCAACCCGGTACAAAGACGGTTCATAAAAAGAATGTTTCACTTTAAGAAAATCAAAACCGATTTATTATAAGACGGACCAAAATAGTTTAATTTTATAAAGACATCGGAAAATATTTTTCCCAACTTAACAACCCGTTTTAAATAATTTAGAAAAGTAACGTTTTATAATTGACTCGGAAAATAACGGGGTGTTACAGACTTCCCTCCTTAAAACAAAACTTCGTCCTTGAAGTTTAAACTCGTCCTCAAAATAAGGTCTCACATTACTATAAGTGTCCCAAAATGACCATTCACTCCATATATCCAAATTCGTCAAAGTTCCTCATATATATCCAAAATAAACCATTTACTCTATATACATCCAAAATCCGCCAACACAAGCGTGTAACCTTTAAGATCACTCACATCTCCATATCCCCAAAAATCCAAAGCACCTAATTCCTCAAATTTGAAAGTATTACAACTTCACCACCACCTAATTCCATAACATAAGAAAAATTCCACGAAATAACGCTAGAGTTCGACCCACAAAATTCTCACAATCCTCAAAAGTATCACTTAGAAAGCTAAGAGCATGCCGGGTAAATAAAAAATTTCAAAGTTTTTGAAATTTCACAAGTTCAATTTTTTTTTTTAAATGTGCATAAAGCACAAATAAACCACCAATATAAGTAAACAAATATTTCAAGAATAATAACCAATATCCAACCATAACCAACAATAACCAATATATTCATATTTGTAACCAACAAGCAATCATAACATAAAACCACACAACAAAGTTAATCCAACAAAAATAAAGTAGTAAATAAGGTAGTCATGCATAGTTTCTACCCCCTTAAAATAAAGCTTCGTCCTCGAAGCACGAAAATTTACCTTAGGCAAAAAGATGAGGGTATTTGTCTCTCATGGCTGACTCAACTTCCCAAGTAGCCTCCTCGACATTGTTATTATTCCACAAAACTTTGACCATTCTTGTCTCAGTTCTACGGGTTTTACGCACTTTACTATCCAAAATCTGAACAGGAGTCTCCTCGTAAGTCATAGTCTCATCAAGCTCAATAGTCTCCGGGTCTAACACATGTGATGGATCACTGATGTATTTCCTTAGCTGGGAAACATGGAATACATTATGCACTCGTTCTAGATCAGCTGGTAAATCAAGTCGATAAGCCACCTCGCCAATACGCTCCAAGATTTCATACGGACCAATAAACTTTGGGCTCAATTTGCCCTTCTTACCGAACCGCATTACTCCTTTAGTAGGCGAGACACGCAAAAGAACTTTGTCACCAACCTCAAATTCCACGTGCCTACGAGTCTTATCAGCATAGCTCTTCTGACGGTCTTGAGCTGCCTTCATCCTGTCCTGTATAATCCTAACACTCTCAACCATCTCAGTGATCATCTCAGGCCCTAGAATCACATGCTCACTAATATCACCCCAACATATCGGACTCCTACACTTGCGTCCGTACAATGCCTCAAACGGTGCCATCTGAATTGTAGCCTGATAACTGTTATAATAAGAGAACTCAATAAGATCTAACTTATCCTCCCAACCTCCCTGAAATTGTAAGACACAAGCTCGCAACATATCCTCAAGTATTTGATTTGTTCTTTCAGTCTGACCATCGGTAGCTGGATGAAATGCTGTGCTCATATTAAGTTTGGTTCCCAAAGCTGTCTGAAGTTTCTCCCAAAATATTGAAACAAATCTGGCATCCCTATCTGACACAATATCCTTAGGAACTCCATGAAGTCTTACCACATGATGTATATAAGCATCAGCAAGCTGCTTCTTCTTCCAAGTATCTTTCATCGGAATAAAATGTGCACACTTAGTCAGCCTATCAATTATCACCCAAATCATATTATTACCTTTCTGTGACCTTGGCAAACCAGCTACAAAATCCATGGAGATTGAACTCCACTTCCACTCGGGAACTTCTAAAGGTTGCAACTTTCCTTGAGGTCTCCTGTGTTCACTCTTAACCTTCTGACATATCAAGCATCGAGACACAAAATCTGCAATATGTTTCTTCATACCGGACCACCAAAATGTTAATTTCAAGTCCGCATACATTTTATCACCTCCGGGGTGAACAGAATACGGTGTTGCATGTGCTTCAGTCATGATTCTTTCCTTTATCTCCCAGTTGTTAGGCACACAAACCCTATCATGAACCTTAATCAATCCACTCTCATCGCGTCTGAACAAAGTAGGCTCATTCACTAACTTATCCTGCAAATACTTATCACCAACCTGCAATTCTCTAATCTCCCCTATCAAATCGCTCTCAACAGATAACACATTAGATGGGGTTCCTGGCTTCGCCATTTGGATCGCAAAGTTCACAAATTCTTCCCTTAGCTTATCGCGGTTCATCACTAACTGTATCGTATGGAGAGATTTCCTACTTAAGGCATCGGCCACCACATTAGCCTTTCCTTCATGATACTGGATCTCGACCTCGTAGTCCTTAATCAACTCTAACCACCTCCTCTGTCTCATATTAAGCTCCTTTTGAGTGAATATATATTTTAAGCTTTTGTGATCAGAGAAAACTTTAAAGGATACACCAAACAAATAATGTCTCCAAATCTTCAAGGCAAAGACTACGGCTGCTAATTCTAAATCATGAGTGGGATAATTTTCTTCATAAGGTTTCAACTGCCTAGAAGCATAGGCAATCACTCTCTTATTCTGCATAAGAACACAACCTAACCCATTCTTAGATGCATCAGTATAGACTTCATAAGCTTCATTCCCATCCGGTAAAGCTAACACCGGAGCAGTGGTCAACTTCTCCTTCAAAATCTGAAACGACTCCTCACATCCCTCATCCCAATGAAATTTTGTGGCTTTCCTCATCAGTGTAGTCATTGGTCTAGCTATTTTCGAAAAATCTTTCACAAATCTCCTGTAGTAACCAGCTAAACCCAAAAAGCTACGAATTTCAGTCACAGATTTCGGTCTAGGCCACTCCTTAACAGCTTTAATCTTAGCAGGATCTACAGATACCCCATCCTTAGATATAATATGCCCCAGAAAAGCTACTTGATCCAACCAGAACTCACATTTCGAAAATTTGGCATACAACTGCTTCTCTCTCAAAGTACCCAGGACAATACGTAAATGTTCCTCATGCTCATCCTCACTCCTCGAATAAATCAGTATGTCATCAATGAACACCACAACAAACTTATCTAGGTAAGTCCTAAAAGTTCGATTCATCAAGTCCATAAACACAGCAGGTGCATTAGTCAACCCAAAAGGCATCACAGTAAGCTCATAATGGCCATATCTAGTGGAAAATGCAGTCTTAGGTACATCCTCAGGTGCTATCTTCAATTGATGGTACCCAGATCGCAAGTCAATTTTAGAGAAAACGGAAGCTCCCTTCAACTGGTCAAACAAATCATCAATCCTAGGTAAAGGATACCTATTCTTGATAGTAACTTGGTTCAATTCCCGATAATCAATACACAGCCTCAAAGTTCCATCTTTCTTCTTCACAAATAAAACAGGGGCACCCCAAGGCGACACACTAGGCCTAATATACCCTTTCTCCATCAATTCATCTAATTGTTTCTTAAGTTCTTGCATTTCTAACGGTGCCATTCGATATGGTGATTTAGCAATTGGACCGGTTCCTGGCACTAGGTCGATTTTAAACTCAACTTCTCTAGCAGGAGGCATTCCCGGTATTTCCTCAGGAAACACATCAACAAACTCACTCACTACTGGAACTTCACTCAAGTCAGGATATTCCACCCTCAAATCTTTTACATGACACAAAATCAACTCAGCTCCCCTAGATAAATGCTTTTTCACTTTCATAGCAGAAATAAGTTTCACTCTAGGACCCTTTATATGACCCCTATAAGATACCCTCACATTTTTAGGCCCCCTCAAGGAAACTTTACTCTGTGCACAATCAATATTAGCCCGGTGAGATCCGAGCCAATCCATCCCCAAAATCACATCAAAGTGAGGTAACGGAAATTCTATCAGGTTTGCCTTAAAATCATGATCACCAATAAACACAGACACATCCTTAAAAATTCTTTTACAGTTCACTAAGTCCCCAGATGGCATAGCAAAATCATAATCCACAATTTCACTAGATTCAACATTCATTTTATCCACAAACTTAGTTGAAATAAAAGAGTGAGATGCACCAGAATCAAACAGAACATGAGCTGAAATAGAATTCACAAGAAAGTTACCCGAAACGATGTCTGTATTTTCTGCTTCTTCTCTATTCATGACATAGAGCTTCCCAGTGGGCTTCTTAGTACTCTGTGCCCCATTCACTTGTCCTGCGGGCTTACTAACTGCTGTAGTGTTGCCCTGTGTCGAAGCCGGGTTCTTATAAGTGTTATTAGATGCAGACCCACCATAACTCTGTGTTCTTCCCTGACCCTGAAATCGGTTACCCTGATTCACACTCACACTAGCAGATGGTGCACTACGGGGTCTTCCTGCCTTCTTATTAGTACATTCAAACTCACGGTGTCCCAATTTTCCACACCAGTGGCATGTCACCCTATTTCCCTGACAGTCAACTCCTGGGTGATCTCCCTTGCATATCTTGCAGTAATAGTGTCTGGTAAAGACTTGGCCTGACCCCTGACTCTTACCATTCCAGTTATTCCATTCTTCTTTCACATTCCCGCCAAAAGATCGAGACTTATTCTGAGGGTTGTTGTTATTATGGAAATTTCCTCTCTTAGCTGCGGTGTCAGATTGACTCCCCTCATACTCCCTCTTTCTCGTCACACTAGATCCCAACTCAGCCTCCATTTTCTGATTACTCCTCTCAATGTTCACAGCTCTAGCATAAATATCCCTCAATGAAGTGAAGGTCTCCCCAGCAAACCTACCCTTAATCTTCCAATTCAACTTATCCTCAAACCTTGCCGCTTTAATTCGCTCAGTCAGCACCAACTCCGTAGCGAATCTGCCGAGTTCAATGAATTTGTTATAGAAATCCTTCACACTCATCTCATCTGTCTGCTTTAGATCCCCAAATTCAGCCAGTTTCTGGTTCTTCACATGGTCGGGGAAAAATTCTTCCTCAAGTAAATCTTTAAGGTCATCCCAATCCTTATCCTGAAGTATAACGGTACCATTAGCATTTCTCACCCTCTTAGGTTTCATGAAATCATCTTTCACAGTCTGCCACCAGATATCTGCTTCCTCCTTCAAATAAAAGACAGCGATCCTAGCCTGGAATTCATGTGGGCACCCAACAACCAAGAATATTTTCTCTATCTCCCTAATCCAGTTATCTAGCTCAGTAGGATCCCCTTTCCCAGTAAAAGACGGCGGCCTCTTCTTCTGTACCGCTTCAGACATCCCAACAACAGTAGGTATAAGATCATTTTCATTCTCAACCCTCTCATTCATATTCCGCGCAACCGTAGTCATTTGTTGCACGGCTTCGACAAGAACTGTGTTATTTTGAGCTATAAGTTGCGTCACCATAGCAGCCATATCAGTATTGTTGTTTTCGTTTTCCCTTCGTGGAGGCATGGTTACTATAGATATAAACAAGGTTCTATTAAGTACAAGCATAAGACCGTTCTATCACAAATAATATCACAATTAATAACATAAGTAGCATTCACAGTTCAGGTAAGCGTAATAGCACAAAATATTATCATATATATACAAATATGAATATATAAATCATGCGTATGCAATGCACCCAAACCACCCAACACTCTGTTTTTTTTTTGTAACGGTAAACGTTTTTTTTTTTTAAACTATTTCAAATTTTGCAAAACATTTTGGAAAACCTATTGCTCTGATACCAACTGTAACAGCCCTAAATTTTCGCAACCAAGATAATAACCAAAAACCGAAAACTCAAAACTGTTACTCCACACTTAGCTTACCGAGCCAAGTGCAAGGAAAAGGATAAATAATAAATGAATAAAAATAGAAATTTTATAGCTAATAAAAATAGAAACGTTGCAGCGAAAGTCTTTAAGTCTTACAAAATCCAAAACGGTTTAAAACAATAGTAACCAATAAATCCAATAATAATGTAAATAGTTTGGTAAATAACAAAAAAAAAGTCATTCCTCGCTCAGCACAACCCGATACCAGAATGCACCCATGCAGCAATCACGTGTACCTATCAGCTGTACCCAAAACACAAATAGGTACAGGTTCCAGCGGGGGAACGACCCAAACAAAAGGACGTCAGCAAAGCTGAGTAAAAATATAATAATATAATAAATCGTGAAATAATAATAATAATAATAATAATAATAAACTGAAATCAGAATTAAAACCATCGTTTAAATAACAGAATACCATAAAAATCATAGTTAAAATCAAACCAACCAAAATATATATTTTTCGCAACCTGTGTGTCAAGGTCCTACCCTTGCACGGTCTAGAGGTAACCACCTGTGCTTAGCTAGACTCATAATAGTGCGCACCTCTCACATTTGGACAGCCAGTAGGATAAAACTGCCAAAGGAGAAAGTCTAACTCCCTAGCGAGTGAGGGCCGGACAATCCTCCCTAAAAAAATAGTTTCGGGACAAAGTCCCAGGAACGTCTTAGACGCACCTTAAAACCGTCTGGACCAACAGAACTCCCAGAGTCTGTTATAAGTTACTAAAAATTTACCAAAATAGTACCAATATGTGAGTAGTGTCACAAGGTTTAATATCCAAACATTACAAGTATTATAAAAATATTTACGATTGACAAATATAATTTACGAAACCGTTATAAAAATATATTTTAATCCGAACATGCTCTTTACTTAAAAGTGAAAAGGGTAAAACGTCCTTACCTCTCAAGACGGACCAACTCAGCTATTATTAGTCCAAGAACTGAATCTCCTCGAACCCACAAGCTACAAATAATAATATAAATTGGTTTAACAATCTAATCTGATTTTAAATACAAAACTTACTCTCATATAAAACCTTAAACGTAATTAGGAACTAAAGCACTCGACCTATTAATTAAACAAAATCCGAGCACCTACTGTAAACACAACTCTACTCCTTATCCTCGTAATATCCTTCCATGTGCACACTCCAAAGCCTACAACAATCCAACTCCATTCAATGTTCCAGCGCACTACTACATCCTCTCTATTTTTATCCAACACATGCCCCATTACCAATTTGCTACTATAAACAATTCTACTCACCATCATCATCAATCATTATCATCATCAAACCCAAAGTACGAAACCATCTGTAACCCGCACGAAAATTAGTGAACCCGACACCAAAACCCAAATTTATGTCAAGAAAAGAACGGTTTTAACCGAAAACAAAATAAAACGACAGAAAATTTAAGATATTTAGACATACTTAATATTTGGTTCAATAATTATAAGTAGTAAGGAGATTAATAGTTCAAAATACTTACGATCTTGATGAAGATGATGTAAAAATGTGTTGACGCAATTAAGGATCAAAAACCGATGTTATGACGGTGATTGAATGGTGAAACCGAAAGTAAGAAAACAGAGGAAGATGGAGTACTTGCTGCGGCAGAGTAGGTTGAAAGTAGGGTGAATGAATGATGTGAATTGAGAAAAGGGGCGTGGGTTTATATGGGATTAATGGTTTATTTTTTTCTTTTTTTTTTTTGTTTATTGTATTTGACCCAAATCTCAACCCGGTACAAAGACGGTTCATAAAAAGAATGTTTCACTTTAAGAAAATCAAAACCGATTTATTATAAGACGGACCAAAATAGTTTAATTTTATAAAGACATCGGAAAATATTTTTCCCAACTTAATAACCCGTTTTAAATAATTTAGAAAAGTAACGTTTTATAATTGACTCGGAAAATAACGGGGTGTTACACTTATGGCTGGCGAGCCCTTCACGCAGGTCTAATGGACTATAAACGACCCGATCGGAAGTCTGCCAGGTTTTAATCCTTGATTGACCTGGTAGCTACTCTGACTTTTGCCTTGTCCAAGCCTCAGTCAGAGTGGGGGCTCTGTAGACACTCACATTTTGACCGCCAGGTGTCTATAATAGTTCCCGCCAAACACCCGATGATGATTGGACGTAAACGTGCTTTGATGGACTCGGATATGGGCTCGTAATCATGGACATTTGGTTTAGACTTATTACGGAGTACAAATCTTACAAAACCAACCTCAAATCCAGGCCCAGTGGGTCGTTTCGAGTCAAATAAGACTAATTTGGGTCGAAACCGTTACCAGGGGTAAAACCGTCTTTTAGCAACCGGGTCGAACCCGGTCAAAGATATTTTTTCCCGAGACTCGCGGACAAACCGTGACACCTCAAGTGTCCGGTTTGGACTCCAACACTACCAAAAAATCAGCTTCGAAAACATTAGACAATTCCGTTGAATGTAGAATTCGATCTCAAGTAGGAGTTCTATACGGAAACCGAATCAGACACCGACCGAGCTCCAAATACTCGGCCAAGAAATCCAAAACAGCCGAAACACTCTCCTCATGACAGCCGAGATATTTGGCTTCCCCACCAAGAAACGAGACTTTGGTTCCCTTTCGAACTCTCGTATTTCCTATCCAAACCGGTATTTCTTGTCACACAAGCAAGACTACCTCGACTCCTATAAATATAACCTCCCGTCCAACACAAAGGACACGGGTTTTACACAGCCATTATACACATATCATACACTCACATACATACATCCTCGATATCTAGTAAAAATAATTCAAAGCAAATCCCGACATATTCCCGAAGAAGCCTCGAAACCACGAGAAACCGTCCAACCACACGTCCAACCACACACCTTAACTCGCCCCGCATCATCTCGACGCTCCCAAGTTTAAGCCACTTTCCGACGAGCCTTATCCCGAGAAAACAAAGCATGTAGGTTGAGGGTGTAAATCAAACCCGATTCTTCTCTTCTTCTCTTCCTTTCTCCACGTCTTTTTCTTCTTTTTCGTCAGTCGTATATTTAATATGGGTCGTTCGTCGCATATTTTTTATTTCTAATATCGGTACTACAAAAAACTATTTTTTCCTATAACGTTCTTAAAATACGATATTGATTCTCTAATCGAATATCGTATCTAACAAGAACAAAATTAATCAATTCTCGTTGATGCTAATAAAATCGTTACATCTTTTTTAAACAAAATTCGACGATTTTATACGCGAAGAGAATTAACATCTTTTTCGTTCAAAATTATTTTTTTTCACTTTTCGTTCAAAACAAACTTTTTTCAAAACCTTTTCTAAAATCATTCCGACTATTCGATATCGATTTCATAATCGAATATCGAATACGACGAATATCGAAAATATGAATCGGGTATAAATTAATCCATATTTGTACGCGATTTATAAAAATTAACGATTTTCGACAAAATAAAAAACCCGAACAGACTGCCACGCGAGTCGCGCGCCTGTCAGGCGACTCACGCAACAGTCTGGTCCGCCGGGTCCTTTTTTCTCGTCTCCTCGCTTTTCTATTTTTTATTCTTTTCGAACCTTACATAAAAAGCGACTTTCGCGACATATTTCGATAAATACTTTTTCTTTGACCTTGGTCAACGCGTGCTAATCAATCACGTGTCATAAATCTTTTCCAAAATCATGCATATTGTTTATTTACGTCTTTATTCAATTTATTCATCGTTACTAACTCGTTTTCTCGTGTTTGTAGCAATTTATTTATTTCTATTGTTTTATTAGACTAAAACAAATTCACATGCTAAAATAACTTTGACGTTATTAGTTTAACATGCATTAAACGACTTAGCAACCCATTTATTTTTCTCTCACATGTCTAGGGAAAATAATCTTTGCATATCATTCAACCGTCGAACTAACGCGTGTACATAAAAAACGAACGATATCTTAGTAAAGGCCGCTAAGTGCGGGCGGGGTTGGGAGTTCTTAGTGAACTTCCCAACACGTACCCTCACCCCTTACTCAGAACCATGGTTTCCGGATGTCCGAATCCATTGGCAACGAGAGTCATTCAATACACGGTATCCGATAATGTCGGTATCGGTATCGTAATGCTAAGGGACGAACCCGATAAGCTCTGACATCGGAAATGGGCCATGTTTTAAATATGGCCAACTACGACATAGAGTGGGTTCGAATGGTTCCGAATAACCACAAAATTCGGTGGCGACTCCTACTTCGATTTTAAATTCAATTCGACCCATCTCATATGGAGATTCATTCGCCTCCCCAAACCCGCGCGTGGCCGCGTCGGGGTGGACCTATATCATGTCCACAAGTTGACGCAATTTTTTTTTGCATCGGCTAGTCCGACGCATGCCATTTGCGTGGGCTAATCTGACGCAAAGCACCTGGGGTCAACCCCTCGGTCAATGACCGTTGCGTCGGATTAGCCGACGCAAAGGGTCCGGTCAGTGACATCTGCGTCGGATTAGCCGATGCAGAGGCGAATCCTCCGACAAGGTTGCGTCGGCTACTCCGACGCAGAGGTAACTGACCCGGCCCCTTTGCGTCGGAATAGCCAACGCAACCTTGCCGGAGGATTCGTCTTTGCGTCGGCTAATCCGACGTAGACTAGGTATAAATTTACGTCGTCTCTTTGTTTTTAGCTCCCCATATGCGCGAAATTAAACGACCTGCAATTACACCCCACTACTACAACAAATAACAACAGGAGCACACCCCACATATAACATCAAATGACCCAAGAACTCCAATCTAAGCGCCCGTACATGTCTTCTTCGGTAAACTTCACAAAACACAACAATACTTCACAAAATTCCACAAAACTTCGCAAATCTCCACAAAACTCAACAAAACTCCACAAAACTCACTCGAACTCCACAAAACTCAACAATTCTAAACCAGTGAACTATTATAGAAAATGAAAATATATTACAAAGAAAACCGGTGGTGGTGGGTTCACAATTCTATCTAGGAGTTGGAGAAATATCTGGGTTCACTACCAAAGTCTAAGCAAGTACCATAAAAATAGATGAAACCTACGAAAGGGACTCAATCTGCTCCGACCCATGGGGATGACCATCGTTGTTGTCGTCATCGTCGCGCCTACTAGTACTAATCTAAATAACACAATTTTAGTCTAACAATAAAACGAAATCTAACCTAATCAACCTAATTAACCTAAGTAACATACTAATTAACGTAATTAAAATAATTATTACACTAGTTAACCTAATGTACGTACTTAATTAATCTAATTACCCTAATTTAGGTACTTACATAATCACCAAATTAACCTAATTTAGGTAGTAACATAATCATCTAATTAATCTAATTAACCTACTTTACTTCTCTAATCTGATTAATCTGATTAAGATGCTAATAAAATGAACATAATTAAACTAATCAATCTAATTAACTACCAATCAATTTAATTAACGAACAATTAACTTAATCAAAACAATTAAGTCCTAATTATCATACCTGAGAATTGGGGGTCGGGTTAGGGTTTTTCGGGGCTGACTTCGCCGGGGGGTGCGCCGGGATTTAGGTTTGCCGGAGGGGTTAGGGTTTTTCGGGGCTGACTTCGCCGGAGGGTGCGCTGGGATTCGGGTTCGCCGGCAAGCTTCGTCGCGCGTGAAGGGGTTATACTCGCCGGAAAGAGGGAAGAGGTCGTCGGGGTTTATGGGTTCGCCGGAGCAGGACGATTTAGGGTTTAGATTTCGAGGTCGACTTAGGGTGGTGGTCACCGGATCTGGGTAGGATGGTGGTCGCCGGAAATAGGAGAGTCGCCGGAGGTCTCTGTGTCGCTGGAGGTGGGTGTCGTCGGTGGTCTCTGCGCACGTGTCGTCGTCGTTTGCGTTTTAGGGAGAGAGGGAGATTGGGGTGTCGGGTTTGGGGTTTGGGGTCTGTTTAGTTGTTGCCTTATTTTTTTTATATTGAAAACATTGCGTGGGATTAGCCGACGCAAACTGACGCAAAATTCAAGTTTGCGTCGGCTAATCTGATGCAGTACCTATCCGTTTTTTTATTACAAAGGCTGCGTGGGATTAGCCGACGCAAACCAACGCACAATTCAAGTCTGCGTCGGCTAATCCGATGCAGTACCTAACTCTGTGATGACTGGTCCCTTTGAGTCAACACTATTGCGTGGGATTAGCCAACGCAAACCGATGCAGAATTCCAGTTTGCGTCGGCTAATCCGATGCAGTACGCGTCTTCCTAAATACTGTCCGCGTAACATAAGCCGTTGACTCGACAGCAGTTGCGTGGGATTAGCCGACGCAACTCCTTCCAATTGGATCGACTCTGCGTCGGCTAATCCTACGCAACCCTTTTTCGTAGTGGCGCCAACACAAAATTATTGGCGCCTGTTTCATGGAGGCGGACCGCGTCGGTTAATCCCACGCAAGTGATTTGCGTCGGACTAACCGATGCAATCCGACACATTTCACATACTTGCGTCGGAGTATTTAATCCGACGCAAGTCGTCCGACGCAATTTCACGTGTTTTTAGTAGTGGGAGTCTTGTGTGCATTTGTTTCGGAACATCATTCCATCATTTGTGACGTTGGCATCTCATACATTTGTTTTTGGCGTTTGGTAGTGATCCCGCTAAGTTTGGCCATGTTGGTATGATGATATGTTGGGTGCTTAGTACATTGGTAGTCTCAGCTTGCTACATTTGGTACTTAGTGCATTTTGGTCACGTTGGCACACTTGGTTCATTTATCCGTTTTGTTTGTTGAGTTCGAGTCGGTGTGGAGACTACTGGGACAAGTTGTGACCTGAGAATCGACAATTTGCAGTTGATTTAGTTGCATCATTTTGGAGCTTGGTTCGTGTTGGACAATTCAAGTCAAGGTGGAGATTGTTAGGATTAATGACTGACAATTGTCGTATTCGAGACTCGGGTTGAATGTCGAACTAGGTGCGGAAATAAGATGATTTATTTTGTTAGAATGTGGTTTGTCGCACATCTAAAGAGTGGTGAAATGTTGTACTTTTTCTATGTATAAATAGAAAAAGTGTCTCACATTGAAAGATTATCTAAGTGAAGGTCATTCTTTTTGTATAAATAGGAGTCAGTCTTCCACTTTAATAATCAACCAAATAATTGGAGTCTCTTATGCATCGTCTTGAGAGAGTTACTCAGAGTTGTACTATTATCTCCACGGTAGTGAATATTGTTCTCCTTGTTGGTGTGGACGTAGTCAGTGATTTTGTTGGTGAATCACGTAATTCAGTGTGTCAGTTTAAATATTGTTTGTTCGCTGTTGTATTCTTCCCGTGTAGTCAACAAATCCTTGGTAATGGGACGCCTTCATTACAACATTTTCAACCATTTTTATTCTGGATTTTTGATTTATGTGTAAACTTATCACATGATATAAATAAAAAGAGAGAAATCCGAATAATATCATTGGATTAGCAATAAATGAAAAAAAAAGTGTGAAATTCGCAGCAGACCATACTCGAACCCATGACCTCTCAATTTGTGGGAAACCATGCACATCAAAATGTCAATTCCACCATCTTACTATATTCATTCAGCTAATTTTACATAACGCCTACCCAGAATCCAACCCAGGCCATGGCCCAGTTTGGCCTACCCCCAACTACGTCCCTGTTTCACGCCCAAGCGATAAGTATAAGTTGCTTTTTCAAGATAAACCAATTTCAGGTAGGGATGGTTTAACACATAACGGAACTTAGCCTTCAAACGTTCTCCGTTACTCCTCATATTTTGTATGGAAGTTCCTATCGACCCGATGAAATTTCGTGCAATTTTCAGCCATTTTAATTTTGGACCCCAAATTTCTGAAAAATGTGTATTATACACTATAAATCGAGCTGCTCGTGATGTCATATCGTTTCATGTTTCAAGTAATCTTGATTTTTCTACCACGTCACTAGGGTGTCATCAGGATATACCCTACACTAGTGTGACCATCTGGGTTTGGTGCTAAGTCAGTAGTAATTAAAATTACATAACGATTGAGTATTTGAGTCTGGTCGGGAACGATTAGTATCATTTCGATTGATTTTACTTTCGTTGTGATTTTTCTTACATCATGAGTGATACTCCAGTAGATTTTGAAGACCTTAAAATCATTATTAGTAAATAAAATAAAATTAGAAAGGGTTATTTAACAACAATAATACCAACTATAGAGCATCTTCCCAAAATAATATCAATTTTAATAAATCTGAGAATAATATGTATTATTGGAGTAGTTAAACAAGAGTAATATAGGTGACCGGTTACCTGTAGAACTCTTTCACCTTTCTTTTTCACCTTTCTTTTTCACCTTTAATTTTAATTAACGGCAATAATAATAACTATAGAGCATCTTCCGAAAATAATCCCAATTTTAATAAATCAGATAATAATACGTATTTTTGCGGTGAGTCCTTTCATTTAAATGAGTCCGTCCCGCAATTATACACCATCAGATCTTCTTGCATTAGACGCACCAGATGATGCCACGTCGCCTATTACACCACAATCATAAGGAAAAGAAACGCGCGCGACCCTCTATTACCCTCTACGCAAGCCAAGAACCCTAAACTTCCAAATTCAAAATCAAAATCAAAATCAAAATCAAAATCAAAATGAAGCGAGAAAACTCCAAAGGATCCCACACTACGAAGCTCTGCCCTACACTGCTCCACGATATGATGGCGTCTATTGCCGGGTCATCAACCAGGTCGTATGTTTTCGATAGAAACGGAGGAACTGGGTTACCCAACAAACACTCCAGCCGGGGCAGGGGCTGTGGCTGTGGCTGTGGCTAGGGGTCCTCCATCATCGACAATGAGTTATTAGAGGTATTTGTATTTGTATTTGTAATTGGGGGAGATGAAAATGGCAAGTTTGTTGTTGTATTGTCCATCGCCTATTAATTCATCTTCAAGCTTTCATCCCAATTCTCATCATTTTCATCAATTATTACAACTCCAATTATTCCTCTGATTTTCCATGACTGTAAACTTTCTTCATCTCCATCTCTCTTTTCTTCTTTGTTTTCTGTGTATTTGAGATCGATCCTTCCTTTTTTTTTATTTGTTGGGTTAATTCCCTTATTTGTTTTTGTTAATAAATCTGGGATTTGATCATGTGTTACTGTGTTACAGTAATATGATTACTGTATCAGTATTCCTCTGATTTGTTTTTTTTACTACCTGTGTTACAGTAATATGATTACTGTATCAGTATTATATAATTATACTTGTGTTACTGTAATAGTGTGACAGTGTCACAGTAAGATAATTATACTTGTGTTACTGTAATAGTGTGACAGTGTCACAGTAAGATATTTGTGTTACTGTAATAGTGTTCTGTTACTGTAACATTATTACTGTGACATTATTATTGTAATTCCTTATTACTGTGATAGTGTCACAGTAAGATAGTTGTGTTACTGTAATAGTGTTCTGTTACTGTAACAGTAAGATTATATACAATGAAGATGACGCTGAATCTCAGCCATTCATGTGATTTGATCATGTGGCTGTGATTCGCGGGACGGACTCATTTAAGATAGAAAGACTCACGAGATGCAATTCCTATATATATATATATATATATATATATATATATATATATATATATATATATATATATATATATATATATATATGACCATTTAGCGATAGAACCCATTCACCTTCCTTTTTCGCCTTTAATTTATTTCATATTATTTCACTCATTTTCAATTACTCAGTGTACGGGGCATTAAACGTCATTAATGTCCTTCGTCTTCCTCTTCCTTCAAGTCTTCAACCTCATCAAATCTAGCTAACAACAGAATCCTACACCAAAATCAACATGTTAATCTAAACGAAACGTATAGAAAAAAAAAATGAAGAAGGACGAATGGTAACGGAGAGAGAGGATGAAGGAGATAAGTAAGGAGTAGACCTGGCAAAACTCACTCGACCCGAATAAGCCAAACTGAACCCGACCCAACACCCGATCGGGACAGTTTCGGGTTAGCTTAGGTCAATTCGAATTACGGGTCAAAATCAGGTCTTCAATTTAACCCAAAACTATTCCGATTATTATTATAAAAAATGACTCGATATCCCTAAAAGAGTAGAAAACAACAAAACCGAGAATGACCCAAACCCGAAATTATCCGACCTGACCCGAAGTCAACCCGATTATCATAATCCGAAAGTGGCCCGGCCCGAATCTGATCCGACACGGTTCACCCGTTATCCATGTCTAAGGAGGAGGATGGAGGCTAAGTAGCAGGTAAATATTAATTAGGTGACCTGATGTAGCAGGTTATAAAGTCACTTATACTACTCTTGTTTAACTACTCTTATAATACGCATTATTCTCAGATTTATTGAAATCAATATACATATATATATATATATATATATATATTAGGCTTTTTTCGAGCGATCTCATTGGTCCGTTCAATCAAACCTCAAATTAGGAAAGTATCATAAATAATAATAAAAATCAATTAGAGAATCTTTTGATTATTACAATATATATTTAATTTATTGATGTGATATTTTACAATTCTGACGTGAAAACCTTTCGAGTTCATTTTTTTAAAACATTATCATAAAATAAATTATAAAAATGAAATAATTAGATTCGTGTTAAAAAATGCTTTCATTAGAGTATAAATTTCATATAGATTGTTTCACATTATGTGATGAATTTATAACATATAACAGTTTTAAAATTATCCCACATCGACAAATTACAATATGATAATGAAATTCTATATTATAAATAAAGAGTAATAATTCGTTCTTCGATATCTACCAAAAGTCTTTTGAATCTCAAGAAGAGTTTCTAAGACTATAAACTTAAGTAATTATCTACATCAAGATGATGAAATTTTATATTATAAATAAGAGTAATCATTCGTTTTAAATATCGACCAATAAAAACTTTTAATTATCCCACATCGAAAAATTATGATGAGTGATGAAATTCTATATTATAAATATTAATAATCATTCGGTTTTAAATATCGACTAAAAAACTTTTGATATATAAGACTGCAAATTTAAAATCATCCCATATTTACAAAATTACAGTGAGTTGATGAAATTCTATATTATCAACACATCGAAAAATATGATAAGTTGATGAATTCTATATTATAAATAAGACTAATCATTCATTATTAAATATCAATCAAAAAACTTTTAAGTCTTAAAAAAACTTTTAAGTCTTAAAAAGTCTCTTAATAAGACTACAAACTTAAGTAAAAATAATCTCACATCGATAAATTATAATAAGGTGATGAAACTTTATATTATAAATATTATAAATAATAATCCGTAGTAACCTTATGCTTTTAGATATTAACCAAAAATATTTTGAGTCTTAAAATATATATTAAGACTATAAACTTAACTAAAACCATCTCACATTTGAAAAATTATAAAGTTTCATCAAACATAAATCTTTTGAGTCTTAAAAAAGTTGTCAAGACTATACACTTAAATCTTTTGAGTCTTAAAAGTTGTCAAGATTATAATAAGGTGATGAAATTCTATATTATAAATAAAACTAAAAAAATTCTTTAGACATCAACGAAGTTAAGTAATTCTCCCACATCAAAAAATTATGATGAGCTTATGAATTTGTACTAAAGAAGAGTAATCATCGTTTTAAATATCAACCAACAAAAAAACTTTTTTTTAAAAAAAATTATGATGGAATTCTATGTCATTGTTTTTTAAATTATGATGAATTCATGAATTTGTAGTCTTGAGTTTATAAAGGGTCCTAATAAGACTACAAACTTAAAATTATCCCACATCGAAACAATTAAAATAAGTTACGGTAATGATTCTATATTATAAATAAGACTACAAATTTTAGTTAAATTTATCCCGCATCGACAAATTATAATAAGGTGATGGATTTTTATATTATAAATAAGACTAATTATTTGCTCTTAGATTCTTAGATATCAATCAAAATCTTTTGAGTCTTAAAGAAACTATTAAGACTATAAACTTAAGTAAATTATCCTACATCGAAAAATTATACCCTATAAACTAAAGTAAATTATATCCCACATCAAAAAATTATACTCTCTTCGGTAAATATCCCTCACAACCTATATTATAAATAAGATTAATCATTCATCCTAAAAAAAGTTCTTAACGAGGTGGTTCTTAACGAGGTGATAGAATTCTATGTAATCTTTCGTTCTTAGATATTAACCAACAATCTTTAAAAAAAGTTCTCGCATCGAAAAATGAAGATGGATTGATAAAATTCTATATATTATAAATAAGTGTAATCATTCGTCTATGAATAAAAGTTCTTAATTAGACTATATCTAAACTTAAATAAATTTAAGTATATCCCACATCGAAAAATTATAATAAGATGAATTTTTATTATTATATAAATAAGAGTAATCATTCATACAAAATATATAATAAGATAATCCATATTGTTTATTTGTTTATACTAAAAGTGGAATATTTTAAATGCTTAAATACAACCTTATGGGTTAAATACCAACAAAAAAACTTTTGAATCTTAAAAAAGCTTTTAATATACAAGACCACAAACTTAAAATCATCCCACATTAAAAATTGTGATGAAATTCTATACTGATATAATTCTACGTAATCTTTCGTTCTTAGATATTAACCAACAATTTTTTTGTATAATTAAAGTATATAGTTAATGTATAATTATCTCGCATCAAAATTAAGATGGTGTGATGAAATTCTATGTATTATAAATAAGAGTAATCATGCATCCGTCTATAAATAAAAGTTCTTAATTAGACTATATCTAAACTTAAATAAACTTAATTAAAATTATCCCACATCAATAAAGAGTAATCGTCTATCATCTAACATAGATATAAAAACAAACTCTTTTAAGTCTTCAAAATAGCTCTTAAAATTATAAACTTAATTAAGTAATTAAATTATACCACATCGAAAAAATATGATGAGGTGATGAAATTCTATATCATAAGTGAGTAATCTTATGGTTTTAAATATCTACCAACAAATTTTGAGCTTTTAAAAGGACTAGAAAACTAAAATTATCACACATCGATAAAATAAAATGATGATTCTATATTATAAATAGGAGTAATCGTGCGTTTTTCTGGTCTTTAAAACATATCTTAAAACTATAAACGTTAAGTAAATTATCCTATGTCGAAAAATTATGATGATGCGATATTATCAATCAACAAAATTATTCACATGTATTCTTTTGAGTTTTAGAATAAGCTCTTAAGACTCTAAAGTTAGTTGAAATTAAATTTGATTATTAATATCATGTGATCATCTTATTTATTATAATGATATAGATTCATCAAGTTTCTTATTTAACGATTATACATCATCAATGTAATTAAGCCAATTAACCCGAAGCCAACTAACCCGTGCAACGCACGGGCTTTAATCTAGTTAATATTATTTTGGGAAGACGCCCTATAGTTGGTATTATTGTCGTTAAATAACTCAATTATAAATGAAGGATGACCCACAATTAGGGATGACAACGGGTCAAGTCTGGACCGAGTCCAGTAGGATCCAGACCCGGACCCGTCAAATTTACCCTGGACCCAGACCCGGACCGGTCCAAAATTTTCAGACCCGACGGATCCGGTTCGGGTTCGGGTCTACCCGCGGGTCTTACTAATTTATTTTATTTTGTCATTGATTTCTTATTTCTCCCAAAGTTTCATAAATTTAGCTTACGAGAGATTTAAATAACATAAACTCATCTCACAAATTGATAAAATTATCACAAATCTACCTAAAAAATTGACTCAATCTCATAAAATTAGCATAAACCAAGATTTAAATCAAATAAAACACCGATTCAAAATAATAACAAAAAAGACAGAAATCAAATGATAAAGATACCAAATGATATAAAAATTTGAATAGAAGCAGTTAGAAGGGTAACCATGCTGCCTGTGCATCACACTAATCGACACTTTGGTGCTTGTCTGGTGATTGCTGGGGAAAATGAGGATGGAAAAGTGAGGGTGGAATTGGAGTGTATTACTAAGGGTCTGCCATATGTTGGTAGAGTTTGAAGTTTTTTTTTAATAATAAAGTTTTGGGTTTACGGGTTGGGTTCGGGTCCAGTAATTCAGACCCAAACCCAGACTCGACTTTTAAAAATGAGACCCAGACTAGTTCGGGTCTGAAAAAATGAGACCCAGACCTGATGCAATTGGGTCCGACCCGTCGGATCTTGGACCCACTGTCATTCCTACCCACAATTAGGGATGGCAACGGGTAAGGTATGGGTCGAGTCCGACCCCAGACCTGGACCCGTGTTTCACAAGTTGGACCCGGACCCTTAAGGGTCCGGAAATTTTATACCCTTACCGGACCTGTTGGGTACGGGTAGGGTCCGAGTCCGTCATGGGTCTTATGCACGACAATTTAATATGTATAATATGTACGATAACCCGACATTTCAAAAGCCAAATTAAAATCGCCCACTCAAACCTTTAAAGACCTTAAGGCAGCTGTGAGTTCATGACCCTAGGTTACAACTGCATCTTGCAAAGAAAATAAATAATATACAAGTAAACCTACAAAGTTAATTTACGGTAGCTTTAATGATATATTTTTTTGTCTCAAATATAAATTCTTTTGCTAATCACTGTCATTTCTTTTTGCTTATTCTTACTTTGTTGCATTACACAAATATGGGAATTCATATACTCCTCTAGTTCAAGTATTCCTCCCAAATTTTTTTGGAGAGAGATTAAGAAATGGATAAAAAGTGGATATTAAGCGTAAAAGGTGGGGGTATGAAGTGAAAAAGTGTTGGGGATAGGTGGGAGGAAAAGAATAAAGAATTGAATGAAGAATAAAGAATGATTAAAAGTATCTTCAGAAAAAAAAAAAGTGAGAAGAAAATCAAACTAAAGTCAAAAAGGAAAGTGGGAGGAATACTCAAACTAGGACCCCGTATTTTTTATACGGGTCAAGGGTCGGGTCCGGGTCTGACTTTTAGGACCCGGATCCAAACCCGGACCCGAACCCGAAATATTTTTAAAGGATCCATACCCGACCCATAACCACAGGGCCCAAAAAAATTAGGACTCATATCCGTCCCGTTAGGGTAAGACCCAAAGGGTCTGGGCAGACTCCTAATTGGTCCGACCCACCAGGTCTTGGACCCACTGTCATCCCTACCCACAATACACATTCCCTCAATCAATATATATTAATAAAGCAGGAACTTTTCGAGCGATATGATTGGTCCAAGTTTTAATATATTTTTTAATTTAATAAAGAATATACAAAATTGTGTAGGAAAAAAAACAATCCTACCCCTACTTACGATTCAGGTGATATAAAATTTGTATGGAAAGTAATCCTACTATGTCTCTGACTGAAAGAAAATAACCCGTATATAAACAGTCGATTATCACCTCAAAAAAAAAAATTGAATAGAGACTGCGTGGAATGCGTACTCAATTCTATTTAATATTTTTTAAATATTTATCACCCTCTAAAAATATTAGAGATTTTAAAAATGTAAAATTAAAATTTTAAATAATTAATAATAAAAATAAAATTATTATTTTAAGCTCTAAAAAGAGTTTTTAATACCATATATTAAGTAGAATTATCCCACATCGAAAAACTATTATGAGGTAATGAAATTTTATATCATCAATAAGAAAAATTATTCGTCTTTAGATTTCAAACAAAAATCTTTTGAGTCGTATAATAGCTCATAAGACTATAAATTAAAATAATTATCCCAAATCGAAAAATTCTAATAAAGTGATGAATTTCTATTTTAAATAATTAATAATAAAAATATAAAATTAACATTTTAAATAATTAATAATTAAAAATTAAAATTAAAATTTTAAATAATTAATAATAAAATTAAAATTATTATTTTAAGTTCTAAAAATAGCTTTGAAGACTATAAACTCAAATAGAATTATCTCACATCAAAAATTATGATGAAGTGATAGAAATTCTATATAATAAATAAGAGAAATTATTCGCTTTTAGATATCAATAATTTTTTTTTTTGAGTCTTATAACAACTTTTATGACTATAAATTGAAGTAGAATTATCTCACATCTATAAATTATAATAAGGTGATGAAAGTGTATTATATAAATAAAAGTAATAATTCATTTTTAGATAACAATCAGAAAATTTTTGAGTCCTAAAAAGAGTTTTAAGAATATAAATTTAATTAGAAATATCTCATATCAAAAAATTAAAATAAGTTGATGGAATGCTATTAATTAAAATAAGTATTTGGTTAGGAGTAATCAATCGTTTTTAATTATCAACTTGAAGACTATAAACTTAAATTGACTTATCCCGCATCAAAAAATTATGATGGGTTGATGAAATTCTATATCATCAAAGGAAAAAAATATTCGTTTTTAGATATTAACCAAAAATCTTTTGAGTCCTATAACAGCTCTTAATTAAGGTTATAAATTGGAGTAGAAATATGCCACATCGAGAAATTATAATATGGTGATGAAATTATATTATATAATTAAAAGTAATAATTTGTTTTTATATATCAACTAGAAATATTTTGAGTTCTAAAAAGCGTTTTAAGACATAAACGGAGGTAGAATTATCCTAGATCGAAAAATTACGATGAGGTGAAATTTTATATCATAAATAAGAGAAATCATTCGTTTTTAGATATTAATAAAAAAAAAATTGTCTTATAAAATTAAGGCTATAAATTGAGTTATAATTATCCCACATCGAGAAATTATAATAAGGTGATGAAATTCTATTATATAAATAAAAGTAATAATTTGTATAGTATGAACCAGAAATCTTTTGAGTATTAAAAGGAGTTCTTAAGACTATAAATTTAAGTAGAAATATCCTAGAATGAAAAATTAATAAGTTGATGGAATTCAATTATATAATTAAGAGTAATCATTCTTCTTTAGATATCAATCTGAAGACTATAAACTTAAGTAAAATTATCTCACATCGAAAAATTATGATAAATTGATTTAATTCTATTAACCTAATTACGAGTAATAATTCGTCTTTAGATATCAACCTAAAATCTCTTGAGTCCTAAAAAGAGTTATTAAGACTATAAACTTAAGTAAAATTATCACAAATCGAAAAATTATGCCGATAAATAACAAGAGAAATTATAATAAGAAAATTCGATTGTATAAATAAAAAATCTAACACTAATCGAATTGAGAAGTAGTAACAAAAAATAGAATTATACCAATAGTTGTATCTACAACCACCTCAAAGTTGTTGAGTTTTTGTGTGTACTTACTGGGCTTACGTAAGTTTTTGAGCTTAAACATTTATGTGATTTTGCTCGATAACTTTACATTAAAACTCAGAAAGTTACAGCAAAACTCGCAAACTTTGTGACAACACTCAAAATCATAAAACCAATTCTACATAAAGCTATGTACAACTGGTTGTATAATCTACTCATTGGAGTGTTAACTTATCATCTTCTATTAGATCAACTATTTATACATTTATTATATACTCCCTCCGTGATCTTCTCATTTCATTATGACATGTGGATTAAGGAAGATATGATAAACAAGTAATAAAATATTAAAAAATTAATTAATGGGTTAAAATGGTAAATTAGTTATGAATTGAGGTATGTTGTAGGATTAATATTGATTTTAATGATGTTAATCTTTGTCATTTGGAATTATTAGTAAATTAATTGGGTTGTTTTAGTTTAAAAATTTGACAAAAAAGAAAAGAAATGAAATGTGAAGAAGTTAGTAGTATTTCCTTATTATGAAAGTGGGAAAAAGTTAGTGGTATGGAGGGAATAAGAAATAAACACGTCTCTTTATATTATCATGAAATTTGATAACTCATATCGCTATATATATACACTCTAGAGTCACTCTAGAGTACAATATATTTTTGAATAATCTATGTCAAATTGGGTCTCTTACTTTACATAAATACATAAATATTATTTGTCTTTTTTTTGGTGATGAGGGAACCCGCAGCCGCTACCTTTGGTGCGCTCTGGGTAAACCCCGGGTGTACGCAATAGCCTGCAAACCACGCACACCGTGTAAGCCGCCCTTTGGACGACAGGCTCGAAGCCTAGATGACATAGCCTCAAGTCATTTTATTTATTAGTTGTTACATTTATAATAATACTCCGTAAATAATACTGTTTAATGCAAAACTAATAGAGAAATACTAACTACTCCTATGAGTTTCTATCTTTTCCCATCTTTCTTTTGTGAGCTAAGTTTGATCTCTTCCCTGTTTTCTTTTTAGGCTATCAATGTATGGTTCAAATTTACTCTCGGGTCAATTGGGTCGGGTTCGGGTCGGCAAGCTTCGGGTAAGGTCACTTTCGGGTTATGGAAATCGGGTTGACTTCAGTTTTCGGGTTTGCTATTTTCTACTTTTTCTAGGGATATCAATTCGTTTTCTATAATAATAGTCGGGTCACTTTCGGGTTAGCCTGAGTCAATTCGGGTTACGGGTCAACCTCGGGTCTTCAGTTCAGATGTCGGGTCGGGTTCGGGTTGACTTATTCGGGTAGGGTCATTTGGGTCCGGTCAGTTTAAATTTGCCAGGTCTAACTACAATGTACGCCCATAATTTAATTTGATGTTTAACGCAAATATTACCTTCCTAGAAACGTATGTGGATAGTATTCTTATACTACTAGGCATAATCTTACCTTCGACTTATTTTCTTCTGTAGCGCAGTCTCACCAATTTATGCAATTTTCCAACTACGTGTCATCACCAATGTCACTAAAAATCGGCTCGTGCATCGCACGGGCTTTCCAACTAGTTAATTTGTATTTAAAAAAAAAGGGAAAAGAAGAGGCAAGCATCTATATAGAGTGAGCAAAGGAAAGTGGAGTTGCTACACCATCAATAAACAATCATCAATACAAAAAATAATTGAAAGAGAGGGCGGGAATTGAAGTACGTAGATCGATCATGAGAGTTATAGGGACGTTCGAAGTAGAGGTAGATATCGAGGGTGGTGGAGATGTTTTCCATGAGATATTCAGCACCAGACCTCACCACATATCCACCATGTCGCCCTCCAATATACATGGCTGCGATGTGCATGAGGGTGAATTCGGCAAACCTGGATCTGTTATTTTCTGGGAATATACCCTCGGTAATTAATTATTTCTCTATTATTCTCCATCATCCAAATCTTTGCTCAACTCATAATCTTCATTCAACCTACTTACTCTTATTTGCTTTACGTATTATTATTATTATTATTATTATTATTATTATTATTATTATTATTATTATTATTATTATTATTATTATGTCTCGTGCGTTAGAAGCTAAGCTTTTTTGACGAGGAGAAAGCAGCCTGAGTTATTTTCAGTCTTCACCCGGTAATAAGCTTGCACTCCTAACTCAAGTTACTCAACTACTTCACTTACTAATAATTGGTAATCCTCCGTCTTGTTCATTAGTTTATCTTTAATTAAAGAAAGTAGAGTATAAAACTTACGAAAAAAGAAAACGTAAATTATTGACTTACATCAATAAAAAAAAGTGTAAAGTATTTACATAATTGGATGGATGGAGACTCTCGAGTCACAACTCACAAAGCAACTTGGACAAATGGAGTAGATTATTTTTGTTGCTATTGTAAATTAGCAATTTTTTAATTTGTAAAATGAGTGATATGACTGATTTTGTAAAGAACCAGTGGGATATTTAAACAAGATTTGCATCAATTCGATTGTTGACCATAAATAGTTGAAGCTGCAACCTCGAAATAAAAAATTAAAAATATTGTACTCCTGTAACACTAAACAAGTATCGCTTGGATAGTAAATTAGTAATTCATGACTATCTACACTAGACCTTGATTTTTCCCTCAATAACCAATTTTAGGAGTACTATTTCTACTCAACACTTACAGTGGCGGACCCAGAAAACTCAGAAAGGGGGTGCACTAAACCTGTCGAAAATGATTTGACCCGAAAAAATCCCAATTTTTTTTTGCAAATAACCGACCAAAAATAACCCGGAACCGAAAAGTGATCTCACTCGATAACTACCCGCACATTTAGGGTCGGACACATCCAACCTTAAAACAAATACATTTATTATAATTTTGAAAGTATATACAATTAATATAAAAATGATAAAATAATCTACACTTACCGATTATCTTAACCAAAAAATACTCCGTATAACGAATTTTTTTGCTTAAAATATCAATATCAAAAGCTAAAATTTATCCTAGCAATATGCAATATTTAGTTTAAAGTAAAAATATGCATATATACGTTTTAAGACATATTTTTATCATATACTTACAGAAATAATCACCAAATTAAATAAATTGAGTCAATATTTTTCATGTACGTGTCACAAATTTATAGACTATAGTAACAACTAAATTATTACTCTTCTCGATTTAAAAATTGGGTAACTGACAACAATCTAAAATGAATAGATATGAAAATAAATGCGTTGATTGTGACTCGAACCCAGGACTTCTCGGTAAAGAACACAGCAGCATCCCACTACTCCACTCCTCACATGTAGGACATTTGTGCGCGCAAAATACCTAAGTACTGAATATTCAGTTCGTTAAAAACAGAAATTGGAAACCCAAGGGTGCGCACTTGGGGTGCTGTGCGCACCCTTGGATCCGCCCCTACAACACTAGATCACTTTATCAAACCATTTAATTGGATAGTAATTTTTTTGTCCTTGGTTATTGTTACAATATTGTAAATTGTAACAAAAATTTTATAATTTTTTTTTTGATGAACGAGGAAACCCGCAGCCGCTACCTTTTTTGTGTAAAACAAAATATTTTGACGATGTAAAATGTGTCTTGACAATTATGAAAAAGCAAAACATATCGTTTTGATTCGAACGGAGGGAAAGTTAGTTGTAACACTAAACTAAGTACCGCTTGGTGGGGATCATATGATGCTTTTATCTATTTTGAAGTTATCTACTGTACTTATAAATAAAGTGCTCCGTATCTGTTGTATCGAGAGGCCTGGTGCTAACAAATCGAGTCAAACATCATCTTAATTGCTATTCTTGGGCTTTTGCACGTTCATGATTTAAAACTTGATGAGATCAGATCCTCAGCATATATAACATTAATTTCCAAACGAAAAACATATAACAATAAAAATATGTAGCTTATTGGTTAAGCTTCCGAGCTCAAATATGAGTTCTAGCCGAGTTGAAGCATAAGCAATATACACGAAATATATACGTGAAGTATACCAACTTACTGTAGGAACTACCCATTTACACTTTTTGTTGGTCTATTTACATTTATTCAAAATGGTATATTAATTACTCCTACTTATTTCGTCCAATCATTTGTTTACCTGATTCATTTCGGAGTGTCCAAATCATTTATTTACTTTTTTTTTTATATATTATGATTGTTTTTGTGGGTAATTTAATCATCCACGTCTCAAATGGTCCACTTAACAATAATCTCAAATGATCCGCTCATTATCTCTCCTTGATCCATATGTCAAACCAAAGGTAAACAAATAGAGAGGGAGTAGTAGCCTTTTTGAAGCTTGTGACTATTTTTGGAGCTTTTGGTCGTGGCCTTTTGTAAGGGTATTCCATTGGTAAGACTCACCAAAGTCTTAAAGACCGTCACCTCAGCTTTCCACTAACTTTTAATATATATTTATTCTTTATATATTATCAGTCAGACTCTGCTCAGACTCAGATCACCTACCCCATTTTTGGTAAAAAAAATTAATTAATTTGTAATTAAACCTTCCAAATTACTTTACAATTTACTTATTTGATACAAATTACTACTATTACTTTATTGTTTAGTTTTATTAAAAAAATTACTTCTTTTATTTTATTCTTGTTGATTTTCGTGACGGCCGCCCTTTTTTTTTTCCTTTCCAAAGTAACGATTTCATTGAAATAGTTAATTTCGTATTTAATTAGCTAATTACTTACAATTGTATAATTAGTTTATTGCATGTTTTATTTTTTAAATAAGTTAATTATGTTATCTCATCAGTTAATTAAGTGAAATTAGTTGATTAAGTGTTTAATTAGTTAATTACATTAAATGGATAATTATGTGTTTTATTAGTTAAAAAATATATGTACTTCGTATTAATATGTTTATTAGGGGTCGAACAACAACAAAAAAAAAGATTAATTGATTTTATACTCCCTCTGTTTTGTTCATTTATTTACCTTTAATTAAACAAGTTCTCAAAAATAATACAAAAGGCAAATGAATGACAGAGAACGAAAAAATAGTTAGAAATAATTGGACAATTAAACAAAAAATGACACATTAAAAACAATAGAAAATAAAAAAAATGTATAAATACGAGTCATTTATTGGTAATATGTCGAAAAGTATGTGACATGAGTTGTAACCCCCCACAAAAGTCTTAAGTTGAGTCTTTAAAATTCAAGACTCAACTTAGGACTTTGGTATATTATTGGTAGACTCCACATGGGTTTTGAGATAAGACTTATCTTAGGATTACCAATAATCTTCTGAAAACTACCAATAATATTAAGACTTTTTAGACTACGAATAATCTTTAAAACTTTACTCAAAACTTTGCAACATTATTGGTAAGACTCACATGAGTCTTGAGACAAGATTCTCTCAAGAGTCAATAATAATGCTACGCTAAATCTATTTTTTCCCCCTTTTTAAAAGAATAAAGAGCTAATTTTTTTTAAAAAAAAGGAGTATTAAAAATTGCATGTGAGGTTTTAAAAAGTGGGGAGGATCACATTAAGCCTTCCACCTGAGCACCACACCAGCAACCAAACTCACCATTATCCACCAACCACCACCACCATCACTACCTCCACCGTCACCTTCGACCACCACTCACCACTGCCATATAACATCTTCTCTATTTTCTTTTTGATCTGAATTTAATCTTTACCATTTTCAATTTGGAAAACCTTTTTCACATTTTTATCATCTTACCCTTCATACTTTCCTTATATTACAATAATAAATAATTACTTCTCATTTAAAAATATAATACTGTATTTCTCTGTCGTACTTTTCCAATCAATTTTTTCTCATTTAATTAATACTCTCTTCATTTCAATGATATCTTCCACCTAAAAGACCACATTTTTTAAGGATAATATAATAAAATATTCAAAAGCAGAGAATGAGTAAAGTAGGTGGACCAGTTAAGTAAGAGAAAAGAGTAATACTCCCTCCGATTCTTTAGATTCGCAACATATTCCATATTTGGCAAATTCATTAAGTTTGCAACATTTCTATAACAGGTAGGTTTTTGTTTGTGTAAACTTTTTACTTTATTGGTGAGACCCACCATCTTCACTCACAACCTTATTATTTGTGCAAATAGTAAACGTTGCGAATCTAAAGAATCGGAGGGAGTACCAAAAAAAGAAAGTGGAAGTTGTCAAAGAAATTTACGAAAAAAAAAAGTGGAAGTTTTCATTTAAACAAATGGAGTATAATCTCTTCTACGTTTTCAAAATACTTTATATCTTTTATTAATACTCCTCCGATTTTTTCTAATTGCAACATTTGATTAAAATACTCCTTATAAATCTAAAGAAATGCTGCAATTCCAAATAATAACTAGAGTGAGCCTCCTTTTTCACCCAAAAAGAAAAGGGAAGATCATACGAACTCAGGGGAGTATAGAATAATGAGATGGCGCCACCGGGTGGCGCCGAATTTGTGCGCCACCGAGGATATTTTAGTAATTTACTAGGATTATATTATTTTTCTCCTTTAAAATATGATTTTATAATTAGTTAGTTGGCAAGGGTAAAATTGGAACTTCACAAAATAGGTTATAATTATATTTATATACTAATTATACTCCATAATTTAAGAAAAGAAAGAATCAAAACAATATTGTGAAGAACCGTTGGTTATTATTGAGGAATATTACAAAAAAATTGTATCTTAATTGTAGGGATTCGTTAGGCATATATTTGAAAAAATATAATCTATTTCTATTACATATATAATTTTATCACATTTGTAAGCATAGAAGTGCAATTGGTTGAGTGGTATTTAGGTGGTGAATATTTGATATCTGTGTTGATTGTGTTTAGGTTCGAGTCGCATTAAAACCATTTTACCATTTTCATTTTTATTTTAACATTTCAATATCTCTCGCTTTTTTTCTTCCTTAAATACTTATTTTTGTTATGATCACTCTTATATTTATATATATAAAAAATATGCAGACAATATATAAATTGTTTACCCAAACAATTAAACATTCTTCATTTTAGGGTTTTTCTATGGGGTACCCCTCAACTATCGACTTTTCCAAGTGGTACCCCCGCCTTTTTCGAATTACAAGATGTACCCCTAAACTTTGTAAATTAGTCTATATTGTAACCAAAGTTATAATTTTCCAACGAAAATTTCTCAATTGATGATATAAATAGTGATTATTCCCTATTTTACTTTCATCAACCATGATATATTTCTTCAATTTGCATTCTTTACTCGAAAAAAATCCATTCCACCACACTACGACATGGGGGTGACGGAGGGATTGAGGTTGACGAATTTAAAAGAGTGAGGGAGATAGGTCGTTGTCGGCCGACAACAGAGTGCGTTTTGATGGACATTTGGTGGCTTGGTGAATGGTAAAGAAAAAGAGGTGGTTTGTAGCATCAAATTGGATTGATTAATATGTTAATTATTCATTTTAAAAAAATATTTGTAATACACTTATCACTTTGGTTATGATATGGACTGATAAGTAAACTTTAGGGGTACACCATATAATTCGAAAAAGGCGGGGTACCAATTGGAAAAACCAATAGTTGAGGGGTATCCCATAGAAAAACCCTTCATTTTAATAGTCTAAACCAACATTTTTATCTTATTGTTTTATTGTTATTGATAACTTTGACTATTTTTTTGATGACGGGGAACTTGCAGTCGCTGCCTTTGGTGCGCTCTCGGGTGTACGCAATAGCAAATATGATCTGACTAATTTTAATCGCAGCTGTTAATTCTTTTATTTATTCATATTAAATTTTATCACAACAATCTATCCTTTATAATATCAATTATTTACATATGTCTTGATCATCATCATAAAACGAAAGGGACCGGGCAGAACCGCTTGATAGCACGTTTAATAAAGGCGTCTGATGTATATATCATATGTTTTAGTATGGGGGCGCACATACCAAAACGTTCTTTCTAGATTGATAAGACTACGAGCTTTCGGGAATTGTCTCGTCTCGACTTATCCTTGTAAAAGTTAGATCTTTTTTGTGTATCGTCATCGTTGTTGACTATTAAAGTCCAAGATACTCGAATGTGCGTCGTCGGATATTCATTCAAAGTCGAATGTTTACAATAGTTTTATAATATAGTACGGGATAATATTGTTGTTGAATCATTAAAAGATACAGTAAATATTAATTTAGTTAAAATATTCTTAATTAAATAATTTATAATAAAAAATAAATGGTAAATTACATGTTTACCCTTTTGGATTCCACACAAAATCAAAATAAAGATTTTCAAGTTTTTTTTTATTATTTTATTCTGGTGGCGCCCAATCATTGTCCGGGGAGTATATATATAAACTTATAAGAGTAATAATTACGGAGTATATGATTAAATTAGCAATGCAAAATAGTAATACTGGAGTATAATTTTCAGTTCATACGCATCTGCGTAACATTTTGCGATTAAATAACTGAAATTTAACTGGCTTACTTCTTCATTTGCATAGTTGCAATAACATAGTACATATACATGATTTGATGGTGACAACGCATGCAGACGGGAAAAAAATGTGTGGCAAATGAAGTAATTGAGGTAATAGATGAAGAAAAGCAGCTGGTGAGATTTAAGATAGTGGATGGAGATCTTCTTAAAGAGTTTAAGAGCATCACTCTGACTGTGCATGTGGTGTCAAGGCCAGGTAACTTAACCGGGGTTAAGTGGATTGCTGAATTTGAAAAGATTGATCTCAATGGGCCTTATCCTACTAAGTTGCTCGACTTCTGCATTGTCGTCACTAAGGACATTGAAACACATCATCTCAATGAGGCAAACACCACCACCACCACTCAGTAAACTCAATAAACAAAGCTCACATGTTAGCAACCAGACCTGCTATATGTGTTAAGCTCTTTTATATTTTATATTTCTATAAGAATAAGATGTCCACTGTTGGGTTTTTTTTCTTGTTGTATGAAAGTATAATAATATTAATGTACGGCTTGGCTTGTTTGTGTCGGAGTGTCGAAAATAATGAAGAATAATATCCATTTCATGGTTGTTTCAGCTATAGTCTTTGCTATATTAAAGAATCACGGTTATCTTACACTAAAACGTCAACGATAATATCTTAGTAGTGGTCTCTTAAGTGCAAGTTCGGTTGGGTGTCAAAATGAAGAGTTTCCCACCTGTAACCACTCAATTTTGTATCGTATATCTATTCGAGGTGTCGCCTAGCAGTTTATCATGATTAGACTGCAACATGCTACAATTTCTGATAACTCTGTTATTAACCACTTTCCATATGCTCTTTTACCTTAACTTATCATCGTTTAAACGTGTTTTATTTGGCATTAGGACCTATTTTTACTTTTATTTCTTTGAAACTCCTCACTTGGGTATGCTAGTTATCGTAGCTATCTGGGCCACTTTGGAGAGTTTTCGGGTGCTACCCAAATAGGAGAGGAATTCATGGACCAAGGAGAGATCGTACTCTAGTGATCACGTCCCTAGGAGGCGAAACTAAACCCCGAATATCAATTTCCATGGGCCATTCATGCAAGATCAAGGTTCAAACAACGATATATGAAGATCTAGACTTTGGATTGAGGTGATTTAAGTTGGAGGTGAAAGCTTGTCGTCATACCTTTCCAACGACATATCACACGTCCCATTATGTGAAGAAACGAGCAATATAGAGCCTTCTGAAGTCGGAAGATGAAGTTTCACCCGCTGGGATTTTGGAGGGGTTAAACTCCTCAGCATTTCTGGATTTTGAGCATTTTTCCACCGGGTGAAACTTCACCCCTGTCAGAGGTCCAGAGGGTGAAGTTTCACCCCTTGACTATTTCATGGTTTGTTGATTATTTTGCACCTGGTGAACTACACCCTTTTGGGGGCAAAGTTTCACCCCTTGGACTGCACATTCTTTACGCCTTGTTTAAACCTCTCTTAAACCTACGTATAAATACTTTTTGGAGATTTTTTCCTTCATCATGCATCATTTTTATTTCTAGATCTAGGATTTATGCTTTGTATCAAGGGATAATTAGAAGATTATTGTAGATCTTCATCTTCTTCTTCTTGGGTTTTCCATTGTTGAAGACTATTTCCTTCCTTTATTATTATTATTCTTCTTTATTTCTTCATCTTCTTTAGTGAGTAATTTCTATTTCTCTCTTATCTTAATCTATCCTTATTTTTGCTTGTATCACTAAGTTTTAATTTCATCTATCTTGATTGTTTAGTTCTTGTGGTTTTTATCACCATTGTTATGCCTATTTCTCTCTCCTCTTTAGTTTAACTTATTAGAAATCACCTTCTTGATAACATTTGAATGATTAGTAATATTAAGCACTTTTCAATCATGTTTAATCCGAAAACTATCATTTTCATAGTCTTAATTAATCTTGCAACCATGATTAGTGAGTAGTTACCCCCACTAGGGGTCGGCATGAAGCTTAGATTTGCCTAGATTATGCCAATTGTATGTCTTGTATCGATTGAATTGAGTGATTGAGTAACGAGTTGTAGGAGATTTTGGGGTTTGAGACAGTCCTAGTCCCTTGGTTATCGATGGGAGTCGATTAGGATAGGTAACTGGTTTAACCTCTCTTCCTTGCCTTAGCTAACTCTACTAGATCGAACACGTGAGTGGTGTCTAGCGGGGTATCCTATACACTAGTACATTTTCGCGCGTGCCTTTTTTACTTGAGTGAGTTTGGGGCTTATCACGGGAGTGACCCTCAGACTTGACTTTAGGATTCCGTCTTACGAACCCGGAAGGGAGGTAAACGGGATAAGTAGTTGTTTCACGAACTCAGGAGAGAGGTGGTCTACCTAGAACACGTACATTCTCACCCTAAAACCCGATTTATCTGTTATTCGACATATTCTAGCGTTATTTTGGTAAATTGTAGCGACTACATCTCCTAGTTCCTTTCACACTTGATTATTCGTTATCTTTTAGCTTTCGCTTGTTTCGATTTTAGTTTTCTACTTTTTTCTATTTCTCGCTCTAATTTATTGTTTCTTATTCTAGTTTTACTCCACCTCTTCAAACTTCTATCGGTAGAATCCTCCTTGTTGGACCCTCTTTCGTGCTACGATACATCGTGCGCTTGCGGGGTTTTAAAACTTCATCAAGTTTTTGGCGTCGTTGCCGGGGAGCAATAACGATACTAGTAGTTTTTATTCTTCCGTTTAGACTAAGTCATTGGTTACTTTGTACACACCGGTGTGCTTTTGCTAGTGATCTAACTTTTTCTCTCTAGTGTTTAAATTATTTTTGCATGAGTATTCGAATTCTCGAACTCTCACCAATCCATTTATTGAATCCAGAAATGGATACAATGAAGCACGCTCTAGCCATGGATTCTATATTGAAGCAATGCACCACAAGGTCGTTAGAAAGCTTGACCGAAGAAGGGTTATATAAGGAGAGGTCTACGCCTCTTCAAGTGGAGTTGAAACTCCTTTCTTTATCTCTTAATTATGATTTTTTAGGTCCGAGTGAGACATATCCCGCCACTGTCAATAATGCACTCAATGACAATCATGTTCATGACTTGTTGGAAGTTTTGAGAAAATATAAAGAGATCATTGGGTACACTATTGATGACATTCATGGTATTAGCCCCGCTCTTTGCGCTCATCGCATTCTTTTGGTGGATTGTGAAGAAACATGTGAATATGAGAGTGTGCACTTTGATGTTGATGTTGAGTTGTTATTGATAGATGATGATGATAAGTTTGTTAGACCAAGTGTCTCAAGAGAGGGAAATGATTTAATTTGTTGAAAGATGATTTTATTGAAGTTGTGAAGGAGCTTGAGTTAGTTGGTAAAGAGGGATGTGATAACTCAAGTTCTAAGAAATTGGGCAAAATTCAAGAGAATCGAGATACGATAAACATGACCCAATTTGTTTTAAAACTCATTCAAGGGTATGACCCTCCGATATTTATTGGACTTGGTGAGAATGCAAAGGTTAGAAATGTGGTTGCTTATCAAGCGTGTCGTGTGCACGATCCCGGTTGATTTGAAAGTTTTCTTCTCGAGGGTTTGGCGGTTTCCTTAAAATCGCGCTTCTTGGGAGGCTTCCAAGTCCGTTGTACGTATCCTTTTATTTTTGTGTTTTTGTTTCCTTTTTCTGTTATTGTGTGTTTGTTTGTTTGCTTTGGTGTAGGTACATTCAAGAAGACCTCTTGAAGGACCTGACCCTTCCTCTTTATTTAGTGCATTGAGAAAAATGCAAGGTTCAAGTGTGAGGAATAGTTTTCTTCTTTCTTTACAAAAATAAAAAATCCAAAAAATTTAAAAAATTTAAAAAAATCCAAAAATTGTTTTAAGTTCTTGTTAATTTAGAAGTAGTACTCTTGTATATACTTGTGTTTTCTTGTTTTCGCTCCATTTCTCTTTGTGTAGGGACTCACCACCAATCGCCACGAACCGAAGCTTAAGGTAAATGGATAAAGACTCTTCTGATACATTCTTATAACCTTTTCCCTTCTCTTTCTAATATATGTTGAAGAAAGAGGGTGGGATCTTGATTGATTTGGAGGTTCATGATGAACATTTGGGATTTGGTGGTTGTTTTGCTTGCATGTGGATGTAAGACCTGCTATTTTTCTATCGCTTTTGATTTTCCGTTATGACTCTTCATAACTCTATCGTGTTTCGGCCTGCTGCTTCCTCATTCTTCCAAGCCTTATTTTAATTTTGAGCTAAATAAATTTTATTTTTATTTTAAAAGATTTTAATTCTTTTAATTGCTTGCATAAACCTATTTATTTGGTTTTTGTCGTAAACTATTTTGTTTCTCTACGAATTAACGTTTTAAGCTTGGATTTAAGTTATTTATTTTTCCTAAAAATGCCTAAACACATTTACATAATATTTCCAACCAAGAAATATTTTTATTCATGAAAAGTTAGCTTTTAATGATTTTATTACGAAGTTTCGTAAATAATTATTTTCTAATGCGAGATTTACCCGATTGCTTCAAAACACCTTTAATAATTTTACGAACTTTATTTTTATCGACTTATAAGCTATTTAACCCATTGTTGCACCATTTTAACGTGACCCCGTTGTCACACTCCAACTACACATTTCTATGTATGTCATTTTATTTTTATACAACTAAACGAATGATTTTATTGTTGTAATTGCATGTATAAAATTATATTTTATTTTGACAAATATATGTATGTCACAAGAAGTTGCTGTCCAGAATTTTTTTAAAATCGTAAAATTTGCATGTTTCGATAATTTTATCGCTTTTACGAGATTAACGATTAAATTGTTATATTATTTTTTGAAATCATAATATTCGGCCTAAACATGTAATATATACTTATTTTCTGTCAAAATAATATTTTGGATGATGTTTGATGATTTTTTTTATTTTTCTGATATTTTAAGAATCGATTATCGAATTATTACCAATTTCGGACAAACACGATTAAAAGCCGATTTTTAGTCCTTATACTTCGACAATTTATTTTATTCTTCAATTTTGCATGAATGACTAATCTGATGAAAAAGAATATTCTGATTTGTTTCATAATTTTTCGGAATTGATAAGTGGGTGAATTAATTAATTACTTTAAATCATCGTTTATCGATAAATCCTGTGTTGCCTGTTTCGATTTCTGATTTTTGACTTTTGTATTATTCTTAAAATAATGTTCCTGACGTTTTATTATTAAATATTCATTTTTATGATTTTAATGTTTTAATAAAAAAAATAGGAACGATAATTCTATTAAAAGATTGTTAATTGTGAAAACGGACTTTAAAAGACGGATTTACTTAATTTTATGAATTCTGAAATTTTGACATTTTTGAAAAATTATAAGTTTTTGTAAAATCTCAATTTTAGTTTTAATAATAATTGTTGGGTATTAATACTTAAATAGTTTTGTAATTACTTTTTTTATTAATCGGTATTGTCAAGATTAGACGATTAACGTGAAAACTCTTTAAAAACCGAGTTTACAGTTTTTGGAAAATTTATTTTATGGATAGGATGTCCAAATATGTATTTTAAATATTTTTCATAATTTTTATACTATTTATTGAAGCCTTTAAATGATAGTATCAATTTTTGAGCAAAGTTGCGAATTACCGTTAAAATATTTCATTTCAGCTGAATAAATTATTTTTCCAGCTATTTTGAGAATTTGGAAATCTGAACTTTTATAACTTAAGTCAACCCTTATGATATTCTAAAGTTTTTTTAATTGTTTAATTAATAAAAGACGATAAATGATTTATTTTGGTATTTGCCGTAAAATCCTATTTATGCTTGTTTCGTCGAAATTATTAATAATTAGAGAATTTAGTTTTATAAGTTTTAGAAACATCTAAAAAAATATTTAAGAAATATTTCAATGATTTAATAAAGTACTCGTGTGATATTTCAATGATTTAGTAAACTCATTTATTCTCGACTTAGGAATTAATATCGTTAAGGATGGAAGTATTAGTTTTATAACTCTATAATGTTTATTGAAAATTTTGTATTAGTATGAACTAATATTTTTGATATTTTGATATGATGTCAATTTTAGTAAAGTTTCTAAAAATAGAAGTTTCCTAAAATAGAAAATTTCCTCTTTTAGAAATAAATTATTATCTCATTTGAATATCGATAATGGCTTTATTTTGGAGTTATGGAATAAGGATAAGTGTGGGGTATAGATTAATATATTTTAGGGTCTACATTTTTTCCATCAATTGTAAGGCTGATGTATCAAGAATCGGTATATTGGTTGTTGAATCGTGTGACAGGTTATCCTGGGAGTTGTGAGCATTTTGACCTTAAGCTTAAACCTCGTCGTGAGTCACCGTCATAAGTTAAACTGGGTGACAGGTAATCCCAGGAGAGGTGTGCATTATCTTAAACTAGGGTCACGCATTTATAAGTCGTCGTCCTATTATGGTTGAGTAGCCTAGTTAGAGATCGAAGTTTTATTTGTTCAAACTAAGTTCTCGAAGCTAGTCTTTAGTATTCTCCTAGTGAAAGTCTATCCTTTGACACTGATTCTATCCATAACGTCATTTTGAATATTTTATTATTATTATCGATATGCTTTGCTATGCAGGTTGACAAATATTCTTCAGTTTCTTCGAAAACGTATTTTGATTATATCATATTAATGTTTTTCGTTTTTACTTACAGTTTTAAAATCTTGTTATATAGCTGAGAGAACGTCATCGTTGCTCCTCACTAATTGTGGCTATTATGTTTTTAACATGGCAGGTGAAACACCCCACATTGATTGAAGATGTCCTATTTATGAGCTTAAATGACTAGTGTTTAAAGGGATTGAAAATACTACTCATATCAACAAAGTGCACTTTCTTTTCTGGTCATCCATGCAAAAAAAACTCCGCAGTTAAGCGTGTTTGTCTCGGAGTAGTCTAAGGATGAGTGACCTCCTGAGAAGGTTTCCGGGATGTGCATGAGTGAGGTCAAAATGCTCTGTAAAGGACTTTTGTTGGTCTGTGGGACTAGTACAGAGCCTGGCGAGCTACCGCGACTAACATTTCCGGTCCTAGTTTGGGCCGGGTGTTACAAGTGGTATCAGAGCAACCCTGCGACTATGCATTTGGCACCTAGCGGGGGTGGATGCTAGGTCAGCGGTTATGCTGCCAGGCGTAACGAGGACGTTGCGTTTTTCAAGTGGGAGTGATTGAAACACCCCATATTGATTGAAAACGTCCTATTTATGAGCTTAAATGACTAGTACTTAAATGGATTAAAAGTATTATTCATATCAACAAAGTGCACTTTCATTTCTGGTCGTCCATGCAAAAAAAACTCCACAGTTAAGCGTGCTTGGCTGGGAGTAGTCTAAGGATGGGTGACCTCCTAATAAAGTTTTCGGGATGCGCATGAGTGAGGTCAAAATGCGCTGGAAAGAACTCATGTTGGTCTGTTGGACCAGTACAGAGCCTGGTGAACTACCACAACTAACATTTCCGGTCCTAGTTTGGGTCAGGGTGTTACAGAAGGTGTATGTGTTTCCCTTTGGGTGGGCAAGCGAGTAGTTACGGATCCTGTTTCGCTGATCAATAAATTTTTGTACTATGGATTTTTAAACCCTTTTATATATGGATTGTTTTTATTTAAGCCATTTTTATTTTATGGCTTATGTATTAACTTACCAAATTTTTTAATCAAGACATAGTTACAGTGTGTTATAATCCCACATCTACAGTGTTTCCGCCACTGTATCGTGTTAGAAATTATAGGGGATTACAGTGGAGATAGGAGCTCTTGTGTTTTTCTTTCGTTTATTTTGCTTTAGTTTTTGTGCGTTATGTTATGTTAGTGTGTCTTAGTTTAGTTTAGTGTTTTTTCAAACTAATCGTGAAGCATATTTGTTAACACTTTTATTCCCTAATTAGTTTCTCCGACCTTGATTTAGGACTTGAGTCAAGTAAAATAGACTTAAGACACTTACCTTGTCGACCCTCTAGCATAAATCCACCCTTCCTACCAAATGATTACTCTAGGGTTTTCACTTGACCATTTTGATCCGCCGTGGTGTAAAAACTCCTTGGTTACCGCATATTGTGCCCCTAGGTGACCTTTATTCATCGTGACCGTCCTTATAATCCAAGTTTATCCATCAACTATCATACCCACTTTCCACAAATAATCCTTTGCTATTTGACTTTCGTTATGGCATTCCCATTTCTTCAAAATGAAATGAAAAATAAGAAAGGAGGGGGGGGAGAGAAAGAAAAAAAGGAGAAAAGAAAAGAGAGAATGAAAAACAAGATAAACAACGAAAATTGAAAAGAAAACTATTATCATACAAAAATATGTCTTCTTATGATTGGCAAGCCATCGTGAAGAGCCTACCGAGGGACCAAGTTCCTGAGGAAAGAGGATAGTGGTGGTAAACCGGTCATTGAGACAACCTTTTTTTTATTCCCGTTTTGCTTGGATTATTTGGTCACTTTGGATTTTGGAACGACCCTTCTCTTCATTTCTATGAAGAGATCGAGATGCACTTACCTATAGCGTTTTATAACGTCACGATTCTACCTTTCAGCGCCATCTTACACCCTCTTGTAATTTATTTGGAGGGTCGGGATGAAATTTGCTAGATTGTCGACATTCTCAGTGATATATGGCTATAGTATTAGATTTTTGTCCATGTCTTGTGGGAAAACTAGTTTGGGAATGCTTGTTTTCATAATAGATGGATGATTAGTGTATTTATTCCGTCGTCTTGATGAGGATGACAGTGTTTTCTCCTTGCTAGGATGCAATCCTTTTCATGTTTTGATGTGCTTGGTCGAGTGATTCTGTCAAAAAAATTGTGCAAGACTCAACTTGCCCTGCAAGAGGATACCTCTCCTCATGGTATTATTTTGTGAGTTAAAGAGGCGTTGAGTGCGCGAATACTCATGCGGATAGTAGTAGTTTAGAAGTTGAGTGGTACTTATAGTCTGCACTCACTCCGTGTAGCCTAGGGTCTTTACTTGTGTCTTTTTCGCGTTTACTCGAGGACGAGTAAATGTTTAGTGTGGGGAGGTTGATAACTCTGTTATTAACCACTTTCCATATGCTCTTTTACCTTAACTTATCCTCGTTTATATGTGTTTTATGCATGTGGCATTGGAACCTATTTTTACTTTTATTTCTTTAAAACTCCTCACTTGGGTAACTAGTGCACTTTTGCTAGTTATCATAGCTATCTGGGCCACTTTGGAAAGTTTTCAGGTACTAACCGAAAAGGAGATGAATCCTTGGACTAAGAAGAGATCGTACTCTAGTGATCATATCCCTATGAGGCGAAACTAAATCCCGAATATCAATTTCCATGTGTCGTTCATGCAAGATCGAGGTTCAAAAAATGATATCTGAAGATCTAGACTTCGGGTTGAGGTGATTTAAGTTGGAGGTGAAAGCTTGTCCTCATAGTTTTCAAACGACATATCACACGTCCCATTCTCTGAAGAAACGAGCAATATAGAGCCTTCTGAAGTCGAAAGGTGAAGTTTTACCCACTGAGATTTTGAAGGGTGAAAACTTCACCCCTCGACATTTCTGGATTTTGATCATTTTTCCACCGGGTGAAACTTCACCCTATGGACCTCTGACAGGGGTGAGGTTTCACCTCTAGGCTATTTCATGGTTTGTTGATTATTTTGCACTTGGTGAACTTTCACCTTTTTGGGGGTAAAGTTTCACCCCTTGGACTGCACCTTCTTTAGGCCTTTTTTAAACCTCTCTTAAACCCACATATAAATACTTTTTGGAGATATTTTTCCTTCATCATGCATCATTTTTATTTCTAGATTTAGGGTTTATGCTTTGTATCAAGGGATAATTAAAAGATTACTAGTTTAAGCCTCGTGCAATAGACGGCTAATGTAGTCTTTATTATTATTACTCCCTCTCATCCATTCAATTCTTTACATAGGTTCATCATTTCTCCTCACAAAAACAACACCCATGTAAAGAATTGAATGGATGGAAAGGAGTATGTTAGTAATGGCGATAAATTTAAAAATTTAAGATTCTATTATTCTATTTGCGTAAACATTTCTATTATTTTGGTAGGACATTCTATTATTCTTAAGAGATATGCACGAAGTAATAGGTCTTTTGGGTGATTTTTTTTCTTTTGGGTAGGACCTTGATATTTTTGTTTTTGATTTAAGTAATCATTCAAGCTCTTAAATCTCTATTCTTAAAAGATACATGAAATTATTCGATCTCTGGAAGATTAGTGTTGATTTTATTTGCTTGTTTATTGTAGGAGGTCTTGCTAATAATTGTTTGATCTTGTATTTTATGCAAGATTATTTCTATAATTAAAGATAAAAATTGTTTAGGCGGGAAACCGGTCGATGAGAGCTTGACACGTGTCTAGTTCTTTTCCATTGGTTTCTCATTTAGTATAATAAGGATTGTATATCTTCATCTTCTTCTTCTTGGGTTTTCCATTGTTGAAGACTATTTCCTTCCTTTACTATTATTCTTCTTCTTTATTTCTTCATCTTCTTTAGTGCATAATTTCTATTTCTCTCTTATCTTAATCTATCCTTATTTTTCCTTGTTTCACTAAGTTTTAATTTCATCTATATTGATTATTTAGTTCTTGTGGTTTTTATCACCATTGTTATGCTTGTTTCTCTCTCCTCTTTAGTTTAACTTATTAGAAATCACCTTCTTGATAACATTTGAATGATTAGTAATATTAATCACTTTTCAATCATGTTTAATCCGAAAACTATCATTTCCATAGTCTTAATTAATCTTGCAACCATGGTTAGTGAGTAGTTACCCCCACTAGGGGTCAATGAAGCTTAGATTTGCCTAGATTACGCCAATTGTATGTCTTGTATCGATTGAATTGAGTGATTGGGTGAGGAGTTATAGGGGATTTTGGATAAACTCAGTTTTGGGGTTTGAGATGGTCCTAGTCCCTTGGTCATCGAAGGGAGTCAATTAGGATAGGTAACCGGTTTAACCCCTCTTCCTTGCCTTACTCTACTAGATCGAAGACGGGGAGTGGTGTCTTGCGGGGTACCCTTTACACTAGTACATTTTCGCGCATGCCTTTTTGACTCGAGTAAGTTTGGGGTTTATCACGGAAGTGACCCTCGGACTTGACTTTAAGATTCCGTATTACGAACCCGGGAGGGAGGTAAACGGAGTAATTGGTCGTTTCTCGAACCCGAGAGCGAGGTGGTCGACCTAGAACGCGTACATCCTCACCCTAAAACCCGGTTTATTTGATATTCGACATACTCTAGCGTGATTTAGGTAAATTGTAGCGACATCGTCCCCTAGTTCCTTTCATACTTGATTATTCGTTATCTTTTAGCTTTCGCATGTTTCGATTTTAGTTTTCTACTTATTTCGATTTCTCGCTTTAGTTTATCGTTTTTTATTATAGTTTTAGTCCACCTCTCCGAACTTCTATCGACTTAGATAAACATTTAGGATAAAAATAATTAGGAATCGTTTTTGCTCCTTGTTGGATCGACCCTCTTTCGTGCTACGCTACATCGTGCGATTGGGTTTTAAAACTCCATCAATTTCTCGCGTTATAGATGGGTTTTCCATATATAGTTCAAATCCAAACGCTATTCGGAAATAATAATTTAACATCTAAAATGTTCTACTCCCGTTGAGTCAATTGCGATATCATTGAGTAATGTCATTTCTGACTTCGGGGTCCACATCGGCCCCAAATTGTGAATTCAAACCTCGGTCCACCGAGTCAACCAAAGAACAAAAACCTAAAGTATATAGGAATATTCTAGAAGGGGTTTTCTTAGGAGGCAAGACGTGGGTCACGCACGATGCAATTAAGTAAAGTCATTTCCGACTCTAGGTTCAAATCGGCCCCAAATGTGAAGTCAAATCGCGGTCTACCGAGGAACCAAACCCAAAAATATATAGAAATATTCTAGAACGGTAATTTCTTGGGAGGCAAGGCGTCGGATATTCTAAAAGAAAATTCCAATAATTCGTGTCGACATAATTTTAATTGCATATTAGTAATTGTTTTGGAAAATTAATTTTCCGAAAACCCAAGCATTTTAGTCTGCTGCGCTATGGTCGTGGCGCCCAGAATGACGTAGTTTTTGTGCTGTATGATTTTGCGTCTGCCTCTTGTGTGGCGCGTAAGTCTTGACTTCCACCCAAAGTTTGCCTACAATTTTTAAATTTACAGCAACAAACGATCCTTTTTCACAGTTTTACACATCAGTAATATATTCAAAAACATTTATTTATCAAAACCATCAATACAATTCATAAGATAATTCCTCAAGATTTGAAGTTTTCAAAATGTTTTTTTGGGGTTTTTGAAGCTTTGGATCTTTTCAAGTTCAACTTATTCGAAAAGCTCCAAGTTTTTAAATCATTGGGAGTTCCCCCATTCACTGTGTTTTTCCAAATTCAGAGGATTTGATCTAAATCTCTTTAAAGTTATTCAATTTTATTAGTCATTTTACAAGCGACAATATTTGAAAAGCATGCGAGGAAACACTGCTTGTCGCGCATATACAAGCCTTACTCATATTTGGTACCCTACCGACATGCATGTATGACTCACCCCATATAGCAAATCGTCAATACACTAAAAGTCTAAACATCAATATTCAATTTCAAAATACTAAAATTTAATCCAACAACGCTCTTTTGTGGTGTTTTAATCTGAGTAATCATTATAAGTTTTGTTCATTATCGTCTACATCGTACACATCATTTCATTTGTCTCATGTACAATCTTAGGGTGTTTCAATCCAATTTCACATGTTTTTCATGTTTCAAAAGGACTCTATGTGTGACATAGAAATCGAGTGAAGAAGATGCGGAATACACGAAGAATCAAAGAACAAAGAAGGAGAAGACGCAAAATGAGAAGAAAGAATGACCGCTTGCAGAAGTGTCAACTTCAAACGTTCACATATTTTGTTCTCAAACTCCGATCGAGTTTTCAAGTTTCAAAAAAAATCTCTTTCTCTTAGCTTTTCATCAATAGGTTGTATGCTCAATTCTGATAAGTAATGAAGAAATGACAGTCGTTTGAATTTGAACGCGCAAAGTTGTGATATTCAGCGTTAGTCTATCGAGTGTCTGTACTGGACTCGATCGAGTAGCACTACAACAATTTATTTAAATTAGAAATATTTGGGACAATTTTCTTCTCTCTCCGTCTCGTTCATTTGTTTGTTTTTGATCAAAATACCCCTTACAAACAATATAAAAGGCAAACAATGATTGGAACGAAGGGAGTATCTTATTTAGTGTAGTATTTTGGACGAGATACACTTACTTTTCATTATGCAGTTTTTCTTCCTTATTAAAGTTAAAGAAGTTGAGAAGATGCAAACATTTTCTTAGTTTTTGCTTTAGGTACATTCAAGATTGAACTTTTATGTTATTTCCTTAATCTGGGTGATCTTCAATTCTTATTTCAATTCATTGTCTTTTATTTATTGTTTTGCTTACAATTTATTGTCTTATAATTATTGATCGTTTATTATTGCTAATTACTTTTCGTCATCTTAATATGCTTAGATTCGAATTAACTATTGTTTGTTTGATTAGTTTTATTATGTGTAGCTAATTTAATTTCTAGGATTAAAGGGAATATATATAAGGAGGGGTTATTGATTTTATTATTGATCATATGACTATCGCTTGATTATCACATTAAACCTGATCGATTGTTTGCTTCAAAATTCAATTAACTAGCATATAAAATTAGGGATTTTTCATCGACCTGGTTAAGAACTAGTTATAATTTGAATAGACTAACTTAATTATAGCGAGTGCAGGTTAAGTTTAGATCTAAAGATTGTATTCTATCGACCGAACTTGCACCTTAGGTAGTTCGATTAATAGCTTTGTTAGCTTTTTCCTAACCCCGACTAATATACATAATGAACCTATGATCCCAGGCTTCCCTTTATTACTGTTGTCGTCGTAATTTATTTGCTTTTTATTATTTAAAACCCATAAAAACTGTGAGTGTCTAGAATCTAACTCTTAGGAATTGATCTCCGCCCATCTAGGATTGGTTGTTAATGATTGATAGGGGATCAAACAATATTTATATGAATTGAAAATAAAACAAAAACAAATAAATATAGTTATGGTAAGTCGAGGTCAGTCCACAGGAATGACGGTGAGTTGATTGAGAAATAACGAATGCGTCTGGGGTCTAAATGGGGGGGGGGGGGGGGGTTGAGTCGAGTCTAAACTAAGATGCGATAAATCACAAATAATAATCAATAAGGAAAAGGTGTTAGGGGGAGCCGGGAATCTGAAATCGGGTTTTATGAGTCAAGGAATCACGGAGTCGGTCACAAGTTGATAAAGATAAAATGCCACCTTTCGATTTCTTCACCCAACTTATCCAAATCCCGCTTTCGCGGCGAAAAAGGTTAAGTCTCAAGTCAAGGTAACTCCTACCCCGAGTTTCTCCATTTTGATAGGAATGAGTCAAAGTCGATCTAGTTGGCCGGACTAAGTCAACAAAGACACAAAAACCTCAAGCAAGATAAATCAACAAGCATGCAACCAAACCACAATTCCTTAATTCATATTACCCAAGATCCTCCTCCCTAACCCCCTAACAAGAAACTACTCACAATTCATGAAGAAAACTACAAGAACAAATAAGAATGGACATAATACCAAAAACATACATATAATGTTGAAAACTAGAGGAAATAAGACTAAAACAACAAAAGAAATTGCGATCAACAAATGAAGCTACAAAGAGATCTAAGAACAATGCAAGAAAAACGAATGAAAATGATTCAATAAAGAGAGAGCAAGAGTAAAAACTAATCTAGAGAAAAGGGAGAGGAAGAGAGAGATATACCAACAATGGAGAAAACTAACAATAAGGAAGATGAAGATGTATTTAAATAAAGGAGAAGCCTTGATGAAGAAAACAACGGATTTGTCACTTATCCCTTGATGATCTCGAAAGAACTTCTTGATTAAAACTAGAATTTCATACAATAACTTGAATCTAAAGCTAGATGAAGAAGATGAATATTGATGAAAACTGTGTAGCCTCCTAAGTAGTCTAATGGCTTTCTATCTAATGTAATGTGGTAGTATTATGATCTAAGTTGTGGTAGTCTAATCAGGTTAAACTATATATAGTAGTAGCTTAATGGATCACTAACCAAGCCCAAATCTGATTTTTGCACTTTGAGTGAAACTTTTGCCCAATGAATCTTCAATAGGTGAAACTTTGCCCTGCGAACTTCTGTCTTTCACGAGCCATTTTTGTCGGGTGAAACTTCACCCGGTAGTTTCACCCGGTGAACTTTTCTTCCAGATTTTGAATTTAGAGGCCTCGTTACCGTTGGGTGAAACTTCACCCGGTGGGTGAAAGGTTTTCCCGGTCATTTCGCCTGGTGGGTGAAAGTTTCTTGAAGATCTTCGGAGAGGTTGATATGTCGTTGGGCGAAACTTCGCCCGGTGGTATCTCATCGGGTGAAACTTTCCCCGATGGTTTCCTTGACCTCTTTTCCGGTTTCGCTCTTTGTTGTTTGATTGTTTGGACTTTAGGTTTCATGTGTTGCTTTTGGACGGTATTCCACTCTCTCGTGCTCGTGGAAGCTCAGACATGCTCTTGACGATGAATCCTATCAAAATGGATATAAAAACTACCAAAAACACGTGAAATGCACAAGAGAGACGCTAATGTGAGAAAGACTAAGAATAGAGCGATAATCGCATTCGAATCTTACAAAAACGGAGGAAAACGAGCCTAAATGGGAGGGAAAATGGACTAAATTTAGCACACATCAGGAATAAACAATTGAATCATTTCTAATGGTAGATCAACTTCTGCCTTTATTATCTGCTTTTAATTGGTGTTCTTAGAGTATTTTTGATTAGGGATACGACCTAGCCTTGTCAGGGGTAGTGTTCATAGCAACGAGGGGTCCTGTTTTCCATCGGTCGAGATCGTCTAAGGGTGGGTACGTAACTGGAATGTCATAACATGCTTTGTTATTTCCTTATATATGTAAGTTTGTTATAGATTGAACTACCCGAAAACTTAATTGTGATTTTACCTCTTGTTGAAAGTTTAAACCTCTTCGATCTTAAGGTTCGCTAGGATTCTTGAAGCGTCTCGCGTGGAAACACTTATTTCAATGTACAAAAAGCAATACAACGGCCAAATTTTGTGTGTTAATATATACGGAGTATTAAGTAAAGTATTAATATATACATTAAATAAATGTTAACTAATTCTTAATTTTAAAGTCTAACATTATTGTCAAATTTAAAAAATATTCGATCATGAAATCCATGAAAATAGGTACCGGATATTTGAAATTTACTCCCTCCTATTTTTATATAAGAAGTTCTCGCTTTTCGAGAAGCATACTTCTCTTTTAAATATCTCTTAAAATTATCGATTAAACAATATCAAATGTATTCTCATACGAAAGCAATTTTCATGACGAATCTAATGATATAACTTTTATAATTTTTTTCAAAGTACTTTTTCATATAATTGAAAGTCAAGGCTTATCTCGCTAAACGAAAACTACTTATATAAAAGATCGGAGGGAGTATATGTTGTTGACTGATATTAGACTATGAACTTAGACAAATACTAATATTCAAGTGATTATTCATTTTCCACTTGGAATGGTCAAGCAATAATGTTTATTCAATTTAGGTATGACTCGAAATCTTCGATTATATTGGGTTTCTACTGTACATAGTTGTAAGATTACTGACTTTGATTTTAAAAAGTTGTTGGATGTTTATGGGTTGAGCATTAAATTGACTAAACTATACTCCTAATCTTTTTTCTTAAAATTCACATAAAGTAGATTTGTAATAGAAATACGTGTTTACAAAAAAAAATTGTGAATGGTACTAATCTCTCCATTCAATGCTTTTCACATGCCTCAGCACTATAATTGACCTATATTTATACATATGGGCGTTGATGATTGCAATAATATAAGATATAAATTCCCCAAAATTGAGCACGATATTTGTTCTTTCCTACATAGTAGTAATAATTACATAAATTTTAATCCATAGACATAGAATGTATCTGAACGTAATTGATTTTACTTACCATGAATTTTTAAGAAAATTTGTGGTCCAATGGTAACCCTTGTTGATACGAGGATTGGGTTGTAGTCTATAAATTTGCCAATAACATCTGCATGAAGAAGGGAAAAAAATACTAATGGGATCTAAATGATTTTCGGTCTATCGAGTAACTACATTGATCTCGTTATTTTCACATAAATATAAATTATGCGGCACATTTCCGGAGATAATACCGTCATATTCAATGAAGTTGTACACACATTGGAATATTGGGATCTGGATGCATTTCCATTACTTTTGTACTGAATTCGAGCCAAATCCTGCAGTTGTGACCCATAGCTTTTTCAGTGGCAACGTTTGCTGAAACTGAGAACTTGGAAATATTGTAGATGTGCCCCTCTTTAAAATCATTGTTGAATGATTTAACCAAATTTTGCTTGATTGATGCTTGAATTGTTGATCCCGAAATGAACGTATAATAATGTATCGTTTATATGTAAATAAAGTAAACAAACATTTCAAAGAAAAAGAAATGTTTTTTTTCATCAAAGAGCGCTCTTAGTCGCATTACAATATAAGGGAGGGGGGATTCGAACCTGAAACCTATTGTCCCGGAGAACCTAGTCTTAACTACTAGGCTAAGACATCTTCGGTAGAAAAAAAATGTTGTACTTAAACTGATGTCCACTAAAATGAGTTCAATACCGATAATGATTGGCTTTTCCCTATTTGTTCTATGTCGTTTTCAAGCTTTTAAGACGTATATGGAACCACTTGCGCATAACTCTTGCCGTTATTTGGACTGATTTCATAGAATCCGTTATTTGGGGAATTGTGATTGGCTCAAATTGAAATGACATAACGGAGATATTGTACTCAGAATTTTAATGGGATTGATGACTGTTGTAAATAAGGGAGATGATATATTGTAAATTGAGATTTGTACTGATGAGAATTCTTGGATATTTACACTTAAATATTTGTGTAAATTATTAGAAATAATGCAAAGTGGAATTGTTGACCATTGTTGCATAGTAAGATCGTCTCTCATTATTAGCATATTAAACCCAATTTATTAGGATGGTTATGAATGTCATTATCTATAGAATAATGATCATTCATTTTTCATCATAAAGTAGCTTTTGATACCTTTTGAGGTTAGTCTCATATGACTCTTGCTTATATAAAGCAAGAGTTATGAGATATGAGAGATATCCTCAAATACTCCATCATCAAAATCTCTTTGATAAATTTTGAGTATACCATCGAGTTCCAACTCCTAGTGATTGAGTACACAACCTAGAGGAGTGTTGTGTGACCAACCTAGAGGAGTGTTGCATGACCTTGTGGGACAATGCCCATTCCAATTTGTACTGTAGTCGGGACGATTTCGTTTCTCATTCAGTGGTCTTCATACCACGACACAACAACATATATTTTCTAATTATATATAGCTCCTATAGTGACCTATATTTTCCAACAATTGCGAGACGAAATTTGGTCACTATAATTGTTGTTGTGTTCATCATTCTTGTCATTGGAATGACTTCTATTAGCAAAGATATGTCTTTTTGCATGTAAGATTCAGCCCTTTGAGGGTAAGACATTAGTTTGATATTATGGTAATAACTCAGTCTTTAAACCTCAGAATGGAACGTGTAATATGGTGTTGGAAAGCTAGTTGAAGTAGTGAGCTAATTCTGTCATTTACCTTTCGGAAAATGGGTTGCAATGTCGTGGTCGTGTGCAGAAAGTTTTTGAAGATTTATAACTGAATGGTATTATCTTATTTTATTATCAATATTCACCCTTGAGAATAAGGCATGGTTTCTATGAGTTTAGCTCTTGTCTTCTTGAGAATCTTGATGATAAAATAATTACGTTTGATAGATGAATATTATTTATCGTCATTGATTGGAAGATAAATTATCTGATAAGAGTAGGATGTTATGTTGTTTTGAACATATGTTGAATGTGTTAGTCTCAATATTTCATGATGAATGATAAATTTGCACACATGTTTATATTAGTATACAACTAAAAAGGTGAATGTTTTTCCTAAACTTGAAGTGAGTCCTCATATTACATCTTGAAAAAGAAAATTAGACTCATGTTTATGAAAAATAATATGTCTATGATCAAAATAATTAATGTGGTTATTAGTAGAGTAATAATTAATTATTAATGATTTTTGTGCAAATTATGTTGTCTTGGAAGATGATCATGTGTGGAGATTATATGTTCTTATGAGTAATGAGAGCAATATTTAGATTTATTATATAGTTGTTATAAATTTATTGTATGCACTTAATATATAGAGTAATTTCATGGAAATAATCTCAACTATGCGTGTGCTTCTTAAAATAATCCAAACTATACGTAATTTCATTTTAATATGAACTACGCATTCATTAATCTCGCTTTGCTATGTATGAAATTATGACTCGCTATTATCGGTCATAGTGACTTCTTGTAACTTTCTAGAATTTTATTAGGTCCGTTGCAGTCATCGTGAAAGCCAAAATTACAATAAAAAAAATTCCATACTTTTATAAGACATATTGAAAAATAAATGGAAGATGATTTTTTGGAATTTTTTTTATTTATCAATGGCCAAAAATGAACATGAAATGTGAATCAGAAGAAGAAGAAGAAGAAGAAGAAGAAGAGTTAGAGGAAGAGTTGAATAAGAGAGGTTCAACAGGTAGTCGGTCACTCATAGCAAAGCGAGGTTAATGAAGGCATAGTTCATATTAAAATGAAATTACGTATAGTTTGAATTAATTTAAGAAGCACACGCATAGTTGAGATTATTCCCATGAAATAACCCTAATATATATGATCTTGAATATTATTATTCATTAATCAATTTAATGAGCTTTTTCCTAACATTATGTATGTTTTGGTTGAGAAAATTGAATATGTATTATATATATATATATATATATATATATATATATATATATATATATAGAGAGAGAGAGAGAGAGAGAGAGTAAGACTCTTATGAGTCCTTATCTATATATGAGTCCCTAAGTCCTCATCTCATCCATTGAATGAGATGAGAATGGATGAACAAGATGCATCCTAATATTTGCATTAAAAAAATGGAGATATTGCTTCCTAAAATAACTCCCATAATTTTAGAAAACAACAACATCACATTCATTCACTCATTCATTCATTCACGTTCACATTCATCAAAACCTAAAAAAAAAATACTTCCAATATCACGTTCATTCATTCATTCATTCAAATTTGTGCTCGAAATCCCGTTACTATGAATTCAATGATCGCGATATCTTCATCAACTGTTGATAATCAATTCATCGACTATAACAATGGTGTGTTTCGTTATTGCTTTCATGTTTTGCGTCAATTTTTATTCATCTTCTTGATTAATTTGCGTCAATTTGCTTTCATGTTTTTCGTCGATTTTCATGTCGATATTGCTTTCATGGTCATTTCATTCATCATAGATTCTTATCTGGTTCATTTCTCTCTTGTTAGTATGAATTCCAAATTTTTATTATATTTGTTAAAATGTAGAATTTTATTCATTTGATTATTCATAGATTCATATCAATGGTCTGTTACTCTCGTGTTATTGTTTTGTTTATTCTTTAGGTTTTTCTTAGGCTTCACTAATACTATTGTTTTGTTTTCTATTGAAGCAGACACGCTGTTGAAGTAACACACGTTCTGAGTTACAGTAACACCTAATTTTAATTAGAGTAACACAAAAATGTAACACAAAAAGGTCAAAGCATTATATGAATTTTACGCACGAACAAATATATGGAGTTATTGTACTGCACATACTGTGTTACTTTAATATACACAATATGTTATTTTAATGGCTAACCCTGTTATTTTAATGCACATAATGTTAACTGAATCTCGTGTTATTTTAACGCACTTCATTTGTTACTTTAGTTCTTTTCATCTGTTACTGTAATGCATTGGAGTCACAACAAGGATTTAGAATACCGCCATATAAAACAAATAAGAAATAAAAAAGAAAGATATTGCTTTCTATAATTATGGGACGTGATTGACTTCAAAATAGGAAACAATATCAAAGAATATCGCCCTCATTCAAAGAAAGATATTGTGTCATACTCTCATTTCTGATCATTATATGAATTTTTTGCACTAACCTATACCTGGTGTTATTTTAATGAACATTATCTGTTACTTTAATTCACACTATCTGTTACTTTAATGTCTGACCTCTGTTACTTTATACCTGGTGCATAAGCATCCTCTGTTAATTGAATCCAGTGTTACTTCAATGCACTTCATCTGTTACTTCAATTCTTGTCATCTGTTACTTTAATCCATATTTCAAGTTCTGATTGTTTCTTTTTCGCCACGTTTATTGGCACTGTTATTATTTTCAGTAGACGCAAAAGCACATGAATGGTGTAGGGATGTGGGTGAGAGTTTCCTCCATAAATAGGGCAGATCTTCAAGGACGTGGATGAGTCAGTAAACTTCTATAAAATTTACGCATTGACTTGTGGATTCGATGTGAGGAGGTACACAACAAAAAGATGGCGCGGTGGTTAGATTAAATCAAAGCTTCTGACGATGATGATGATGAAGAGGAGGACGAGGAGGATGAAGAAGCAGAATTCTAAGTAGGATAGTATATTGTTAGAGTAACATACATTATTTGTTAGAGTAACATACATTATTCGTTAGAGTAACATATTTAATGAGTTAAAGTAACACAGATTATGAGTAACAGGTGTGAAACATTGGAATTGTAATGAAGTTGATTCAGTTGGAACTCTTGTACCAATTTATTGATGTAAAATGAGTTAGAATAACACACATAATGCGTTAGAATAACAAACATTATGCGTTAGAGTAACATACATAATGAGTTACAGTAACACAATTTATGAGTATAATTTGATTACCAATATCAAGTTCTTAGAGTAACAGGTGTGAAAAATTGAAATTATAATGGAGTTTTATCATTTTTGTTTTGAAGTATCCTTAATAAAAACATACATTTTGCAATGTACTGTTTTTGTAAGACACTATTATGTAACATAACAGATTTTATGAGTTAAAGTAACACAATTCATGAATTAGAGTAACACATTGTATGAGTTAGAGTAACATGACAGTAGCGAAATGATAATTTTTTTTGTGAAAATGAAGATGAAACGACACACTTGTTGTGTGATAGAAAGATGAAGTTAAAAATTTGATGAGAGAGAGAAGATTTGCATTAAGATAATTAAGGAGGAGAGAGAAAAAAATAAAATATTTATCAAGATTTAGTTAGTTATTTTCTTAATTGACAAAACAATCTTAACCATTAATCTATCACTAATTTAAGGGTTGAGATGAGGACTCACGGACTCAATTATGATAAGTGGACTCACTTGATCCTTCCTCTATTATGATAAGGCTCTTATGAGTCCTTTACTCTATATGAGTTCATAAGTCCTCATCCCATCCATTGGATGGGATGAGGATGGATGGACAAGATACATCCATTTAAAAAAAAGGAAGATTTACGTTCCTAAAATAGCTCCCAAGAATTTAGGAAACAATAACTCCCTTGATCACGTTCATTCATCATTCATCATTCATCACGTTTGTTCATTCATTCATTCAAAAGTGAGAAAAAAAAAACTCTTTCTTCATCACGTTCATTCATTCAATCAATTCTGTGCTCGAAATCCCGTTACAATGGATTCAATGACCGCGTCATCTTCTTCAACTATTGATAAGCAATTGATCGAGTATAACAATAGTGAGTTTCAATATTTCTTTCACGTCAATTTTCATTGTTGTTATTGCTTTCATTGTTGCGTTACTTTTTAACGTCAATTTTAATGTTGATATTGCTTTCATTGTTATTTCATTCATCATAGTTTCTATCAATGGTTAGTTACTCTCTCGATCTGTATAGATTCCAGGGTTTTATGTTTCTTATTTAAGTTTTCCATGATATACACTGATACTATTGCATTGTTTTATATTAATGCAGAAACGTCATTGAAGTAACATACCTTTTGAGTTACAGTAACACTTAATTGCAATTACAGTAACACACTGAACGTTTAGAAAAAGGATTTTGATGATGATGTTAAAGTAACGTAATGTACTAGTTAGAGTAACACAACTTATGAATTGATATAACACATTTGTTGCACGTCAATTTTAATGTTGATATTGCTTTCATTGTTATTTCATTCATCATAGTTTCATATCAATGGTTAGTTGCTCTATCGATCTTTATAGATTCCAGGGTTTTATGTTTCTTATTTAGGTTTTCCATGATATACACTGATACTATTGTTTTGTTTTATATTAACGCAGAAACGTCATTGAAGTAACATACCTTCTGAGTTACAGTAACACTTAATTGCAATTACAGTTGTTCCGGTCACGGAAACAATTAACCCAGTTCTGGATCCGGGTCGTGTAATCGGAATGTTGATAAGTAGTGGATCGTTTGATTTCCTTCAATCTCTTCTTTCTCCTTCTCCTATGATCGGACCTTCCCGGCGGAGTTGACCTGCTCCCTGCACAATGAACGCACAGGGCCCCGAAGGTCGTCCAAGGGAACCCTCTCCGATACCTAAGTTAGTCCGTGAAGTGCCTTGATGAACCTAGCTCGTGAGGAACTAGGTGGCGTTTTTAGGAGTGAGAGTCTAGAGAGAGAGAAAATCCAACCCCCTCTAAGTGGGAAATGAGTGGGTATTTATACCTTCCCACAAGAGAGAGAAGTGGAGAGGGAAAAGAGCGGGAGAATGAGTGGATTGCGAGGTGACACGTGGACCTGTTTCATCCACTCATTCGCTTTTACCTGTGGCAGAATGGCGGAGGGGGGCGTCTGCAGGCCCTCCCCAGCTGGTCGCCTTACCCTGCTGGGCGGGCGGCCTTTTTGAAGCTACGTTCCATTGGGGAAATCCGGGTGTCTTACTTCAACGGCCTGCTGGGCAGGCTCCTCGGTTCCCCGGGTTGGGTCTTTACGGGGCCTGCTTGGCGGGCGACCCGGTGCAGGCTCCCGACCCTCATCAATTGGCCCTCACTGGCCGGGGAGGAAGCAAGGCTTCCCCTTGGCAGGTGGACTCTTGACGGTGGGGAGTTGACTTGTGGCTTTACCACTGCATTTAATGCGTTCGCGTATTCCCGAGGGGGGGAGACTCTTCTGTATTGGGCATGCCAAGAGTTTAGTTGCCTTTTGGGTCATGATTGCTTTTTACACCCAGTGGATTTTTGGGCAGCGTGCTGGTGCGCTGATTGGCCGTGCCCCCTGTCAGAGTGGTTGACGCGCCATTTAATGTCTTGGCTTCCCTTCTTGTATAAATTGCATTCCTTTTGCCACTTTCACGACCCATCTCCAACCTTCTTTTCTTCTTTTTTCAAAGAAAATGTCGTGGATCACCAAAGTACTTTTTTGCCAAGGGAATCGCGTGGTGACCCGTCGCTTTAGGGCTCGTTGGAAGCTAAGGTACCCTAGGGCGTCCTTTCTCATCCTGCGCCGTAGCCGGCGGCCCTACGCTCGACTTCACAGGAAGCTCAGAAGGACGACTCTTGTCAGGGCGGGCAAGCGCCCTCAGAGGGCTTCTCCTGCCGCCCCAAAGTACAGGCGCTGCCCCTAGGGAGGGGGTTGTTTTGACAGGGGGTGCCGTGAATGTTTTCCATGGCTACACCCTGAGCAGTTTGATCCCGACTGCTCAGAGTTGGCTTCTTCTCCTGAGTCGGGCCCTTCTTCTCCCTTGAGGAGGAAAGTGGGCTGCGGCTCCTGTGATGACACTGAAACAGTCCCTTATGGTAGGGACTGGGATGTTAGTAGCCGGGATTCCGGCGATAGTGGCGGCCAGGGTTATTCCTCCGGTCGGGACGGCGATGACGACTCTGCGGACCCCTTCAAGGATTCCGACGACTGGGACTGGGGATCCGACGCAGGGGGGTGCCACAGCCCCGGGGACTGATTTAAATTTCCATTTGACCATCTCATGGAGATTCATTCGCCTCCCCAAACCCGCGCGTGGCCGCATCGGGGTGGACCTATGTCATGTCCACAATTTACCCCGGGTTTTGATGACGATTAGGCCTGCCCGCGGGGCACAGGCGTGGTGAGCCAGAAACAGGGGCTCTTTTGTACTTCTTGCTTGTACTGGATGTAACTTGCCCGTTTTTCGGGTTTTCTTTAACTTAATGAAAGAAAAAACAGGCAGTTTGTTTATGTGTGGCATTTTTACTATTTGTTATTATTTATTATTTAAATGGAGGGAGGACGTCACAGGGTGATCGATCCTTTGACATCCTTTGGTCTTCTCGAGGCTACCCTTGGGAAGCTACAAGGGGCTGACTTTTGAGGGTATGACACGTGGACAGTAGTCCTTGGGCGGATTTTCGAGGGTTGGCGACTCTTTGTCTGCCTTCCCTCTTATAAAAGCAATCTGTCACTCATTCTTCTTCTTTTCCTTTTCAAACTTCCTTTCTTTTTCTCTGCAAATCTTTCGGTGTGATAACTCGAGCCTTCCTTCGTACCCCCGTTTCTCTGGGAGATTTCTCTTTCAAGCTTTCATCCCATCGGCGGCCGACCTTAGGTTAGACTTTTAATTTCTAGTTCTTGCTCCCTTTCTTTTCGATTTCTTGCTTTTCATTCCTCTTAGAGTTGCTATGTCTAGAACTCGCGAACGTATCCTACCATTTACCGACCCATTGAGGAAGGAGGAACGGGAAAAGGGTAGGGAGAATCTTGCCTCCTCCTCTAGGGAGGTTGGCCTTGGGGCAGTCGAGGAGGAGAACTCGGCGAGTAGTGGGGGTGGCAACTCTCCTGAGCCTGCCCCTTACGACGTTGTCGACTCGGACGACGAGGCGCTGGAGATCGACCCCTCCAGGACCTCCAGTCCCCTTATTCCCCGGGAAAGGGGTAGGACCTATTACTTAGACAAAGCCAAGTACCACGTTCCCCTGGGAACTTACCCCGACCTCAAAAACCGGGATTTGATTCTTGTGAAGAATGCTGCCAGCGCGATTGAGCGGTTCTACAATTTTGGGGATGGGTATACAATTGTTGTCCCTGGTGAAAAAGACACCGTATGCTGTCCTCCCGACGGGTGCATAGCGGTTTATCACAAGTGTTTGGAATTCGGTCTTCGTTTCCCCCTTCATCCTTTTCTGGAAGAGATTTTCAGGCGGATGAACGTGGCTATTGCCCAGCTGACAGCCATGGCTGTCAGGTCATTAATTTCGTACGTTTGGACCTGCCTGTTCCATCGTGCCGAGCCCTCTATTGATGCTTTGAGGTTTATGGTCGGCCTGCAAATGGTTTCTTCTGGGAGTGAGGGTTCTCCTGGATATTGGTCTCTTCTGAGACAGAAGGGGCATACTCTGGTGTGGCCAGCTATGGACAGCCTGAGAGATTGGAAAAACAATTTTCTCTATGTGCACAGCGCCCACGGGTGGAAGATTCCTCGCCATTTCAGGAATCACGTTCACACCAGGCTAGAGACTCACGAGGAATATCACCCTGGCGTGGGGGGAAAACCTTGGAGGTGAAGTTGAGCAGGAAAGATAAGGATTTGGTAGACCACTTTGCTGCCCATACCAATAAATCTGGGGTGTATGGCCCCTCATTATGGCTCCCCCATGCGGAGCTTATTGCTACTGACAGGTACCTGACCCGGGTGGGCATGAATCCGGGCCTAGACGAAGGTAGTTCGGGAGCGTTGATGATTTTTCCTTACCCACCTTTTCTTTCTTAAATGACCTTTCTAACCGTTCGCCTGCTTGCTTTGCAGACCTTGCTACCTTCCGTTGGACAAAAAGGGAGGTGAAGCGTTTGGGTTTGACCGAGACTCTTGTCGTTGTCCAAAGCCGTCCTTCCCTTCCTCCTGACTTCAAGAAGGGCGAGAAGAACCTGATGAAGCATCTAAAGGGCCTGTCGTTTAGCAGGCCAAGGCTTCCTGCTCCCCCCAGATCAACACCTGCGAAAACGGCGGTCTCTGAAGCCACTCCTTCTCCGGTTGCGAAAAAGGCGATCGCTTCTGAGGTTACTCCTTCCCCTGCTGGCAAGCAAGGAGGCTCTCCTGCAGGGGTTCAGATTCCCCAGGGGCCGCAGGCCGCTGGCTCTGAAGAGACTGGAGAAAGTACTCCTAGGGGGCTGATCAGGAAAAGGAGTAGGGGAACTCCAAATGCAGATCACGTGGTGGATTTGGAGGCTGATACGCCTGACCCGAAACGCTCTGCTCAGGGAGTTCCTGCTACCCTTTTTTCTGAGGAGAATACTGAGTTCCATTATACTGTCGGTGATAGCCAGGACGTCTCTGCCTTACTCTCTGACTCCGGGGCGGTTTTGGTGGATCACCTCCTCAAGACTGTCCACTCTGCTACCCATCAAGTGACTCAATACATTCAGCGCACCGCCAGAGTTATTCAGGCCTCTGCAAAGCTGGCGACCCTTAGTCGTTTAAGTGATAAGGAGTTGGCCAATTCTGACCGCCTGACTACAGTCGAAAGGGATGTTGCTCTTATTGCTGGTTTGAAGGATCAGCTGACAAAAAAGGAGAACGAGTTGGAGGAGGCCAGGGGTCAGGTGATTCACTGGAAGTCTCAAAGTGAGAGAGCAGTCAAGAAGGTGTCTCGCCTGAAGGAGGAGTCGGAGAGAGCTAAGCAGGCCTTTGCAGAGCTGGAGTAGGCCAAAAAAGCTTTAGCTGAGTTGGACCACGCCAAGAAAAAGGCCGCTGACCTAGGGGAGCGCCTTTCCAAGGCGAATTCGGATCTTCAGGCGGCTCTTAGTGACTTGGCGGTGAAGACTGAGGAGTGGCAGAAGGAGAGGGATGAGATAATTCAGGAGGTGGAAACTGCAGTGTCAGCAGGCTTCGTGAATGGCGCCAATTCTTGCTTGGGGGTGGTTATGGAGGCTGTCAGGGAGATGTTCCCTGGTTTTGATGAAGAAGCTTTTCGGGCTCTTTATACCGCCAAGGATGAGGCCCAGATGTGCAGGATGGCTGAAGGGGCTGCTACCTCTGGCCCAGAAGCTCCCCCTGCTTAATATGGAGGGCAGTCATCCTCAGAGGGCTCCTGTTCGTCCCCTGCTGCGCTTATGCTGACGTTTTAACTTCTTATCTTTTTGCGCGCCGAGTTCATTGTAATTACCTTTAAAAAACCTTTATTCTGTGTATCCCTGCTATTTTATTTTCTTTTGTAAGGATTCTTCCATTTGTTTTCATCTGTCTTTGTTTGGCTTTCTGTACAAGTTTTTAAGGTACGGCCTGCCCCCTGCCTGCCCAGAGGTAAGCAGGGAGGCTCTTTGCGTTTTTTATACAAGGCTGAGGAGCCTGCCCCCAGTCCTTGTTGATTTGGCCTGTTCCTGGCTTTTGATCAAAGTCCAGGGGGCCTGCCCCCTGCCTGCCCAGAGGCAAGCAAGGAGGCTTTTTGCGTTTTTTATACAAGGTTGGGGGGCCTTCCCCCAGTCCTTGTTGATTTGGCCTATTGCTGGCTTTTGATCAAAGTCCAGGGGGCCTACCTCCTACCTGCCCAGAGGCAAGCAAGGAGGCTTTTGCATTTTTTATACAAGGTTGAGGAGCCTGCCCCCAGTCCTTGTTGATTTGGCCTGTTGCTGGCTTTTGATCAAAGTCAAGCAAGGAGGCTTTTGCGTTTTTTATACAAGGTTGGGGGGCCTGCCCTCAGTCCTTGTTGATTTGGCCTGTCCCTGGCTTTTGATCAAAGTCCAGGGGGCCTGCCCCCTGCCTGCCCAGAGGCAAGCAAGGAGGCTTTTGCGTTTTTTATACAAGGCTGAGGAGCCTGCCCCCAGTCCTTGTTGATTTGGCCTGTCCCTGGCTTTTGATCAAAGTCCAGGGGGCCTGCCCCCTGCCTGCCCAGAGGCAAGCAAGGAGGCTTTTTGCGTTTTTTATACAAGGTTGGGGGGGGCCTTCCCCCAGTCCTTGTTGATTTGGCCTGTTGCTGGCTTTTGATCAATGTCCAGGGGGCCTGCCCCCTGCCTGCCCAGAGGCAAGCAATGAGGCTTTTGCGTTTTTTATACAAGGTTGAGGGGCCTGCCTCCAGTCCTTGTTGATTTGGCCTGTTGCTGGCTTTTGATCAAAGTCCAGGGGGCCTGCCCCCTGCCTGCCTAGAGGCAAGCAAGGAGGCTTTTGCGTTTTTTATACAAGGTTGGGGGGCCTGCCCCCAGTCCTTGTTCATTTGGCCTGTCCCCAGCTTTTGTTCAAAGTCCAGGGGGCCTGCCCCCTGCCTGCCCAGAGGTAAGCAAGGAGGTTTAGCATTTTTTGTTGGGGGGTCCATTTTCCTTAGTTTTGGCAACAGGGGGGCCTCCCCCTATTGCCCCCTGCTCGTTTGTGTGTGAAAGCGCAAGTTTGAACAGGCAACGAGTATGAACTTGAAGTTCTTTCATTTCGTTATAAAAATTTAACACAAGGGTGGTCGGAGCCATCGACATTCTTTGACCGTTCTCCACCAATTTTCCAGGAAATGAAAACTATCTTAAGATTTGGCTAGACATAATACTTCTTCAGGGTGTCTGCGTTCCAGTGAGCACTCAACTCTTGGCCTTCAAGATTGGCGATTCTATACGTTCCTGGCCATAAGATTTGAGTTACTTGGTACGGACCTTCCCAGTTAGCACTTAGTTTGCCGTGTTCCCTCGATTTTCCCACAGCCTGTGTTTTTCTGAGAACTAGATCACCCATCTGAAAATTTCTCTGATGTACTCTCTTATTGTACGCCTTCCTCATTCGTTGCTGGTAGGCGACGATATTGGCACTGGCCTCCTCCCTTACCTCACTGACCAGATCTAAAGCCTCAGCCATTGCTACTTCATTCTCAGTCTGGTCGTATTGTAGGGAGCGCAGGGAAGGGATCCTGGCCTCAATTGGTAGTAGAGCCTCTGCACCATATACCAGACCGAACGAGGTCTGGCCTGTAGATTCCTTTCGGGTGGTCCGGATTGACCAGAGTATGCTGGGGAGCTCGTCGGCCCATCTGCCCTTGAGGTCATCTACCATCTTCTTAAGGCCATTCAAGATCTGTTTGTTGGCTGCTTCTGCCTGTCCGTTGGTTTGAGAGTGGCAGACGGCAGAGTAAGCAACTGCGACGCTATGGCCTTCCAGCCAGATTCTCAGGGGGTCGTTATCGAATTGTCTTCCATGATCAAACACTAACATTTTTGGTAGGCCGAATCTAGTGATGATATTCCGCCATATCACCTTCCTGATTGCCGGCTCGGTAATGCTAGGCACTGCCTTAGCTTCCACCCACTTGGTGAAGTAGTCGATAGCCACGATCAAGAACTTTCTGCCCCCGGTGGCCACCGCAAAAGGTCCTAGTATGTCCATCCCCCACTGAGCGAAGGGGATGGGGGATAGGATTGGCCTGAGCCCTTGGGCCGGAGAATGGATGGATGGGGCAAAAAGCTGACATTTCCTGCACTTTTGGGTCAGGCTTCTAGCATCTGCTAGCATGGTAGGCCAGTAGTACCCTGCCCTGAGGGCCTTGTGGGCCAATGACCTTCCTCCGATGTGATGTCCACAGATTCCCGAGTGGATGTCTTCTAGGATTTCGGCAGCCTGGTCTGCCCCTAGGCATCTGAGCAGGGGGTAAGTGAAAGATTTTTTGTAGAGCTCTCCGTCATTGATTATGAACCAGGCGGCTTTGGCCTGAATTTTCCTCTTCTGTACCGGATCAGGTGGTAGGATGCCGTATCTTTTGAACTGAATGAGGGGGGTCATCCAGTTTTCCTGTCTCTCCTCAATGGTGCTGACTGCCTGACAGGGAGTGGTGGACTTCTCATGCATAACATCGACCCAAACTGACCTCCTTACGTCTTGCAAGCTGGAGCTGGCCAGCTTAGACAGAGCGTCGGCCTGATTATTCTGTGATCGGGGTATTTGCTGGATTTCATAGGACTTCAGGTTTGATAATTTATGTTTCACTTTTTCAAGGTAGGTGGCCAAGGTCTGGTCTCTGGCCTCATACTCTCCGTTAATTTGATTAGCAATGAGCTGGGAGTCAGTTGCTAGTATAACTCGCTCTGCCCCTGCGGCCTTAGCCAGATTTATCCCTACGAGTACAGCCTCGTCCTCTGCCTCGTTGTTTGATGCGGGGAAGGTGAACCTGAGCGCATGCTCAAAATCAACTCCTTCTGGGCTGGTCAGAACAACGCCTGCCCCTGCCCCGTTGGATGTTGAGGATCCGTCAGTGTGCACAATCCATTCTTCGGCGGAGGGCTCCTCTTCTCCTGAATGGGAACATTCAGCCAGGAAATCAGCCAAGGCTTGGGCTTTGATGGTTGTTCTTGGCTGATATGATATCCCCAGCCCGCTTAACTCGATCGCCCATTTCAGCAGCCTTCCTGATTTCTCAAACTTTTCCAACACTTTCTCCAGCGACTGATCGGTGAGGACCACAACGGGATGTGCGTCAAAGTAGGGTTTGAGTTTTCTGGCTGCGATGATGACTGCATAGACGGCCTTTTCTATCAAAGGATAATTTCTTTCGTCTGTCCCCAGGGCGTGACTCACAAAGTAGATGGGTTGTTGTGAGTTTGCTTCCTCCCTTAGGATGACTGCACTTACTGTCGTGTTGGTGACAGCAATGTATAGGTACAGTTTTTCTCCGGCCACTAGTCTTGCCAGGGTAGGGAGTTTCTTCAGGTGTTCCTTCAATTGTTCGAAGGCTTTCTTTTGTTCATCTTCCCATTTGAATTGCTTATTGCCCTTCAATACTTTGAAGAATGGGGTGGATTTGTCTGCCGACCTGGCGATAAATCGGGCCAGGGCGGCCATCCTGCCTGTAAGCCGCTGAATGTCCCTGATGGTTTTAGGCTCCGGGAGATCTAGGACCGCCTGAACTTTTTCGGGGTTGGCGTCTATCCCCCTGGAGCTGACTAAGAAACCCAGGAATTTTCCGGACCGGACCCCGAATGTGCATTTTTTCGGATTCAGCTTCATCTTGTATGAGCGCAGGGAGGAGAATGTCTCCTGAAGGTCTGTTAGATGCTCCTTGTCCCCTTTGCTTTTGACAATCGCATCATCGACATAGGCTTCCAAATTTCTCCCTTTTTGATTTTCAAAGACTTTGTCCACCAACCGTTGATAGGTGGCGCCTGCATTTTTCAGTCCGAATGGCATCATCTTATACATGTAAGTGTCGTGGCTGGTTATGAAAGCGCACCTTACCCTGTCTGGCTGCCAGAGGTACACTTGATGGTACCCTGAGAATGCATCCTGAAAGCTTAGCGTGGTGTATCCACTAGTGGCGTCCACCAGTTGATCTATCCTGGGCAGAGGGTAGCAGTCCTTTGGGCAGGCTTTGTTAAGATTTGTAAAGTCTACGCACATTCTCCATGCACCTGACGACTTTTTTACCATTACAACGTTTGCCAACCATTCAGGGTAGTCACAGACTTCGATGAAATCCGCCTTCAGGAGTTTGTCTATTTCCTCCTTTATCGCCGCGTCTTTTTCTACAGACATGTTTCTTTTCTTCTGCTTCACAGGGCGAGCCTCTGGATTAATGTTCAGCTTGTGAACAATAAAAGTCAGGTCGACCCCTGGCATCTCATCTGCAGAGTAAGCGAATACGTCCTTATTCTCTCTCAGGACCGCAATTAACTCCCTTTGGTAGGATTCCTCCAGGTCGGCCCCTATGAGGACCTGCCTTCCTGGTTCTAAGTCCACCAGCATGCTCTCCCCTTCGGGCTCTAGGTGGGCTGATTCTTGTTGGGCAGCCGGGATTTCGCCCTCCCTGCTGGGAGAGCTTTCGGCTTTCCGCTTTCCTTTCCTTTCTGTCTCATGGGCTTGCAGGGCCACGGAGTAACAGTGTCTGGCCGACTCCTGATCCCCATGGACTTTCCCCTCCATGCCAAAGTCTGTCACATAGGCTATGGTGAGGGCCCTGATTGACACAGCAGCTTCTATTTCATCTAGGGTGGATCGCCTTATCAGGGCGTTGTACGCAGACTTGGCATCCACCACAACAAATGATGCCCTGATATTTCTGGCCGAGGCCCCCTCCCCGAATGTTACCGGCAGGTCGATAACTCCCATGGGTAGCACACCTGCCCCACTGAACCCATATAAAGATCCAGAGGCCGGCTTCAGATGTCTTCTTTCTAGATTCATTTTCTCAAAAGCGTCTTTGTACAGGAGGTTTGTATAGGCGCCAGTGTCCACCATGCATCTCTTGACAATGTGATTGCTGATTTCAAGAGTTAAGACCAGAGGGTCACTGTGCGGGTACACGTCTCTCCCTGCATCTTCAGGGGTGATGCTTAGGGTGGTGCCTCTTGGACTTCCTGCCCTCTCGGCGTAGCAAATTTGGTTCCGCAATTCGCGGATCTGCCTTTTCTGCCCTCGTCTGCTAGTCTGCCCCTCTGCATCTCCTGACACCACGTGGATAATTGTGCGATTTTGGGCTGAGCCTTCAGGTTTGTCCGCCGCCTCCTTTTGGGGTTTGTTCCTTGCTGCATAGTTACTCAGCCAGCCGTTTCTTATAAGTTTCTCTATCTCATCTTTTAAGTGTCGGCATTCCTTTGTGGTATGGCCTATGCAATCGTGGAACGTGCAGAATTTTTTGGGATCTCCCTTTGGGCTGCGCGGCTTGTTTGGACGAGTCCATTTCGCTGTTTCTTTTTCCAACTCAAAGATTTCTGCTCTCGGCCTATTGAGGGTCGTGTAGCTGTCAAATCTTGGCTGGTATGTTGTGCGTTCTTTCTTGGGGGTGTCTCCCTCTTCTCTCTGCTTGTCTGGCTCGTTTCTGCCACGTCCACCCTGCGGTCCCCCTTGCGGCCTTGCTTGGCCTGCAGGGGTGTCCGGCAGGCTGTGAAACTCTTCCTGCAGAATAAATCCTTCAGCGATTTTTCTGGCCTTGGCCAAGGTTTCCGGCTGGGCCCTGATCATCTGATTCTTCATTTCTCCTGGGAGCAGGGAGATTGTCAGGTCGTAAGCAGCGGTGAAATCATCGATCTCTCAGACTTGCTAATAGGACAAGTCAAACCTCTTCAGGTACTCCCTGACGCTTTCGCCTTTCTTCTGTTTTAGGGTCATGAGATCGAAACGAGTGAGGCGTCTCCTTTTGTTCCCTTCGTATTGCTCAAGGAATGCCTCAGCTAACTCTATAAAGAAGCTGATCGATCCCTGGCGAAGGTCCCTGAACCATCCCTGTGCAAGTCCTACCAGGGTGGTTGGGAAGATTTTACACCAGATTGCGTCATCCACGTCATACATGCCCATGTGACTCTCAAATGCCTCCAGATGATCCTCTGGGTCTGTGGTCCCGTCGAACTTGACGGTAGGCATTTTTATTTTTGGGATGGGGAAATCTTGTACATCAGGATGAAGAGGGGTTTTTGTAGGCCTGCCTACCACTCGTGACCTGCTTGCCTCAGACTGGTTACCGTGAATATCCCATTGTCTAGGGATCGGTTTCCTAGTACTGGGGGAGCGGTGCCTCGGTGGCGGCCTACTCGCTGCTTCGTCCTCTATCTCAGGGGAGATTTGTCTGGGTCTCTTCCTCTGAGACTGGCAGAGGTTGTCATCCTGGTGGTATCTAGACTCGAGCGGTTGCCCCCAGTTAAGCCTAGACTGCAGGTCCTCAGGAGTGAACTCCTGGTTTAGCATTGCAGAGAAGAAGGCAGCTGTCTGCACCATCTGAGCTGGGGTCAGGTTCAGAGTGTGCCCCCAACTCTGGCGCGATAGCAGCATTTGACATGCCCAGAAGACTGGTTCCTCCCATCCCCAGGGTCGTGGTGGGAGGAGCCCTCTCTGGCTGTGGCATGCCGTATAGGGGGGTCACCGGTGGGACCGTCGGACCTACCCCTACACTGGTGTCAACGATTTCTGGCATAATTACTTTGATTGGTTTAGTTTTTGTAATTGGGAATGGTTGATTTTTGTGGGTAATTCGTGGATACAACCAGATCTTCCCCACAGACGGCGCCAAATTGTTCCGGTCACGGAAACAATTAACCCGGTTCTGGATCCTGGTCGTGTAATCGGAATGTTGATAAGTAGTGGATCGTTTGATTTCCTTCAATCTCATCTTTCTCCTTCTCCTATGATCGGACCTTCCCGGCGGAAATGGCCTGCTCCCTGCACAATGAACGCACAGGGCCCCGGAGGTCGTCCGAAGGAACCCTCTCCGATGCCTAAGTTAGTCCGTGAAGTGCCTTGATGAACCTAGCTCGTGAGGAACTAGGTGGTGTTTTTAGGAGTGAGAGTCTAGAGAGAGAAAATCCAACCCCCTCTAAGTGGGAAATGAGTGGGTATTTATACCTTCCCACAAGAGAGAAAAGTGGAGAGGGAAAAGAGCGGGAGAATGAGTGGATTGCGAGGTGACACGTGGACCTGTTTCATCCACTCATTCCCTTTTACCTGTGGCAGAATGGCGGAGGGGGGCGTCTGCAGGCCCTCCCCAGCTGGTCGCCTTACCCTGCTGGGCGGGCGGCCTTCTTGAAGCTACGTTCCATTGGGGAAATCCGGGTGTCTTACTTCGACGGCCTGCTGGGCAGGCTCCTCGGTTCCCCGGGTTGGGTCTTTACGGAGCCTGCTTGGCGGGCGACCCGGTGCAGGCTCTCGACCCTCATCAACAGTAACACACTGAACGTTTAGAAAAAGGGTTTTGATGATGATGTTAAAAGTAACGTTGTGTACTAGTTAGAGTAACACAACTTATGAATTGATATAACACATTTGTTGCATGGGTGTAACGTTGTTTAATTTTGTGCAGGTGGTATTGACAAAGAAGCGAACGCACAGGACAGCAGTGGAAAAGGTGGAATTTTACTCATTTGATTAATCATGGATTAATAACAGTGGTTCATTGCTCTCGTTTTAGTATAGATCCAAGATTTAACGTATGCTTTACTGATATTATTGTTTTGTTTTATGTTGAAGTAGACACGGCGTTGAAGTAACATACGTTATGAATTACAGTAACATCAAATATTAATTAGAGTAACACAAAACGAGTATCATTTTGAAATGAGTTTTAATTTTTTGCAGGTAGCAATTGCCAAGAACCGAATGCACAAAAATGGTGAGTTTTTTTTCGTCATCACGTTCCGTAATTCATTCATTCAAATCTGAGTTTGAAATCCCGTCACCATGGATTCAATGAGCGCGACATCTTCATCAACTGTTGATAAGCAATTAATCGAGTATAACAATGGTAAGTTTTGATATTTTTTTCACGTTTTGCTTCAATTTTTATTCATGGATACGTCGTGCGTCAATTTGCGTTCTTTTTTTCGTCAATTTTCATGTTGATATTGATTTCATTGTCATTTCATTCATCATAGATTCATGTCAATGGTTAATTGTTATAGATTCCAGAGTTTTATGTTTGTTATTTAGGTTTTCCATGATATACACTGATACTATAGATCTCAGATTTAACGTAAGCTTCACTGATATTATTGTTTTGTTTTCTGTTGAAGCAGACACGGCATTGAAGCTTCACTGATACATACTTCTAAGGGCAGAAGACAAGGCAAATGTGGAAAGCTTGTGCGGATTAATTCGGGAGTTCAGGTTGCAGAGACAGCCGGTTTCTGGGGGGGATATTGACAAAACACAGGAAATGGATTTTGTACACATTTGTTTACACATAGCGCTGTGCTACGTTGCAATTAACTATATATTTATTTAATACATGTGTATTTGGTTAGAGTAACATCTCATGTCTATTGGAGTAACACCATTCGTTAGTTACAGTAACAGACATAATGCATGAAAGTAACTGAGGACAGCAACGTTGTTTAAACAATTCATTACCAAAGTAACTGAGGATAACTTGGATTAGAACCATTCATTACCAAAGTAACAACATTCGTTTTTTTAAGAACCATATATAATGCGTCAGAGTAATTGATGATAACAACATTGTTTAACCATGAGACAAAGAATAACACCATTAATAACTTAGAGTAACATCATTTGTTCATTAAAGTAACAGTTATAATGCGTCAATGTAACACAATGATTATGATACCACATTTGTATATTGGGTAAACTTCATTCGTTCCCATAGTAACACCGGTCATTAATTAGAGTGACATGAATAATAAGTCAGGGTAACAGAGTTTAACAGCATTGTTCCATTGGTGATAATCAAAATACTAATGTACATAACAAGTTTCGAAAACGATACAAAGCATTATTCGTAATTAGAAAAAGATGACATAATTCGTTAGACACGTTATTTTTTTTACCCTTTGTTGGCTTGCTCTTGGGACCATCGATGATCTTTTGCCTCGCGTCCACATACTTATCTACATTATCCAACAACCGCGATCGCACCTTGATTTGTCTCCTCCTTTTGCCATCTGAAAAGTACAATAATTATGTACAACTATTATTACAGTTTAATCTGGTATATAAAATTAAAGTACAACTAATACGAGTGAAAGAAACACCATATGTACAGCTGATACGCGTTAAAGTAACACAAAGAAAGTGTTAGAGTAACATAGAGTGCAAATTAGAGTAACACGTCTACACAATTAAATGTACCAGATTACTAGCATTCAAAGTAACGCAAAGATGGGATTAAAAGTAACACGTCTTGTACATTACAGTAACACAGGGTCGTCTTTAAAATAACATCATACATGTGTAAAACTAATTGAACAACCCCTTACAGTAACACCTCAAGTTTATTACAGTAACTGAATATGCGCATTAGAGTAACATTCAATATATGTTAGACTAAGTATGAAGAGTAGAAGCATAGTAAAAGCATAGTATGAAGTAGGTGAATTCAATTAAACTCTACAGATGCATACCCATATACCGCAACAATCTTTAGTCAAACCAATTAATTATAGGGCACAAACGCAGCAAAGTAAATTAATCAATAATTAGCGAGAAAATTAATGAAATCAGATACGAATATAAACTAAACCTAGTTCTTTAGTACAACAATCGAGTATTAGCGAGTTACCTTGTATTATGCCGCCTGAAGATTATCTTTACTGAAGTTAGAGAGCTGCTTCAATGTAGCCTTGCTTGAGTTGAAGACGAGAGGATGCGTGGGTGTGTTTTGAAAAGAAACGGAAGTCGAGCGATTGTGTTTGGGATGATGAAGGTGAAGGGTTTCAGTTAGGATGTGAATGAAAAAATTGAATGTGAGGAAAAAATTGAATGTGAGGAAGTAACGTGTATTAGTGGTTGGAGATAATTAATGGAGGAGAGAGGATTTGATTTTATTTTTACCAAAATATGTTAGTTATTGCCTTAATTACTAGAATCAATCACCACCATCCATCCACTCTAGATCAATGGTTGTAGATAGGACTCATGGACTCAAAAAAAAAAGGACTCACTTGATCTCTACTCTCTCTCTCTATATATATATAGAGAGAGAGAGAGAGTAAGGATCAAGTGAGTCCTTCTATATACATTGAGTCTGTGAGTCCAATCTTGGACCATTGATCAAGTGTAAGATGGATGGTTGTGATTGCTTGAGGTGAAATAAGGAAATAACTAACAAATCTTGGTAAATATATCATTTCTCTCTCTTCCTTAATTATTTCAATGCAAATCTTCTCTCTCTCCTATCAATCTTTTAAGTGCCTGATTTTTCTCTCACACAAGTTTCTTCAAAATTAAGTTTTTTTCATCTTCACCAAAAAATCATCATTTTCCTACTGTAATTGTACGTATGTTACTATGTTATTGTCATAACCCATAAACTATGTTACTTTAACTCATACAATGCGTTACTTTAATTCATGAAATGTGTTACTTTAACTCAGAAAATCTGTTACGTTGTATAATAGTCTTTTGCAAAAACTGTTACTCTAACTCATATGATGTGTTACTCTAATTCATGAACTGTGTTAATTTAACTCATAAAATTTGTTACGTTGCATAATAGTCTTTTGCAAAAACAGGACTTCCAATCAACCAAAAGAATAATGTATGTTTCTATTAAGGATACTCCAAAACAAAAATTATAAAACTCCATTATAATTCCAATGTTTCACACCCGTTATTCTAAGAACTGGATATTGGAAATCAAATTATACTCATAAATTGTGTTACTGCAACTCATTAAGTATGTTACTCTAACGCATAATGTGTGTTATTCTAACTCATTTTACTTCAATAAAGGATGTTACTCTAAGGACTAGATATTGGAAAATCAATCAAACTAATAAACTGTGTTATTGTAACTTATTCAATATGTTACTCTAACGAATAATGTATGTTACTCTAACGAATAATGTATGTTACTCTAACGAATAATGTATGTTACTCTAACAATATATTGTCCTACTCAGAATTGTGCTTCTTCTTCATCATCCTCTTCTTCTTCTTCTCCTGATTCTTCTTCTTCATCGTCAAACGATGACTTACATGGCGTTTCCTAATGATTCTTCTTCTTCTTCTTCTTCTTCTTCTTCTTCTCATCTACATCTTTGAAGATCTACCCTATGTATGAAGTGAAACTCTCACCCACATCCCTGCACCATTCCTGTGCTTTTGCGTCTACTACAAAAACAAGAACCATGCAAAAAACCGTGGCGACAAAAAAACAATCCGAACTTGAAATATGATGGTATTCTAATCAAAACATTAATAACTAAATCCGATGACATGTTTGTAGACACCCACATTTGGCTGCTAGGTGTCTATAGCAGTTCCCGACAAACACCCGATGATGATCGGACGCAAACATGCTTTAACATACTCGGAAATGGGCTCGAAATCATGGATATTTAGCTTGGGCTTTTTAAGGAGTACAAATTTCACAAAACCAACCTCTAAACCAGGCCCAGCAGGTCGCTTCGAGTCAAATGAGGCTAATTTGGGTCGAATCCGACACCAGGGGCAAAACCGTCTTTTAGCGACCGAGTCAAACCCGGTCAAAGATATTTTCCCGAGACTACGGGTCAGCCGTGTCACCTCACGTGACCGACTCGAGCTCAAACTCCACAAAAAATCAGCTACACCAATATTAAACAATTCCGTTAAAGGTAGAATTCGATCTCAAGTAGGAATTCTATCCGAAAACCGAATCGAGCATTTGACCGAGCTTAGGACACTCGGCCGAGTGGCCTGTTTTCAGCCGAGCTCCCCTTCCCAAACCGGGATTCCCTTTCTTCTTTGCCAAGTAACGGAATTCTCGTTCCTCACAACTTCTTACACTTTCTATCCCGATTGGTATTTCTTGTCGTACAAGCAAGGCTACCTCTACTCCTATAAATAGGACCCTCTAGGGATCAATCATACACAATTTTCATACACATTATTCACACACGTTTTCATACAACGACACATACAGTTCCCGACATTCTACCTCCAAAACCGAAGGAACCGGCCCCCTATACCCGTCACCCTTCACATCCGAACCGAACAACCACCAACTCACCGACATTAATCCGACGCTCCCGTGCCTTAGCCACTTTCCAACGAGCTCCGATCCGAGTTAACAAGAGCACGTAGGTTGAGGGTGTAATCAAACCCGATTTCTCTTTTCTTTCTCTCTTCCTCGTCTTTCCTCACTTTTTCTTCTTTTTTCGTCGGTCGATTTTTATTATGGGTCGTTCGTCGCATCTTTATTATTTCTAATATCGCTATTACAAAAATTATTTTCATATAACGAATATTCTTAAAAATATGATACCGATTCTCTAATCGAATATCGTATTAAAAGAATTAAATTAATCTCGTTGATGCTAAAAAATCGTTACTTTTCTACAAAATACAACGATTCTAACGCGGAGAGAACTAACATTTTTTTCGTTTCGTTCAAATTCTTTTCAAAACAACTTTATAAAACCTTTTCTAAAAATCATTTCGAATGTTCGATATCGATTTCATAATCGAATGTCGAATATGACGAATATCGAGAGCATAGATCGAGTATAAATTAATTCATATTTATACGCGATCTAGCAAAATTAACGATTTCTCGAAAAACCTGAATCGGGACAGCAGTCCACGCGAGTCGCGCCCCCCACCCAGGAGACTCGCGTGGAAGCCTGATTCCGCGGCTCTCTTTTTTCGCTTTTCTCAATTTTTTTTCCTACGTCGTCTTTTCTACAAAACGGTTACTTAAAAACCTTTTTTACCTCTTTCAAAATTATTCCGAGTATTCGATATCGATTTCATAATCAAATATCGAATACGACGAATGTCGAGAATATTAAGTCGAGTGCAAATTGTGCAATATTTGTACGCAATTTAATAAAATCATCGCTTTTTCAAAAAAATCAATTTCGAAAACAGACCGGGACGCGAGTCGCGCGCGTCCCTGGCGGGTTGTCTACTCGGGCGAGTCGCGCCTGACTCGGGCGAGTCGTCTGGCAGGCTGGAACGCGACCTTTCCTTTTTTTATTTTTATATTTGCGAACATCGTTTTTTGACAAAGCAACGTCTTTTTAGTGATATTTCAAATCTCGATATATTTTTACATTATTCATTGCATTCGTATTTTCATTCGATTTATTCAATCGTTACTAACACGTTTGTTCATTTTCTTAGCATCTCTTTTCATCTTTTGTTTTATTATACTAAAACGAACCTCACATGCTAAAATACAACTTCGACGTTTAATTTTAGTTGCATTAAATCGACTTAGCAACCCATTCAATTCTCGCATGTCTAGGGAAAATAATGTTTGCATATCATTTCATCGTTCAACTAAGGCGCGTATTCAAAAGTCAAACGATATCCTAGTAAAGGCCGCTAATGTGCGGGCGGGGTTCAGTGTTCTTTGTGAACTTCCCAGCACGTAATCTCACCCCTTACTCAGAACCTCGGTTTCCGGATGTCCGGAACCATTGGCAACGAGAGTCATTCAATACATGATATCCGATCAAGTCGATATCGGTATCAAATGCTAAGGGACGAACCCAATAAACTCTTACATCGGAAATGGGCCGTATTTTGTACACGGCCCACTACGACATAGAGTGGGTTCGAACGGGCCCGAACTCCCACAAAGTTCGGTGGCGACTCCAACTTCGATTTAAATTTCAATTCGATCTATTCTCATATGGAGATTCATTCGCCTCCCCAAAGCCGTGCGTGGCCGCGTCGGGGTGGACCTATGTCATGTCCACAATTTGGCGACTCCGCTGGGGATTAACTGATGCGTGACTTACCATCGGCATTCTCAGGGTGAGACTCGAATAGAAATCGTTTGACTAGTACAATACACGTTTTAGTTTTAGGGTTCATGCATAACCCCATCTTTCCTGGGCGGGTACTGGTGACCGACGTCCCACTATACCATTGATGTACTCCAAATTGGATATGTCAAAAGGTGTGCATAGCAGATTCGTATGGGTTTTACGGCATGTTCTAAGCTCAATTCGACTTAGGAAGTTCGCCCCGATTCTCGAATAGGCTATGTACACTGGTATAGACCCTTATAGACTGACCGAGACTTAGCTTAAGAGCATACATGGTGTCATTATACTGTTTCCATGACTACGTGCTACTTGATCCACATCTTTTTCAAAAAACCGTCATTTTCAAAAATTTGCATCCTTTTCAAAATATCCAATTTCAAAAACCCGAACATATACCGAATTTAGGACTTATGATTTTACTCAAAATAGCATTTTTCTAGCCGGTATTATGCCCAATTTGAAACTCGAAATTATTTTCGAAATTTTCAAACCTTCGACCGGTCCGCTTTTCCCGTTCTTCTCAAAAAAAGGGCCGGTTCTTCCCGGATTTTTCGGGCTTTTCAAAAAAAATCATATTTCAAAACTTCCTCTTCTTAGACTTCCCGTATTTAGCAGTGTCGGGTCGTGTCATAAGTCGTCGAAGTCTCTAGCGTCGAAACTCTGTCGATCTTACATCACGAGTTTCCCCCCTATCCCAGTCCGCCTTATTTTACTAAGGCAAGGCCCACCTACGTAGGACATACTCCTGCAAAGGTTGGCCCACTTACACAATCGAGTCTAAAGTCTGGGAATGTCTCACGTGAACCTTCCTTCGAACAGGGCCCAACTCACATAGCTGGATCCTGAGGAAGGCCCACCTTTTCACGAGTCACCCGTCTAGATGTCTTTTCCGAGTCATTACCGCCTTAGTCTTCTTCTTCTTTCCCTTGCTCGGGATGTACTTTTTTAGGATTCGGGTTAAGTTGCTGATTACGCGTTGTTCTTACAGACAGGCCACCCTTCACTCGAAACATGACGAAAGAAGCCATCGATGAGTTGACAGCTTCGTTGACCAAAATCCAAGACCAATTGCGACAAATGAGGGAGGACCAGATTGCCATCGTCACTCGGGTAAGTGCCGTGGAACAAGGAACCCCCAATGCTTCGATCGAAGATGACGGACCGTTGGCCGCATTGGCTGGCGCAGTCCAAAAGCTGCAAGAACAGGTCCACTCGACCACCAGGAACACCATCCTCACGGAAAATGCTTGTACCTATTCGCCCTTAACTGATGAACTGCCCGCTAACCTCAACTTAACGGGCTTGCCAATGTTTGACGGAACTGAAGACCCGGTACTCCATATTCGGGCTTTCAAGGACTTTATGGCTGTTAAGGGGGTCAAATCGACCATGTTCAAACATCTCTTTGCTTCCTCTCTCGAAAAACACCCAAAAGTCTGGTACTACAGGCTTGATCCCAAGAAATACAAAACCTGGGACGATGTTGCAATGGAATTCGCGCGAAACTACGCGGATAACGCTGAAATCCAGACTACCATGCGTACTCTGGAAGTTATGGCCCAAGAGCCTAAGGAGGATTTCACCAAATACCTTCAAAGGTGGAGGACTGAAAGTGTGAAGCTGGTGGACAAGCCCAACGAAAAAGTGCTAGTGGAGGCCTTTGTCAAAAACCTCCTCCCTGCTTACCGAGTCCATCTCCGATACACCATCATACCCGACTTCGCCACTTTGACCGAAATGGGTACGAGAATCGAAGACGATCTAAGGCTAGAGAACCTTACTAAGGCCTCTACCAAGGGGTATCAAGGAGCCAGTTCATCCTCCAGCAAGCCCGCAACTACAACGGCGACCCGAAGCATCTTCGACGAGGTTAACTCATTAGACATCTCGACCAAAAAGAATACTTCAAATCGGGTATTCACTGACATAGGGACAACCTATGCTAATGCCTTACAAAGGCTGTCTTCAAAAGGCCTAATCCAACCGATAGGCCCAATTCCAGAGGTTCCCGTGGAAAAGCGATCCAAGAGCTACAACATTCAAGCCTATTGCCACTATCACCAAGGCAACGGGCACGACACTGAGAAATGCTGGAAGTTGAAGAATATCATTCAAGATCTGATCGAAAGTGGGAAGATACCACTACCCAGTGATAAGCCGAGTAACAAAAATAATCCTCTTGCTACTCACTCCATTTTTACTAGAGAAGTAGTCGATTGCTCTCATCTCATTTCCCCTTTCATTCCCCAAATCAACGGAATATGGAACGACGATGAAGATAATGTTTATCTGGCCAAGGGGGAAGCTGTCCCCGTCACCATCGAAGAAATCCGGAAAGCTAAAGCCAGAGCCCTGGCCGGCGCACACACCATCACGGTCGGTCTCGCCACTCCGGAAACCGTCACTGAACCTTCCAGGACGGAACTCGCTCCCAAAGAGCCAAACGCTGACACGGCCCTAGTCAGACAACTAAAGAGGGTCCGAACTGATATTACTATATGTCAGCTTTTGGTTAGTTCTCAGGAGCATCGGGCAGCACTTACTAGGGCTCTTGATGAAATCAAGGTTGACTCATCGGTTACCCCCACCGAGATGGTAGCCACTATCTTGCCACACCTCAAGGGCAAGTCTAAAGGAGAAGGCCCACTTATCACTTTCTCCGAGTCCGATCTTCCACCGTTCGGGGCCACCCATAACTTGGCTCTATATATCACGGTGATCTGCCGAAATAAATATCTCCCAATGACCCTAATTGATGATGGGTCCGCAGTAAACGTCCTTCCTTTGAGGACAGCTAAGGCCCTCGGCATTACCGAGGCTGACTACCTTCTGACTGCACAAACTATCCAGGCTTTTGATGGGAGCCCAAAACCAGTTGCTGGGGCCGTTAAGCTAACAATCATAACAGGCCCGATCGAGAAGGAGTTAGAACTTCAGGTGATCGATGTCACTTCATATTTCAATCTGCTACTTGGAAGACCATGGATTCACGCGGTCAAAGCCGTGTCTTCCTCCCTTCACAGGAAGGTCAAGCTACCTTTACAAGATGGGATCGTTACCCTCGAAGCTACCCCTATAACCGTGTCAAGTTGCAACACGGCAGGCCAGGCTGACCCACGAGGTTTCAACTTCGTGGGAACGATCGAGGAAGAATACCTCTTTCGACCCTATTTCACCACTAGCATCGATACGATGCTACAAAATCTGGGTTACCTACCAGGAGTTACATCAAGGCCCTATCTTCCAGCTGGGAAGATTATCGAGGTCCTAAACGACGAGCCATCCTGCCTCGGTCTGGGTTACACTATGACGCCACGACACATGGATGAAACAGAGGCAGTCACGTTTGTCACTCCAGTGTTCGGAGCTGTTCAAGTGGGCCTCTATCAGCCCACCATCTCATATCCTGAGACCAAGCTGGCTCGGGAATGCAATTTCATCCCGGATGATATCTTTGCCCTTATCCAGGCAGAATCAAAGGAGGGCACAAGTAATACTGAACCCATCCTAGGACTCCTATTCGGGGAAGACAGGGTCGTCCCGACCCCTAAACAGGAGTTAGTCAGCTTGATTCTCCGCAGCAGCAGGTTCGATCCAACTAAGTTGATCTCTGAAGTTGGTGCCGACACCGGGAAGAGAGCTTGGAGGAAGACAACTAAGTGGACCGACAGTCAGGGTCAAGTCTACAAGCTAACTACTGGTGAAGGAGATATGCATGGTGCCGAATCCGAGTCCGAGTCAGAGTCAGAGTCGGAGTCTGAGTCGAAGTCTAGAGGGTCCAGTACTAGGATCGAGTCTGTAACCCCTCTCCCTTCTTTAGTCACACCATCGGGAGCCCCGGAGTCTGTCCCAAGGGCTCTCCCTATCCCGCCACTGACCAACGATCAGATAGCAGCTCTCTTCGAGCTATTTTCAAAATTCACTATCAATAATAACGATAACCGTTCTGCTTACGACTTGTCTTATTTTCAAAACATTTTCAAAAATCTTACTTGCAATGACATTGAGAAACCCGACGAACAGGTACCGCTGCCTCGACATCTAATCGAGCAACTCGAACAAAGGGAGTCCCGAAATCCGGTAATCGAAGAAACTGATTCCATCAATGTAGGAACCCCTTTAGAACCTCAGATGCTTAAGTTAGGCCTATCTTTAGATCCCGGGGAGAAACAACAATTCACGGATCTCCTCCAGGAATTCAAAGACGTCTTTGCATGGTCCTACAAGGACATGCCGGGAATAGACCGGGAGATAGCTGAACACCGAATACCCATCAAAGACGGGTATAAGCCGGTAAAACAGAAACTTCGAAGAATGAGGCCCGAATGGTCTCTCAAAGTCAAGGAAGAAGTCGATAAACAATTCAAAGCGGGCTTTATCCGAGTGTCTGAATATCCAGACTGGGTTGCAAACATAGTACCAGTACCCAAAAAAGATGGCAAAGTCCGAGTATGTGTAGACTTTCGGGACCTTAATAAGGCCAGCCCAAAAGACGATTTTCCGTTGCCACACATCGATATACTGGTGGATAACACGGCCGACCATGCCCTTCTATCATTCATGGACAGGTATGCCGGATACAATCAGATCAAAATGGCGGAAGAAGACATGAGTAAGACCACCTTCATCACATCTTGGGGGACTTATTGCTATACCGTGATGCCATTTGAGCTTATCAACGCCGGTGCCACTTATCAACGAACCGCCACCACTTTATTGCATGACATGATGCGTAAGGAAGTGGAGGTCTACGTGGACGACATGATCGTCAAATCCAAGGACCGAAACGGGCACATTGCGGCCCTAAGAAAGTTCTTCACCCGACTACGCAAGTACAACATGAGGTTAAACCCTAAAAAATGCAGTTTCGGGGTAACATCGGGCAAGCCACTGGGCCACATTGTCAGCCAGCGTGGCATCGAAGTTGACCCAGCAAAGATCAAAGCCATTACCGAGATGCAACCGCCTAAGACCGAAAAGGAGATAAGGGGGTTTCTCGGGAAAGTCCAATATATCAGCCGGTTTATCTCAAAGTTAACCATGGTATGTGAGCCCATTTTCAAGAAACTGAAGATAGGAGAACGAACACTATGGGACAACAAATGTCAAATGGCTTTCGATAAGATCAAGGAGATTCTATCCTCTCCACCGGTGTTGATGCCACCTCAGCATGGTTTGCCTCTATCATTATACCTAACAACGACCGAGATGGCCATGGGCGCTATGCTAGCCCAGACGGTCGATTCCGAAGAACGGGCTATTTACTACATCAGTAAAAAGTTCTTGGAATACGAATGCAAGTACACGATGCTCGAGAAAACGTGTCTAGCTTTAATTTGGGCCACTAAAAAGCTCCGACACTACATGCTTAGTCACGAGGTACATGTGCTATCCAAAATGGATCCAATCAAGTACCTATTCGAGAAGCTCATCCTCAACAGCCGCATATCCAGATGGACTTTAATGTTAGTTGAGTTCGACCTCAAGTTCGTACCATTGAAAGCCACCAAAGGCCGGGTAGTAGCCGAATTCCTCGCTGATAGCCCGATATCGGAAGAAGAACACACCGATGCTTGGGCCTTCCCAGATGAAGACATATTCCATACCGACACCGAGACATGGGATTTGTATTTTGACGGAGCATCCAACTTCCGAGGATTTGGTGTCGGGATTTTGTTAATCTCGCCACAAGGGGAACACACCCCGTTATCTATCAAGCTAGATTTTGACGTGACTAACAACGCAGCCGAGTATGAAGCATGCATTCACAGACTGCAAGCCGCTGTCGATTTAGGAGTAACAAACCTTCGGGTCCACGGTGACTCATCTTTAGTCATAAATCAAGCCCTACAAAAATGGAAGACTCGGAACGCAAATCTCGTGGCTTACCAAGCACGAGTAAGGGTTCTCGAAAAACAATTCCAAAAGGTAGAGTACATCTATCTACCTCGGGAAGAAAACCAGTTTGCAAATGCTCTCTCAAAATTAGCATCTTTACTGAATATCCCAGCACATCTAACCAGCATGCCCATTTGCGTCGAAAGACGGTCCGAGCCGTCATACATCCACGCTATCCAAGATATTGAGATAACTGATCCAGAACCTTGGTATCAGGCTATTCTAACCTACTTAACGTCAGGGGAATATCCTTCGGGAGCTGAAAACCGGGCCAAGAAAGCTCTACGAAGATGGGCAACCCAGTTCATCCGCACAGACGATGGACAGTTATATAAGAAGACAGCACAGGGGGCTTTACTCCTATGCATTGACAAAACGCGAGCCGAAAGAGTCATGGCTGAAGTACATGATGGTGAAAATGGTCCGCATATGAACGCCCATATGTTGGCCCGGAAAATCACGAGACTCGGCTATTATTGGAATAGCATAGAAACTGATTGTCAGTTATATGTCAAACACTGCCATAACTGTCAGATTTTCGCCAATGTACAGCATATGCCTTCATCCCTATTATATACAATGACATCACCATGGCCATTCTCAACATGGGGAATTGATATAATTGGGAAAGTGAACCCTTTCGGGACGGGAGGTCACTGCTTCATCCTAGTGGTTATCGACTATTTCACTAAATGGGTCGAAGCCGTGTCATACCGGATCTTGAATGTCAAACATGTGGCTAAGTTCATCCAAAGCAAAATTATATGTCGATACGGGATTCCGCACGAGTTCATCAGTGATCACGGGACCCATTTTCAAGCTGAAACTGCCACTTTGTTGGAAAAGTACAAGATCCAAAGGCATACATCGTCGCCTTACCGTCCCCAAACAAATGAAGCGGTGGAGGCAGCCAATAAGACAATTGTCACCATACTTAAAAAGATGGCTGAGAATTACCGGGACTGGCCCGACAAGATACCCTTCGCCTTATGGGGGTATCGGACATCAATTCGAACTGCAACCGGAGCAACTCCATACTATCTGACATATGGAATGGAAGCAGTCCAGCCAGTCGAGCTAGAAGTACCATCCCTCAGAATTCTACTCGAGAGTCAGGTACCTGAAGCAGATTGGGTCCAAGCCCGATATGACTCACTAGTCCTCTTAGACGAACGGTGATCTCGGGCCCTGAATAATATTCAGATATATCAGAAAAGGATCCAACGGGCTTTTAACAAAAGGGTTAGGCCCAGAAATATCAAAGAGGGCGATCTAGTCCTAAAATCTGTTCGAGCTTTACTACCAGTTGACCCAAGGGGAAAATTCAAACCCAATTGGGCTGGGCCGTATCTAGTGAAGAAAATCCTTTCGGGAGGAGTAGTAATGCTGACAGACTTGGACGGGAACGAGTTCGTCAACCCAACAAACTTGGACCAACTGAAGCGTTACTACCCATAAGTCCTATCTCAATGTCATTTGCAAAAATTTATAAAAAAAAAATTTTTTATAAATTTTCAAAGAATTTTTTAAGCAAGTCAATAAGTTAGGATTACTTATTCTACCTTTGCACATCTCGAATTAATAATCTTGATGTATTTCGAAAAATTGCAAAAATACTTCTGAACTACGGAAGGTTTGATTCCATTAATTATGGATACGTAGGCAACCCCTTAAATAACGAAAAAGACGGGAACGGTATTCACTAATATGTCTTTTTATTATATAAGAAAAGCCGATAAACTCGGGAATTTCGAAATACACCACACAAAAAAGAAATAACAAAATCACACCACAAAAATAGTAGTAATACTTAAATAATAAAATTAGGAGACTACTCGTACATTTTTCCTTTCCCCTTATCTTTCGGGTCACGTGGAGCCCGAGGCCGACGGGGCGGGGGCGAACGTTCCCTAATCACAAGTGGAACTTCTTTTGCTCGAACCCGCTTCTTCGATTTTGGGTCTTCTGTCATTTGCACCGGTCCAAGCCGAGCCCTGACGGGCTCGGGAAGTCTGTCTCGAGGACCAAGTAGGTCCTTAACCGCCAGCTTTGGCCCTAGTCTCCTTTCTAAATCCGTCTGGGGGCTCACTTTCCCCCGTGCACCCTTAGTACTGGACCCTTCAGTCTGAGTCCTAGATTTCCCTTTTTGACCTGCCGGAGTAGCATCTTCGTCAAAGAAGTTTCTATTATCTTTAGCATGTTCCCGACGCAACAGGTCGAAGGCCTCGTCAGTCTTCAAAGCAGCTCGGGTTTTAGCTGAATCAGCTCTTGTCCATCTCACATAAGAGTCAGATACCCAGATCGAATGAGGATTTTTAGGAACGGGCCAAGTAGCTCGTGTATACCACCTTTGCATCCAGGTGTCACACATTACATCCGTCAACTGAGTAGATTCACTCACGACCGCCTCGATTTCTGTGATTCTTTGCGCCCGACCATATTGCCTAAGTATGCGATCGGGGAAGAGGTGAATTGTTTGTCTGAAAGATAGGATTACTTGATATCGAGCCCTATCTCGAGACTCTAAGCCGGTCCGAACATAAATGGGCCACCATGGGACGGTCCAGCGGATCAATGGGCCTTCATGGAAGGATAGCACTTCATCCCAGTATTTTTGGGTGTTAAAGCGAGAAAAGGCAATGGTCCGTCTCCTCATCATCACTTGTTTGGATTGATACCGGCTCACGTCTAGGGGAGGATCCAAGATTGTTAGCCTCTCGAACAGCCACAGCTGAAAAACCCGCGAAAAAGTGTCAAAATCACGTAAAAAAAAACGTGAAAAACCCAGAAACCAGGAAAATTGGGAAAAAACCGCAGAAACCGGAAAAAACCGAAAAAACCAAAAAAAAAATCAAAAAAAACGGCATACCTGAAAACGACGGTATCTCCCAGTCAACCGGGTTGACGGATCCCTTTTACGATTATCCAAACCCTGGATAATCTCTCCTATAATCAACCAAGCCGGGCTGTGCTCCATTTCCATCAGGTCAGCCACAGTAAAAAGTCTAACATGGCCCATGCAAGATAATAAATCCATATGGCCTTCGAAGGCATAGACATGGAGCATACAAAAGGTAAAGGCCCTACGGCTGTGGACCGGCCTGACCCGGACGTCATCTGGGTTCATAAATTTTTCAGCTAGATCGATCAAAGAAACGGTATCTCCTTCCAGCATACGGGATACCTCCATGTGAGAAAGTCCTAAAAATTCCCGTAACTTTCTCCTCGGGTCAGGAACCGAAAAAGGGATAGCAGGGCGAAGTATGGGATTCCATCCTCCTACCGCAACAATTTCTTCAGGGATAGGATAGATTTTGCCTCGAGGAAAACTAAAAACATGATGAGTATCGTCCCAATAGGACAGGCAAGCATCCAAAAAGTGACGATCTACTTGCATCTGGCGGATCACGAATAATTGGGTAACGCCGTTCTGATTTAGGATGACGTTATCTGCATCTCTGAAGTATTTGGACCACTCTTGCAGCATTCCAACTAATCGGTCGATTCCCATAACTTGATTTCTAAAAGAAAGAATAAATTTCTCAGGGCTTGTTTTTCTTTAAGAAAGAGAGGGAATTGTGGGAATTGTGAGAATTTATGAAGCAAGGAGAGGGTATTTATATCATAAAACCAAATTCTCCTTCTCACCTTAGGATTCCCAATCCTAGAGGATTTAGCATACAATCCTCATCCTGGGGTTTGGCTAAGTCATCCCGAGCATTCCTATTCCTTTTCAGAGTCAAAAATTCTCTAATTTTTAAAGACTCCTACAAACTCAAAGAATTCAAAAACCTTTCTCAAAATTTTTATTTCCCAGCGCGAGTCATTTTCCTACAAATGTTACATGCAAAACTTTGCAACTTTGCATAAATATGTACAGGACGACTCAAACAGGACCGTGCAATTCGCATAACTCCCCAGCAACATTTAACAAGATGAGCCCATATATAGGCCCACCTAAGTTTTATACGACGAGTTCAATCCCCCACGGAGTTATCATCAGCTCAGGTACATTTCTAATTCATGGCCGGCGGGCCCTTTACGCAGGTCTAATGGACTTTAAACGACCCGATCGGAAGTCTGTCAGGTCTTAATCTTTGATTGGCCTGGTAGCTACTTTAACTTTCGCCCTGTCCAAGTCTCAGTCAGAGTGGGGGCTCTGTAGACACCCACATTTGGCTGCTAGGTGTCTATAGCAGTTCCCGACAAACACCCGATGATGATCGGACGCAAACATGCTTTAACATACTCGGAAATGGGCTCGAAATCATGGATATTTAGCTTGGCCTTTTTAAGGAGTACAAATTTCACAAAACCAACCTCTAAACCAGGCCCAGCAGGTCGCTTCGAGTCAAATGAGACTAATTTGGGTCGAATCCGACACCAGGGGCAAAACCGTCTTTTAGCGACCGAGTCAAACCCGGTCAAAGATATTTTCCCGAGACTACGGGTCAGCCGTGTCACCTCACGTGACCGACTCGAGCTCAAACTCCACAAAAAATCAGCTACACCAATATTAAACAATTCCGTTAAAGGTAGAATTCGATCTCAAGTAGGAATTCTATCCGAAAACCGAATCGAGCATTTGACCGAGCTTAGGACACTCGGCCGAGTGGCCTGTTTTCAGCCGAGCTCCCCTTCCCAAACCGGGATTCCCTTTCTTCTTTGCCAAGTAACGGAATTCTCGTTCCTCACAACTTCTTACATTTTCTATCCCGATTGGTATTTCTTGTCGTACAAGCAAGGCTACCTCTACTCCTATAAATAGGACCCTCTAGAGATCAATCATACACAATTTTCATACACATTATTCACACACGTTTTCATACAACGACACATACAATTCCCGACATTCTACCTCCAAAACCGAAGGAACCGGCCCCCTATACCCGTCACCCTTCACATCCGAACCGAACAACCACCAACTCACCGACATTAACCCGACGCTCCCGTGCCTTAGCCACTTTCCAACAAGCCCCGATCCGAGTTAACAAGAGCATGTAGGTTGAGGGTGTAATCAAACCCGATTTCTCTTTTCTTTCTCTCTTCCTCGTCTTTCCTTGTTTTTTCTTCTTTTTTCGTCGGTCGACTTTTATTGTGGGTCGTTCGTCGCATCTTTATTATTTCTAATATCGCTATTACAAAAATTATTTTCATATAACGAATATTCTTAAAAATATGATACCGATTCTCTAATCGAATATCGTATTAAAAGAATTAAATTACTCTCGTTGATGCTAAAAAATCTTTACTTTTCTACAAAATACAACGATTCTAACGCGGAGAGAACTAACATTTTTTTCGTTTCGTTCAAATTCTTTTCAAAACAACTTTATAAAACCTTTTCTAAAAATCATTCCGAATGTTCGATATCGATTTCATAATCGAATGTCGAATATGATGAATATCGAGAGCATAGATCGAGTATAAATTAATTCATATTTATACGCGATCTAGCAAAATTAACGATTTCTCGAAAAACCCAAACCGGGACAGCAGTCCACGCGAGTCGCACCCCCCTCCCAGGCGACTCGCGTGGAGGCCTGATTTCGCGGCCCTCTTTTTTCGCTTTTCTCAATTTTTTGTTCCTACGTCGTCTTTTCTACAAAACGGTTACTTAAAAACCTTTTTCACCTCTTTCAAAATTATTCCGAGTATTCGATATCGATTTCATAATCAAATATCGAATACGACGAATGTCGAGAATATTATGTCGAGTGCAAATTTTGCAATATTTGTACGCAATTTAATAAAATCATCGCTTTTTAAAAAAAAAATCAATTTCGAAAACAGACCGGGACGCGAGTCGCGCGCGTCCCGGGCGGGTCGCCTACTCGGGCGAGTCGCGCCTGACTCGGGCGAGTCACCTGGCAGGCTGGAACGCGACCTTTCCTTTTTTTTATTATTTATTTGCGAACATCATTTTTTGACAAAGCAACGTCTTTTTAGCGATATTTCAGATCTCGATATATTTTTACATTATTCATCGCATTCGTATTTTCATTCGATTTATTCAATCGTTACTAACACGTTTGTTCATTTTCTTAGCATCTCTTTTCATCTTTTGTTTTATTATACTAAAACGAACCTCACTTGCTAAAATACAACTTCGACGTTAAATTTTAGTTGCATTAAATCGACTTAGCAACCCATTCAATTCTCGCATGTCTAGGGAAAATAATAATTGCATATCATTTCATCGTTCAACTAACGCGCGTATTCAAAAGTCAAACGATATCCTAGTAGAGGCCGCTAATGTGCGGGCGGGGTTGGGTGTTCTTTGTGAACTTCCCAACACGTACCCTCACCCCTTACTCAGAACCTCGGTTTCCGGATGTTCGAAACCATTGGCAACGAGAGTCATTCAATACATGATATCCGATCAAGTCGGTATCGGTATCAAATGCTAAGGGACGAACCCAATAAACTCTGACATCGGAAATGGACCGTATTTTGTAGACGGCCCACTACGACATAGAGTGGGTTCGAACAGGCCCGAACTCCCACAAAGTTCGGTGGCGACTCCAACTTCGATTTAAATTTCAATTCGATCCATTCTCATATGGAGATTCATTCGCCTCCCCAAACCCACGCGTGGCCGCGTCGGGGTGGACCTATGTCATGTCCACAATGTTACTCCAATGCTTCAAACGTGTTACTGTAATACATTAGGTATGTTATTCTAATGATGATGACTCGTTATTCTAAATCATTTGTTAGTCCAATGCATTACAGTAACAAATGACAAGAACTAAAGTAATAAATGAAGTGCATTAAAGTAACACGAGATTCAATTAACAGAAGATGTCTATACACAGGGGGTTAGACATTAAAATAACAGATGGTCTATATTAAAGTAACATATTTTGTGCATTAAAATAACTCCATATATATGTTTGTGCTGAAAAATCATATAATGATCAGATCTTTAATAATATGCAGTTTCCATACTATAAACGTAAAATCTAATCAAATGGAGCATCTTAATGACTTCCATGGCAATGAAAGCATAACTATTGATGAAGATTATAAAAAACCTAAACAATAATTCGTGAATATTATGAAAAACCTAAATAATAAACATAATATTCTGGAATCTATACTAACACGAGAGCAATGAACCATTGATATGAAAATATGATGAATGAAATGAATACAATTGACGCAAAACATGAATACAATTGACGCAATATCGGAATTCACCTTTTTTGTACTTCACGAATTGTTTATCAACCGTTGATGAAGATGTCGCGATCATTGAATCCATAATAACGGGTTGTTGATCACAATTGAATGAATGAATGAGCGTGATATTGGAAGCGTTTTTTTTTAGGTTTGATGAACGTGAATGAATGAATGAATGTGATATTATTGTTTCCTAAAATTATGGGAGTTATTTTAGGATGCAGTATCTTATTTTATTTTTATTTTTTTAATGCAAAGATTAGATTGAATCTTGTCCATCCATCCTCATCTCATTCAATGGATGAGATGAGGACTTAGGGACTCATATATAGAGAAGAACTCATAAGAGCCTCTCTCTCTCTCTCTCTCTCTCTCTCTCTATATATATATATATATATATATATATATATATGAATCGAGATAGAGAGGAAGAGAAAGGATAGAGACGGGGTTGATGACACCTTCAACATACATGCTTAAAATGGCCTCGGAACGGACTCGTAAATAGCGACGGAAGCGCGGGAGTATCGAGGATGTAAGTTGAGTTATGGTGTGTGTATGGTGATGATGTTATTGGTTTTTTTGAGGGATAAAGACTCGGTCTTTTGCTTAGGATGGCTTAGGGTTGTAGTGTAGAGAGAATGTATGAATTAGGGTTGAAAATGTAGGTTTTTTTGCATCAGGAATTCTGAAAAAAGAAGAGCACAAGGAGGGGTATTTATAGAGTTCACCCCTCGACCTAAGGTCACTCGATCGAGTGGCCCTAGTGCACTCGATCGAGTGCCCTGAAAAAGAGGTCAGTTGGGTTCAATGTGGCTCCACTCGATCGAGTGAGGTCAATCCACTCGATCGAGTGGATCAGGCGGGTGAGCCAAATTAGGAATGGGTTGACTTTTTTGAAAATTTTAAAAAGGTGATTGAGCGCAATCTTCTAGATGCTCACTTGGCTGACTTTATGTGATGGATTCGTCTTTGACCGGGTTTTGACCCGGTCGCCAAAAGACGGTTTTTATTTTTGGTGTCGGTTTTGGCCCAAATTAGCCTTATTTTATTGGAAACGACCCACTGGGCCTGGATTTGAGGTCGATTTTGAGATATTTGTACTCCGCTAAATGTCCACGTTGGATATTATTGATTCTGAGTCCGTATTCGAGTGTATTAAGTCACGTTTGCGTCCGATCATCATCGAGTGTTTTGTCGGTAACTGCTATAGACACTAGCATGCAAAATGCGAGTGTCTACACCTCTCACATAGGAGTATTTTATTATTTATGAGAGGTCTCACAATAATCGTATTGTGAGACCGTCTCATATGAGAATTTGTGTAATATAATATATGTGGTTAAGAGTTATACGGTCCCAATGACTCAACTATAATTTCCCATGCTACACCCAAATACACCCAACTCCGAACTCCGTCAAATTTAAAGAATGGATGAAAGTTACAAAAAGATTCAATGTTATTTTCCATACAAATAACCATATCATAATTATAATAATCAATTAATGTATATCAATTAATAAGGCCCATCGCACCATTTTTTTCATGTTAATCTCGAACCTATTCATGCGCCTGTCTGTTATGATTTTCAATAGAGAGTTGTATATCAAATGCAATTTATATCATTAACTAAAACAAATTAATTGACAATTGGAGAGATCAATTCTATTATAGGTGAATTGCATATATGGAGACAGAAACTATTCATTTCACAAATGACATGGTGTGCCAACACACCTAAAAAGTTCCATCTTAGAGTACTATACTCTCTTCGTTCAAGTCCAAAGGTTACACTTTTCTTATGGACACTATGATATACTCCCTCCGTCCCAATGAATTGTTTGCCTATTCCATATTGGGGCGTCTCAATGAATTGTTTGCCTTTCTATTTTAGGAATGTTTTTTATATGCAATTTGATCATTCCCATGAGTTCTGCTCTACATGTCACTCCCTCATTGGTTCCCTTAACCTTGGTGCCAAAAGAAAAGGCAAACAATTCATTGGAACGGAGGGAGTATAAGAGAAAGGTTACTCCGTACTATTTTTTTTCATTTCAATTCACGTTTTCACGGTTTCTAAGACAGGATTTGCCTTTTCTTTCCGACATGTAAGCATAATTTATTTTGTAAAATAAATATTAAGAAAAGTGGCTTGATTAGTACGGAGTATAAAATTATTTTAGTTTAAATATTAACTTTGATTCATCAATATATCTTTTATTATCTTACGGATATGCTACATTATTTCCTCCATTTAATATAAAAAAAAAAAAGATGTAATTTTGAAACAAAGAAATAAACGATAAGAAAAAAGGAAAACTGTGGGAATATAAATTTTAGTGCCGATAGACGTCGAAAAATAATAATACATATTTCAAGTTGTACTCCCTCCAAACACTATTTTTTGCCCAATTACCTCAATATTTGTGAGGAGTATTTTAATGAAATTGAGTAAAAAATAGTGCACGGAGGGAGTACTATACTTACCAATTACAAATAGCAATTTTAGGCTAGCGTTTATAGTGTATTTGAAAGAACAACTTAAAATGTGAGTGCAAATGTTATCCACAAATCACAATAGAACAAAAACAACTTAAAATGTGAGCGCAAATTACAATATGAAGAACGAAAACAATTATGGGTGACTACAAATGTGCAGAACAACTTAAAAGAAAATTAAAAGAAAAACAAACTGTTATTCACACCACTTTCTACATACTTCTTGTAGGAGGCATCTTATCTTCTCCCCAAGTAAACAAATCACTTGTCCAATTCATTATCTTCTATTCTTCTCCCAAATATCACATCTTTTCATTTTTGCTCAATTACACAACCGTCTAGCGTACACAATCTTCTCAATTTCTCCATCATCCTTCACTTTGAAGCTTCATCCCAAAAAAAATCATTTCACGAAAGGAGATTTGGTACATGTATACCTCGTTTCATTATAAAAATGACTTTAGATCGAAGTTGATTGTAAATTCATTAAGAACAATAATAACTTGTTGAATTCAATTTTGAAATAAGTGGTTATTGTTGTCAATTAATAGTTGATGTATTGACGGTTCCTTTTTGGTGGTTGTTATTGAGTTATAGTAATTTTGGTGAGAGTTGTAAGTAATTTTTTTGTAAATTGAAATTTTATTGAATATAGCAATAAATGTTTGTCTTTTCAAGGATAGTTGGTTTCTCAAAAGTTGTTTTCAAAACTTTACATAGAGTGTTAATATTAGTATTAATTATTACTCCATATTTAATGTATTTGATTAAAAGTTTTACGGAGTAGTTTTTAAATTATCAACTATTATTATTTAATTCAAAGTTTAATTAGCCTTTCATAAATAGGTTTTATGATGCAATTACTTTTGTAACATAGAATCAATAATAGTTTTGTAGACCCATGTATATATCATTGAAAACTAAAACCACATTAATGCAAAATTAAAAAATTTGATTAAGTCTCACTTTCTGATGCAATTACATAATATTACTGCCTTTTAGTCTTATGGTTTTTCATATTTCTGAGGGTAGATATGTAGTTTACTTTTTCGAGGGTATTTCCAGATATTTAAATTACAAAGATAATTAAAAACGATTTTAGGTTAATACTTTAAAAAATGAATACTCATAATATTATAAATTGAATACCTAATTATTTAAATGAATACCTTATTTAAATGTATACTCGTAATAAAAAGAATACCTAATTATTTAAATGTATTGTACTCTTATTTTTTTTAAATCCAATTTAATTAACTTTATTTCATTCTTAGCTAAAAAAATATCCAAATAAATTATAAAATTCAATAAATAAAATAATTAAATCAGCCTTAAATAGTTAATTCTCGGTTCAGAAGCCGATTCTAGGAACATACTTCAGCCACACCGGAAATCCTGCATTAAACATAAAGTAAAAGTAGATTATTTACAATTACAAAACTACATTTTTTTTAAAAAAATATTTTCTTTTTTAACCATGGAAATAAGTAAATTGGTGCTCCCTCCATTTTAGTCGTTTGTTTAACTTCAATTAGCTAAACGAATGATCGAGATGGAAAGAATATAATAAAAACACAATTAAAAATTAAAATAGATTAAAATTATCCAAAATAATTACAGGAACTACACCAATTAAAGTATTTCTTTTAAAAAAAACTTGCACTATTTCTTCAAATTTATATCGCCAAAAAAAAATGAAATTACAATCACAAAAATAACTACAAAAACTCAAGAAATCAAATAGATTAAATACAAAATAAATCAGAATAAATCTTAAGAAAAAACTTCCAAAGAAATTGATATTTTCTTAATAGAAATAAGACTTCCAAAGAAATTGATATTTTCTTTTTTAACCATGGAAATAAGTAAATTGGTGCTCCCTCCGTCTTAGTCGTTTGTTTAACTTCAATTAGCTAAACGAATGATCGAGATGGGAAGAATACAATAAAAACACAATTAAAAATTAAAATAGATTAAAATTATCCAAAATAATTACAGGAACTACACCAATTAAAGTATTTCTTTAAAAAAAAATACTTGCACTATTTCTTCAAAATTATATCGCCAAAAAAAAGATAAAATGAAACTACAATCACAAAAATAACTACAAAAACATAAGAAATCAAATAGATTAAATACAAAATAAATCTTAAGAAAAAACCTAAGAAATTTAAGGAGACTAGTTCCTTCTCCCTCCGTCAAAATAAATCTTAATACAAAAAACTTAATAAAAAACTTAAGAAATCACTACCTAATAACTTAATTGAATACAACGTAAATCACATTAATAAATTAAGTAAATTACAATAACTACACTATATCGAGTAGTTTTTCAAAGTTATACTACAAAAATATTCAATTACAAAATAACCTTCTACGCACAAAAATAAATAAAAATTAATGAACACGGTTTATGCCTAATTAACTTTATAACTTAATCAAAATACAAAATAAATCAAATTAATTCATCAATTAATTAAATTAAATGGAGCAAAGAACGTTATTTTTCTAGGAGAAGTTCATTCCAGAGAAATAAGACTTCCAATCCTCCTACTTTTGTCTTTGTTATAAAATCTTCTCACCTCTGCAACACAATAACAATCCGAATGTAAAATCAAAAAAGTAAAATTAAAAATTAAAAATTTGAAATAGTAAGAACATGAAAACATATAAAAAGTTTTTACTAATTGTTATAAATCACAACTGTAAACTCATAATTAAAAAAATTGATAAACAAAGAAATGAAAATTTGTACAGAAACGTACCTGATTGAATTGAATTTCATGGACCCAAATCAGAATGAAGCAAAACTGAAAAAACATGAAAAATGAATTAAAAGTTGAAATACTAAAAACTAAATAAAGGAGAAAGAAATGGCAAAAGATGAATTGAAGAGGAAGATGGTGGATGATCGAATGGAATCAGAATCCATTTTATAGTGGTGTGTCGATGGGTAAATATGAGTGCCCGGTGAGATTTCAGATTATTGATGATGAATTGAGTGGGGATCAAAGAGTTGCTCTCAATTTTCTAGGATGAGAGTGGCGAGGGAGATGGTGGGAGAAACAATTAGGGTTAATTGTGGTAGAAATTGGAAATTGGGGAATAATTAATCTCCTAGGAAATAGAGTGAGTAAATAAGGTGAGTCAATGAAGAATGATTTTTGAGGGTGAGTAAACACAGCACACTGAATACTTGTGCAAGTGGATTATTATTATTCCCAATACTCCTTATACGGTTTCTAATTACTCCTCCTAATACTACTTAAACCCATTGAAAATCAAAACATAATAAAAATGGAGTTATTTTCAAATGGGCAACAAAGGGATGTGCCACATCACTGGGTGTGGTGTCTTCTTTTATATAAAAAAGAAGATATATTCTTTAGTATTACCCCATTCCAATTCCTGGCTCTCTCTCTGACACTTCCCTTAATCCGGTAAATAGTTTGTTAATCAATTTCACTCTAGTATTAGTCTTACTGTACCAAATAAACCCTCTTTTAGATCCGAAACCTAGATTTACTTTTGTGACCGTCCTTAGACTAACCTCAAGTCCTCAATTTACCCCATCTACATTTAGGATGAGTCTCGTATCATCGGACCGCGACAATCTGACCTAACATTCTACAAAAACAAACATAAGCAACGATTACATGCTTGCCTTGCAAATTCACAAACCAGCATAAATCCATACAATTTACTATACAATCTTCATTGAGAAGGTCGTACATTACATAAGATTTCTCCAGTAAAACAAGTAAAAACTCGTCCAATCCCAAAACCTAAACAGAAAGTAGAGATGGCTAGGTACGAGGGACGATTCCAAGCCATACAAAAGACGTCCATGTAGTAATTAACATTCCGCTGCATGCAATCTAATAAACAAAGATTTATACTTCTCGGCCGCAACACATTATTAGAAATGCAAGGCACTAGGGTGCGCCTTGGTCATCCTCGTCTCACCATATGACTCATCATTGTCCATCCTCTTGTTATTCCGAAGAGCAGCATAAGCTACAACATAGAAGATGACGAGGAGGATAAGCACGACAATGTTGATGATTGAAACCTTCCTCCAACTGTGCTTAAGGCTTGCAAGCACACCGGCCCTGCATGAGTTGCAAAGGTAACACAAGATTCGTTGGTCATTGCTCCATTTTGAGCAGTCCGGGTTTGCTCCCACTAGCCCGCCTCCTGGGCTCCAAAATGTTTCATTCACATACGCATAACCACAATCTGTTGGTGGCTTGCAACATCCCGACTGCCAGCCATTACCATAAAAAATAATCAAGTAAATATAACCATAAAGCTGATGGGTTCGACAGTGTAAATAACATGTTCATCATGTTAAAGTGAGACATTAATATATAAAGTTGACGATGGTTCGGTTTCGGTTAATGATATTAAAGTTCGAGAATTAAATTCCCTCCTACCTTACCCGGTTATACCGATCAAGCCATTTATTTTTAATCTAGAAAACTAAGGGAGATAGGAGGTATGCAGCTTGTGTTATGCTAATAACCATTAAAAAAAATTGAGTCACCATAATTTATTTCATCACATATTCACATAGCGTAAACAAAGAATAATGGAGGACTTTCTCTTCTTTGCTGACAAATAAAAAGAATAATGGAGGACTAATTCCATTTGAAGAAGAAAAGTTAATGTTGATAGTTAAGAGGAAGGGTCACACACTATATAGAGATGCGAGTTTTTGGATGAACAAAAGTTCCTTTTTTTATCCAAACGTGTTTGGATAGAGTGATTTTGAGGGAGATGGAGGGGAGGAAGAATGGGGATGGTAAATTTTTCTACCAAATCTGGCCTATGTTGAAGGGGAGATATCTTTCTCTCCAAACCCCTCCATTCCATTTTGGGACTGAACAAAGGAAATCACTGTATCCAAACACACCCTTAGTAACCTCCTTTTAGGTAAGAAGGTCTCACAATAATCGATTATTGTGAGACCATCTCAGAGAATTAAGGGTGCGTTTGGATAAGAAATTGAGAGATAAAGAGAGGGGAAGGGGAAGGAGGGAAAGGAAATTAAGGGTGTGTTTTTAAAAATTAAGGGTGCGTTTTTAATCTCACTCCGAGGCACACTTTCCTCCTCCATCACGTCACTCCTCACCTCCGAAACCACGGCTCGCGCCATTTGGACCACTCTCGAGTCCACCTATGTGAACCCCTCACGTGGTCACATTCTCGCCATTAAAGATCGACTTCAATCGATCTCCAAGGTCACCTTGTCCGTCACCGATTACATGCACTCCATTAAATCATGTGTTGATGAGCTTCAACACATGGGTAAGCCAATGGACAATGAAGATGTCACGGATAAAGTGCTCCACGGTCTAGACTATAACATTTACTACACGCTAATTGACGCTATTAAGGCATGAGACACCCCTATCACTTTTGATGCACTTCATGAGAAGTTGCTTCAATTCGACCTCTCCCTTAAGACCAAACGAACATTCTATCCCCACCCTCACGCCCGGCATCCGTCCATGTCACCTACTCCCGACCACCCTGCCCCTACCCCAATTCCCGTAACCCTCCCCCACCTCCACATCCCTCCCCCGACCTTCTCCCACTCCTCACGGCTAACCCATCAAACCCTACAAGGGCAAATGTCAACGGTGTCATACAACCGCTCATTTCCTCGAGCATTGTCCCATCTTTCGCTCCCTTTTCCCCAATATAAGTGTGACATCCCAACCTCCCTCGAGCCCCTACTCCTCTAACCTGACCCGTCACCCTCAACCCTCTCCCCGTGCCAACACCGCCTCCGTTGGTCATGAAACACCCACATTGAAGATGTCCTATTTATGAGCTTAAATGACTAGTGATTAAAGGGATTGAAACTACTCATATCAATAAAGTGCACTTTCTTTTGGAAAGGACTTGTGTTGTTTGTGGAACCAGTAGAGAGCCTGGTGAGCTACCACGACTAACATTTCCGGTCTTAGTTTGGACCGGGGTGTTACAGGTCAACCCTCCTCTCCCGGTTGGATCCTTGATAGTGGTGCTAGTCATCACATTACTCGTGACCTCGATACCCTCGCCCTCCAACCACCTTAAGATGGTACCGACGATCTTTTGATTGGAGATGAGTCGTCCCTCCCCATCCACAACATTGGTTCATTTTCTTGCTCCTTTCCCTCCTCTATTAATTTTACTAATGTTCTTCATGTGCCAACTATATCTAAAAATATTTTATCAGTTTCCCAATTTTATCTTGACAACAATGCTTCCGCCTTACTCACCTCTACTTGTGTTTTACGAGATCGTTTCAAGGGCAGACGTTGATCAAAGGATGGCTTATGGTGAGAGCTTGTACGAAGGCTTTATTGACATTCGAAAAGACAGTTTTACGATAAAAAGACAATAATTTATCTAATAACTCTACCTAATTACTTGTGATTATAATTGTGTTGGTAGTCGGTACGTGATACTTATGTCAAAATGCTAATGAAGTTGAGGGCCCACGAGATCACTACAACAATTACTAGTGTACTATCACTACGTGCCACGGCCCACGCAAAAAATTGAATAATACCAATCACTTCCCATCAACATTATGTCATTGGATAAAATTTCCTCCTATAATTAAATATCTTCTCTCAATCAATTATTAAGTTGTGATGATGCCCACGCCTCACCTCATGTGATTTCTTGTATTTTCGAAAAAAAATTGAAAAAAGAAAGAGAAATAAGTTGGCATGTGGACCACACTCACTCACCCACATATTCCTGCCTCTCTCAACTAACAAACTAGAAAAAAAAAAACGGCCTTTCACAGATAACAGTCGTATCCTTTATTTATTAAAGCAAGGACCAACAACAGTGATGTGGAAGCAACATAATTCAGTATTCTGAAATACTTCACTCACATTCATCCAAGATCATTTAGGCAACTACTGCATGGAATCAATGTATTGAAGGAAAGGATTAAAGGAAATGATCGGGCTTTACAAACCATTTACAAAATAAAAATTTATTATAATCATAAACATTATTCGTAGGTGGTTCGTAGACGTTAAATATCGAAATCGATATACCTTATACTCCGTAATATTTAATAGCCGACACGAAAGTAACAAAGTTTGTTTTTAAACATTTTTAGCCTTCAACAAATGAAGTTATGATTTTTTCACGAACTAACGCTTCAACGTCAAAAACCAATATTACTGCCCTACCAACTTTAACATATATATTAAAGCATCGTGACGACACTATCACATCAACCGTGAAACATACAAAAATCGAAAAACAAAAAAATACAAACAACCCCGTGATTTTTCACGGGTCAATACACTAGTATATTGTTAACCCAGTGTTTATGCACCCTCCGTAATAGGTTTTTCCCTATCGTATAATTCGATTAGAGGCTTTCTTCGATCAACCAGAAAAATTATTAACAGCCGTAAAATTATATTGACCTTATTTGAAAAACAGCATATTATTAATATTAACATAAACAAATTTAAAACCAGATGTAATTACCAGAATGAATTAACCATGTTTGACTAAAATAAATTAGTTTTATAATATTAGCAAACTGGTTAACTCATTTGTATAATGACAAATAATAACATAAATAAATACAGAGTAGTTAAGAAGCTGATAGAGGTTGAGTGTAATGCAGTTAGTTTCCCTTGTGACGGTAGTATCCGTCATATCCTTCTGACAGATCAAATAATAACTATATATCTAGGCAGGGACAAATCATTGTTGTTTCCCATGTGATTTGTTTTTTTGTCTTTTGTATCTAAAGGAGTATTATTATTTGATCCGTCACACTAATACAACGAATAAATCCGTCACAAGCAATAAATTGTGAGTTTAATGAGTTTGAGTGTTAACTAATGAGTGACGAGAAGATGGTGGATTGGTAGGTAAAGGGGTTAAACGAAGCGAGGGGATAAACGGGTATATATCACTTTAAATGTGGATGACATGAAGTAAAACAACACGGACGACCGGAAGTGAAAGTAAAAATTTATAAGAAAGGCAAAAAAATCAATGGATATTCTCACGCTACCCTCGAACTTTGACAGATCACATATGATATCCCTCATTTTAAGTTTGTTATGTGATAATCTTTTGTGTTTAGTGTCTGTGTTACCCCTAATAGATATTCCGTCGTCACAGCGTTGAAAGTTAATTTAACCAGACTTGATTAGTGGTAAATTTATTTTGGAGCAGAAATAGTGAAAAACTGAAGGAATGTTCGTGGTACCATTGTGTTTTCAATGTCGTAACAATGGTACCCATGTGTTCCAATTCTTTTTCCATGTGGTACCTTTGTGGTTTCAACGTTTCGCCCACGGTACCCCTTAATGAATTGTAACGGCTAGGTTAATGGACATTTCTTTAGTTTTCCACTATCTTCGCTCCGAAATAAATTAACCACTAATCAAGCCTAATTAAACTAGTTTTTAACGCCGTTATGACGGAAAATTGATCAGAATACGACGGACATTAATCACAAAACCCAAGGTTACCACAATATTAAAATGGGATAGCATGTATAATTTGTCAAAGTTTGAGAACGCCATAAAAAATACCCAAAAAATCAATATACATATTCAAATAAAGAGGGAGGCTTATTAAAATTAGAGGGGTAATTTAGGTATATTACAAAAGTCTTAGTTGTCGTTGCGTAGTCAGAAATCAAGAAAAATCATCCTTGGAGCTAAAACTAGATTTGAGTTTTGCAATTAAGTAGCCCATTAGAGCAACCACAATGGAGGTTTTTCTCCTTGAATTTGTCACCAATAACTTTTTTTCTAAAGGTTCTCCCATTGTAGGTTGTCTTGAGTTCTTCAAAATAAGAACTTAGTTCTTAGATTATAGTAATATTATTGACGAGTAACAAAATTGCATGTAGGTCCCAATCAAGAAGAAATAAAAAGTTCTTCCACTAATGTAAAGAGTTCTTCCACTTAAAATATAATGATAAATGATGTGGCATTGAAAGAACTTATTTTCAAGTTCTTACATTGTGAATGCTCTTATGGCATTATGTGGTTGTTAGTAATAAAAAGAATATAATTAGGTGCTACTTCCTTCGTTTCATTTTATTGTTTGAATTTGCTTTATGGATACTATTCATAGATGAATGAAATCATCAATGTAATTTTTAATACATAAGATAAAATATAATCACGTGAGATCTTATTTAAATTGTCTAATCAAATACTTTATAAATATTAAATTTTTATAATTTTTAGAAATACGTAACAAAATATATAGACAAAATAAAATGTGAGTAAAAATTGAACATAATAACTAGTACTACTTCGTACTGAGTAATTATACTACCTCCCATTCCTTTTAAGATTCCTATCCTTTTGAATATGCTTGAATATACTTGGAGTATTTTGCGTATTTTGTATTCAAATGGTAGGAATCCGTTGACGAGATCGTGAGATGGAGTAAAAAAAATTGGTATTTGCACTAGCGGTGGTTGAAGTTGACCTCTTCCTGAGATAGAGGACACGCAAGAACACTAGGAAATGGGCATGTGAAGAAGGTGAAGTCATGTAGACGCGAGAAGCTAAATAATATATACCAAAAAAAAAAACCCGGCCCAGGCACTTTTAATCTGACTCCATGGATGATAAGACGATAAAGTGAAGGCAGTTACAGATTGGATGAATTTATTTAATTATTACTGTACTGTATTAATGAATAAAAAGGATTAAAATAATGAATGTAAGAAAGAGGGACCTGAATAGGAGAGAGGTTGCGATTGTAGAACATGTCGGAAGTCTCAGGAACACCATTAACATCCCTGGCCATCTTGCCACAAACCCTGGAATCCCTAATACAAGTAGCAATCTTAACCCAATAGCTGTTATCAGCAACCTTCTTCTCGAGCCAACCGGAGTAGTCCTGGAGGTAGTATTCCAAGTAGGCCCGGTTGAGAACGGGTCGGCCGGAGCCCTTGTCGGTGACGGCGAAGGCGAAGATGACGAAGCCAATCAAGGCGGCGATGACGAAGAACATGACCCAGAGGTAGAGGTACATGAGGAAAGTGTTGCGGTAGCAGGATCCGGCAAAGCCCGCGAGTGAGACCACCATGAGTGAAGCTCCGATGATGATGAGCGGCCACTGAAGAAATCTCATACAGTCGGTTGTGTTTGCTTGGGTGCTCAGCCATATCCCTCCTCCTAGTATTGGGATTGCTAGTAGGAATGTTAGGAAGTTTACCACTCCTATCAAGTGATTACTTCCCCTCATCTTAGCTTACTCGACCTCTACTCTTTCCTTTTGATTTTCTTTATCAAAATTAATTACTACAGTAGTATACAACTAAGCTAGCTAGCTAGCTAGTTAGGAGCTAATACAATTTTTATGAGCGAGATGCAAGGTTTGCGGAGTGATTTGGAATGAATGAATATTAAAAGGGTGGAGATGGGCTTAACTTAAGATAGAGTGGAAGGTAATGGCTAGTGATGGGTAATGACCGGAATTAATAAGACTACATGCGGGAGGGAGGGAGCTGAGGGAACTCGCATGGTCACCAAGACTACAAATTTACAAGTTGCAAGACTAGCCACCTGAATTCCTGCACACTTATCTTTTTCACACCATTTTTGCTTTTCTTTTTTTCCTACAATAATCAAGTACGGAATACTATATTTTATGAAAAAGCCGCATAGGTTCCAAAAAGGTTACACATACAATGGGTCTATAAGGGGGTTTGTACACCACCAGTTATAAGTTGCCACGTGTTCATTTTAAAATCTTTTGTTTCCATTTAATTTTTGTAGATTCCCTCATTAAATACACCTTATTAAATGCATTGATTTATTGTATAAATTATGTTTAGTAATTTTTTTTTTTTTCTTTTCAGTTTTTTTAGTATTTCGTATTTTTTTACTTTTACCGTATATGTACGCATACTCTGCTCGTATATTTCTAATCTCTGCATTTGTATTCTCTGTACATGTACGCTTTATACTTTTACCTTATGTTTACGTATTTTATATTTGTATGTTTTAAAATGTTGTGTTGCGGAATATTTTTTTTGTGTAATTTTTATATGAATTTGTTTCTACGTTTTAGTTTGTATGTTACGGTAGACAATATTTTTGTTGATTTACTGTAAACGGGTCAATCGTGTGAGGCAATTTTTTTTACGGAGAAAATAATAAAATATGTAGTCATGTTATATAACTATGTAAATAAATATTACGTACGTAGTAAAAATTGTGTAGTCGTGTAAATTTACTGACGATATACGATCTCCCCGAAATTCATTTAAAAGCAATTTAAATGTCATTAGTAAAAAAATTAAATAAATTTTTCGTGAGACCGTCCCAATAATTTGAAATGTAATTAGGGGCTTCGAACCAACAAAACAGAAATAAAACGTAGAAATAAAAGCAATTTAAATGTTTACGTATTTTATATTTAATGTTTTAAAATGTTGTGTTGCAGAAAATTTCTTTTATGTAATTTTTTATATGAATTTGTTTCTACGTTTTAGATTGTATGTTACGGTAGACTATATTTTTTGTTGATTTACTGTGTCCTCTTCAATCGTGCGAGGCAATTTTTTTTTACGAAGAAAATAATAATAAAATATGTAGTCATGTTATATAACTATGTGAATAAATATTACGTACGTAGTAAAAATTGTGTAATCGTGTAAATTTACTGACGGTTTACACTCTCCCCGGAATTCATTAAAAAGCAATTTAAATGTCATTAGTAAAAAAAATTAAAAAAATTACGCCTTGTATATTTTTAGGCCAATATTTGTACGCCTTGTATATTTTTCATATGTATTTTTGTATAATTTTGTATTTTCTACGACTTGATGTTATATGTTTGGTGTAATTTTTTTACGATTAGTTTTTATACGTAGAACGTTTTTAAATATGGAGTATAATTTAAATTTAAGCACATTGTTACTAAGATACATTATTACGAATACGTCATTCGGTTACTTTTCTTAAATTTGATTATCGGTACTACGCTCTAAAGTCTTGACGATGTAGTATTGATAGTGTTGTATGATTTACTAAGATTATTCGTTATATCCTACGTCTCACAGACTCAAATAACCGTTGTACTTAGATTTAGTTTTCGATACAATACTTTGTTAGTGTGTGTATATACGCAATATAATCTAGAGCCGTACGCGCTCATGTGTCTTTTACCACATTTGTTATACGATATTATTAACATATTATAATTTTGTGTTAATATATTATTATGTTAAAAAATAGTTTTATTATTTATGTATAAACATATGTTATATCTTAATTTTGATATAATTTGTAATTCTTATTATTATATTCCAACAAAACATTTAAATAGTAAATAATTTAATTATAGTGCACATTTTGCCTTTTAATCGTCTTTTTGTTCGACGATATTGAAGACGAAACATCTTAATTTCTGATGCCCAACAAGCCCATAGGCGTCAAAAATTACAAAAATACGTTACACTCAAGGCTCGAACCCACAACCACTTGAGCACAAATGATCTTCTTTGCCACTAAACCAATTAAACATTGCCAATAATCCATACTAAAATATTATCTATATCTATTTCTAAAACCTTCTAAAATCGTCTATTAATACAATTCTAATATTATTAATAATATTAGTGTTGTGGTGGGTGCAATTAATGTTGTTGGCTAGATGCAATTTACTAAAAAGATGATCAACTTTTACGATTCTCCATAAAGAGCAATTAAGAAAGAGATTTTAATCTGCTTTCAACAATTCGGCTAACGTTAATTGATGGATAACTTAATCGATTGTCATTTGTAGTAACCAAAACTCGTTCGACTAAGGATTTATTGTTTTAACGTTAAAAAATATGAATTCAACTGAAACGGCATTATCATTTAAATAAATAAATAGAGGGCATAATTGGAGTAGGAAATTAATTCCAGCTATAACAACCAGTAGCAAAAAAAAATAACAGAAAGTTGTCATCGTCAGGGCTCGAACACTGGCGCTTCAGAAGAATAACCAACTCAACAACCAATTGAGCAACAATGTATTACTAAAATAGTTTGCACTTGAATTACATTTCACAAACTATCTCCGGCTACGGCCCAAGTGTAAAAAAATTGTAAACTTAAGAATTTACAAAATTAAAAAATTTTAAAAAAATTAAAATTAAAGAACAAATACTTTCAACCCGTATACATCCGGAATACACCTAATATAGTTACACTACTAAAAAAATACCTTCCGAAAATATTGTATGTAAAACATCTTAAATTTTTTTTTTCTATAAAATTTTTTAAATACAAATAAAGTGCAAACAAAGTTTACAAAACATAATAGAGCATAAATAAAAATGTATAAATAAAGTATAAATAATGTATAAATACACTACAAATATATATACACAAAAGGTATAAATAAATTAATATACTAAGACGGTATGAATACATAACTATAACATACATATAAAATACAGTGTGATAATACTTAATAAAACATATTGGGGTCAAAAAATACATCAATATAACACTAACGTATAAATACATTTACAATTCAACACCATATAAAAATACACATATAATAAGGGATATAAAAATACATGTATAAAAATAAGAAGTATTAAATTTGAAGTTAATAAAATAACAAAAAAACAAAACAAAAAAAGGTAATTAGGTGAGAAAAGTAGGTGAGAGTTAGGTGAGAAGATGAATTAATAAGGAATCTTGCAAAAGTTAGATTCTTTGGAGTGAACAAGTGGCACCCATATATTGGTGGTGTACAAACTCACCCATACACTCATTGTATGTCTATCACTTGCCCATAGGTTCATACGAAGAACTTCTTCCGAATTTCTAACATTTATACCTTTGGAATTTTCACTACAAGGGAAAATTAGTGGTGCAAAAAATGAGGAAGAGAGAGAAATGGATTAGTAAATGTGACCCACACATTTATGGCCTAAAACGAAAAGTGGGTAAAAGATCAAACTCAACCCAAAAAGAATACGTGTCAATAATAGAAACTCAATGGGAGTATTTTGTTTGATGTGAAATTCAACTAACTTATTTGGAATAGTGACGAGGAGTGTTGTTTTTCGTCGTCGGTATTTCAGCCACGTCGTCGGCGCTTTTTAATGTAAAAGACGATCTTGCCCTTGTCTTAATTAGATTAGTTAACTAATGTTATGTAATTTTAGAAGTTAGATTAGTTAATGAAACTCGTTAATGAAGCGGTTTTTAAATTTTCAAACTCGTTAATGAAGCGGTTTTTAACTAATGTTATTTTGTGTGGTTATTATACCCCACTTACCCCCCACTTACCCTCCACTTACCCCCAACTCACACTCAACACATATAATATCTATTTTTCTCTCCTCTCACAAAAAAAAACCGTCTTTTTTTTCGAGAAATTCGATTTTTCTAGAGATCCGACTTCGCCTGAAATGGATCGACCTGTGGTTAGTACATTCTTGTTTATATTATCTTTCCTTGTTTTTCTTTTTTTGATTTAAAATTGTGAGGAATGTTAGTTTAGCATAAGAAATTATAAATAAATCGATGTTAGTTTAGCTTAAGTAATCACATTTTGTTGTGTAGTAACATGTTCTTTAAGAAATCAATGTAACATGTTCTTTTGCGTAAGAAATCGAAATCGAGTATAAAATCGGGCGAAAATGTTCTGGGCGCCATTTTTGGGCGTCTGGGAGGTCTCCTGGGCGCCCAAAAATGGCGTCTGGGGCGTCTCCTGGGCGCCATTTTTGGGCGTCTGGGGCTGTTTTCGTGTTTTTGTTTTTGTTTTTGTTTGACATATTTTTTTATATCGTGACTCGGGTGTCGTTATTTATAATTATTATTATGAAATTATACGAAATGTTTATATGATTACGATTATTATGAATATTATTTGAATTATTATTATCAAGTTCATGACTAGAATTTTGTATACGAAATATTTTAATTAAATAGAATTTATGAAATAATTGTCCGTATAATTATTATTATGAAATTAAATAAAATTGTGTAACTAACCTGTAATTTTTTATCGGTGTATCAGGAGGACCTTGGTGGCGACGGTATTGACTATCGCGTATGTTTTATTTTTGGGCCAGCATTCGGTAGTTCGAATGAGGCATTCAACTACGCTAGTAAGATAGCTTCGGCTCTTGGGTTCACCTTAGTGAAAGCGAGCAACAAAATGCAAAGTAATGTGAACCCGAACCGTCTTGGTCAAAATTACTTTAAATGCAAGTTTAACGGGAACCCGGCAAAAAGTACGAAGACTTCTCAAAAGATCGGTTGCAAGTTTTGGGTGAAGGCGTGCGGGAGCTTAGACAGGGAACGATGGATTTTAGCCATCGGTCCATGTGGCACGCACAACCACCCGTTACGGGTTTACGCTGACGGGAACAGACGTCTAGCCGCCCTTGACGAGGCCGAGAAAGAGTATGTTCGGAACGGTATTCAGGAGCACAGGACACCAGCCCAAATACACGAGGGCCTTCATCAGAGAAATCCGGGGAAACCACGCCCCTCGATCGAGACGATATACAACATCGGGGGGAAGTTAAGGGCGGAGGCAAGGGAAGGTCGTAACGCCATTGAGCAGATGATGGTACTAGCGCGCCGGGCTCTATACGTCCACTTCTTCTTTGAGCACGAGATTACGAGTGTCGTGGAACGTATATTCATGGCTCACCCCGAGTCCGTGAAACTGTTTCGTACTTGGCCTTACGTAGTCACTATGGATGCGACCTACAAGACGAACACGTACGATATGAAGTTAGTGGAGATGGTCGGGGTGACTCTCGTTGGGAAACCTTATCTGATAGCGTACGCCCTACTTCGATACGAGGACACGGTGTCCTATATTTGGGTGCTTCAGAAGTTGAGGCTGCTAATGGGGACCGGGCACCGAACGTGATTGTCACGGATAAGGCTCAGGCGTTGACGGGTGCAGTAGCGAACGTCTTTCCGGCTCCGCAGACCCTGAATCTGCTCTGCACGTGGCACATATCTAACTGTGTGGAAAGTCATGCCCTGAGATACTTTGATGGTCAGAAAGACCGAGTAGCGACCTTCATGCATGGAGTGTGGTACCCTCTCCTGTACTCTACAAGTATGGCGGACCTCAAAACAAAATGGAACAACATGAAGTTGAAGTGGAGGTTGTCGGGAATTCCTCTTTACATTCGTAACACCTGGGGTACTTTCAACCAATGGAATCACGCGTACACTGGCCGATACCTTCACTTCGGCAACACCACCACATCCATCGCTGAATCTGCGCATGCGGCTTTGAAGAAGGCTCTTGGCACGTCGACAGCGTCTTTAGATCGGTTGTTCGAAAGGATCGACAGGCTAATTGGTCGTCAGCAGTCGAAACTGCGGACGAAGTTGGAAACATCCCGCAGGAAGCAATCAACTACTCTACCACCCATTTTGAAGAACTTGAGACTCAGGGTAAGTCGTAAGGCGTTGGACTTGTTGGCCGGGGAACTGAATAGGATGCAGGAGTTGGGAGATCGGGTTTATTACGACTGCCGGTGTGTATTGAGGACGTCCAAGGGTTTGCCTTGCGCATGTGAACTTGCCGGGTTGATGTTGCGGAATTACGTAGTGCAGTTGACCGACGTTCATGTGTTTTGGAGGACGCTTGACTATGCCGAGGAGGAAGCTTTGCCCGTCAGCGATAGATTTCAGCTTGACGGGTTGATTGAGGAAATACGCACGAGTGATCCTAGTATGTGGCGACATTACATTGATGTGCTGAATTCAGCATTACGTCCCGAGGAATCTGGTCTACTTGATCCGACCCCGAATCCGAATCCCAAAAAATCTAAGGGGACAAGGAGGTTGCATATCGGAGTCGAACACGCGAGGCTGAGGTACGGCACCACCGACACGGGAGCCACCCCGAGTAAGTCGGCCAGGACTACGCACGCGTCAACGCCAGGGAGCAGTCAGTCGACCGACCCACCCATACCGACCGCAAGCCAGTCCACCACGGGCACATGGGAAGGGCTACCGAACGCCCCCCTGGAGGTGAACTACATGAGGGGGCCCTTTCCGGACATGAGCAAACTTGTCGGTTTCATGTGTCCGTACCTCGTGAACTGGATAGATGTTATTGGGGACGGTCACTGCGGATTCCGTGTCATGGCTCATGCAGTGTACGGTGACCAGTCCAGTTTTACTCGCCAGAGAAGAGCGTTGTGGGAGCACATCCATTCCCCCATGTATGACACCGTGTACGTCTTAGACAACGACGGTCGAGAAGGCACCCTAACCCGTGTAGGTACGACGACCCCCCTCCCGGTAGGTGATGATCATTATCTCGCAGACTGCAATTTATTCGGTTTTGCCACAATGAACAACTGGGTTATATGTCGAGTATCCGAACGCCTTGAATGCAGAACCTACTACCCATTGCGAGAAATGCCAGGTAACCACGTCCCGTTTGGCGTAATGTGGATAATGCACGTTGAACGCGGGGAGGGGGGGGGGGGGTCACTGTATGAGGTTGAGAATGACGGACGACTGTCCGATGCCTCCTACAAATGGCCTTTGGCACCGCGCGCATGACGGTAGTACAGCTCATTACCCTCACATTTACCGAGAACGTCAAGACAGGTGGGTCGAGGAGTGGAATCAGTACTTTCCGCGTGCAACGATCGATCCCAACGACCCAGGTGGTGCGAACAACCCCTTCATCATGTAGTGTAGTATAAATATTAGACCAACATTTGTATTATGTTCATATTTTAGAACAATATTGTATTCATTAGTAAATTTTAGTAAGTATAAATATTAGACCAGCATTTGTATTATGTTCATATTTTAGACTAGTATTGTATTCAGTAAGTATAAATATTAGACCAGCATTCGTATTATGTTCATATTTTAGACTAGTATTGTATTCATTTGTGAATTGTAGTAAGTATGCGCGCTGTTGCTGTTGTTGAGGCGACTGCAAATCTCGTAACGACAATCCAATACCACTAATAACAAACAAACAAACATCCAAATCATCCAAAATGTAAAAAGAAACGAGTAGTCAACATAAACAAATTACAAATCAACCGAAATCATCCGGAATACAAAATAAAATCCTTAACACTCCAGACATAAACAAATTACAAATAAAATCCAAATCAATCAACGGCGACCTCGTTTCCCCTGGGATCGGGGTGGGCGGTCACCCGGGTAGGGGAGAACGGGCTGGAACGACATCAACAAGTCGTCAAAATACGCAAGTCGGGCATCCGGGTCGTCCAAAAAGTGCTGAGCCGCAGAAAAGTGCTCCATCAACGAAACTGCGACCTAAATCAAGATGGAAGAGGTTAATATAAATAAACATACAGTTAAATATTGTCAAACACCAAAATACAATTTGAATACCTGCTGTGATCCCCCAGCGAGTCTCGCCTGCTCCTTCACATCGGCGGCGGATGGTGGTATGATCCTCGGGTGAGAGACTCTCGTGTACCAAGCGAGGTAATCCTGAGCCACTTCTCCCGGGTAGTCCACGGGCCGCAAGATCCTCCTCGGGTCAACGCGACTAACCTCACAACTCGCCCAAGGGTGGTTCTCGTACCCCGCACCGAACTCAAGAAGGTAGACTCCACCCCCTTGCCCGGGTCGGTGCACCCTAACCGGCGTAGGCATCGACCAGGGTATCGTCTGAACGTAGCCTAACTGTCTGATGACCCGGTCTCCCTGGTAAGGCTCAACAATGTCCATGAAGCGCAGTATACCGTAGAAGGAAGTAGTAACATGCGACGTGTGAGCGTGTCTCACGAAAGGCTCCCAGCAGACCCGATCTGCTGTAAGTCCATCAAGTGAACGACGGTACTCCAACAGCTTGCTATCATGCGTCGATGGTTTCCCGACGCCTACCCACGCACTAACCCGTGGAGAAGTCGACATAATATGGATCGGTGCCCCCGGCCTAAAGTCGGGGAAGTACTCATAGATCCAGACCTGAAGCAGAGTCAAACACCCGGCCAAAGTGGAAGCCCCCTGCCTCGAAGCCATCCCCAAACTCCTGTACAATTACGCCAACGTACCAGCACCCCACGCAAAACGACTGATCGAGTCCAAGCTGTTCGTCAGTGGGAAGACTGACGGACGAATACGATCACTGGACCTATCCACGAAGAGAAACTCCCCCAACAACGTGATCAGGTAACCCTGAATAGTCTGCTCCTGGGTCCCAGTGCGCATCTTATCATGCACGGCCCTCGCTAGTACCTCCCCGCTCCTGTAAATGGGAGGGCCCCCTGCACTCGCGGGCGCCTTCAACTGCGCATCGTTCATCCCGAAGAAGTTCCCTACAACAGTCATCCTATCGGCCAGACGCCCTGTGTCGTTACGAACCACGCAGGGCTCACCCTGGATAGGGAGCCCTAAGATCCGTGCGACATCGTGCAGCATGATGGTCATCTCCCCGAACGGCATGTGGAATGTGTTCGTATCCGGGTGCCACCGCTCGACGAATGCTGTAAGGAGCGGTATGTCCAAATGGCGTAGAATGGACGCCCGTAGGTGCATCAGGCCAGTCAGTCGGACAACATCCACTACCTCCTGAAATCTGTCGAACGCCTCCAACTCCCTCACGATCCTAAGACGGTGGTAGGTCTTCAACAGACTGACCTCGTGCTCTGGCTCTGACCAAAGCAGACGCGCCACATGACCCCCGAAGCTCGGGATCACCGATGGATCGATGGGACCTCCGGGACTAGGTCCCTGCAGAAGCCACGAAGTGTCGCTCCGTGGACGCCGGGGAGCCCTCGAGCCCGAACTACCGACACTCCCCTGAAAAGTTCCTCCAGGCCCTTTCCTGTACACAACGGCCTTACCCTTCCGCGACGTCTCTGTGTCCGTCTCCTGCTCCCGCTCCTCGGCCTGCTGCTCCGAGAAGTTGTCAGGGAAAGCGTGCTGCCTCTCTGTCTCATCGAACTCCATGTTCAGGTCGGCAGACTGTAACGACATGGACGGCTCGGGGACACCACCGCTCACGGTTCCCTCCGAAGAACCATCACGAGTATCGCTCGTGATACGAAAATGTGGAATAGGAATTTCCTGTCTACCCCCCACTGAGGAAGACCCGCCCACCCCATACGCATCAGCCGTCTGTGGGGGCTCCGTGGTGATCGACGGCTGTGGTTGGCCGGTAGGTGGCACTCGTTCCCTGTCCCGAGCGCGTGTAGACGCAGTGACTCTTCTATCGTAGACCCGACTACTCTTCCCCTTATCAGCCATCTACTTTTATAAATTCAACAGGGTGATAAAACAAAACTATGTCACTTGTTAACGTTAATAAGAAATTAATTTAACGTTCTCGTTCAATTTTGTAAATGAAACAGTGTTCAACCAACCAATATTGGGAGTTCAGATTCATATTTAAAATTTATTTGAAAAATCAAATAAATAATAACGTATATTCTTCTCAACAAAAATTAAGGGTCGATAATAACGTATACTCTTCAATTTATGTAATTTCTTTCAAGTAATTTTACCTACGATTTGTTATCTCGATAAGGGTCGTCGAGTAAGTAGTTTTCTAGCTAAAATTAGCCTTCAAAAGAAATTTATTTTTTTAGTAAACACTACTAACCTTAAAATAAGTACTTATCGTTATCTCAATTGGGTAACCGATTTTAGCGAAACATAACGACTACAAGTTTTTCAAACAAATTGAACTTTTGTACCTATTTTTGAAGCTAAATTGATTTTTTTTAAACTAAAGAACCTATATTTTTTCAACCTATTTTTCATAACCTAAAGAACCTAAACTAAATTTTTTTCAACTTTTAAACTTTTGTACCTATGTTTTCAACCAATTTTTTTCATTACACTAAATTGAAGCTATATTTTTTTGAAACAACAATAATTAAATCCATAACCCACATGGCAAAGTATACAAACCCAATTCAATGACAATAACAACCCAATTCAATTCAATAATCAACCACTAAAAAAATAGCATTTACTATTCAATTCATATCAACAAACATAACTCCATAACTAACTAATCAAAGATACAAAAATACCGACCCACAATAACATTTATCGAAAAATAAGGTAAACAAACCAAGACGGATCATAGCGTGTAACGTTTTAAAAACAAAAAAAAAAGGCGAAAATTGGCCCGGACATCCAAAATAGGCGCCCAAAAGGCCCCTGAAACGTCCAAAATTGGCGCCCAGAGGACCTCCGGGGCGCCATTTTTGGGCGCCCAGGAGGCCTCCCAGGCGCCAATTTTGGACGCCCAGAGGATCTCTCAGGCGCCATTTTTGGACGCCCAAGAGGCCTCTCAGGCGCCATTTTTGGGCGCCCAAGAGGCCTCCCAGGCGCCAATTTTGGACGCCCACCCTTGTTTTCAGCAAACCCGACCCCAGAATTCGCCCCCTCTTCGCGATATTCAATCAATAAATCACAAAAACCGACACCAACATCGAACATAGCATACCATAACTACTCAAATCGGGTATTACATGGATTGTTTAAGCATATAATAGTTGCGGGGAACCTAAACTACCAACCTAATACGAATTATAATCAAACTAATCAACCTAAAATAATCAAATAAAAACTCAAAAGTAATACAAAATAGACAGATCTACTTACTTGACTACGGATTTGGAGTGGGAGTGGAGGCGGTTTTAGATTTGAAAAACGATTTTTAAAAGGAATTATTTGAGAGAGAGAAAGAAGTGAAAGTGAATTATGAAGAGAAAGAGGGTTTATATAGAAATTTCCTAAACATATTCCCGGGTCACATTGATTCCCGGGTCAAAAACCGTTCAAAATTTCAAAAACCGTCATTCTAAATTAGTCGGGAAAATAATAATTACATTAATCGCGAAACTTAATTAAATTCATTAATCAATATTAAAGAAGGGTAAAAGAGTTACGTTGAGACACGTGCCTAAAAAACCGTTCAAAAGTACAAAAATCGTAATTTTAATTTACTCGGAAATATTAATTAGATTAATTAAGAAACTTAATTAATATCATTAATCATAATTATGGAAGGGTAAAAGAGTAAATTCACGTATAAAGCGCCGACGACGTGGCTGAAATGTCGACGACGAAATGTAGTAGTGGTGACGAGTAGGTCACTCTCATCAAATAATTTACACTTTTCTTTATTGACTTACTAGTAAGTCAATAATGCCATAATGGTTTAAGTTTTCCTTTTAAAATAAATTTTACCCTCTATTTTTTATATTTTGATAAACTAAGCTTGATTTTCCTCTCATTACCTTGTCTATAAAGCAAATGTAAATCTAGATATGCGAATTAGTACTTATATTGGAGTACATATAATGCACGTTTGTACGGTCGAAGTTGTCTTTAACCATGCGATGCTCATTAGAAAGCATTAAATTGTGAATCAATGAAAATAAATAAACTTAAAATGTAAATTACAAATTACACGAGCGGAATACAATCCAAAATTCACAATACTGCGTATAATATTAAATTTAGAAGCTACATAAACGATAACTAACTCGTAGTTAGAGCATAAAAAATTGTACATTGACCATAGGACATACGGATTGGCACCTGACATCAAGCACTCTATAGAGAATAGGCACATGACACCGGGTGCCTCAACTGTTGCGTTGTCGGGACCAAAGCGTTCATTCTAGTTTGATCCAAACTTTCAAAAAATGTCTCATCTTGATTTATCATTAGAAATGTTAGATCCTTCCCGTGCTGACATCGTTCTTTAACTTTATAACATTAGAGATAAAGATACTACTTGATATTTTCTCCTTATTTGTTTATATTGTATCTTATTGTTATTCTCTGTAATCCTTGTATTTACAGTAGTTTTAGACTTCTCATATCTTTAGGTGACGGCTCATAGTTAGGGTTAGCTGTTAATTTCATTGTATTTATATACTCGTCCTTGTTTCAATATAATCATTCATTCGATCATATAACTTCTACATGGTATCAGAGCCATAACCGCTCCACTCCCAAAAATAATCCAAAATTTCCTCGGCAGCCTCTCTTCACGCCGCCCTCCCTGACTCTCCTTAAGCCACCATGACAGGCTCGGCTACAATATTTACCAACCCCATTGATGCCGCGACTCCCTTTATCTCAGTCGGCCTCACAGGCATTGACAAACTTACCATCCACATACAGAAATTGGTCTCGTACTCTTTCAGATCTTCTTTTTGGTTTTGACCTCATCAAATACCATGATGGGTCATATCCTTGTCCCGACAAAACTCTAACTACTCCAAGTTCGGGCAAAGATGACAAAGTTACTGAAAAACCTAACCCGGCCTACGGAACTTGGGTCCGTCAAGATGCCCTACTCAAAGTAACTCTCTGTGGCTCCGTGTCCTCAACTATTGCCCCCCTCATGGGCAAATGCAGCACCTCTGCCGAAATTTGGGCTTACATACTCAAGACTTACGCAAATCCGTCGCGTGGACATATCATGCAAATTAAGCAACGCTTTAATTCTATTTCTAAAAATGATCTAACTGCTACTGAATATATGCAGGCTATTCAATCTAGTGTGGATGAGTTGGCTCAACTTGGGAAGAACGTGGATGACGAGGATGTCGTTGCCAGGGTCCTCGATGGACTTGACTATAACATATATTACTCATTAATTGATGCTATAAGAAACCGTGACACAACCATTGCCTTTGACGCTCTTCACGAACGTCTTATACAATTTGACCTTGTCCATCCCCACGCCCCCGACCCACTCACTCTAACCTTCCAGCCACTGCATGCTCATGCCGTCTACAACAAAAACCCTCGACCAAATACCCGACCTAACCCCGAGCCACCTCTCCTTCCTACCCCTACAAAAGCCACCACTACTCCTCCCTTTAAAGGACGATGTCAATGGTGCCATGCCCAAGGTCACTTTCTCCGTAGTTGTATCCCCTTTAAAAATCTATATCCCAACATAGTTGTTCCACCTCGTCCCACATCATCACTAGCCAATCGCACCACTACCCAACCCCGCGCCCATATGGCTGCCGCCACTCCCAACTCATCCTCGGCCCCATGGATAATTGATAGTGGGGTCACCCACCATATTACCAAAGACCTTAACAACCTTGCCCTTCACGTCCCCTATGACGGGACCGATGATCTTTTGATTGGCGATGGTTCACCTCTTCACATCACAAATATTGGTTCTTTCTCTATCTCTCTTCCATCTTTTTCTCCTATACAATTTAACAATGTTCTTCATGCTCCTCTCATATCTAAAAATATAATTTCTATCTCTCAATTTTGTCTTGACAATAATGTCGTCGCTAAATTTTTTCCTTCTTATTGTGTCTTACAGGACCGGCTGACGGGACGGGAGCTTTTGAGAGGACAACTTAGTTTGGGCTTATACGAGTGGAGGAACCCGAGTAATCTATCCGCGGCATGCTTCACGACAGGCGTGTCCACCTCCCTTTGGCATCACAAGCTCGGTCATCCTTCCCCTCCTATTATTTCCACTATTTCTAAATTAGCTCGTTTTTCTATTTCCAATAAATTCTCGCATTGTAACACTTGTGCGACTCATAAAAGTCATAAACTACCTTTTACTACTAATTCTCTATCTTCTACTAAACCGCTTGAATTGCTTTACTCCGATGTTTGGACCTCTCCTATTTGCTCTATTGATGGATTTAAATATTATGTTGTTTTCGTAGATCATTTCACTCCTTATACTTGGATTTATCCTTTAAAACAAAAATCTGACACTCAAACTATTTTTAACCGTTTTCGTGCTCTCGTGGAAAAACATTTTAATCTACCAATTATTCAAATTTTTTCTGATAACGGCGGTGAGTACCTTAAACTTACACCCACCATTACACTCACCTCACTTCCCCTCCCCACACTCCGGAACACAATGCTCTCGCCGAACGACGTCATCGTCACATCATCGAGACCTATCTTTCCCTACTCACTTATGCACACATGCCCACCACCTATTGGTCCTACGCCTTCACCACCGCGGTTTACTTAATTAATCACATGCCCACGTCTAACCTTCACAATCTTTCACCGTTCACTAAACTTTTTGGACATAGTCCAAACTATTCTAAACTTCGTAGCTTTGGGTGTCTTCGCTACCCATGGCTACGACCCTACACCAAACATAAACTTGAACCCAAGTCCAAACCATGTGTGTTTATAGGTTACTTCCCGATTTAGAGTGCCTATTACTGTCTCGACACCACCACCTCGCGCATATACACGTCGTGCCATGTTCGTTTTGTCGAAGACTCTTTCCCGTTCTCTACCCTCACCACGGCTTCCTCTGACCAGTCGGCCCCCACTTTGGCTGACTGGTGTGCCGTACCCCTCACCGTTCTTACCCCGACCTCACCTGTTCCCCCGGCCTCACCCGATTCCCCTTCCCTGCGCGTCTATTCCAGACGCCCCCGCCCTCCACCTGAACCGACGCCCAACCCGGACAATCCACCCACAAACCCTGTCGACCCTCCCACGACCCAGGTTGACCAGGCCCGATCCCCTGCCAACCACCCCACTCCCCCTGTCGAACAACCTCATCCCCCCAACACAACTACCCTGACCACCGAGTCTGCCACTACCTCCACCCGCCCCACTACCCGGCTTATGAACAAAATCCAGGTTCCCAACCCTAACTACGCTGCCATCATTCATTCCTCCACCACCTCTTTCGCACCTGTTACCCTGGCCTTAAGGCAGCCCTATCTGACCCTCAATGGCGTGCCGCCATGGATGCTGAATACTCAGCTCTTCTCACCAATAACACCTGGACTCTTGTCTCACCTCACCCGTCTCAGAATATTGTCGGATGTCGTTGGATTTTCCGTATTAAATATAAACCCGATAACACAATTGACAAATATAAGGCACGTCTTGTTGCTAAGGGTTCCACCAACGCCCGGGGATAGATTACTCGGAAACGTTCACTCCAGTTGTTAAGCCTGTAACTGTCCGTCTGCTTCTCTCTCTTACTCTTGCTCGTGGCTGTTCCCTCCGACAACTTGACATCAACAATGCCTTTCTCCAAGGTACGTTAACTGAAACAGTTTATATGTCTCAATCTCCTGGTTTTATTAATTCTGATAATCCACCCATGTTTGTCGTCTAATTCGTGCTATATATGGTCTAAAACAAGCCCCTCGGGCTTGGTACACTGAACTCAAAAATTATCTTGTCTCTTACGGTTTTTCTCAGTCACAATCTGACCCATCACTCTGTCTCCTTCACCATTCGTCTCATCCAATTTACTTACTTGTCTACGTAGATGACATTATTGTCACCGGTCCCAACTCCCCCTCCCTCGAGTCTTTTCTAACTGCCTTCTCCCATCGCTTTTTCTTAAAGAATCTCGGTTTTCCGTCATATTTTCTGAGTATTGAAGTCACCCCCACATCTATCGGTCTCCAGCTCACTCAAACCAAATACATATATGACATTCTCACGCGCGCTACTATACTAGACTGCAAGCCCGCTACTTCCCCTATGTCTGTGTACCCCTCCCCCCCTCCCCTCTCCCCACCACTGGCTCTCCGATCTCTCAACCCTCTGATTATCGTACTTTAATCGGTAGTCTACAATACCTATCTCTCACCCGCCCCAATATTGCCTTTAGTGTCAATCGGTTAGCTCAATTTATGCAGGATCCCCAGGAGTCCCATTGGCATGCCTTGAAACGACTTCTTCGTTATCTCAAGGGTACTCTCCAGGTTGGTATCAATTTGTTTCGCTCGTCCCCTTTGTCCCTTCATGCCTTTTGTGATGCATCTTGGGCCGATAACAAGGGAAATTATGTCTCCACCAACGGCTTTGTTGTTTTTCTTGGACGGAACCTCATTTCCTGGTCCTCCCGAAAGCAGCAGGCTGTTGCTATGTCCACGACGGAAGCGGAATTCCGTGCCGTCGCCACTGTTACTATGGAGCTCATGTGGCTCCGCTCACTTCTCTCCGAATTGCGTCTGGTGGTCACTGCCCCCCGGCAGTCTATTGTGACAATCTGGGGGCCACCCATTACGCCGCCAACCCTGTGTTTCATTCAAAAATGAAGCATGTTTCCCTAGCATTCTATTTCGTCCGCGAGCACATGCAACAAGGTCGTCTTCGAGTTCAACATATCTCAGCCGAGGACCAAATAGTTGACTCTCTCACCAAGCCTTTGTCTCGGCCTGTTCTCGAGCCTCTTCTTCGCAAGTTCAGTCTTTCCTTCGGACCGTCCTCCTTGAGGGAACATATTAGAGATACAGATACTACTTGATATTTTCTCCTTATTTGTTTATATTGTATCTTATTGTTATTCTCTGTAATCCTTGTATTTACAGTAGTTTTAGATTTCCCATATCTTTAGGAGACGACTCTAGTTAGGGTTAGCTGTTAATCTCATTGTATTTATATACTTGTCCTTGTTTCAATATAATCATTCATTCGATCATATAACTTCTACATATAATACTACTTCTGTCTCAATCATTTGTTTACCTTTGCATAAAATACGCATCGCAAAAAAATATACTCCAAAGGTAAACATACGACTGAGATGAAAAGTGTATCATTTTACCGATTATCAGCAGTTAAGCACCGTGCCAAGACAACTATATATCTTAGGCAACGACAATATAATACTCCGTAAACCATAAGTTCGCGACGACAACAAACATTACAGTTATCAGACTAAACTAACACCAAACCATACTTTACCAGATAGAAGCACTATTGGTCAAACGTTTAGAAGCTTAAGTGCTAATTAAACCAAGTATCCAATTATCTTACACAACATGCCCAAAACAAGACATCTGAATTAACAACAAAAAGACTCAAAGCTAGTTTAAAAGTTGAACATGGAAAATGTCCTCAAGCCGAACACCTAGGATCATGTCTGATTATTTACTCTCCAGGAGGTGCGACACCTTGCTTCATCCTCTCTCTTTTCATCTTCTTCTTTGAGACAGGCTTCTTTTTCTTAGGTGGTAGGTTCTTTTGCGCATAGATGTAGAGCACATAATTCCCAATCAAAAAGCTCAATACAAGTCCTCCAATAACCAACAAAACAATCAGACCTGGGTTGATACCTTTCGCTTCAATAACCTCTTTTGCAGCCTATACACGAGTCGACAAAATCAATGTCTTAATGTAATTTACGCACTAAGATCAGCAATATAGATAAGAAAAAACGCAGACAGGTTATCATGTAAACAGAATACTTGCTGATCATCTCCAGTTTTTCTAGCATCATTCATGGGTCACCATGTTTCAGACTCAAAGCATGGGTGCTAAATCACGTGTAGGGTGTAGGTATCCAAGTAACCGATTCATAATGACTTAGATTTGAGACACCTAATTTTTTTTTATACTCCGTACAATTCATGAAATATTTAGTTTTTAGATTCCTCTACTTCGCCTCCATACAGACACTATACCCATACGGCCATACCCTTGACTATGGGAACATAATTCCATGACAAATCAAGATATAAAATACGTCAACTGAGAGGTATCAGCAATTCAATTATACATCTTCTCCATTGCCGGCCATTCACACTATTGCTATTAGTGCTATATTCATCAGATTTACACTATCTTTTCTCATAGGTTCGCAGTCGGATAACATAATTGTGGGTAGGAAACGAGGGTGCAATCTAAAAAGAGGATGTATTGTCAATATTAATGGCAAAAGGAGAACAGTTCACAACTTTCAAAGAATTAGTGACAAACAAGAGATGTGATTTGCGGATTTAAATTACGTGACGAAGTTTGGGCTAGAATTGTCTGAAATCAGCAAATCATAATCCTCATAAAATTAGGTTATTTTTGGGATCTCCAGTGCCCGAACAAATAACCGATAAAAATCCATAGGGAGCTCATCAGAACACCAAATCCAATGTATAAACAGTCTGCTGATTAATGTAATGTTAACCACTACAGCTTGTAGTGGACTAGTGGTCATACATCATTGGCTTTGAGGGTATGTTTGGATAGTAAAATAAGAGTGAAAGAGAGGGGAAGGGGACAGGGCACAGAAGGAAAGAAAAAGAAGTGAAAAGGGGAACGGACTCTGAATGTTTGGATACAATTTTCCTCCAAAGCTTCCCCGAGGAATTTTAATTAGCGTTGAAAAGGGAAAATCAATCCCTTCAAATTTGTCCCGCTCCACCTTTAATTGTCCACCTCCAAATCTATGAATCCAAAATAAGCCCCGACACTTCACATGGTTCGTAGTTTATAAAGTGTGCCTAAGGCTTGCCTTGAACTAGGCATTAGCCAAAACCTCGGTTACATTTTAAGTGCACCTTGTTGACAAGGCTCACTACTCCGCACTTTCCAAATCTCATATGGCTAGAATCATGCCATTCTTTTTCCCATTATTCCCACTTTTCCTCTTTACAGTTTATAAACCTCAAAACACCTAGAAAAGGTTATTATTGCTGAAAATTTTATTTGGGAACTACAACTTTGCTACCAAAAATAGGGTGCACCGCCGTGCGCCTTGATCTCTTAGCACCTCTTCAAACTAAGACTTGTTGTCTATCGTGTATCCGACACTAATCCTATATTCCTATGACACAATCACACGAGGCAACATGACATGATACATTACATTTTAATTTTTAATACTAAAACACAAATCTCTCCTGACAATTTAGCCAGGTCGACTCTTGACATCATGTCTAGTAAGTTACTCTAGTTGACAATCGGTCCAAACCAAACACATAAATTTCAAAGTCAAGAGGTAATCTTTATTAAGGTGACCTGACCATACATCCAAATGGATGAACTTTCAAGGGAAAGACGACAATCCAACTCAATATCCGGCCAAATCCACTTCAACCCGATTTATTGGTCTTAATTAAAGCTCATCAACTTCAAAGGGTAGACTACAATAAGCGAGACAGAGGATGGAATTTCCACCAGAATCAGATCGAGGCCCTCTCTCTTATCCTATTTCAACTCCATTCCCAAACATTTTTGTGCAATTTTGGATAGCAAAACAGGATAACCCAGTTAAAGTTGCAGAATCGTTAAGCCCTTTAAATTTATCGAAACAGTGGCCAATGAAACGCAATCCCTAAATTTTTCGAAACTTTGATCATCAAATGACAGTGATCCATGAACATGAAAATGCAATGCATTGCATTGCATTGATGGAGAGATTATAGAGGACAATAGAAACATTCAAGTCACTAAGCTGAAGATGATCCACATGAATCCATAACAATAAAACTAAGTGAAGAAATTAAAGAATCAATAAAAGCAGCAGAAATTGATAGGGATAGATCAAAAGCACAAGAATATACCATGAATGAATCTAGCAGAAACTGGGTTGGTTTGATTCACTGCAAAAAGAAAAAAAAAAAAGGAAAAAGGGACATTTATAATATATGGATGAATTAAAGAGAAGTAAATGAAAATGAAAAAGAGGATGCAGATTGCAGATCTAAATAGGTTTGAATAGATTTGTACCTTTAGAAAAGGGAAGCAGGAATTGGAGAGAATTAATTAAGGTTGAAGAAGGAGATGGGCGATGGTAGTGGTGAACTGATTATACAGTGGCTGCTACTCCCTCCGTATATTCAATATTCAATATTCAATATTGATGTTACGGACTGACTGTATATAAGAGCTGACTAGTTTGTAAGAGGAGAGGACAGGTGACGTGGGAGCGACCAATGGGAGCGACGTCCTGACGATGATACGCACCCTACTGTCTTCAATCCTTCATCCCGCTCCCATTGTATTTTAGGCGACTTTGATTCAGGGTCGGTTTGGATCTTATAGGTATTGAACCTATATAATTGTATTAATGAATCATAAAGTATTTATTTTTTTATTTTATTTTATTTTTTGTCAGAGAAAAAAAACATCGGATTACATGTTGTTTGGGTTCTCGGAACCCATATTACATCTTTATTGAACATACAATCGATATCATAAACTATAGCTAATACAGAAACGATAAAATAAAGGCGTCGGGTGAGAGCAGTGAGTTGTTGGTGCACGGACGTTTGGATATGAGCGTCTTCATCCACATTATCTACACAGCTGCCAACCCCCAGATACCATCCACACATATGAGTCGTCCGATGACGGAACCAAGATGCACTTACGAAGAAGGCGTAGAAAGAAACGGGTGAGAACAAAGCAACCAAGCTTGCCTCTAGTGGAGAAAGAACTCCTACATCTTGATAAACGAACCCTACACTCATATGGCCAATGAACCAAAGAACCGAGCAACATGCAAAGAGTCGAGGATAAGGACCATACCATAACCAAACCCCAGCTAGAAGAACCAATCCAAGACCAATCTATGGTCAGGTCAACCCACTCCAAACGCGAGAAGGCCACCATAGGGGGGCTTTTATTCTGAAGAAAAGTAAAACTTAAACTTATAATTAAGAAACTAGTAAAGAGAAGTACTAAACGAGAGGTCATGCTTCGAGAAAGCCACCGGACCCCAACCACCCAAAAGACACCCAGATCCACCATGAGAAGACACCAACCCGAAACCGTCCAACAAAGCGAAACGATCCACACTTAAAGACCACATCCGTCAAGAGGGAGAATCACCATCACGATCAAAGTTCAGTAAGACCAAGGAGAAAAAGACAAGAAAGACAAAGAGGAGGGACACGGACCTTACAACTCCCGACTTCAGACCGAACACGCCGACAAGACCAACAAGAAAACAACCAACTCGAGAACCCAAGGATCAAACCACTAACAGCAGCCAAACCGACCCAAAACAAAAACCGTAGACAAGGATCCAAACCGACACAAAACACCTAACCAAGGAACCTAAAAACAAGCATAAAGCCAAACCAACACAGACAAGTGAGCCGGCTCCGATCGTGGAGGACCGTAGCCATTTTCCCGTGGAAACCGTAGCCGGCTCCGGTACACTCGGGTTACAAGCTAATGTTACTGAACTCGGCGATGGACAAGCGTCAAGCGAAGGGCTATTAACGTTGCTAATTTTCCGTGTTTTGTCGATGTGGGATTTGATGTGCATCACTTGCTTTCTATCTTATTTAACGCGGGTCGTGCTACTTAAATGAAAGGAAGGTCCCCCGGGGACAGGGAATGCTGCTCGGATTCGGGTGCTACAAGGTCCATTTCTCCCAGAGTGATGAGAGTCTCGAACATTACCAAGGTGCTGGTTCATTAGAGATCTCTACTGAACGGGCACTAACGAGCCCGGGCAGCACCGACTCGTTTTCCTTCCACTGAAGAGAGCGGGAGGTACTCGTTGCTCTGTGGATCCAACCTCACGCGATCACTTCCTCTCTAGGACCCAGTTGACACGACCCTTCGATCGTGCCAAGTGAACCGGCTCCCAACTTGGAGAGGGCGAGCCAGCCTATAGCTGGCGCAGACCCAACCCAAGCAGCAGAGTCCATGTCCCACAACCCCCATGCCCACAATCGGGTTACAAGTTAACGTTACTGAGCTCGGCGAAGGACAAGCATCGAGCGAAGGGCTATTAACGTTGCTAATTTCTCGTGTTTTGTTGATGTGAGATTTGATGTGCATCACTTGCTTTCTATCCTATTTAATGCGAGCCGTGCTACTTAAATGAAAGGAAGGTCCCCCGGAGACAGGGAATGCTGCTCGGATTTGGGTGCTACAAGGTCCATTTCCCCAAGAGTGATGAAAGTCTCGAACATTACACGGCGGCTGTACGTCCACCACAGTACGAAAGGAGCCATCATAAAATTCCTCCCAAAGCAAACCCCCGATTTTCAAAAATGGCTACGGTCCTCCGACGGGAGCCTGAACGCAAATCCAAATTGTACTAGAATTGGAGGGGCGCGCCTAGAGCCCGTGCAATAGTGCAACAAACGGGGGACTCTCGGAAGACCCAATAGCAAGCTACTGTGACGAACTTCCTCCCTTAAAAAATTAATTTAATATCGTGTGAGCCATTGGCCCACATATCAGATATTAAACTGATAAGAACAAATACTACAGTTGATCTTAGCCAAAAGGCCGAGAAAGGTATGCCTTACTCCTCACAGCGTGTTCCCTTTTATAGCTGACAAATCATCTCTCTTTCGGTCCACTGTTGATGTGGGACATAACCTTCGTTTTATATATCATACGACCACACCCTTCTCACAATCCACCCTTTATTTTCCCTGTGTGCACCTCCAGTGATCTCGCGCGCGACCAACCAAGTCTTCCATTTTGATTATTTAGAACGTTAAAATCGGTTGCACTCGTGTCTACACCCGTCTCCAAGGGTTGTAGCTCAATAATCATGAATAATCAAGTAGTGATGCCCCCGTCCCCGAATAACATGATCGAATATGCGGAGGACGAAACACCTTACTCTCACGAAAACCAGTTTGAATTAAAATGTCGGGTTGCGGGGACCGACTAGTGAAGCTCTTTGTGTGAATAAGGAAGTAGCTCCGGATGTCCCATTATAAGCTTTTGGGCCAGGGCGTTGGAGTTGTTATGACGAGATTCCACGGTCGGTTATATATATATATATATATATATATATATATATATATATATATTTATATGCAATATAGAGTCAATTGACCACGACATACCGACCCCGCGTAGTGCGAGATTGTCGTGAGTTTGGAGTTCCGATTGACTGGGCGTAGAGCGTTCTGGCGGAGCGCCGAGTATCTCGACCGAGAGTGTGACGACGGTTCACTAAAAGGTTCGACGGGAAAGGTCTTCGACAATTCGTCCGCCTTTTCTCATTTGCTTTTACTTTATTTATTTTTCCGTTGTGTAAGGCCGATGTGACTCTCAAAATAATTTCAGTGGAGCGTTTTTGCGGAATAAAAATAAATGACGGCGGTTCGCAGGTTGGGAATTTGTTCCTACGTTAAATATCTGCAGAGACGTAACAACAAAAAGGTGTTGGTTCATTGGAGATCTTTATTGAACGAGCACTAACGGGCCCGGGCAGCACCGACTCGTTTTCCTTCCACTGAAGAGAGCGGGAGGTACTCGTTGCTCTGTGGATCCAACCTCACGCGATCACTTCCTCTCTAGGACCCAGTTGACACGACCCTTCGATCGTGCCAAGTGAACCGGCTCCCAACTTGGAGAGGGCGAGCCAGCCTATAGCTGGCGCAGACCCAACCCAAGCAGCAGAGTCCATGTCCCACAACCCCCATGCCCACAATCGGGTTACAAGTTAACGTTACTGAGCTCGGCGAAGGACAAGCATCGAGCGAAGGGCTATTAACGTTGCTAATTTCTCGTGTTTTGTTGATGTGAGATTTGATGTGCATCACTTGCTTTCTATCCTATTTAATGCGAGCCGTGCTACTTAAATGAAAGGAAGGTCCCCCGGAGACAGGGAATGCTGCTCGGATTTGGGTGCTACAAGGTCCATTTCCCCAAGAGTGATGAAAGTCTCGAACATTACACGGCGGCTGTACGTCCACCACAGTACGAAAGGAGCCATCATAAAATTCCTCCCAAAGCAAACCCCCGATTTTCAAAAATGGCTACGGTCCTCCGACGGGAGCCTGAACGCAAATCCAAATTGTACTAGAATTGGAGGGGCGCGCCTAGAGCCCGTGCAATAGTGCAACAAACGGGGGACTCTCGGAAGACCCAATAGCAAGCTACTGTGACGAACTTCCTCCCTTAAAAAATTAATTTAATATCGTGTGAGCCATTGGCCCACATATCAGATATTAAACTGATAAGAACAAATACTACAGTTGATCTTAGCCAAAAGGCCGAGAAAGGTATGCCTTACTCCTCACAGCGTGTTCCCTTTTATAGCTGACAAATCATCTCTCTTTCGGTCCACTGTTGATGTGGGACATAACCTTCGTTTTATATATCATACGACCACACCCTTCTCACAATCCACCCTTTATTTTCCCTGTGTGCACCTCCAGTGATCTCGCGCGCGACCAACCAAGTCTTCCATTTTGATTATTTAGAACGTTAAAATCGGTTGCACTCGTGTCTACACCCGTCTCCAAGGGTTGTAGCTCAATAATCATGAATAATCAAGTAGTGATGCCCCCGTCCCCGAATAACATGATCGAATATGCGGAGGACGAAACACCTTACTCTCACGAAAACCAGTTTGAATTAAAATGTCGGGTTGCGGGGACCGACTAGTGAAGCTCTTTGTGTGAATAAGGAAGTAGCTCCGGATGTCCCATTATAAGCTTTTGGGCCAGGGCGTTGGAGTTGTTATGACGAGATTCCACGGTCGGTTATATATATATATATATATATATATATATATATATATATATATATATATATATATATATATATATATATATTTATATGCAATATAGAGTCAATTGACCACGACATACCGACCCCGCGTAGTGCGAGATTGTCGTGAGTTTGGAGTTCCGATTGACTGGGCGTAGAGCGTTCTGGCGGAGCGCCGAGTATCTCGACCGAGAGTGTGACGACGGTTCACTAAAAGGTTCGACGGGAAAGGTCTTCGACAATTCGTCCGCCTTTTCTCATTTGCTTTTACTTTATTTATTTTTCCGTTGTGTAAGGCCGATGTGACTCTCAAAATAATTTCAGTGGAGCGTTTTTGCGGAATAAAAATAAATGACGGCGGTTCGCAGGTTGGGAATTTGTTCCTACGTTAAATATCTGCAGAGACGTAACAACAAAAAGGTGTTGGTTCATTGGAGATCTTTATTGAACGAGCACTAACGGGCCCGGGCAGCACCGACTCGTTTTCCTTCCACTGAAGAGAGCGGGAGGTACTCGTTGCTATGTGGATCCAGCCTCACGCGATCCCCTCCTCTCTAGGACCCAGTTGACACGACCCTTCGATCGTGCCAAGTGAACCGGCTCCCAACTTGGAGAGGGCGAGCCAGCCTATAGCTGGCGCGCAGACCCAACCCAAGCAGCAGAGTCCATGTCCCACAACCCCCATGCCCCCACTTGGTTTCAAGCTAATGTTACTGAGCTCGACGATGGACAAGCGTCAAGCGAAGGGCTATTAACGTTGCTAATTTCCCGTGTTTTATCGATGTGGGGTTTGATGTGCATCACTTGCTTAAAGAGGTTTACTCTATATTGAAATCCCTCAGAAACAATATATTGTATTCCCGTCTTCCCTCTTCAAGTAATAAAGAACCAAATTGAAAATAAAATAAAATAAAATAATCGAAATATATAACTGGATTAACACGAACAAGTAACAGCACAAGAGAATTTATTCAATCAAGTTTCGTTTTAACTCCGAAGAATTTGTGAACCATTCATATGTGACGTAAGTCCAAATCCAAACTCTGACCTGACCCGATATGTTTGGCGGGTACATACGATATATAGAAATTCGATATTAGTTGATCTTGAAAGCAAGCAAAACTAGAGAAAAGATGAAGTCATAAGACGATGTGAAGAATCAAAATCAAAAGCAGCAGCCGAAGAAGAAGATGAAGACGAAGGAGGAATACGAATATTGCAAAATCTGCAGAATCAACCATAACCATGGCCGCCGTCATAACTTCTTCCCTCACCATAGTTTATCCCTATCCTCTCTCCTCTCTCGCTTCCTCCACAAACTCTCCCTCTTCAATTCCCCTCTTTCTAACCCTAACTTCTTCCTTCCTAGTCACGCTTCTTCGTCTTCCCCCGCTTTCTGGTGCATTTTCTGCGAGTTTGATGTCCACGACGTCGGCACTTCCTTCGCTAGATATGTATGTTTTGATTCGCGATTGTTTTGTTTAGTTTCAATTGATTTGAGGAGTAGATGATTTGATTGTGTTTTTGGCATGTGAATTGAATTGAAGTGGTAATGTGATTAAGCATTTGGCGAGTGAGGATCATTTGAAGAATGTCAAGCAGTTTCTGTGGAAGTATGGCGGCGGTGGTGGTGGTAGGAGTAACAAGGTGGATTCGTTTCGAGTTACGGAGGCGAATTTTGCTGAGGTATTGTTTTCGTTGTTGTTCCTATTATTGTTCATGATTTTACGAGGTCGATTTTCATCGCCGTGAATTCAGCACTATATTTTTTTTGAAATTTTAGTATGTTAATCTTCTGATTGAAGACAGTGCTGCTAGAATCTCTACCGATGCTTGATTAATTCTGACATTCTTTTGAGTTTAGAACAACAGGGGGCAAATTTGACATATTGTGATCGAATTAGGTGATGTTAAACATTACGGTGTTGTTTTATTGGCGTTGGAGGTATAGTGAATGATGATTGATGCGAAACATACACGACTACTATGTGAGAATTCAATTCATCATTTGAGCTGCTCGAACTATTAGTTAGGGGGCTTGGCATTTTGGTGATGCTGACATTGTTTTTCTTCGTTTGTAAAACTTTGTATTTCTGTTTTACGAGGATATGTTGTAGTTTAGGCATTCAATGCAGTAGGATGAGATGAGGTGATGTGGTTGTCTCAGTATACGACGTTGTTCTCTTTCATTTTGTTTTGAGCTTGACATGCTCGACGAAGGGGCACAACGGTTTCTGTCTGATTAGACTAATATTAGTGTCTTAATCAGTGCATGACGTATCCTTGATTAGAAAAGAGTCTTGTATTGTTAATTAACCGATAGTTTCTTCCCTTAAATGAAAATGTTTGACGCTGAGTTGAATCAGTTATTGGTTAAAATTGGCCCTTATGACATGAATTTGCTTATCACAGAAGTATTTTTTTCCTGGTTGGATTTATTTTGAAAGTTAGTATGTGGTTACTTTTGTAGTGGGAGAAGAAGTGCGAAGACTTAACTCGTAAAGCTGCAACAGAAGTGGGATATACCAGGGATCTTTTTACCAAGAGTCAAATGATATCTAACATAACTGCAGAAACTAGAATAATTTTGACAAAAACAATATTCATTTTCATGAATCCAACCTATCAAACAATGTTTTCCCTTTACAGTATGATACGAATAAGAATTATCAGGTATGTCAATCAGATATCTCAGCAGCTGGCAACGTGGGCCTTTCTATCAAAATCTTGGCGTACAAACACGACCACAAGGCTCCAAACATGGCATAAACACTTGCAGCTCAACATATATAGGTATCCATACTCATTGCTTTTTCTAATTGTTACTCCGTACTGTCTAATCATTCATCTTTATCAGGATCCAAATATATTATTCATTTCACACACCCTTGTGTTTCCCAGGTGGTGGTACAGTGAATCATCTTCCTCAAAATTGGTGATAATTTGCTCGCAAACTGTCCTTCCCATGGAGGAGTAAGCAGGGTAGTTTTTGATAATGCTAGGTATTTGAAGGACTATACCGATGAAAAGAAGTGTAGTGGTTCATATGGATTCTTATGCCCAGAGACATTGTCAGTTTTATTTGGTGTTGAAGATGAAGATTTTCGATCAAGTTATATTGTCAATACAGTAACGTGTATCGTTTGTGGTCGGAGTCGAAAACTTGTATTTGCGGCTTATCACGAAGGGTAAGTATACATTTATCTTTTCATTGTACTATTAGTTATATAATTGTTCGCATATAATGATTTCAGTTTTGTAAATTTTTATTTTTAAACTTGTAGTTTATTCGTTCATTCACATACTTTAATCGTAAACTTTGTCATTTTCAATATGCCTTTGATAGTGAGTTTATATTTTAGTGTCCTCAGCAGCCAGAAGATTCCGTCTTGTGCGGCTACTATGTTTGTCGATATATGTTGGAGCTCATTAGAGGAAGATATATGAAAGTCATCCCGGATGTATGTTGATGCTTCTTTATTTTAATCATGTGTCAGCATGTACATAATTTAACCGTCACTTATGGCTAATTTATATATAATCCTACTGATGTAATGAGAAGAATATCAATCTCTTTTGTCTCAAATCCGTTTGGCCGCTCCATTGTTGTTATAACTCAACCACAACTATTGAGACCATATTTTATCAATTTGTAATTTTTGGTCAAGAATTGGTACATGTGATGCAATTGTCGGGCTTTTGGATGTTGATTTAATGTAATTATTGGATTTTTGGTCTGGCGTACGATTATATCGAAATATTTTTTTAAAAATTATGTAACACAAATAGGACGGTTATCGTAAGTGTCTTATTTAGTGGATGATATTTTGTTTTTATTCGAAAGAATTAACAGGACGGTTCGTACGCCAACCATCCTATTTACTAGAAATTTAATAGCACGCTTCAATGGACCCGTGTTGTTTACTAGAGATTTAATAGCATGCTTCAATGGACCCGCGTTTTTTAATAATAACACACTATAACCGTCCTATTAAGTTTGAATTTAATATCACGGTTTGACCTTCTGGGAAGCGCGCTATTTGATTTAATAGGACGTCGACCTAAAAAACGGTTCCTTATCCAATATAGGATGATTAAGAATCATTCTATTTAATCTTAATTGTAGTAGTGGTTGGGGGCATGGCACTTGGGCACGGGCGTACTAACCTCAGCCTCCAAGTCAATTAGTTACTCGGCTGTCATCGGTTCCTTGTCTTTTCTCTTCCTAATAAGGGGAGAGACAGGTTCACCGGTCTCCTCGGTCGATGGTGTAGTCAGGACAGGCACAGTGGAAGGCTGACCTGCAGCAAGAGAAATCTCACATCTGGCTGTTGCCGGGTGCGCCGTGGAAGAACCTTCACCCCTCCCTCGGGCAGGCCCGACATCAGTAGGGGCCAATGCTTGAGCGCGGCTAGTCGACCCTCGGAGTGGGAACCTGGTCTTCCCAGGTGCCAAATCTTTCATGTGAGCCATAAGGCCCTCTTTCTTGTGGTCTGCGGGAGTAAGAGGGCATGACGTGGAAGGTGAATAATCCCTGTTGAGTCTAAGGGCGCGCAGATCCAGTAGGGGCCGTAGGACTCTGCAAAAATAAACCAAGGAGAGATTAGCATACAAGTATATCAATAAGATAGCACGCACATGGGAAAGACCCTCAGCTGCCTTTGGGGAGCGAGGGGTTCAGCCCTACAGGGGTCAGAAACTCATCAGTCGCTATAAGCTCCGCCGAAGGGAGCCACGGTGCTCCCATACTTCTCGCACCTGAAGAATTCCACTATCTTTTTCTCCTCCGGGGTCAGTTTCACTTCCAGCCCCCGCCCTCTGACTTCAGGGTGGTACTCCTCACTTGTTTCCAGACGGGTATGGACATTGTTCCTGAACCGGCGAGGGATGGACCAACCCCCTTCACATCGGATGTAGAGGAAATTGTTTTTCCATTGCTTAACACTAGAAAGCACAGACCAGACCGGCGAATACCCCTCCATCCTGTTCAAGGAAAGGTAACCCAAAGGGCCTTCTGTCGAGTGGCCCATTTGCAGACCCATCATAAACCTAAAGGCATCAATGGAAGGCTGGTACCCCTCAAACAAGTAGACCCAAGCATAGGACACCATGGTTCAGATCAACACCGTCGTCAACTAGGTGATGGCCACATTCATGCGTTTAAAAGCTTCTTCAAAAAAGAAATGAAGAGGGAATTGGAGCTCATACTCCAAACACTTATGATACACCGCAATTCACTCCTTCGGCAAATTGCAAACTGTATCCTTCTCCCCCGGCACGACGACCGAATACTCCGGCCCAGAGTCGTGGAAATTAGCAATCGCCTCCGCGGTGTTTCTAATAAGAATCTCTTCACGCGCCGCCGGATCCGGGTACTAGTGTAGGGGGATCTTGTATTTGACCTTATCCAGGAGATATGAGCCCTCAACTACTTTTGCCCTTAAGGGTCGGCAATGGTGAGCGGATCAACCTCCAAGGCCTCTAAATCTGAATCCGAGATGTCGGAGAGAGCAGGCTCAGGGGAGCTCGCTCCCCAACTTTTGTCAACAGTATGGAGCGTCGCAGACACCATCGAGGGCGGCACTCACGCCACAGTGACGCTCTGTCTCGCGGAGGGAGAAGGACGAGTAACACATACCACCTCATCATCTCCCTCCAGAGCACCAGACGAGGGATCGAAAAACAGTAGCGACCGTCGACAGGGTTGCGTCATTTTTCTCAGAAACACTAGAGTGGAGAAGAAGGAAAAGCATAAAAGAAAGAGAAACAGGTTGAGTTCTAACCTATTTAAGTCTTTAAGGTCGCCTGAAAAGAGCGCTTAAAACAACCAAGGGCAAGCTCACTTCAGAAACGATGAAGATTCGAGGAAGAAAAAAGATGAAGTGGGTTAGGTTTTATGAAGAAGTAAAAGGGGGAATGAAAGGAATGAGGGGTATATATACAAAGGGAGGAGGCGAAAAGCCCCCCATAGTCAGAACACCCCCCATGACATCCTTACACGTGTCACTCCTCAAACCAACCTACCCATCACATCCCAAGACATCAAAATTCAAAAAGGCGGGAAGTTGAAGAGCCACATTACGTCATTCGAAAAAAAAACAGATAGAAGGCTTAACTTTTCATTAAGCAAAAGGAACCCAAAGGTCAGATTACAAAGTCATTACAGTTCAAAATAAGTCAAAAGAAACCAAAATACGCCTAGGTTTCGGCTCGACTAGAAGGAAGTCAGGAGAAACTTTAGTCTTCCCTGTCGGAGTCAGGAAGAGGATGTTCCCTTGAGCTGTCATGGTCTCCACCATCAGACCCCCAGTCCCAATTAGCAGGAATGTCCATGGGCTCATACACCTCTTCTGCATCACTCTCCTCTATCTCACCTTCCTCTGAGCCACCCCCATCTTTACTAATCGTCTGAGGCGCTCCTGTTGTCGTCATCCCAACCATCAACAAGATCAGCAAGCTTGAGACCATCAGAATAATCAGAGTCATCCCTCAGCCCCCTGAAGAAGCTCACATGTTCATCCACCTCATCATGAGTAAACTCCACTGGAGGAAAGTGCGAAGGAGATTGTGGGGGAGAGTGAGGGGGGAAGGGATGGGACTCCACCGGTGGCCGTCGTCTATAAGAGCAGCTGCGGTCGAGGGGGAGGACCCAGAGTCCGGGATATCAGGGTCGACATTCTCTGGCCTCGGCCATGGAAAGCATCGGTAGCAGCGCTGGTAATCAGAGCCCCCGACACGATTACAAGGGTCAGGCTTCGGCCTCATATAGAAGGAGGCCTTCCTTGGGCGGCGAATAGCCGCATGCAGCTCACTGGCACCAGGGGCAAAGGGCGACCGGCGGGCTATGAGCTTGCATCGGTTAAGAACCTTATGAACCAGTCGTGGGTATCGGAACTTAGGAGAAGGACAGACGTGTCTGGTAACTTATAAGCGTTATTTATATACATATTTCCATCCCCTAATTGATAGTTTTATCTCGGTTTTTGTGCTTAACTCTTTAACAATGATGCAATATATACTTTGAATGTCGATTCTTCCGTATTTGTGTGTATTTTGTAGATTTGGATGCATTTGGAGCTAATCGGAGCATTATGGAATCGACATTTGAAGAATTTACACCTAAGCACGTAATCGAAGGAAGAAGATGCGGAATACACAAAGAAACAAAGACCAAAGAAGGAAAAGACACAAAACGAGATGAGATAATGATCGCCTACACAAGGGTCAACTTCAAACGTCCATATATTTCGTTATACAACTCCAATCAGGATGATTACAGTGGCGTTAGAAAGCTCTTTCTCTTATCTTTCCAACGGTATATCGCACGTCCGATTTGAACAAGTAACGAAGAAATGACATCCGTTTGAAGTCGAGTGTGCGATGCTATGACCTACAGTGCTACTCGATCGAATGTCCCACTGCACTCGATCGAGTGCCACTCCGTGAAGCTCCTGCCCATATTTTGAGGTGTCACTCGATAGAATGCCATCAGGCACTCGATCGAGTGCATCCAATCTGGGCCGCGCCTCAATTCTTTTTCAACTTAGAATTTGGGCCTGTTTTCGAGCCCAACTGTTTTTCTTTAAATCAGTTTTCCTGACTTCATTGTCAGACACTTTTCATTATAAACTTCCACTACACTTTTTATCTTTCTTAGGGTAGAATTATTACGTGACTTTTGGGGATTCCGCGAGATACATTGCACCTTGTTCTTCCGTCTCAGATCTTGAATTCTTCGGTATCGATATTCTTAATTTCAATTTCAATTTCAGTTTTCTACTTTAATTTCCGTCTTAGTTCGCTTTTCATATTCATAGTAATTGTTACTTTCATAATTTGTGTTAATTTATTATTTCTAGCGTAGAATTATTATTGCTTTCCGTAGTTTAATTTGATTTATCTTCGTCATGTTTGATTCCAATTCGTCTTTTGTTAGTCCGATTATAATTAATATGCGTAGCTAGATTTTATCTAGGGTTTAAGGGGATCGATGCGTATTAATTGGGTTATAATAAATTGACCTGTCTCTGATCGTATGAACTGTCGCCAGAATATCGTTTTAACCCTGATTAATTGTTTGATGCATAATTCAATTAATTAGTATCGCAAATTAGGACTTTTCGCCGACCGGGTTAAGAACTAATTAGGCCACGATAGTTTGGGTAGACTTAATGGTATCGACCGCAGGTTAAGTTTAGATCTAAAGGTTTTAGTGTACCGACCGGACCTGCACCTTAGGTAGTTCGATTATTGACCTGTTAGTTGACTGCCTGACTCGAGTAATATTCATTGTGAACCTGAGACCCTAGACTTTTCCCATATTGATTTATCTATTAGTAATTAGTTATTAGCCTACCAAAACCAACTCAACTGTGACCCATAACCTAGAGTCTAATTCTTAGGAATAGATAACTAAATCCTGTCTCCTTGTGGTTCGACCCCTGACTTCACTATCTACATTAGTTGGTGTCCTTAGGGTATCTTTGATTAGGGATACGACTACCCCTGTCAAATTTTGGCGCTGTTGTCGGGAAGACGGTGTTATTTAGTTTTTTATTTTTTGTTTTAGATTTTAGGTTATTTTTTCGCCCCGGGGAACATTAGTTCCTTGGAGCAGTTCTCACTGGTTTCTTGTAGTTTCCTCTTGTACCCAGGTTACTACACTATTGCAAGATGCCTAAGCTTGCCAGTTATTCATAACTAGTGGAGATGGCTTTGCCAAAGCCGATCAAGCGGCCCACTGCCACAACTGGGTTGTTTGAAATCCGTCCTGCTTTCATCACTTTGGTGGAGAAAAATCAGTTCGGAGGTACAGTCGAGGAAGACCCGGCAAAACATGTGCGGATCTTCACCGATTATTGCTCCACTATTCCACTCCCCCCGGGAGTTACTCAGGAGCAAGTGATGGAGATGTTGTTCATGTTCTTCCTACGGGACGATGCTAGGGAATGGATCACCGACCTGGATCGCACAACTGAGGAGATTACTGACTGGAAATCCCTTGCCTTAGCATTTTACAAGTATTATTACCCACCTCAGAAGACGAACATGCTGAGAAGTCAGATAACTAATTTTCGTCAAACTCCTCACGAGAATATCCACGAGATTTGGGTGCGATTTAAGAAGCTGGTGAAAGAATGCCCCCATCACGGGTTTCAGGTATGGTTTCTATGCAATCAGTTTTATAACGGTTTATATGACGATTGTCGTGCCACACTTGATTCCGCAGCTAATGGGAGATTCCAAAACTATGTTGACGACATTAAAGCTTGGAAAATGATAGAGGATATGGCTACTCACCATGCCCGATGGGGTAATCCACGAGGTAACACTCGCAGAACAGGTTTAGAGAGTGAGACAACCAATGCTGTGGCAGCGCAGTTAACGGCGTTGACTAAACCTCTTGATGCTTTTGAAGCCTCCAATTCCAAACGAGTCAACGCGCTTCAAGCTTCCCGTCAGATTTTGCCATATATGAATCAACCACCACCGCCACCTCCAAATAATAATCAGGTTGTTGCTTCTGTTTCCCCTCATGATCATAATTTTCAATCTAACTTTAACAGGCAAAATCAAAGGGGACAACAATTCTATCAACAACAACAATTTGATGTCGTTTCGCAAGCTCAAGCTCAAGCGAATAATGACTATGCGGAGATCAAAGCGCTGGTCCTACAAGGTTTGCAAGCTCACCAAAAGCGGAGAGCATGGATTAATCAGGTGATTGCACATCACAAGATTTTAGAAAATTGCCCAGCTGTCCGCTCAGAAGCATCAAAGAATCTCGGAGACTGAACAGGTCAATGCTATTACCATACTACTCCAACCCGGTGAAGGTGACTTATTCGATATTGTCGATGAAACCGAGTTAGAGAAGCTGGAATCAGTCAAGCATAAATCGGTTGACAGAAATTACAAGGTCAAGGGCGAAACATTGTGTGGCTTAGAACCCGATAGTGACACTCGATTGAGTCACTCAATTGGACTCGATCGAGTAACCCCACGAAAATCGACCAGAGAGGTTTTGAATGATCAACTCGATCGAGTCACATCTGACTCGATCGAGTCACGCCAAACTCGATCGAGTGGAGCACCTGAACTCGATCGAGTCGCGCTGGACGAGCCCAAAGTCCGTATTTTGCCATCTAAAACATCATCTCCGCCTTCTCCTACTGAAATTCCTACTCCGGTTTCTCTCGAGACAGCTAAGCAAGCTCCGATACAAATCGCACTTCCTTTTCCACAGCGACAACGCAAGAGTCAGCTAGATCAGAAGTTCGGTAAATTCATGAAGGTAGCAAAAGATCTTCAGGTAACCGTTCTGATGGGAGGGATTTGTCGTGGATCCCGCCACCAAATAAAAACCAACTAACCTAACTAGGGTAGCTAGGGCAAGTCGGGTCGAATCCACAGGGACGGGGTGTCGGACTAGAGTGTGCTACGGTCTAGGACTAGGTTCGAGACGAGCTAATCTAAGGAGGGGGAGACTAGGACTAAGCTAGGTCTAAAGCGATAAAACGATCAAAGGAAAACGGGCTAGGATTAGGTCGGGTTCAAAGGGGTAACGGAATGGTCAAGGAAGAGCTAGAGTGAAGGAGGTAGTCGGGTAATCTAGGTGTGGTCCGGGCTCTCGCAACTTAGACTCACCTAGAGGTTCCACCTAAAACCCATTTTGGCGACACACATGACAAACGGGGTTACTAGCGTGTATTGTGGCCTAGATCGCATCCGGGCTCTCGCAACTTAGACCGACCTAGGGGTTGTCCTCACCGGGCTCTCGCTACTTAATGAGGGAACCGAACCCACAAGCAAACTATTACCCACAAGAGAAAAGCAAGAAAAACAAGCATATGCACATACTAGTCATTCAAGCATTTCAACAAACATGTGATATGCATCAAACCAAGAGGAAACCCAAATCTTCCACCAAAATCTCCAACAATCCCTTAATCATCCAATTAACACCCTAATCACCTTACTAACCCTAGCAAGATACTACTCTAACATATCCATACTAAAACTAACACTAAGAAGAGAAATCCATTCAAACAACCAAACTAGCATAATGAAACTAACAAGAACTATGAACTATGAGCAATCCATTCAACAAAGATTCAAACTTTAATGAGAAAAACAAGGATTAAGAGAAAGGAAAAGAAGATTATACCATACTAGAAGATGAAAAGAAGAAGGAAACTTGCATAAATGGAAGAACCCAAAACAAACATCCAAGGTTGTCAATCTTGGTGGAGATCTTGAAGAATTCCCAAATTACAAGCACTAATCTAGGATTAACGATAATCTAAGTACTAATCTACACTAATCTAATCTAATCTATGCTAAAACTAGGCTAGGGTTTGTGGGTAATGAAGAACATAAGCTTAACATAACAAGGGAAGAGTATATATAGGGTTACAAGTGGAAGGAAGAAGAAAAGAACAAAGCGCGGCAGCAGCACACCCTTCCCGGCCGGGAGGAGGTGGTCCCAGTCGGGAACGTGTCGGTCCCGGCCGGGAGGAACTGGTCCCGGTCGGGATGGACCCAAAACAGCAGCTCCTTGTTTTGCTCCTTCTTCCCGGACGGGATGAGGTCATACCCGTCGGGGATGAGTCTTGTAGGCCTCCAATATGATCTTTTTGCTTCCTCCTTGCTTCACATGGACTTCTCATCGATTCTCGGGACTCGGGATCGGGTCTCGGAGGCTCGGGATTGGGTCCCAAGGTCTCGGGGTCGATTCCAAAGCATCGAGTCATCGTTCCTTTACTTTGTTGGCTCCGAAAAGTGTACGTATTGAGTCGGAATCGCTCCAACTCTTCATGAATGGTCTCGGAAACCTGAAACGAACTAGAGGAAGCATAAGTAGCCCATAAATCGCTCCCAAGGAGCAATTCCACAAGGAAAATGGGACCAAAACACTACGAAATAGGCACTACAAACTACACTTATCACGGTCCCTTCACTGAATTGATTACACAGGTACCCGCCTACGGAAAATGTTTGAAGGAAATAATTTCCCGGAAGAACGCTTTTGATGAGGCCGAGACCGTGGCATACGCCGAGGAACGCAACGCAGTCCTAAATAGCCAATCTCCGTCTAAGCTTAAAGACCCATGGAGTTTCTCTATTCGTTGTACTATTGGCACTTTTACTATCGATAATGCTCTTTGTGATTTAGGAGCGAGTGTTAGTGTGATGCCATTTTCTATTTTTACAAAACTGAACATGGGTGAGCTAAAAAGCACGAGTATGACCTTGCAAATGGTCGACCGCTCTCTTAAACACCCTTTAGGTGTCTTGGAGGACGTCCCGGTCAGGGTCGGGAAGTTTTTTATTCCCGTAGATTTTGTGATTGTTGATATGGCTGAGGACTCAGTGATTCCTATCATCTTAGGTCGACCCTTCCTACACACGGCGGGGGCGTTTATAGATGTTAGGAATGGAAAGCTAACACTATCGGTAGGAGAAGATAAGCTTTCCTTTGGTTTTAGCTTGACTCCAAAACGTATAGCTGAGTCGTGTTATACTATTTCTGCTTTTAACACGTCATCTAATGAGTCTATCAATGCTATTCGCAGGAATATCGAGGAAGCTGCCGAGCCACCTAGCCTTGCCGAGCTGGAAGCGCGAAGATGCAGAGAGGAAGTGGATGAAATCGAGCGCTTACTTTATGGGAGACCCGGTAGACAAGGTTCGTATTTGGGAAGAAGAGGTCGATGAAATTGAACGACTGTTCCACGATGAAGTGTCAGAAATCGAGGTGGTTCATACGAACGATTACGGCGGGCAATCTGAGTTTTTTAAAGCCAAGCTCGATGAGATAGAGGCTGCCCTCCGGGAAGATAGGCTCTTCCGGACGGTAAAGGAGGACGTATGCATTATTAGTGACACAGTTGTCGAGATAAATTATCCTCCTCTACTGCTCCGGACACTAATTCGGGAACCTTCTACCGAAACATGTGCACCTGAACTCCCCATGCCCAACGAATTAACCGTTCGAGTTAATTTCGTCCTGATTGGTGATTTAGGTGGATACGATCCACCTAAGAAATTCCCATTTTCTCATTTTAATTTTTTCAATTTAATTGACAAAGGGGAATTTGAAACTGGACACGCGGAACGCCTGTATAAACCGTCAACTAAGCAGAGACGATTTGATTTTCTGAATTTTAACGTCTCTGTGCCTATATTGTGCTACTTATGCTTGTATGTAGCACATGCCCGAATGTTCGATTTGCTTCTACGAGCTCTAAGTTGTTTTGATTTCAACAGGGAGCAGATTAGAGTATCTTGAAACGGGTGAATTGGTTGCGGGGGACCTGTCTGAAACCAACGCTAGTCGGGAGGCAACCCGACATCATTTGTATATGTTCCCCCTCGCTTTTCATCTGATTTGGGGGAGCTACCCTTGTATACGGTAATTTCTTTCCTTTTTATTTTTGTTTTTCATGTTTTCTTAGAGTTTTTTTTTCTTCCCCTTAGGTCAAGTTGTCTTTAGGTTTGGCTGTGGAATTTGCTATCTTATATGCTGTAGAGTCACATTGAGGACACTGTGACATTTAGATTTGGGGGAGAGTTTGTGTCTTTTGTGTGTTTTTTTTCCGTCATATGTTTTACTGCTTTCAAAAAATATAAAAATCCAAAAAAATTTAAAAAATCAGAAAAATCCAAAAATATTTATTTTTTATGTGTGTGTGTCTGATGTAGAAGCGTGCAAAACGACAATGATGATAATGCACTTAACATGATTCCTCCTAATTTTTAGCTTACTTCGTGCCTGAAAATACGTTTTGCCTTGAGATAAGACTAAATTGATATGATACGCCTATTTGAACTTTTAATTGCCAAATGAGTAGATTTGACCACTTGTCGGCAACCCACAAAATTCTGAGGATTTAGAGCTTCCTAGGCCAGTAACATTCATAACTGGTCTCATTTATAATTAGGAATTGAGTGTTTTCTCCTCGTGAAATGTGTAACATCAATTTGCATAAATATGACATCCGTCTCTTGATATTGAATACGTGTTTGGTTTGAGGAGGAGGTACATGAGAAAAGGCAATTCTGTTTTTGATGAGCTCCACATAGCCAAAAATGACCCATTTTTACTACCTTGTAGATTTAGGTCATTTTCCTTTGTTTAGCCCATTTCAGTTGTTGTAAGCCGCTTTTCGTTGCCTATATTAATTAGCCACAACCCAAAATAGCCTACCCTGTCGGGACAGTCGCAGTGAACTTAATTGGAATTACTTCACTATTTGGTCATGTTTGGAGATTTCTGAATCCTTTGGACTTAGTATGTGATATTGTTATACGACTTTGTACTCGCCTTCCCCCTATCCAAATTGAAAAAAAATAGAAGCATAAAAGAAAAGAATGAAGAAAAGAAAAAAAATGAAATATATGCCTTTTGTAATATTTTGGGGAATGGTCGAAAAGATAGAAACTAGAGAATAATTGGGAGGATGAACAAAATTCCCTCTTACACCTAATCTTGAATCTATATCTCTAATTGGTGGTTCGACGTTATTTGTTGGGGTTTTTGATGGATAGTTTTTATTGTGTAGCTGCGATTGGGCCCGATTTTAGCTCCACATTCTCATATGTGCTTAGGCACAATACATTTTCTTCCCTTACCCAATTAGCCACCTTTGTAAGTCCTTGACATGTACTATGGTCCTGATTGGTGGAACACGTATTTGATTGGGGAGATTGATTTCATATTCGATTGCATGCATATTTCATAAGTCGAGTGAGTGTTCTTATTACTTCTTATCTTCACATTTATATACTCATCCGTTCTTATGAGTGTCGAGCGATAACCACGAGGAAGTCCGACATTGATGGTCTCGCAAGGTTGAAAGTTTGGCAAGCGGTCGTTTATTCATGGCATGATTATTGATTTAGTTATATTTTTTGGCATTGCGTGTTTTCTAACCGACTTGAGCCGATTTTTAGCAGAATGATTGTAAGCTTGCTCTTAGTCGTGCTTCACATCACTTGTCCTCTCTTGTATTTATATGTGTGGTTTGCTTGAGGACAAGCAAAGGTTCGGTTTGGGAGAGTTTGATAAGCGTTATTTATATACATATTTCCATCCCCTAATGGATAGTTTTATCTCGGTTTTTGTGCTTAACTCGTTAACAATGATGCAATATATACTTTGAATGTCGATACTTCCGTATTTGTGTGTATTTTGTAGATTTGGATGCATTTGGAGCTAATCGGAGCATTATGGAACCGACATTTGAAGAATTTACACCTAAGCACGGAATCGAAGGAAGAAGATGCGGAATACACGAAGAAACAAAGACCAAAGAAGGAAAAGACACAAAACGAGATGAGATAATGATCGCCTACACAAGGGTCAACTTCAAACGTCCATATATTTCGTTCTACAACTCCAATCAGGATGATTACGGTGGCGTTGGAAATCTTTTTCTCTTAGCTTTCCAACGGTATATCACACGTCCGATTTGAACAAGTAACAAAGATATGTCAGCCATTTGAAGTCGAGTGTGCGATGCTGTGACCTACAGTGCTACTCGATCGAGTGTCCTACTGCACTCGATCGAGTTCCACTCCGTGAAGCTCCTACCCATATTTTGAGGTGTCACTCGATCGAGTGCATTCAATCAGGGCCGCGCGTCAATTCTTTTTCAAGTTTGAATTTGGGCCTGTTTTTGAGCCCAACTAATTTTCTTTAAATCAGTTTTCCTGACTTCATTGTCAGACACTTTTCATTCTAGACTTCCACTACACTTTTTATTTTTCTTAGGGTAGAAGTATTACATGACTTTTGGGGATTCCGCGAGATACATTGCACCTTGTTCTTCCGTCTCAGATCTTGAATTCTTCGGTATCGATATTATTAATTTCAATTTCAGTTTTCTACTTTAATTTCCGTCTTAATTTGCTTTTCATATTCGTAGTAATTGTTACGTTCATAATTTGTGTTACTTTATTGTTTCTAGCGTAGAATTATTATTGCTTTGCTTAGTTTAATTCGATTTATCTTCGTCATGTTTGATTCCAATTCGTCATTTGTTAGTCCGATTATAATTAATATGCGTAGCTAGATTTTATCTAGGATTTAAGGGGATCGATGCGTATTAATTGGGTTATAGTAAATTGACCTGTCTCTGATCGTATGAACTGTCGCCTGAATATCGTTTTAACTCTGATTAATTGTTTGATGAATAATCCAATTAATTAGTATTGCAAATTAGGACTTTTCGCCGACCGGGTTAAGAACTAATTAGGCCACGATAGTTTGGGTAGACTGACTTAATGCTATCGACCGCAGGTTAAGTTTAGATCTAAAGGTTGTAGTGTACCGACCGGACCTGCACCTTAGGTAGTTCGATTATTGACCTGTTAGTTGACTGCCTGACCCGAGTAATATTCATTGTGAACCTGAGACCCTAGACTTTTCCCATATTGATTTATCTATTAGTAATTAGTTATTAGCCTACCAAAACCAACTCAATTGTGACCCATAACCTAGAGTCTAATTCTTAGGAATAGATAACTAAATCCTGTCTCCTTGTGGTTCGACCCCCTGACTTCACCATCTACATTAGTTGGTGTCCTTAGGGTATCTTTGATTAGGTATACGACTACCCCTATCAGTAACCTTGGTATTAACACCTCTTTTGAAAATTCGATCAACAATCCAAGCCATGGTTATTAGAAAAGAAGAAGTGAATACAAAAGAGGAGTTGTTTTCAAAAAATTGAAGGAACTTGGGCAAATGACCCCCCTTTTTATAGCCAAAAGAAGGGGAAAGCAGGGCATTTAATGAAGTCTCAACCATCCCTGGAATTGGTGCCAAATGTCATTAAAACGCATGCCTCGAGGGATTCATGAGATGTAATCATTACAAGGAAGAATATTCTGATGCCTCGTCTACCCCAAAAATCTAAGATAATCTGCCTGGGGAATGAGCACCGCATTTAATGCAAGAAAATGATGGGGCAGCTTCCCCCCGAACAACCAAGCATCGACAGCCGACAAGATCGCTACTCCCCCGACTGCCGACAGGATCCCTGCACCCCCGACTGCCGAGGGGCAATTGATGAAGTCAACTACCTGCTGAAAATCACCCGCCAGTCAGAAACCTGGGTCTGACCCGTCTTTGGGAAGGCCTGGACTGACAGCAAGGCTGACACCATGGCGTCAGACCGGATCCGTCTGACCGACCCCCAGGGGTACGCCGCTGAAGTGGCCAGCCCTCTGAACCTCGGCCCGGCTCTGGGGTCCGACCCCCGGTCAGACTGGTCGAGCCCTCGTGCGCCCGCTCCGGGACGTCATTGACCCTCGGTCGTTCCGACGACCCCGAGGGTGTTTTTGCCAACCCTCTTGATCCCTGCCTAAGGTAAGGGGCACGCCTAAGTCACGGGCCCCCTTTCTCTCTCTTTATCTCTCTCTCTCTGGATGAAACCTATAAATGCCTCTTAATGTTCATTCATTAAAGGGTAATTATTTTTCTCTTACTAAAATCTCTCTCTAGAAAACGCCACCTTATTCCTCACGAACAAGGTTCTCTAAGTGCATTTCACAGACTTACTTAGGCATCGAAGAGGGTTCCCTCGGACATCTCCGAGACCCTGTTTGCTCCTTGCGCGGGCACGGGCGACCCGCTCCACCAGGGAAGTCTGATCCTACAGGAGAAGGAGGTGAAACACGAAGATTAAAGTGAGATCCAAGAATACGATTTAAATCCAAACCCGATTTGGAGTTGATTGTTTCCGACCCGGAACAATTTTATATGATGACAATGTATCATGTATTGCTCAACTAAAAGAAGGATATATCAAAGTGGATAGGGCAAAACACATCTCAGCAAAATTCTTTTTCGCTCACAAACTTCAAAAAGGTCAAGATATTCATGTTTTACGGATTCGTTCAAGTGAAAATCTAGCCGACTTTTGTAGTAAAGCTCTTCCTACAACTACATTCAAAAAGCTGATACAACAACTTGGATTATGGTATTATAAAGATCTTATGTGAATAATCATGAGGGGAGCAACGTGAATTTAATTGTACTTTTTTTCCTTCGCTATGTTTTTTCCATTGATTTTTCGGGTAAGATTTTAATATGGCAACATTTCATTCGCATAGAAGATGTCTTTTTTCTAGCAAAAAAAATATAGATGTCTTTATATTCCCCGTCTTGTTCGTAGAGCTGGCAAAAATTGACGCGACCCGAGAAACTGATGCAACCCGTCCGAAACCCGATTTGATAGAACCCGAAATTTTGATGAACCAAAACCGACCCGACTCGACCCAATGACAAACCAATAACCGATACAACCCGAAATGCTATGAACTGAACCCGATCCGACCCGACCCGAAGGCTAACCGTGAACCGATAGGACCCGAAATGACATAACCCGAATCGACTTGTGACCCGACCCGAGTTGACCCGTAACCCGATTCAACCCGACCCGAGTTGACCCAAAAAATCATAAATTCATGGCTCGATTCAACCTGAACTGACATGAAATACATAATTTCTAAGCAAATTGATGACAACATATTTTAACATGACCTATTTTAACCCGACCCAATTAACCAAAAATAGGAACTAATTGAACAAATGATCAATCATCAATTGATCATCTCTCCGTACTTCCATTATCACAACAATTAACATCAAAATATGAATGAAAATTTAAAAAAAAAAAATAGCAACAAGATAGCTTGTCTACATCTTGTCATCTACCCTTAGGCCTTAGCTTGTTAAGCCTTTGATTAAGAGTCTCTTCCTTAACAGTAGCCTGGACCATGTTTACCAAACAGGAAAAAAAAACATCAGCCACAACCATAACCAAATCCATCTCGATCAACTTCAAAACTCTACAAAGTTCAGTCACCATTCTATAATATTGTCCAAGGATAACAAAGTTACAAATTGTACTCCACTTGGCAATGTATTTTCACATCTTGTAAATCATAGAGTACTCTTAGCAACTATAAGGATAAAATTATGGATAAGCAACCACACCACCATATAAAGACATCAGAATTAGCGGTTACAAAGTCAGCATTCAAAAAGAGGTGACAATTGGTATACAAGACACTAGTTGCTATACAAAATACGTCGGCAATGACGCCAGTGTTGTCAAAAAAAGCCTCTTAATGGCAAGTCAACGTGTCACCATTTACACTCCACAGTGAGTATCAATCTTCATCATCGGAATCGGCATCACCAACTATGACCCCAAGTTTCTCCAAGTCTATACAATTCGGAAAAAAAAAACGTTATTAAATTAAACACGGTGGTAAACTTAGTACGTTATAAAATTAACATACTCCGTATATTTTTATTTAGAACAATACCTTCGTATCCAAACAACCAATTACGAGTAGTAACCAAGGCTTCCATGCTTTTTGATAAGAGAGAACTCCTCCACTTAATTAAAATTCTTCCCCACATACTAAACGTAGATTCGGAAGCAACACTTGTAATTGGTATGACCAATATGTCTCTTGCCATGGAGGAAAGGACGGAAAAATTCTCCACCTTTCTACCCCAATAACCTAAAACATCTAATGCATTTTTTCGAGGCTCTTTGTCCTCCTTAAAATAAAACTCAAATTCACTTTCACCATTGTAGACACCCACATTTGGCTGTTGGGTGTCTATAGCAGTTTCCAAAAAACACCCGATGATAATCGGACGTGAACGTGCTTTAGCATACTCGAATATGGGCTCAAAATCGTTAGTTTCTGGCTTGGGCTTTTTATGGAGTACAAATCTCACAAAACCAACCTCAAATTCAGGCCCAGCAGGTCATTTCCAATCAAATAAGACTAATTTGGGTCAAAACCGACACCAGAAATAAAACCATCTTTTAGCGACCGGGTCAAACCCCGGTCAAAGCCGATTCCGAGACACAAACCAGCCATGCAAACTTAAAAGAATCCAACTCAAAGGAAAAAAACTCCAAAATATCTCACCCGTGCTCATCCACTCGATCGAGTGTCAGCCCACTCGATCGAGTGGGCCTTCAACAGGCGCGCTGTTATCTTTTCATTGGGCCACTCGATTGAGTCAGCAGGGGAACTCGATCGAGTAACCCTAGGTCGTGGGGGTTGGGAATTCCTATATATACACCCCTTTGCATACAACTTTCAACCCTAACTTTTTCATACACAACTTTACCTATCACAACTTTTACATACAACCCTAGCATCTAGCAAACATACAACCCTAAACCACCATAACTCCATCTACATAATCTCGATACTCCTGTGCCTGAGCCACAACTAGACAAGTTCCATACCGAGAATACGAAGCATGTAGGTTGAGGGTGCAAAATAATCCCGATTTCTTCTCTCTTTCTCTTCTCTTCTCTCGCGTCATCTTCCTCTTCTCTTCTCGTTTTTTCGTTTTTTATCTTTCTTTCGTATCTAATATCGTTAATACCATTAGTATCAAAATACTAAAATATTCGCCTATTCGTGTCGAATACAAGGGATGACGGGATAAGAAAATCCGAATACAAGGGTCTCGCACCTGACGTGGCCGGTCGCTTATCCCGACACCCCAAGTATTTGATTGTTGAAGCGAATCAACGTCAACAAGATCGTTTCTTTTCTTTATCGCGTTGTTAGTCTCGTTTTAGTATTTACATAATCATCATCATCAAAATCGCGCATTCATCAATTTCTAAAACTGTTTCAAATCAACACGTTTATTTAGATTAGGGCGAAACCCGTTGATGCGGATCTGGCGTCAAATAATCTGCAAGGATTCTTTACGATGTCGAGATGCGGAGGGAATCAATTTTCAATCCAGTCAAATATAAAACGTCTATTCTTAAAGATGTGATATCGACTCTATAGTCGAATGTCGTATCTAAACGAATTAGTCAAGAAATTAAACTAATACGAATTCGTTGATGCTAAAATAATTGTCACGTGGTTCGAAAGAACTAATTACGACATTATAACGTGGAGATAGTTTATTTCGTTCTAGTTTGATTTAAACGACTTATAACATCTTTTCTAAATTTCACTCTAAGTATTCGATATTGATTCCATAATCAAATATCGGATATGACGAGTATCAAAATATTCGAGTCGAGCATAAATCATATAATATTTTTGTGCGACTTAACATAATCATCGATTTTCCAAAATCAAAAGCAATTTCGAAATTCATGCAAATTGCAAAACGAACCCTAGTTCGTACAGGGGGCACTCGATCGAGTGGCACCCCAAAAACCGAGGCAGAAGGTCTTTTTGAGGACCACTCGGTCGAGTCCCTCAATGACTCGATCAAGTGGCGTCTCAAAAATTGGGCAGAAGCTTTTTCCGAGGCATACTCGGTCGAGTCCCTCAATGACTCGATCGAGTGTCCCTTTATCACGTCAAATCGTGAGCCCTCAACATACGTCAAGCCTTATCGAATATTTTTATGACTTCGGTCAACACGTGTCAAGTCAATCACGTGTCTTACCACTTTTCAAAACCATGCATCATGTCGTTTATGTCGTTCTATTTTATTTGCAAACCGTTATTATCGTTACTAACACGTTTGTTCCTATTTTGGCATTTTATTCTCGTTACTTGTTTTATTGTACTAAAACGAATCTCGCATGCTAAACACAACTTTGACGTTTAAATTAGATGCATTAAATCGACGTAGCAACTTATTCGAATCTTCGCATGTTTAGGCAAAATACTGTTTGCATAACATCTCATCGAATTACTAACGCGCGTATTCAAAAGTCAAGCGATATCTTAGTAGAGGCCGCTAAGTGTGGGCGGGGTTGGGTGTTCTTTGTGAATTTCCCAACACGTACCCTCACCCCTTACTCAGAACCATGGTTTCCGGATATCCGAACCCATTGGCACAAGAGAGTCATTCAATACACGGTATCCGATAATGTCGGTATCGGTATCGCAATGCAAAGGGACGAACCCCATAAACTCTGAGATCCGAATGGGCCGTACTTTGTGCACGGCCCACTAAGATATAGAGTGGGTTCGAATAGGCCCGAACTCCCACAAAGTTCGGTGGCGACTCCACTTCGATTTAAATTTCAATTCGATCCATCTCACATGAGATTCATTCGCCTCCCCAAATTAAACCCGCGCGTGGCCGCGTCGGGGTGGACCTATGTCATGTACACAACCATCTCTACTCAAGGCACCATAAGTTGCATCAAACGCCTATGTTTGGGGAAAAATAAATCGAACATATGTTATTAGCCAACAAATAAAGTATATATACTAATATTAATGCTACAAAATAATCGTTCATAGTAAATACCTCTATCCTACTCCGCTTGTCTCTAGTGTTGGAGTTGGAAGTGGAGTTGGAATCAACATAAGTATAGAAGTAGGAGTAGAAGCATCTGATGAACTACGACAATGTCGATGTTTACTTTGATATTCCTTAAACAAATCTTGAAATTGAATATAAACCTCATTGGCAAGTATTGTACCGTGCTCATCACCATGCAATTCATTTAAAGCAAATTTGACAAAATCAAACTTGTAACGAGGGTCGAGAATAACACCAAAACACATGACTAAAGAATAATCATGCCAATACTTGACAAACTTTACGTGGCATCTTCGTTGCCATTGCTTTAATATCAGGATCCATATCATCTTTTGTCAAAAGTAGAAGACACTCAATATCCCAAATATTGTAAAAATACAAGTTTGATGTCGGATAGTCGGAACCCGAAAAGAGAGTTGTAATTTCATAAAACGGCTCCAACAACTCACAAATCTTTTCCACCTTCTTCCATTCCATTAATGTGAGATAATGTTGGAAAGAAGCCTCCTGGGAAGCATAAAGGTCAATACCTCTTTTATAATATATAGCTTTCTTAAGCATTAAGTAGGTCGAGTTTCATCTCGTGGAAACATCTAACCACAACTTGGTATTACAAGCAAGAAGACATTGATGAGCACATTTATAGAAGGTGATGATTCTACCCTCCGAAGCATCGATATATCTCACAGTGTCACGGACGTTCCAAACAGATTCCTTAATGACATCTAACCCTTCCTTAACAACAAGATTCAAAATATGAGCCGCACATCGAACATGAAAAAATTTATCATCACATGGCAAATTTTTCAATAATGTTGATTTTAAATGTCATATCATGTTGTCCATATTAGACGCATTATCACAAGTCATGGTTAAAATTTTGTCTGTTAAACCCCAGTCCCTTATTTTGTCATACAAAACCTTGTATATCTCATAGCCCGTATGAGGAGGAGCAAAATGAAAAAAAATCAGCACTTTAGAGCGCAAAATCCAACCATCATCTACGTAATGTGCCGTAAGAGTAAGATAAGAGCGAGAAGTGCATGCAGTCCAAATATCACAAGTGAGAGACACCTTACCAGGTAGTTTAGCAAACATTTCTTTGAGTTCATCTTTGAATTCAAGATGCTTTGAGATGCACACTTTCTTAATGGTATTTCTCAAAACATTCTGCACATTCTCATTTAAGTACTTGAAAACTCTTCTCATGCCTTTATGTTCAACAATTGAAAATGGATACCCATGCATCATAATCGCCTCAGCCAACAATTCACAAAAAACTTTCTGATCAAATTGTTGGACCTCGTTACTAGTTGGTGGAACAATCTTCTTTTTTAATTGTTCACATACTTCAATATGTCTCTTAGCATTAGAAGTACCATTCCTAGCTTCAGCCTGATATACAACATCTTTACAATGACAACAAATAGCGAACAATTTACCTTATGCATCTTTATAGAACTTATACTTCTTCCAAACCGCAGAATTTTGTTTTCTCTTACCGAACATATCCTCAAATAGAATCGAAAATAATTGTTGCTTAGTCATTGGATGTACCATAGGCTGGTCAACCTCTTGTGGAGGCACCTCATCATTTGGCGTAATAGGTTCAGACATGATGAAATTTGGCAAAACAAAAGGCGTAGATGTTTCTGATTGTGGTCCCCTTAGTTGCAAAGTGCTCTTAGAATCTTGATGTGAAGCAACTGAAATATGGATCATTAAGGCAAGTGTTAATCATAATATTACCACCTAAATTGACATTTATAGCCAAGTATATATAATGACTAATGATATAGACCACCTACCATTTTCGTAGACATCCATTGAAAATGCCCACAAAACCTGTTCATTGTAAAAAAAACAATGATAAGTTTCTACACTTAAAAAAACCTATGAAGCATTAAAAAACCATTTTGTAACTAATCAACATAACTTGAGTAGTTCATATCGATTTACACAAATTATAACTAGACTTGGATCAAAATCCTTTCAATATGAGAAAGTGATAAGAAAGATACAGAAGAAACATCACAATCATTTTTTTTTTACTTTCAAAAAACATGGAATCCGATTGAACTCAGCTAGCAACCCAGCGAAAACATGTAAGTCAGAGAACTTAGTTTATTATAAATATAATATTTAAATAATTATAAAATCTGCACTTATAAAACATTAAAACCTTATTTCTATAATTTAACCAACTTTATCTCGACAGTTGAGTCCTTTTTAAAGGAACAGTACAAGAATCATGAAACCATAATATGTATCTAATTAAATCAAAGTACGTGATTAGAAGGTTCATTGCATCAAAATTTACATAAAATTTAAACTGATAAAAAGAAGTACAGGAATATTAAAATAACAAGAATAAAATTGATTAATAGTCCTTTGTGAATCTGGAATGAAGCGTTGCTTCCCCGAAAGAGAAACACATAATATATATCTTTATCTTTTAACTTATTAACAATTAAATATATATATATATATATAGAGAGAGAGAGAGAGTCAAGATCCGATGAGAACCTATAGTATAATGAGAACTGTGAGAACTTCTCCTAACCATTAGATCTTAAAAGATCTAACGACATACATTAATTGAAATTCATCCCCACTCTTACGCAAATCATTTGACTCATATTCTTTACCAAAAGTAGAACTTGTCACGTTGCTCCTTCCCTTCCTCCACTCAACTTCATTCAAACAAATAAAAGTCATGAAATCAATTCTCCAATTTCACAAATGAAATTCAATTCTTTAGTGCAAACAACAACTAAATCAATTCTCCAATTTCACAAATAAAATTCAATTCTTCGGTGGAGACAACAACTACTCCGTATAATTTCAAACGGAATCGGCCCAGAAAACCGTTTTCTGTTTTCCAACCAACATTAATTTCTGAATACCCAAAAAATTTCCAATTAACAAGAGGACCCGAAAGCTGGTTATTCTACAGCAAAATCTAACCCAAGTTAACGGAACCGACCCCTTATATATATTCGGAAACCCACCCGTAAGTAAATTATTCTGGAGTTCAACTTGGTTAGTTTGGGAAACCCGAATAGCCAACTCAGGAATCAACCCGTTTAGGAAATTTCCCCCCATTCGGATCCTCGTTAAACTCTGACACTTCCCCAAACTGTCAGGAATCTGACCGAATAAGAAATTACTGGATGGGTGGAATTTCTGGGTTTACTGGGCAAGTCTTCAATTTTTGGGTTTACTGGATTGTTGTTGTTGTTGTTGTTGATGATGATGAGGATGAGGATGACTGATTTGTTTGGTTTTACCGTAGTTAGGTGGTAAAACGAGGGGTAGATTAATACAGGGTATTCTCGTTATTACAGAATGTATTCACTTAAAATTCAAAAAGGGTACAACAAAATGGGTACGCTAAAATTGAGAAGGGGTACACCAAAATTAAAAAATGTACGCTAAAATTCAAAAGTGTGGGTACGCTAAAATTGATTTGAAAAAGGGTACGTTAAAATAGAAAAACGGTATGCTAAAATTGAAATTGAAAAAAGTACGCTAAAAGTGAAAAAGGGTACGCTAAAATTTGAAAAGGGTACGCTAAAATTGAAATTGAAAAGGGGTACGCTGAAGTTTAAAAAGGGTACGCAAAAATTGAAAAAGGGTACGATAAATTTAAGAAAGGGTACGCTAAAATTGAAAGGGGATACACCATAATTAAAAGAGGGTACGACAATGGTATGCTAAAATTCAAAAATGGTACGCTAAAATTGAAAAAGAAAATTAAATCGAGTAGGGCTTGAAGAAGAAGTGTTGTATTCCATATAAAATCCGTACAAAAGAAAATTAAAGAACAATATTTTAGGTGAACTCCTAAGTCAATGAGGAAATTTGGAAAAAAAAAACGATAGCTGGGATTATTGCAATTATATTTGCCGACGATAATATTGTTACTATTGTAATGAAATAATGAATTTAATCCAATAAGTTAACTCATAAAATTATTAATTTAAAAATAAAAATAAAAGTTACTTAGGTTACTGAGGTCCCAATTGTGATGAATTGATGGATTGAAGAAAAGTCGATTGAAAAATTGATGGATTGAAAATTGGATTCAATGGTCGATTGAAGAATTATGGATTAAAGGATTACGGGTCGAAGAATTTTGTAGAAGGAGAAGGAGTTACGACCTTACGGGTTGGAGGCTCAAGCAATTGTGATTAATTGATGGGATTAAAGAATTTTGAAGGATCCAACGAATGAGATTGAACACTATGATCTAATGGCTCGTATTATAGTTCTCATGGTTTTCATTTAAGGAGTGGTTCTCACATGAACCTAAATATATATATATATATATATATATATATATATATATATATATATATATATATATATATATATATATATAGAAAAGGGATCAAGGGAGTTTGGTGAAAAATGGGAAGTTGGGAAGTTGTGTTTATGGCCCTTGATTTGGGTTGGATGGATGGCCTGGATTAATAAAAAAAAAAAAAGGGAGAGGAGATACTTGGATTGACTAGTAGCAGGCAGCAGCAGACAGGAGCAAAGCAACAGCATCGCACTTTCTCTCAATCTTTCATCATTTCCATCACCAAAATTCACTTTCCTTCTCTCAGTTGCTCACCATTTCGCAGCGCAATCTCTCCCAATCTTTCATAATTTCCATCACCAAAATTCACTCTCTCACTAAAATTCAAAAATTCATCCCATTGCTCACCATTTCATTTCACTAAAATTCAAAATTCATCCTAAATCAATATTCATCTCCACTATCATGCAAAATAACTAAACCCTCTACATCTCCATGCTCCAATGGTGCTGTTCCTTGAAGATTCGTATGTGCTCGAAAATGTCCAGTCAAAAATTTCTGTTCAACATGCAGGAGGTAAGATGAGTACATACATATATATTTGGTATCTTGCATTTGGAATTCCATTTTTTTGTTTGGTTTGTTAATTTGAAAAGTTATACAGTTGTAATGTCACAATCACACTCTATATGATGGACAGTCACACAGTTATAACGTGGTAGTCACACTTAATATGATAGGCAGTCACACGTTGTATTATGTTATAACGTGGGTGTGACAGTCACACTTAATATGATAGACAGTCACACTTAATATGAGAGACAGTCACACTTAATATGATAGACAGTCACACTGTAGTCTACAACTTTTCTGCTGTAGATGTAGTTGTATTATGTGAAGTTGCAGTTTTATTATTACAAATATTGGTGCTGGTAAGACTGATATATTTATTACGTTATATTCATTATCCACAAGTTCCATCATTGTTATGTTTATTATTGTTATTTTTTTTTTGTCGATTATTGTATATTGGTTTGTAGTTGTACTTATAGTTCTTATGTGTTGTGGGTATTAATCAAGCCAAATTATTATTGCGTTGGTTCCATGTAGTTGTAGTTTTCTGTTGTAGGTGTAGTTTTATTACGTTGAAGTTCCTTTATTCAAAGTATTTATGTTGGTTTCTTTATATTTATTATTGTTGGTATTTTGTATGGTTGTTATACTTATGATTGTTATATTTATCATGCTGTTATATGTAATATAGTGGTGTAAAATCATGCTGTTATATGAGCAAAGCCACAGTCGCTGCTGAGAAAGGTCACATTTCATTAAGGTTAGAGATGAATGCGTGCGTTGCAAGATTGATAGTGTGTAATATAGGATTTCTTTTTATCGACAGTAGTTTAACCCATGCAACTTATATCACGTGATTGTACACCTCAATATGAGTGAGTATGCAACTCATAGCATGTGATTGTACACATCAACATGTGTGACTGTGCCAAGTGAACTTTGTGATTATTTCTAACTATTTCTAACTAGTTTTTAGTGTGTAATATATTGTTCCAACCACTAATAGTGTTTTTTGTTTTTATTGTTCCAGCCTATATGCCAGTTGAAGACATAGTGACTGTGCCTTACGTAAGGCAGAAGTTCACGGACATCGACGGAGCATTCTTGTTTTATCAATCTTACGCATCTTCCTTTGGTTTCGAGGCAAAGAGGTACACGACAACTAGATCTTTTGATGGTTCGATCAAGAAGAAATTGTTGGCTTGTAACAAGGAGGGCAAAACAGCTAGCCAGAGCATGGTGAAGTTGTCGAGCACGGGAGAGAAGGAGGGGCAGGAGTATGTGGGATCGTATGAACCCAAAAGGAATACGAAGGCAACGAGGACGCAATGTGGAGCAAGACTTAGGCTCTGTGCAATGATCGGGGGGTTTTATATTGAAGAGTTCATTGAGGAACACAACCACGATCTTGTGATGGTTAAAGACAGAGAGTTTCAAAAGTCATCTCGAAATCTATCAAGATATCACAAGGAGATGATCGTTTGCAACTCGAGGGTGCGTAATGTCTGTTAATAATGTTGTTAGTGTATGGGTGACCGCTAACTGTGCGCGACTAATGCAGTTTCAATTTTGTGTGTGCAGCTGAAGATCGGGGCGACTCGGACATACAAGATGTGCAAGGAGTTGTCGGGCGGATATCAGAACATCGGAGCATCGTTGGTTGATTTCAAGAACTGGGGGAGGGACGTCAAGTGCTTCGTCTACGAGCAGGATGGTCAATTGTTCATAGACCGGTTCAAGAGTTTGAGGGACAGTCAGGAGGATTTTTACTTTGAGTACGATGTGGATGCAGACGGAAGTTTACGCAGGGTCATTTGGGCGGATGATGCAGCTCGAAGGAACTACGCGGCATTCGGGGATGCAGTTTCGTTCGACCCAACGTACGGAACCAACGTGTATTCTATGGTGTTCACACCGTTCAATGGCATGGACAACCACAAACGGTATGTCACGTTCTGTGGGGCGTTGCTATTAAAGGAGGACTACGAGTCATTTATATGGGTCCTCTCCCGGTTTCTGGAAGCCATGGGCGGGAAGGAACCGTGTTATATCATTACAGACCAGGATCCCGGTATTTTAAAAGTCGTCCCAGAAATATTCAAAGCAGCGCACCAACGGTGCTGCACGTGGCACATCATGAACAAGGTTCCAACAAAGTACGGCAGATCAAGAGAGGAGGCCTCGGAATTCGTAAAAGCACTCAATGCAATTATATGGGATGATGACATTGAGGCGTCGGAGTTCGATGACAGCTGGGGGCGGATTATGATCGACCATGATGCTGTTGGGATCGAATGGTTCGAAAATATGTTCGAAGACAGGAGCAAATGGGTTGCCGCGCATTGTAGAGAGGTGAGGATGTCCGAAATTATGAGGACAACGCAGAGGTCGGAGAGTGAGAACAGTTTCTTCAAAAAGTTTGAAGACAACAGAGGTACGTTGGTCCAGTTTTGGATGCGTTTTGAAAGTGCGATGGACCAACAGAGGCACATGTAGAAGAGGCTAGATAACGATAACCGGGAGACATTCCCCAAAACTGGAACGATGAATCCGATGGAGACCCACGCGGCAAGGGTATAAACGCACGTGCCTTTTGCACACTTTCAGGAAGAGGACAAGTTTTCGCTGTACACGTGCAGCGTTCGTGGGTATCAGGAGAAGGACGGGATCGAAGCGACAACAGTTCTGGACTCCATCCGGGACCGCAACTACATTGTTGAATACAATCCAGGTATTGGCATAGAAAGTCACTGTCCATGTTGTGTAGCCACAGTCACAACGCGGTGAGTGTGAATGCACAACGTAACGAGTTTTAATCCATAATTCATTGAATGTGACTATACACAATAAAGGGTGCAACTCTGGAATGCGGTGCGTGTGATTGTAGAACGCAATTCGTTTGATTCTGCGACGTAAGGACTGTGACTATGCAGCATAATGGGTGTGACTATACCTTGTAAAGGTTGTGATTATATCTTTAGAAAGTCACATCCTGTACGTTGCGTAGCCACTGTCCGTACAGTCAGGAGTCGCACTCTTTATATGTTTTTTAATGCACTCGCAGGTACCTGTGAGGTCAACTGTACTTGCTGGAAGTTCGGTCGGTATGGAATTCTTTGCAGGCACGTCATTTGGATATACTCTTCGAAAGGACGGGAGACGATCCCGGAATGGTACGTGGCATGTAGATGGACAAAGGATGCTCTACGTAATGTTAATGCGTGTCCCCTGTCAGAGAGTCGCCTACGCGATGAGAAGGCTGTTACAGTCACGAGGCTGTTTTCGGAGTTCTATGAGACCTTCAGTCATGTCAGCAAAATGGGTAAGGAAGACGTTAGTAATTTAGCTGACGTCATTCGCGACTTCAGGTCCGATATTGCCTCTGCTGGCCCTTGTAGCAAGACGCAAGAATTAGAGGAGATCCTCGGTTGTACGAGCGCAATTGAAATAACCATATTGCCCCCGAAGAAAGTTAAGAACAAGGGCAGTGGGAAGCGGATGCTTTCTTCTAAGGCGAAGGCTGCTGCAATTGCCGCCAAGCCTAAACGGCTGTGTAAGAACTGCAAGAGGATGGGGCACCATGACAAGAGGAACTGCCCCAACCCATTTGCTGAGTACCCACCTGTTGATGTTGAGGAGGAGGAGGACCCGGCAGGGATTGCCGAGGAGGATTGTTCATGAATATCATCTGTTACTTAGGAACATTCTTTTTGGAAACACAAAGGTTGTCGACGTTTGAAATGGTCAAGGTCCGTGACATTGTTTTCGTATATTGCGGACCTCAATCATTTCTAATATGGTGTAAGTCGTAGATCATGGGGGCGATTTCCTTTTTTATGAAACATAAAGACTTGTCGACGTTTGAAATGGTCAAGGTCCGTGATATTGTATACGTCTATTGCGGACCTTAATTATTTCTAATATGGCGTAGTCGTAAAGCGTGGGGGTCCGTAAAATTGTTTTTGTTTTTTTGACTGTAAGAATACATTGAAATAGCAGTCGTTTTTATTCTGGAATGCATCATCATTGGCTACAAATACAGCTGTACAGGAACATTATGCCCTTAATATTTGGGGGACACGAAACAAGTGAGTGTGATTGTGCAACGTAATGAGTGCAACTTTACAGTAGGCAGTGTGTGATTGTAGAACAAGAGGTGGAGTGTGGTTACACTAATTGTGGAAGTGTGATTGTACAAGATAATGACTGTGATTCTTCAATACACTGACTGTGATTCTACAAAATGAAGTGTAGAAACCTAAACTGGTTTTATGACATGATGACTGTGATTCTACACCATGTTTAGTGCGACTATCAAACTTGTTGAGTGTGACTATACACCATGTGTCTGTACATTAGAAAAATAGCGATGGAAATAGAGAAATAGCGCAATAGCGATGGAAATATTTGTACATTAGAAAAAGTCCATCTCTTACACAACATATAATACTTGCATACAATTTAACGCGAAAAACATCCATTGCATACCATTAAACGCTACACTTTAACATTCATTAAAACTTTAAACACATAAAAACGACCATTACTAAACGCTACATCTTAATCCATACATACTTAACCTCCGTACTTTTTAAGCATCTTCTTCAAGTTGGCCAAGTCACGCTGGAACCCTTTCCTTGTGCGGAAACAGTCCATAGACCTCTTCATCAAGAACTTGATGTAGTTGTCCAGTTTGGCCTCTGCATGTGTATTGCCAATGGACGACACGAAGTTCCTCGCGTCAATTGCAGTTGCGACCAGCTGCATGGCTCTTAATTCATTGGACATAGTGGTATCCAATAAACCATCGTACTCCTCGATCAAACTTCTGATCTCTTCTATTTTGCTGGCCATTTTTTTCTAAGGTTAAAGTGGTGGAGTTGTATATAGGGGCTGGTAAAAGTGGTGAAGTTGAAGTGGTTAAGGTGTTAAAAATGGCGTTGGTATTTAAAGAGGAGGAGGCAGTAAATAGGTGGTTAAAAATTCATGGGTTAGGCAGTAAAGGGGGGTGAAAATTTAATGGGTTAGGTGGGGGACTTATCCTCACAAATTAATTAGGGTTAGGAGATTGAGGCGGGTGTTTGTGTTTCTCAATGTTTCATTGAGACTCACAAACATCCCTTCACAGTCACATCGGGTTTTTTTTAAACATAAAGATTGTTGACGTTTGAAATGGTCAAGGTGCGTGATATTCGTTACATCTTTTGTGGATCTTAATTATTTCTAATATGGCATAGTCGTAAAACATGGGGGTCCGTAAAATTGTTTTTGTTTTTTTTACTGTAAGAATACATTGAAATAGCAGTCGTTTTTATTCTGGAATGCATCATCTTTAAACGCTACAAACATTATTAACTTAATATTTGGTTGACACAAAACAAGTGAGTGTGATTGTGCAATGCAATGAATGTGACTTTACAGTAGGCAGGGTGTGACTCTACAACAAGAGGTGGAGTGTGGTTACACTAATTGTAGGAGCGTGATTGTACATGATAATGACTGTGATTATACAATACACTGACTGTGATTCTACAAAATGAAGCGTATAAACCTAAACTGGTTTTATGACATGATGACTGTGATTATGCACCATGTTGAGTGTGACTATAAAACTTGTCGAGTGTGACTGTACACCATGTGTCCATAAAAATAGAGAAATAGCGAAACAACGATAGAGAAATAGCAAAAAAATAGAAAAAGTCACATTCTGAAACATAAAAATATTCTTGAAACGTAAAAACATTCTACGAACACAGTACTTGAAACATAAAAACATTCCACGACATAATGCGGGAAACATGCTACATTTTATATCTTAAAACAAATTAAAACATCCATTACTTGAAACATGCTACATCCATTACACGCATCATTTACGCTACATGCATAATTAACCCCCTTTTTTTGAAGCATCTTCTTCAAGTTGGCCAAATCACACTGCAACGCTTTCTTAGTGCGGAAACATCCAATACACTTTTTCATCAAGAATTCGATGTAGTCGTCCAGTTCGGTCTCCTTTTCTGTATTGCCAATGGATGCCATATAGGTCCTCGCGTCTATGGCAGGAGCGACTAGCTGCATGGCTGATAATTCATTGGATCTAGTGGTATTCAACAAACCATCGTACTCCTCGATCAATTTTCTAATTTCTTCTATTTTGCTTGCCTTTTTTGTTAGGTTTAAAGAGGTAAAGTTGGAAGTAGTTGGGGTAAAAATGGCATTGGTATTTGAAGGGGGAGGCAGTAAAGGGGGTAATAAATATTAATTGAGTTAGGTGGGGGTCCTATCCTTCTAAAGTAATTAGGGTTAGCAGAGTGAGGTGATTGTTTGTGTTCTCAATGTGCATTGAGACTCACAAACATCACTTCGCAGTCGCACTCACAAACATCACTCAATGTACAGTTTATATTTTGTCGACATCGTTTTCGAACCATCGTTTTCTTATTGGGGAAATAATCTGATTTTACGGTGTGTGTATTGTTTTTTTGGTGTCTTCTGTAAATACGGGAACCATCGGTTTTTTTTAAAGGTGAAATAAGGTGAAATAAACTGAAAGTAAATGGATGGACATATATGCAGGGGTAGTTAGTATAATTAATTAGTGATTTTGAGGTCATCTGTCATGACTCTGCAGGAGTTTGACTGTGACTGTGAGTCAGAAGTTGCGTGACTGTATCACGTCGCACATGCGACCCTGATACTGAGTTGTCATTCATCTGATACTCAAAAGATACTCCAACATGAGATTTTTTCTATATTCACAAAAAAGTGTTTGTACTTCACTACACATTCATGCCTTACGGTTCGCTGAGGTCTTTCGTTCCACGAGTCTCTCCATCTTACGTTTGTCATCGAGTTTGCTCCATATGATCGGCGCGGTTGCTATGAAAGCGCGAATTTTCGGCAACACGTCCCCGCGAGCTTCATTCATGTCAGCAAGTACGAGACTTGCTGCCACCTCGAACGACAAGTAACGCCTCCCGACCTTTGACCCAATATCAGTGTGGGTGAACGGCGCACCGTCGTACAGGCACATGTGCATCAAGCAGAAAATGCCGGACTCCGCATCGTTCTTCCGGACGCTCTGCCATTCCAATTTTACTTGGTGATGCTCAAAATTCGCCAGGTGACTGCTCTTAATCAGCCCCTTCTCGTCCATGTAGACCCTCAATGCTTGCATCTGTTGCAGTATTAGGTAATAGTAAACATCAGCACTTAAGCAGTAGAATATTTTTGACGTGGTGAAATAAAGAATATGCGTGCAACTTACTATCTTGTTGGACACCCGGAACATATGTGACCCTGGGGCGTGTGTCTGGTGATCGAGGATATCAACTGTTCTTTGTCTAAAGTTGACGCACACGCACGCGTAGTGCCCCATAGTATGCACCGGGAAAAACAACAGTTCGACGTTAAAGTCGAATGTCCCAGCGCAGTCTTGTATGAATCTGTCCCACGCTTCGTATAGATCGTCAGTGTCTTCGTCCGCAGGGGTACTTGAGTCGGGTCGTTCTAGTATACGGGTCAGTGAGTCCTAACGGATGGCGAATATTAGTTGTCATCAGTGACAGGATGCGAGAATGGAATATATCATGTGCGTGGCTGCACATCGCAAAGTGTGTGATTGTACAGACTAAGCCGCGTGACTTTGCAGCGTGCAGAGTGTGACTATACATGATAGTGTGATTGCAAATTCTAGGATGTCTGACTATATCATGTGCGTGGCTGTACAACTTATATCACCTGATTGTGCACCTTAACAAGAGTGACTCTGCAAAGTGATGTCTGACTATTACACAGACTTTACACCCGTTCAGTTAATGTGAATGGGGGTCATTTGTACTATTTAATGCCTGACTATGCAACTTATAGCATGTGATTGTACAGACTAAGCTGCGTGACTTTGCAGCGTGCAGAGTGTGACTATACATGACAGTGTGATTGTGCACCTCAACAAGAGTGATTGTACACATCAACATGTGTGACTGTGCAACGTATATCACGTGATTGTACACCTTAATATGTGTGACTATGCAACTCATAGCATGTGATTGTACACGTCAACATGTGTGACTGTGCTAAGTGAACTTTGTGATTATTTCTAACTATTACATGGACTTTACAGCTTTTCAGTTAATGTGAATGGGGATCATTTGTACTATTTAATGTGATAGGTAGGAGGTTATGGGGGCATACCATGTGTTGAATTCCAAACCACGCCATCGTTGAGTCAGTGGGGGAGGATAACGCACGCCGGTTGTCGTCTGATTTGCACCAGTTCATGAGGTGCGACCAACACTCCAGCACAGCGGCGCTCATGCCACCGCCGGAGAAGAGCGTTTGAATGTCACGCCTCTCCAGCTACCGCACGAGGGCCGTAGGACCCCAATCATTCACTGCGGATTTGTTGACACCGGTTAGTAGGTGTAATATGCAACACGCATCAGGAACAAAAGACAGTTACTTAATTTTCGTCGTACCCATTATCGTCGAGGAAGCAGTAGTCGGCGGTGTGTTTTCGCAGGCTGAGCATCCCACTCGTCAGCGGTCGGTGTAGGCGAAACAAGACCGACATGACAATGGCGTCCGGGTCAAGTTCACCTTGGTTCAAGGAGCAACCCAACCCATCTCCACAGCCCCGTATCCGAGACTTAATCGCCGACTGTTTTTCTTCTGGGACTGATTTGGAGGTGGGTTCAGGTGTTTTCGGTGATTTGCTCTAACACTTCTTGGTGGTTGCCTTCACAGGAGTGGTTTCAAATGTACGGGCAGATTCCAACGATTCCTTGTATGTTTCGAATTCAATCACTTTCTGCAAAACAGCGTTCCTTATCTTGTTCGCGTCGCTCAGTATAAGGGTCGCCGTGATCTCCGCCCTGCACATATTCATGGCCGCCATTGTCCCCAAGGAGCAGTTGAACGGGGACCCGGTGTACAACATCATGTGCATCATCAGGTACACTCCACAGTCATTGGCGGAGTACCCCACTCCCTGCCATGATAAGGGAACGTTTACCGATTTAAACGCACGGACCTTCTTACCTTTCTCCACCCCTCGTTGTACCATGAACTCCCCCATCTTATCAGCCTGCAAAACAAGTTCAAACAGGATCAGTTGTTGAACACATTCGCGGTCACATAATTGATTTAATATTAAATTAATAGGGCGTGACCGCTGTCCGAGCAATGCCATAGTAAGGCAACTTTGTAAAATCTTTATCGTACAATCGGTTGTCGAGGTACTCTATTTGCTCAGAATTGAAGTTGATGCAGGCGCAACTGTAGTGACCCTCGTCACCCGTCAAGGTTGAGACGAACACCTGCAAACAATGCGTCAGGATTATGGGCTGATAACAACTACGAATAGACAGTATGTCCAGGATAATACCATGTCCGAGTCCAAAGCAAAGTCGGAGAAACTATTTTTTATCCACTCGCCCCACACGTAAAATATTTCTTTGTCATATTTATTGCCTTTGCCTCCTTCCTTCCACAATGCCAACACTGGGGCCTGCTCACATGCATTGATGGTAATATATGTAGTCAGTGTGTGTTTGACATGAGTGTGACTGTACAGCGTAAAATGTGTGACTATACAGCTTGTAGCGTGTGACTGTGCAGTTTATAGTGGTGACTGGACAACACAATGTGTGTGACTATAGAGGTAACGGTGTGTGACTATACAGCCAATTGTCTGCGATTATATACCTAATTTGGGGGTTGAACGTACCGTATGTCCAAGAGAGAAGTAACATCTACTGGTTACTCTTGATGCTTTTTTGTCGTGCACCAGCTGGTTCAGCAGCCTACACCAGCATTCAATGACGTTATTCATCACCTCCAGGCCAGGCTCGAGCGTCTGCATGTCGCCCCTCGCAATATAGTCGTAAGCTGTGAACTCGACCAGCATTTCGCTGCAGACCAAACGAAGTCCCGATTAGCACATGCATTTTTAAAAACGACATGAGCAGGACAATAAGTACGTACCCTGACGGACGTGGCGTTGCCCGGTCGAACACGTAGTTGATTACATCTTTCTGTACGCTGAGGATATCCCAGAAGATGACGATATTGGAGCACATGAATCCAGAGATTACAAGCTGCCCCCTCATTATTCTTCCACAGTCCAACGTGCAGCCCAAATTGTCTGGAATCGTGTCCATGCACTCAAATGCCACATCGGAGTGGAAGTTGTACCGATGATGTTTAGCCTCCGGGTGCGTCCTGGTCACTGAACTCTCACCTGTCTGTTGAGTATAGGTCGTGACGATTTCTGCCGGCGCGGGCGTGGTGGCAACAGCGTCCGCTACAGCCCAGCCTGCTTTGTGCAGTTCCCTCTCAAGAGTAGAACTGACTGTCGCATCGGGCAGAGCCGGTATTACATCTAAAGCCGACCGTGCGTCAGTTGTCCCTCACCCTGCTTGCCGTAGAGCCACCACTACGGTCGGGCTCATGTCGACCGAACCCTGCACATCGGAGTCTTGGTTGATTTCTACAGCGGCATCATTCTCTTCAACTTCCCCCTCACAGAAACCTGGTGTCACGATGCCACCATCAAAAGTGCCCTCATCATCGCAACCCTCTGTTCCATCACCATCTCCCACGTAGAAACCTGATTTCTCAATATCTTCATCCGCGTATCCAGAATCACGCAAGTCTTGCACAATTTGGCGTACCAGACCGCAGGCTTCAGCATCGCGCTGCTCCTCGCCCTCAACGACGGGGGCGTTCTGGGTAGTCTGCTTCAACTGGTCGGCCAACGAAACAACTTCATCGATATACCGGAGGACAGATGGATCTTCCCAGAATTGTTGGGAGGACGGGTCCTGACTTGGAACTGCATTGTTCCTCGTCGATATTTCTCTTACTTTGGAGGCAGCCTGCTCACAGAAACCGCAAAAGGCTAGCGCACACCTTCGAAAATCCATGAAAAACCGCCGGTCGTCCTATAATTCAGTTGAAGTCAAATCATTAGTGTGAAGCTCAGTGGTGTTGATGCTGGCAGTGTGAGTATGACTAAGCATCTAAGTGTGTGACTGTAAGGAATAAGTGCGTGACTGTAAGGAATAAAGTGTGTGACTATACAGTTTATAGCGTGTGACTATGCAGGTTATAGTACTGACTGGACAACATAATGCGTGTGTCTATACAAGTAATAGTGTGTGACTATACAGTTAATAGTATGTGACTATACATCAGGATGAGTGTGATCATAACGACCGTGACTACTGAATCTCAACTGTATTATAAACACAGTGTTATGAATCGTATATGCTTTTATAAATATAGGTAAGGCTTTCAGATTAAATCGTTTCACGAACAATTAATTGAAAATCTATAGAGTGGCTGGGAGATCACTTACGTCAACCGCGCTGTCTTCCGATTGATCGTCTCTCTCCACCCCTGTCGTTATTCTTTTGGGACTAGAGTGCTGGTTGTCAGAGGGCATCGTTATAGCGGGGGTGCCCTCGCTGCCTGTTTTCCCACATGTACGTGGGTACGACACCTTCGAACGCAGCTGATTTCCCTGTGACCCTGTCTCCAGTTCCCCAGCAAGACGCTCGCATATTCTCTGTGCATCCCAATGTGCGATAAATGGTATGTCGCATCTGCAAGTCTCGCTACGGAAATCGTAGCCCTGGAAGTACGCAATCATTAGAATGGGGATGCACCCCCGGAGGTAGTTGAGGACTTTGTTGGGGTCACGCGTCCCCTTACCCGCGCGCACCAGATCCTGCAGGACAAAGCTACACCAGTCCTGTTCCCGAATCAAGTCCACGTCATCCACTGCGGCCAGCAGGCTCAGGTCCAGTGAGTTGTTCGTAGTAGGCGCGAGGAATGATGACAACGCGAACAACACGAACTTGCGGACAAAGTCGTCGTCAGCAGCCTTGGTTGCCATTAACTTTTTGTGCACCCTCCCTAATGATATTGGCCCGCTGCTGTCAACCACATCGAACCTCTTCCTCCAGGTACTCTTTAACCTGATCACGTCAGGTGAGTCTACCCCTTTCTTATTTTGTGCTGGGATTAATTTCACCGGATGAGGGCTTAAAGGTAGCTGGAGGCAATCGTGGACGTCGTACTTTGACGTCATGAATGCCTCCCGGCGTGAGGCACGGAAAATATGGGACCCGTCAGAAAATGCACGTAGGAACATAAGCGCATGGTCAATGGGGACCGATTCGATCCTCAGCTCCAATAGCCCGCCGAAGCCAACAGCACGCACCCTCTCTTTCTGATCATTCGATAATTGCGCAATTAGCTGGTGCAACCGCCTGGGCCTACAGTGAATATCTGGCTGACCTCCAGGTTCTCTCTTTCCTGCTAGCCGACCCTGTCGTCGGTCCCCTCCCCTCTCTTCCTGAGACACGCGCACGACAGTGGGGTCGGTCGGTATATCCCTCATCTTTTTTTTGGCCTGATTTCCTCATCATTTTCTGTCTCACCCACATCCAAATCGGCGACCGGTGTATCAAAAGTCACCCTCTTTTTTTCTTTCGCCTGCCTTTGTCATCAACATCTGTCCCCCCCACATCCGTCTCGGCAACGATGTGGACCCCCGATGTATCTTCAACAGTCTTCTTCTTCTTCTTCTTCTTCTTACCCAATTTTTGGTTCACAACCACTCTATCATCAATTACATGTTCGCGGACCGATGTCTCTGCCACGGCCTTCTTCTTCGCACCAGACTTTCTGCTGCAATAACAACATGCATAATGAGTGTGATTATAGAACTGAGTATACGGCTTCACCAGTGTGACTCTACAGTAAAATAACAGTGACTCTGCAACATAACGAATGTGACTATACTGCCTCAAACGGGTGACTATACAACAAACACTGCATGACTATACAATATAAAGCGTGTGACTTTGCATCCTAACTAGTGCGACTGTGTAGCTTTAAAGGTGTGATTGTACATCATTCTGTGACTTCACAACAAAATATAATGAGTGCGACTATGTATCTTCAAACGGATGACTGTATAACCAACTCTGTATGACTATTCAAATGTTAAATTTTTATCTTCCCAAACACCAATTCCGTGACTTTACAACAAAACCCGCATTAGTTATATAATGTGACTATGCAATATAAAGTGTGTGACTTTGCAACATAACTACTGCCACTGTGTGGCTTCAAAGGTGTGATTGTACATCATTTTGTGACTTCACAACAGAGTATAACGAGTGCGACTGTGTATCTTCAAATAGGTGACTGTATAACCAACTCTGTATGACTGTATAAACAACTCTGTATGACTATTCAAATGTTAAATTTTTATCTTCCCAATGACGATTATGGGAACTCGATTGCACATGCATAATTACAATGACGATTATGGGAACTTCAACATGAACTTCAACAAAGAAAAAAAACTTCATCTTTGACTCTATAACTACAACCACTGTACAACTACAACAACTTCAACTCAAAATTAGGATTATCGGGTTGGAAAAATGCTCTTTTACCACTTTTTATGGTTCATGCATGACCGGAGTTCATGAAAAAGGGAATACAAAAGCATCATTCAAAAGGAATTCAAAAGGGTTGAACAAAAAGAAAAAACGGAGGTCAAAAATGGATCATTCAACATACCTTTGTAGCACCACCGGAATTTTAGGCATTATCGGAGATAGAGAAGCTGCGGAGATGGAGATGGGTTTTTTTTAGAGAGAGGAAGAGAGTGGTGAGTGATTGGCCGGTGAAATGAATTCAAAAGGGGTGAATGGGGAAGTGTAAAGGGGTTTGGGCGGGAGTATAGAGAGGAGGGTATTGATTAGTGATGGGTGTAGGGTGAGGAGGCTATTGATTAGTGATGGGATTGATGGCTGATGGCTTGTCAGTCCCGCAGCTCCCCCCCCCCCCCCCCCCCCCCTTCTTTTTATATATGTATGATAGAACCTCATCCATCCACCGTCCATATTAAGATGAATGGATGGAGGGAATCAACACTAAGCAACTCTTGGAGAGTTGCTAACTTCCTTGATCCCCCCCCTCCTCTATATATATATATATATATATATATATATATATATATATATATATATATATATATATATATATATATATACACACACACACATATACATATACACACCAGAATGGCTATATATCTCTATATTTTATTTCCAAATATTTAATTCTAGTGAAACAAGAATAGAAGAATGAACAAAAAAACTAATCAAAGTTGAACCTTACTTGGTAGATCTGGCGAAAATAGATCTGGCGAGAATGAGGAAGTAATCCAACCTTACATCGCTACGGACTCAAGGCTTCAATTTCAATTTTTTTTCTATGGACCCAATTACTCAAACAGTGCGGCTAGATGATAAGCCTTACTTAGGTTTTTGTGTTTTATAATTTTGTATCACACCACTTTTGTTTAGGTTTGGTGTTTTAATTTGGTTGCTCCGATAATTACTGACTTTGAGTTTTGACACAATCTTACGTAAAAATGTTGTACACTACGTAATACGGAGTATATTTATCGAGTATGGCGAAGTAAAATACAATTATTTGTCCTATATTTCGTGAAAAGAAGACTTCTACGGAGAAATTTATAATACTAGTAACATGTGTTATCCTAGTCACATAATCCGTACTTCGTAATCGTGAATGAAAATTAGTTGAAACTTGAAAGTATATTTACGTATTTTATATACTGTAGGAACAATGTTGAATCTTAATATTAATATATATTTGAGAGAATATTAAATAATCAAGTGGGAAGATCTTAGAAAGTTAGATAAAGTAATACTCCGAATAATAGACTCAATGGCTATCAGAAAAGTTAAATATCTTTATATTTTAAAGCAGAAATTTTTCTACTTCCCACATTCACCCACGTAAGCATGTGACATGGACCGTGATGTGGCGCTAATGTGGCACTTACGTGGCACCCGTTATTTAATTTAATTCATTTGTTTTTAAACGAAGAAATTAACCGCCGTAGTTAATGATACTTCATCATAAATTAAACTGTCAAATTATAACTCCCTTCTCTCCCATTTACATAAACCGTCATTAACTCCCTCTCCCTCTTCTCTAAAAAAAAATTTCCTCTCCCTCTCACTCTCACCGTCATTAACTTCCTCTCCCTCTCCCTCTCCCTCTCCCATTTACATAAACCATCTAATTCACATGACGAAACCCGTTTCACCTAAAAATATGACAAAAACCGTCTTATCTTCTTCCCATCCTCATCCCACCGTGATGCTCGATTATTACCGAACGGTTTCTTTCCACCACTGAAACATTCCGCCTCACAACACTCTTCGCTCTCTTCAATTTGTGCATCGTTTACGAATCATAGGTATGTTTTTCATGTCTTACTTATATGCTATTATTTGTTTTTAATCTTTTGATTGCTAAAGTTGTGGTTATACATTTAATTGGTTGTACGTACTCCGTAGTTATTAACGTTGGAAGCATCAATGATCATTAAGCAACTATGACATACTTTATTCATCATCAACGCCTCCTTCAATCTTCATCTTCTTAAACCCTTTGTTTAATCATATCTCTCCTCTTTGTTAATCCATTCTTCAGGTAATTTTCATGGTTTTTTCTTTTTTTACCATAAAGTTTCAATCTTTATGTTCTGTTTTATTATAGTTGTTTCAATAATTCATTGTTGATTTAATTATTCATTAAGTTTCATTTATATTAATGAGTTTATTTTGGAAGTTTTTATGATCTGTTTTATCATATTTTAATTCAATTATTAATTTTTGATGATTGATTTCTACATGAATCACATGGTACTTTTCATTTTGATGAATGAAGATGATTTTGATTCTAGGTTGTTGTTTTTGTGATGGTTCAATGTCAATTTTGATGTGGTTTTTTTGGGGGGTTTTATTATACTCCGTTTGATTGTATTTTGATTCGATTATTAATGATTGAGGATTGATTTCATGATTTTTTTTTGGGTTGTTGTTGTTTTTTTGATTTTGATTTTTTAGATGATTAATTCTTAATTTCAATGCATTGATATCAATCTTTATTGTATTTAATGTTTGATTAAAATTAATTAATTGTAAATTGTGATTAATGTCATGTAAATCACATTTTGTGAGAGAGAATAAATAATCAAAATTTTAACAGTTATCAGACTTATCATCCACTCTAAACAAAAATAACAATTTTTCCCTATTCTGCAGGTTCGATGGCTTCATGAGCACATTCCAAGACAAGTTATTTAAAGGCTGCAACATGGAAATACACAACCAATTTTTTTACGCAACGTTCTGCTCATGAGTGTTGAGTCTGACAGGTAGATTTTTTACTTTATATTCCTCATTCACGATCATGCTATAGTAGCATTATTAGTACTCCATGTTTGATAAATTGATTGAAATTAAATGTTTGTTATTGAATCAATATTCAGTGTCATACACTCATACCATGTTGCCCTACTTATTCATTAGATCATGATCTATCACCTCTACTAATGGCCTTGATTTGTTTACTTTACATGGCTTAAATTACAAGGGCAACTTTTGACGGTAGTAGATTTTGTTTAGAGGCACAATGACTATTGATATGACATTACTTTACTTTTAACATTAAACTCTGTGGAACTATAGTAAAGTTTCCAGGCCTTTCATTCCTCTGTTTTTTGGGTTTGAACTAATCAAAAAGTTGTATCTGAGTATAAACATCTATGACTTCAACAGGTAGCTACAGCAAGCGACATTTTCGAGCAAAAATTGATTCGTGAATTCATAACCGGGAGTTATGTTAAGTCAAAGTTTGTTGTTTGAAAAGTGTTCAAATAACAATAACTCCCCACGCGAAGTTCGGAAAGAGGTAAAAAAAATTCAAACTCAACATCTTTAAAAGATCTTTAATTTGCAATTTTGTATACCAATTTTAGAGCACAAATTCAAAAATTATGGATGTCAAGAAATTTTTGTCAAAAAAGAAAGGCATACTATAGAAATCCAAAAGTGAGAGGGTACCTCATAGAAAAATCAAAAATTAATTAATATAATTACAATTTAGAATTTTTTTTATAATCTTAATCCATTGTTGGTTATATATATGAATTATATGATAATTCTATTTTACCTAATAAATATAATTAAAAGTTTAAAAAAAACGTTTTACCAAAATATTTAAAAAAATTAATATTTAAAAAAATTAAGTAAACGGATTATCATATATTCCACAAAATATAAAAAAGTTACGGTAAATTAATAAAACAAAAAGCAATTTAGAAATAAAGAAAAAAATGTTTTTTTTTAAAGGAATATATATACTCCGTATTTCAAAGAGATAAGAATGAAGATATTAAAAAATCTATGATAAAATAGGATGAACAAAAATTTATTTAACTTTTGAATTAAATAATTTTAAAATGAAAAATTAATTAAAACAAAAATGTATAATGCTTAAAAGAAAAATAATACTTACAAAGTAATAATTTAAAAACAATAATTAATTTCTAGATTAAAAAGATATTTAAAAACAATTAATCTTTGTCCATAATCATAAATTAAATCAGTGGATATATTTGATTACATAATCAATATTTTTGACATATTTAGGAAATTTTTAAACGTCTTTGAGCTAAATTTACTAATTTTAGTAACGCATGATATATTATTGGTCTTATATTATTTTTGTTCTAAATTATTTTTTAATATTTATTTTTAATTATTTACCGAAATACTTTTTGAGTTGAGATCGGGAGACAACCAATTAAAGTCCTATTTACACGGTTTGTAGGGCTGTCTTAAAATGACGATATCTCACTCATGCGATGTCGGAATAAGGTGAATTAAAATGCGTTGGAAAGCTAAGTTTGAAAGTTACTACTTTGTAGAAGAAAGAAAGGTCAAATTCTGTCATCTAATAGGTCAAAATTGTGCTAGAAATGATCAGCTATACTAAAGATATTAAATTAGAAGGAAAAAAAAGAGGAAAGAAGACGGAAGTGAGCTAAGCCCAAGAACATTAAATTTAGCCGTAAAAAAAGAGAATGGGAGCATGAAGGATGAGGCCTCCGAGGCATCACATAAGAGGTAAGACGTGGAGGAGCAGCACACACACGTAAAAGGTGTACAGGCGATTAAAGTCTATATACCACGTTTTTTCCTATCTCAAATGACTCAAGCAAATTTCCAGTATGGTTTAACTGCCGACAGTACCCTATTTCCATTTGCTTCGCCATGACCATTAACAAGAGTCAAGGTCAATCATTTTCTCACGTTGGTTTTATCGCCCCAAGCCCGTGTTCACCCATGATCGACTATACGTTGCGATATAAAAGGTTATCAACAAGCATGGATTGAAGATTTTTATTTATGATTGCAATAAATACACTTTCAACACTACTACTAATGTGGGTATCAAGCAGTGTTCTAATATTTGTACAGATATTTACTTTTGTCATTGCTAATTAGTTTTCCATTTTCAAGTACATGTCATTTTCAGTTTAGAAAATTCGTCGATTTTTTGTATTAGTTAATTTTGATCTCAGCGATTGCGGTTTGGATCCATGTAAACTATTCGTTATTTTGTCAATCACTTTGTGACAGAATTTTTAATGTCACCGTGCAATTTGCACGGGATCAAAACTAGTGATAGTACAAAGTAGTGACGTACTAGTATAATTTATGTTATTTTATTTTTTATAATGAACTATGACCAATTCTAAAATACAGGTAACATACTATTTACAATCATTTTCATTTAATTAATTGTCTCCATATAGACAATTTTATAAGCACTTTTTAACTTAATGTGACTTATTGGTGTCAGGTGACCAACTTGTTTAACTTTTTTTTTTGATGAACAAGGGAACCCGCAGCCGCTACCATTTTGGTGCGCTCTGGTAAACCCTCGGGTGTACGCATTGCCTGCAAACCACGCACACTAAGGTAAATCGCCCGTGGGCGACAAGCTCGAAGTCTAGAAGGCATAGTCTCAAGCCATACAACTCCCACAAGTTCGCGTTTGCAGGGGCTAGAACCTGAGACCCTTGAGCCGATGACCACAAGTTTTAACCACTAAGCAACACCCTTATGGGCTTGTTTAACTATTTTAGTTTATATATTTGCTCATTGTTATTAGGATTAAGATTGTACTATGATAATTAATAGAATAAGTGAGATTAGATCTTTATACAAACTAAACGTATAAATTCTTATATTTTTTTTCATTAAGATCCTATCAAATACGCTATCTGATAGGAGGGACTAGTATTTCAAATAGTTTAATGTTCTAGCGCAATTGTCTGTCTTAAATTTCGTGAAAATAAGACTTCGGGTTTACATTCCGATCACCTTACAGCCAATCAGTTGTTTACGTAAATTATATATTGTGGAGACAATGTTGAATGTTAACAATGTACGACAAACTCTCCGAATATCGGTAAAGTGAATACAAATATACAATATCATTTACGTTACTTACGTTACAATATATACCCCCTCCGTTCACTATCTTTTACCCCGTTTCATTGAAAAAACTTCACAAATAATGATGGAATGGGCAAAAGATTATAAACGGAGGGAGTATAATTTAAGATTATTTTTAAAGTACGAGGTAGTATATCACATTAGTATCATTTACGATATTACATTTCAATTAATCAGTTGTTTCCATAAAGATTATAAACTATACTCTTAGCTTAAGCTGACTTATTGGTTGTCACGTGATCGATTTGTTCGAATATTATACTTTGTAGTACAGTTTATAGTGTATAAATTAGTCGGTAATGTAAGTATGTAATGTAAACACTGATTGACTTCGAACATGGATAGAAGTAGATGTGTGGCTGCGATTTGAAATGGGTGTGAGGATTGATGACGTTGTTTTGATTCATTGTTGGCGGGAAACGGAAATCTGTGGAGGGGGGAGGGGCAAATGGGCAATGAGCCAATGAGGATCAAAATTGTTTTTTGAATGTTTCCTTTATCGCTTCCCAATTTCCAATCCTTGTTGACTTGTTGTTGCGGTGTTGCCTTGTTGAATTGGTGGGTCTTTCATGTATCTAACACTCAAAATTAAAAATTACTAATATTTAATAACTGTTATGAAATCATATTAGGTGAATGTCATCCATTGGGCTTTTGACCCATATGTAAACTCCCATAACATTCTTGATGTACTATATATACCCTCTCAATGACATGAATAAGATAACTCTCTCTTGCATATTTATGGCTCTATTTTCTCTCTACTTTTCTTTCTCTCTCGTTTTATAACACGTTATCAGCACGAGACTCTAATAACTGAGCGGAGAACAATTGAGGGAGAGTTCGTTAATTTTCAATCCTTGTATCTTTATAACAAGGAGTTCTTTATATTTTTTTTCTTGATCATTGCATTTCTATAGCAATGAAATTATCTTTATTCTTATTTTAATTTTTCTCTCAACCCTTGCATCTCTCAACCAAGGAGATCGTTATTTTTTTTTTGCAATTCTTGTATCTCTATAACAAGAAGATTAATATGAGCATAATTTTATGTTTCTCTCAATTCTTGCATCTTTATAGCAGAGAAATCATTATTCTTTTTCTCAATCCTTGTATCACTACATCAAGGGGTTAATTCATATCTTTTGAAGATATAAATATGATTTATTATATTTATTATAATTACTCAAACAGAATATATCGTTATATTTTCCAAAAGGATATTAATATATGACTGATTTTACAAATTTACTTGAGACACTAGAAGTGTTCCATTTTGCGAGATGAATATAAAATTTGTGTCATATTGAGTAAGCTTAGCATTCAATATTTTGGCATGCAATTGCAAATTCTACATATTGAGATCAGCTAACTTCGCATATGCATTATTGCAGTTAATTGCGAACAAATATCAACAGTTGACATGAACTGATTAAGCATATATGATCAACAAGTGCTTAAAAGTATGGGTTTAAGAATTGTGAATTAAAATTGACTATGAATGATGATATTTGGAGATCCAATTGCACATTATTGAATAAACATATTTTAAGTTCAATTCTACGAATTGATCGATATTGTTTAAAGTGGCTTAGAGACCACATATCAAATACGAGTAATTTGTGCTATTATTAGAATTCACAATTTGATCGTTATCATGTGAATAAATTGATCTCTTAAATTTGGCATTTGGAATCAGCCATTAAAAGTCGATTATTTTATGAACCATGTACTCCCCGAAATATATCATACTCTTGCAAAAATATCCATCAATGAAATCTTATTTGCATATGATATGATAAACGCATTCTAAGGTGGTTAAGTAAATGATTGCAATCTATCTTGATTTTTTTTTTACCACCTTAGGGGGAGAAAGTGAGTGACAAGTTGGTAAAACAAAAGAAGTTTTATCATATCAAATTACGCGTATTTATCGTGTACATTAATATAGAAGTAGAATGACGATTCTACGAAATTACATCGATATGAAATGGCTACACATTTGTGCGCAATATCAAGTGGCCTATTGCATAAGGAATTCCTATTGAATAAGGATTTTATAAATCCGTATGACAGTCGACATATTTATTGGTATCAATGAGCTCATAATCCTGAAATTCATCAAATTTATTGATGATATTGAAAAGTATATAAGGCCTCGTTTGGTTGCCCACTCACTTCCTGAGAATTGCAACATCTCATGAATTGCATTTCTGGGGAGTTGTTTGGTTACCCCAAAAATACAAAAATGGGGGAACTCAAACTTACCCCATCAGTTCCAATTCCTGCATGATGCGGGAAGTTGTTCCAAAATCATTCATGGTAAATTACTTTCTTCGATCTTGTTATATAATATATTTTTTGTCATTTTTTTTAATGTAATTTGGTTACGATATTGTTATATAATATATTTTTTGTCATTCTTTTTTTTAATGTAATTTGGTTATGACTGCATATTATAGGGAAGACAATTTTAGATATTTTATAAGGTTCCGAAAAAATAATCATAAGTTTTTATACCCTTAATTAATAAAGGTCATAATAGTCATTGTAATCAAAATCATGGAAATTAGCTCGTGTTAACCGAACAAGATGCAGCAATTCAATTCCTGGGAAGTGTGAATTCCAGGATGTCAACCAAACAAATATTGTAAATTCCCGGGAAGTTGATGTGGGAATTAACTTCCTGGTAATTGCAACTTCCTCCAGGAAATAAGTTCCCGGATGAACCAAACGAGGTCTAATACAGTTTGCATATCGAGTCATCATGTTGATATATAGAAACTAAGTAGATCATTTCATATTAGTTTTCTTATCGCATCGTTGCATCATTTCTCATTCATATAGTTTAAATTTAGTCACATATTATATTCGTGCAAATTATTGATAATCTGATTATACTTTGAAATGTTGAATTGATATTTGGATGAAGACGCAACAATCAAAGACTATCTTCATATTATCCGTATAATTATTTGAAGATCAATGATAGATTTCTAATTAACGAATACATCTATGGAGTTTATCAAGTATGATGATTGTTATTTCAATATCGAGATTTATAATCACATCATGGATAATATAGTTATTTTTCGAGTGATGTAACTATCAGGAGGAGTATATATGCACGCGTTGTACTCTTTTTCCTTATCTATGGTTTTGTCCTACTGGGTTTTCCATGGAAAGGTTTTGATGAGGTAGCATCATATGCGTGTTTGAGGAATAATGTACTCTATTTTACACTAGTTTTTTTCCCACGGGGTTTTTTTTTAGTGAGGTTTTTATGAGACATATTATTCCGTAATGTACATTCAAGGGGAGTGTGTGGACATGACATAGGTCCACCCCGACGCGGCCACGCGCGGGTTTGGGGAGGCGAATGAATCTCCATATGAGATGGATCGAATTGAATTTTAAATCGAAGTAGGAGTCGCCACCGAACTTTGTGGGAGTTCGGGCCCGTTCGAACCCACTCTATGTCGTAGTGGACCATGTACAAAATATGGCCCATTTACGATGTCAGAGTTTATCAAGTTCGTCCCTTAGCATTTGATACTGATACCGACATTATCGGATATCGTGTATTGAATGACTCTCGTTGCGAATGGATTAGAACATCCGGAAACCATGGTTCTGAGTAAGGGGTGAGGGTACGTGTTGGGAAGTTCACTAAGAACACCCAACCCCGCCCGCACTTAGCGGCCTTTACTAAGATATCATTCGTTTTTGGTGTACACGCGTTAGTTCGACGGTTGAAAGATATGCAAACATTATTTTCCCTAAGCATGTGAAAGAAGAAAAATAAATGGGTTGCTAAGTCGTTTAATGCATCTTAAACTAATAACGTCAAAGTTATATTTAGCATGTGAAGTTCGTTTTAGTCTAATAAAACAAAAGATGAAAATAAATCGCTACAAACATGAACAAACGAGTTAGTAACGATTTATAAATCGAATAAGAATATAAATACAATGATATGCATAATTTTGAAAAAAAGGTTTATGACACGTGATGGATTAACACGTGTTGACCGAGGTCGAAAAAGTATTTATCGAAATCTGAAAATATGTCGCGAAAGTCGCTGTTTTATGTAAGAAACGAAAAGAATAGAAAAACGAAAAACGAAAAAAAAAAAGCTCGGCCATCCAGGCTCTCGCGCGAGTCGCCTGGGAGGGGCGCGACTCGCGCGGGAGTCTGTCCCGATTTTTCTATTTTCGAAAATCGTCAAATTTTATAGATCGCGTACAAATATGGATTAATTTATACTCGATTTATATTTTCGATATTCGTCCTATCCGATATTCGATTATGAAATCGATATCAAATAGTCGGAATGATTTTGGAAAAAGTTTTACAAAGTTTGTTTTTGAAAAGAATTTGAACGAAAAAAAGAAAAAAAAATGTTAATTCTCTCCGCGTAAAAAATCGTCGAATTTTGTTTTAAAAAAGGATGTAACGATTTTATTAGCATCAACGAGATTTAATTTAGTTCTTGTTAGATACGATTCGTTTTATTAGCATCGTATTTTAAGAACGTTTCGTTTTATGAAAATATTTTGGTAATATCGATACTAGAGATATGAAAAATATGCGACGAACGACCCGTAAAAAAGACAGACTGACAACACGACTCAAAAAGAAGAAGAAAAACGAGAAAAGGACGAGAGAAGGGGAGAGAGAAAGGAAGAATCGGGTTTGGTTTTACACCTTCAACCTACATGCTTTGTTTTCTCGGATTAAGATTCGTCGGAAAGTGTCTTAAGTACGGGAGCGTCGAGACGATGTGGGTGAGTTAGAGTGGCGTGTTTGGTGTGTGTGAGGAGTCGGGTTGTGACCGGTTTTTGGGGTGTCGGAGTTGCCGGGTTGTAGTAACGGTACTTCGATGCTATTTTTGGATGCTATGAACTTGATGTATGATATGAATAATTGATCGAGGTGTTGAGGATGAATGATGAATCGATGTCTATAATGGGTGACCGGAGGGTCCTATTTATAGGCGAGGTCCTTGATAGGAGCCAGGAGAAGTATTTCTTGCTTAGGTGACAAGAAACACCGGCTTGGATAGGAAACGTAGGAGTTTGAAGGGAACGACAATTCCGTTCCTTGGGGATTAAGCCATGTCTCGGCTGTTTTGGGGCTGTTTTGGCCGAGTGTTTGACACTCGGTTGGTAAATCAATTTGGCTTGCGGATAGAATTCCTACTTGAGATCGAATTCTATCCTCGAACGGATTTGTTAAATATTTTCGAGGCTGATATTTTGTAGTATCTGAGCCTAGGCCGAACTGATGAGGTGTCACGGCTGGTCCGTGTCTCTCGGGAAAAAATATCTTTGACTGGGTTTGACCCGGTCGCTAAAAGACGGTTTTGCCCCTGGTGCCGGATTCGACCCAAATTAGTCTTATTTGACTCGAAACGACCTACTGGGCCTGGATTTGAGGTTGGTTTTGTAAGATTTGTACTCTGTAATAAGCCTAAACCAAATGTCCATGATTTCGAGCCCATATCCGAGTCCATTAAAGCATGTTTGCGTCCGATCATCATCGGGTGTTTGACGGGAACTATTATAGACACCTGGTGGTCAAAATGTGGGTGTCTACAGAGCCCCCACTCTGACTGAGGCTTGGACAAGGCAAAAGTCAGAGTAGCTACCAGGTCAATCAAGGATTAAAACCTGGCAGACTTCCGATCGGGTCGTTTATAGTTCATTAGACTTGCGTGAAAGGCTCGCCAGCCGTAAGCTAGAAATCATACCTGGGTAGATGTCAATAATGTCGCGGGAGGTTGCCTTGAAAGCTATGGGTGTGTCTATTTACAGACACATCCCATTTTGGAATTACGCGGGAGCCTGCATTGGAAGCTATGGGTGTATCTGTTTACAGATACATCCCATCTTGGAATTACGCGGGAGCTTACCTTGGAAGCTATGGGTGTATGTCCGGGTGAATTTGTTTTTTTCCCGAAATTTTTGATTTTTTTCAAAAAAAAAAAAATTCGAATTTTTCCGAATTTTCTCGAATTTTGAATTTCTTTTTCCGAAATTTTTTTTCGAATTTTTCGGAAAAAAAAATTTTAAAATTTTTTTCTCGAATTTTCCAAAAAAATTCGAACTTTTTGATTTTTTGATCTTTTCGAATTTTTTTTTTTGCAGATCTGGTTATCCGAGCGCCTGTCAATCATAGAGCCCCCGGTGAACATATCCAGATATCGCAGCTGTCAGATTGGCTCACGGTCCCGACGAATAAGCTCGAGTCATCACTTAGAGCGGAACTATTGTGATGAAGAGCTAAAATTCCATGGCGGGCCTTTGATTAGATGGAATGTCATCTGGTGGTTCCTCTCAAAACTGACGGGATTAGCTAAGAGGGACAAAGCCCGTTATCTGGTGACCTTGTCTTTGGATTGGACCGTCCATATCTACCCGGATCGTATTTTGAGGCAGTTCGGTTCGTTTCAGCAGATCCCCGAGACTGAAGCAGTCATTAGCGTTTCGCTCCAATTGACGGACGCTATGTGTGACACGTGGCTACAACGCTGGTTTACCCGTGTCATATGGACTATACCTCGCCCTTGTCAGACCGCTTGGGTTTCCGAATCATACCGAAAATGGACTTCTGAAAAATCCGAGGAGACTCGTAAAACTTTGAAGACTGACGAGGCTTTTGACTTGGCCCGTCGAGAATCAGTAAAGGACAATAGGTGGTTCTTTGATAAAGAGGAAATTCCAACTACCCTCGTCCAGCCGGAGTCGGGTTCTAAGTCAAAAACTAGGACTCGAGCTAATGAGACCGGTGCTAGCGACTTGGAGAGAAGGCTCGGACCAAAATTAGCGGTCCGAGATAGACTAGGTCCGCGTGATCGATTACCCGAGAGGGTGAGGGCCCGCCTAGGACCGACTGAGGTGACTGGGAATCGAGTTTGAAGAAACGAGCCCGGGTTAAGGAGGTTCCCTTAGTGATTCGGGAGCGCTCACCTCCACGTCGACGTCGGTGGACGGAAAAGGAAGCTAAGGACAAAGGAAAGGGAAAAATGCCTTAGTTTTTACTATTTAAGTATTAGTATTATTTATTGTGTGCTTTTTCTTTTCTTTTGTTGATTTTTTGTAATTTTCCGAGCTTATCGGAGATTTTTTTTGAAATAAATAAAGAAGTTTATTAAAAAAATCGTTCCTGTTTTTTCGACTGCAATGGTTGTGCCCTTTTGAGGGGCTGCCTACGTATCCACAATTAGCGGAATCAAACCAAACGTAGTTCAGACTTAATTTGCAATTTCGAAATACATCAAGACTATTGGTTCAAGATGTTTGTAACAGTAAAATAAGTAATTCTAGCTTTTGACTTGTCTTTAAAAGTTTATGTTGAAAAGATGTTTTTAATAAACTTTTGCGAATGACATTGAGAGAGATGGTTTAGGGGTAGTAACGCTTCAGCTGGTCCGGGTTAGTTGGGTTGACAAATTCATTCCCGTCCAGATCTGTTAGCATCACTGCTCCGCCTGATAGATTCTTTTTCACCAGATATGGTCCGGCCCAATTAGGTTTGAACTTTCCTCTTGGGTCTACTGGTAATAAAGCTCGAACCGACTTGAGAACCAATCTCCTTCTTTGATGTTTCTGGGCCTTACCCTCTTGTTGAAAGCCCGTTGGATCCTCTTCTGATAAATTTGTATATTATTGAGGGCACGAGATCGTCGTTCGTCTAAAAGGACCAGCGAGTCATATCGTGCTCGAACCCAATCAGCTTCAGGTACTTGACTTTCGAGTAGGATTCTAAGTGAAGGTACCTCTAATTCAACAGGTTGGACCGCTTCCATCCCGTATGTAAGGTAATATGGTGTTGCTCCGCTCGCAGTACGAATTGAGGTCCGATATCCCCAAAGTGCGAATGGTATTTTATCGGGCCAATCCCGGTAATTATCAGCCATCTTTTTTAGTATGGTGACAATTGTTTTATTAGCCGCTTCTACCGCTCCATTGGTTTGGGGTCGGTAGGGTAAAGACGTATGCCTTTGAATTTTGTATTTAGTTAGCAAGGTTGTTGTTTCGGCTTGAAAATGGGTCCCGTGGTCACTGATGAATTCATGAGTGATCCCATACCGGCATATTATCTTACTTTGGATGAATTTAGCGACATGCTTGGCGTTGAGAATACGATAAGACTCAGCTTCGACCTATTTGGTGAAATAGTCGATTGCTACCAAAATGAAGCAGTGTCCTCCGGTTCCCGAGGGGTTTATCTTTCCGATTATATCAATTCCCCATGTTGAAAACGGCCAGGGTGACGTCATGGTGTACAGCAGGGATGGCGGCATATGCTGCACATTAGCGAAAATTTGGCAATTATGGCAACGTTTGACATAAAGCTGACAATCGGTTTCCATGCTATTCCAGTAATATTCGAGTCTCATGATTTTCCGGGCTAACATCTGGGCGTTCATGTGTGGGCCGCATTCGCCATCATGTACTTCAGCCATAACTTTTTCAGCGTTGGCTTTATCGACACATCGAAGGAGAACCCCCTGTGCCGTCTATTTGTAAAGTTGCCCATCGTTGGTGCGGATGAACTGGGTTGCCAGTCTTCGCAAGGCCTTTCTGGCTCGATTGTCGGCTCCGGGTGGATATTCTCCGATTGTTAGGTACGTCAACACAGCTTGATACCATGGCTCTGGATCGGGTATCTCGATATCTTCGATGTCGTGGATGTATGCCGGCTCAGATCGTCTTTCAACACAGATTGGCATACTGGTCACATGATCGGGAATATTTAGTAAAGATGCCAGTTTTGAAAGTGCATCTGCGAACTGATTCTCTTCCCGAGGTAGGTATATATATTCTATCTTCTGGAACTGTTTCTCGAGATTCCTTACTCGTGCCTGGTAGGCCACGAGATTAGCATTTCGAGTCTTCCATTTTTGGAGTGCTTGATTAATGACCAGAGATGAAGACTGACAACACGACTCGAAAAGAAGAAAAAAAACGAGAAAAGGACGAGAGAAGGGAAGAGAGAAAGGAAGAATCGGGTTTGTTTTACACCCTCAACCTACATGTTTTGTTTTCTCGGATTAAGACTCGTCGGAAAGTGGCTTAGGTACGGGAGCGTCGAGACGATGTGGGTGAGTTAGAGTGGCGCGTTTGGTGTGTGTGAGGAGTCGGGTTGTGACCGGTTTTTGGGGTATCGGAGTTGCCGGGTTGTAGTAACGGTACTTCGATGCTATTTTTGGATGCTATGAACTTGCTGTATGATATGAATAATTGATCGAGGTATTGTCTATAATGTGTGACCGGAGGGTCCTATTTACAGGCGAGGTCCTTGATAGGAGCCAGGAGAAGTATTTCTTGCTTAGGTGACAAGAAACACCGGCTTGGATAGGAAACGTAGGAGTTTGAAGGGAACGAGAATTCCGTTCCTTAGGGATTAAGCCATGTCTCGGCTGTTTTGGGGCTGTTTTGGCCGAGTGTTTGACACTCGGTTGGTAAATCGATTTGGCTTGCGGATAGAATTCCTACTTGAGATCGAATTCTATCCTCGAACGTATTTGTTAAATATTTTCGAGGCTGATATTTTGTAGTATCTGAGCCTAGGCCTAACTGATGAGGTGTCACGGCTGGTCCGTGTCTCTTGGGAAAAAATATCTTTGACCGGGTTTGACCTGGTCGCTAAAAGACGGTTTTTCTCCTGGTGCCGGATTCGACCCAAATTAGTCTTATTTGACTCGAAACGACCTACTGGGCCTGGATTTGAGATTGGTTTTGTAAGATTTGTACTCCGTAATAAGCCTAAACCAAATGTCCATGATTTCGAGCCCATATCTGAGTCCATTAAAGCATGTTTGCGTCCGATCATCATCGGGTGTTTGGCGGGAACTATTATAGACATCTGGCGGTCAAAATGTGGGTGTCTACAGAGTGTTATGAAATCATATTAGGTGAATGTCCATTTGGCTTTTGAGCCATATGTAAACTCTCATATCATTACTGATGTACTATATACCCTCTCAATGACATGAATAAGATAGCTTTCTCTCACATATTTCTGGCTCTATTTTCTCTCTACTTTTATTTCTCTCTCGTTTTATAACAATAACGACTCAATTTGAATTCAACACAACGACCTGATTCATTATTTTTACTCGAATTGACCCGACTTGCTGTTTGACCCAAATTTACCCAACTTGTTGTCTGACCCAAATTGACTTGATTTATTGTCTTACCTTAACCGACCAGATTTATTGTCTGACCCGAATTGACCCGATTATTTTCAAAACTAGACCCGAAAATACACAAATGTGACTCAACTGACCCATGGAAAACCCGACGATTGAACCGAATAGACTCGATTAGATAACCGACCCAAACTAGAACCGATCATTGACCCGATATAACCCGATTTATCAGAAAACCGACCCGAACCAGAACCAACCCGTTACGATTTTTAACCCGAGTAAAACCCGACCCGTAATCGACTCAACTCAAACCCAAACCGACCCGTTCAAGTATACTGACTCGTTTAAACCCGAACCCGAGATGACCCAATCTGTCATAACCCAACCCATAACCGACCCGGGTGACCCGATTGCCACCTCAGTCGTTCGTTTATTTACCTTTTGATTAAAATACCGATCACGATGAATATAAAAAAAAGGGGGGTTTTCTATGGGATACCCTTCAACTATCGGCTTTTTTAAGTGGTACCCGCTTTTTTCGAATTACATGGTGTACCTCTAAACTTTGTAAGTTACTCTATATAGTAACCAAAGTTATGATTTTCCAACGAAAATTTCTCAATTGATGATGTAAATAGTGATTATTTCTAATTGACTTTCATCGACCATGATATATTTTTTCAATTTGCATCCTTTACTCGAATAACTTCATTCCACCACACTATGACATAAGGGTGATGAAGGAATTGAGGTTGAAGGATTTAAAAGAGTGGGCTAGAGAGGTCGACGCCAACCAACAATAGAGGTGCGTTGTGGTGAGCATTTAGTGGCTCGGTGAATGGTAAAGAAAGAGAAGTGAGTTGAAGCATTAAATTGGATTAATTATTCATTTACAAATAAAATTGTAATATACTTATCACTTTGATTATCCTATGCACTGATAAGTAGAGATTAAGGTTACACCTTGTAATTCAAAAAAGCCGGATACCACCTGAAAAAGCCAATAGTTGAGCATAGAAAAACCCAAAAACAAACAAATGAATGAGACGGTGAGGTATTCGTAATGTCGAGTATAATCTTGCCTAAAAATCTTTGGAATGGGAAGAAGCGATAACGACACATATCATATCACACAAGGGAGGAAAGCATCGGCCTTTGTCAGGCATCGAAGAATAATCACACAAACACGTTGATCAGGCAGTCCGTGGAATCAGGCGGCGGTGAAGTAACAACAGGTACGCAAGTGTCTGGTGTTATCTGGTCAGGTCAGCGAAGGCAGAAGTGTCTGGTTGTTGGTCGCCGGATCTGGTACCCGGGATGAGTGTCGTGTCAAAGCGACATAGTTGATAGATCATCCGTATGATGTCTGCTTCCCTGCCCTGCCCTGCCCTTTCTCATTCTTCTTTCTGATTGCATCTCATTCATTACCTTCCTTTATTATTGGTTTGGTTTGGTTTGGTTTCTGTATACGGAGTGGAGTTTTTCCTAAACATAAAATGACGATTTACTGCATAATATGTTTGATGTTAATCTCCTTTTATTACCAATTGTAATATTCAAGTGATTATATTATTTGTGGTGATATTTTTCTGAAACTATTATCATCCTATTGTTTGATGACCCAAGGAGAGTGTCGCTCGCAGTGGCAGTGGCGGTGACTGGTGAGGTGTGGAGGACGAAAGTCGAGCTTGTGGGAATGGACTAATGTTGAGTTGGGTGTGGGGGTGGATTATATGTCGCAAAGATACATTGTTCGAAGTTCGATGCGGTTCGAATTCGAAGTTTGGGTTCGAAATTCGCTACCCCAAGTGAACTCGGTTCGGTCCTATATTTGAAAATTAATTTAGACAATACTATAATTTAAAACGAGTTGATAAAAGTTACGTAATATTAATAAACAATTTTATTTAAAAAATATCAATTGTGACAATGTTGTCAACTATTTGTCACAATTAATTTTAAAAACAAAATTGTGACAATTATTTTGAAATATATACGGAGTACTGTACTTAGAGGTGACATTTCGGTCGTGCTGGGCTGAGCTTCGTGCCTGGCCCGGACCAGGTCCCGTGCCTGGTCTTGCCCATTTCCGTTCGTGCCCCTGCTTCGGTTTTCATGTCGGTTCTCGTGTTTCGGGCTGTGCCTCGATCTATTTTTTTTTTAAATTTCAGAAAATACAATGTGCGTTTTGTATGTGCTCCGAATATTTTGTGTTGCGATTCCAATATTAATTATGATTTAGGTGTTTATAAAAAATATAATATTTATAAGTTAGAGTGTTATAAGTTAAAATTAATACTCGTATAAGTTATAGTGTTATAGTTAATAAGGTTGGTTTGCTCTTAAGTATCTGTTAAACGCTGGGTGTTCAGCTAGAGCAAAAGGTTTTTCCGTTTGAATTATCATTCTGGATAATTCGTTAGCACATGTGTTATAATCATAGTTATAGTCTTGTTGTGGATGGGGTCGGGTCACAAATTGGTCAATGGATGTTTGACCGACGTCTATGGGAACACATTTTTTAGCGTGTCGTCCTAGGTGACCGAAACCTGATGAACTTTTAGCACTTAACACAGTCTTACAGTTATTACACCTAGCAAATTTTTTATCTACATTCTTAGTGAAACTTTGTCATGCTTACTTGTGATTTAATTCAGCCATTTTTGCTTTCATCTGCCAAATTATCTCATTGCCGGGTGGTTGAATCGTTTCGGTTTGTGGGGTAACATTTGTGAATTGTGACACGCTTTGTGCCGATGTGTCGTGTGGAGATTCTGTAGACGATTATGGTCCAAATTGTGTAAACGGTGTTTGACTCGTTTGACCGAATTGACTAGTATGACCGAATTGACCTGTTTGTGTAAAAGGATGCGGTGGTAAAGGTGGTCTCCCCGACATTGTGGACGTATCAAAAATAAATTGATTGGGCATTATGTTAAAAGGTTGTTGGGACCCTTGTCCCGTTTGCGCCTCGGTTAAATTGTAACCGTAAGGGGTCGACCCGCTCGAAGTGCCAAAGTTCATGAATGAAGGCGTGCTACTGGACCTTGGTTAAATTGTGGGGTCGTAAATTGACCATGTGCCTCCGATTGTGGTGTTTGTGAACCGAAGGGTTCTACGCTACCTTGACGTTGTTGTGATCGACTCCTTTTTTATGCTGGCTCGGTGTTGTGTGATTCCGACATGATTTTAATATTTTAACGAGTTAACAATATAATTATCAAATTAGTAATCAAATTAATTACCAGATTAATTAACAATTCAAATAACAAATTTAATAACAAACATCAATTTAGTTAAATCAGTTTTTCTAACGTTAACATGTTAATTAAGGAAGAAAACTCAATGATATTATCACGATAAATTAAAATACCAACTCTTTATTATCGTACTTAGACAACATAATGATGATTCATTCCTTAGTTAACATATTATCGTGTGCCCAGTGGGCACACGTTAGAAAACCCGTAGTTAAATTGACAAATTAATACGTAAGAAATTATTTACGAGTTAACTTAATTATAATAAGTGAATAAATGAAGAGTGAACACTATAATTAAGTAATAAACAACAATAATTAACAAAACTAAAATAAAGTGATTTAGTTAGAAAATGCAAACAAAGCTCGTAGAAATCCGGAAAAGCGGTCGAATAGCGAGATTTGATATATTATAACAAAAAAACCGTAAACCCGATACAATCAATTCTTCAGTATAGCAAATTAGCACCAAAAACGCATCCAAAACCTTCAATTCATCAAACTTCAAGATTAATACTTATTATATTAAAATTATTACTATATTTTGTATAAGATTAATAATATTAGTTTTTATAAGATTATTAATAATTTTTTATAACTTATATCATAAGATTAGAATATTAGAAATTTAGAATAGTAGAAATGTAGAGTATTAAGATTTGAGAGGATTAGTAAGAATGATTAGAAGATTAAAAATACATTAGAATGATTTGTGTGAAATGAAGTTGGATGAAATGAGTATTTATAGGAAAAAAAACTGGTAAAAGAAGAAGAAGAAAGAGACATTGCACTCCAACGGTAAAAAACGACCATTTTTTCCGGGCTCAGGCCCACCGTGCCCGGGTCGTGCTTAACCCGTACTTGTTAGCGTGCCGGACCGAGCCGTACCCGTGCCAGACACGGGCTTCTCACCCAATTCGCCACCGAAATCCGACCCGAGACACAGCAGGTCGTGCCCGTGCCAGACACGATTTTTCACTCGGGTCGGGCCGATTGTGCCCAAAAAACGATGCCCGACCCGAATTGCCCGGTCTTACTTTACTCCATAAGACCATGACTATCGATACCTATTTTTTTTTTTTATTCAACGAAGAGCGTACTTAATCGCATTACAATACAGGGGAAGGAGAATTCGAACCTGAAACCTATTTTCTACCTCATCTAACCTTAACCGACATCTTCGGTACTATCAAATACCTAGTGCGGTGGTACATCTTTCATCTTCCTCCTCCTAATCGACCTAAAAAAATTGAAAATTGAAATCAACTTCCTCCTCGCTTATCCTCCTCCTCCTCATCTCTCATCTCTCATCTCTCATCTTCCTCGAAAAAATTGAAAGTCGAAAGTCGAAACTCTGAAGATTTTTCAAGGGAGTCAAGGTAAAAGTATTTGTTCCGGATTGATTTTTGTTGTTTTCATGCTTATTGATTGAGCAATTTCTATTTCAAAATTCAGTTCGTTGGTGATGGTGAATTAGTTCGCGAACGAACTAATTCGTAAATCGGGCGAACTAGTTCGGAAATCGTGCCGGCGAACTGCGAATCTGGTAACACTGATATGTCGAATTAAGGGAATAGGGAAGGTGAGGTGACTTAGCTCCCTAAGGAAATAGGGAAGATTAGTTAGAGTTGGAGTTGGTGTTGGAGGGAGTATATCTTGTTTTTATGGTTGATGAATGTTCTCTGTTATAAAACTTATCGAAATGGAGCTCACGTTCAAAAGCCACATTTTCTATCTCAAGTTAATTTAGACAATCATCATTCATTAGAAGAATTTGTACATAGTTACGAGTATATTTGTCTCCAAGTGGTTTTTATGTGTTAATGAAGTCTGGATTGAGTCGGTTTATGCATTACCATTACCAATGTTGTTGTGGCTTTACCTCTCACCCATTTCAGCTTTTTGAAAGGAGAATTTTGAACTGAATGTTTTCAATGCAGCTCGTAAGACAACCTGGTACGCTACTGTCTGTCTCTTCGCCTACTCAAGCAACTCAGCTAGCTATGGCAGGTTCAGATCCAGAAAAGCTGATGGCTAAAGCCGACAAGATGACTAAGCTGAGTTTCACAAGATGGAATGCTGATTGGAGAAATGCGACAGTTTTATATGAACAAGCAGCTGTAGCATTCCGTGTTGCTAAAAATTACGAGAAAGCAAAACTTGCATTTGAAAAAGCATCCAAGGGACAAGAGATGCTTTCCTCGCCCTGGGATTCTGCCAAACATATGGAATCCGCTGCGACTATGGCAAAAGAACAAGGGCTCTGGACCGAGGTTTCAGACTTCTACAAAAGCGCTTCACACTATTATATTGAATGTGGAAGGTCCCAGCCTGCTTCTGATGCACTTGCAAAAGGTGCCCGTGCGGTAGCTGAGTCATTGCCGGAGGAAGCTATTAGCTTATACATAAATTCATGTGAGATTCTAGAAGAGGACGACAAAGAGCAAATGGCCTTTGATTTATACCGAGAGGCTGCTTCCATTTATGTCAAACTCGAGAAATATGAAGATGCTGCCGCTATCTTTCTTAGGTGGGGCGTAGCAGCAGATAAGTGCAATGCTAAAAATAGCCAATGCAAAGCCTATTTAAGTGCTATTCTTGTGTACCTCTTTGCTCATGATTTTAAGCAAGCCGAGAAATGCTACCATGATTGCTCACAAACTGATGCTTTTATTGGTAGTGATCAGTTCAGAGCTGCTACTAAACTTCTTTCGGCCTACCGAGAAGGGGATATTGAGGAAATCAAACATCTGACTCAATCGGGAGCTGTATCACATTTGGATAATGTGATTATAAAGCTTGCTAGGAAACTACCTACGGGCGAATTGGATGCCATTAGATCTGATGCAACTGAGGCATTTGGAGACGAACTTGATGAAGATAACCTCACCTAGTTTCCCTACTGAGGTATAAAATCGGAAATTGCTCTTAAATTCATACTTATAATTGTAAACCATGGGAGAGGGTTAAATGTTGACCTCAATTTGTGAAGACTGGCGTGTTGTGTAACCTCAACTAAAGTGAGATTTTCTGTGAATTTCTTTGCAAACACAAGTGACATGGTTGTGGATTGTGATGCATGTTATCTAAACTGAAGTGATCATTTTATTACGGAGTATATATTATCATCTTCAGTCGTGCTCTAATATCTGTTGGGAGACAGTTGTTGATGTTGCTCGAAATAAATGATCTTTAAATCCTTTACGAGCTGGTTAGGAAGCAGTGTTGGTTGAGTTGGTAATACATGTCATAGTTTCGCGAAACTTTTTTTTGGTAAGTGGTACTCGATTTATTTATAAAATATGTTTATACATCAAGTTTGTATACTACGGAGTACTACATTACAAATCTTTCTCATAATACAGTAAAAGGAGTTACATAAGGGAACGCCTACACAATAACACATCTAAAACGTAAATAAAGTCCTCTGACGGGCATAATGTTTGACTGCAGAAGATTGGCCACGAGTGCTTGAATTAGTATTATCATAGCTACCGACCACCAAGTTCTGTCGAAGCTTACCAAGTGTACTTACGCTCTTGCAAAAATAACGTAAAAAGGAAATAGGGATGGTAGAAGGATGAAGCCTTCCACCAATAGAGATACATCTCCTACACTTGGGTGATCTAACCCCTTGAACATAATTCCAACAGTTAGACCAGTACTTAATCTCCTAATCATAACAACCTTACAATAGACCCTAATCAAAGGGATGAGAAAGCTACGATAAAAGAGAGGGTTAAAAGCATGGGAATCATTATGATCCTGGTTTTATCTATATTGATCATTTCATGGTTTCATAATGTCCCGCAGTCACTAGCTTTACCTCACGGTGCAACTTCAGAGGATAGTCAAGGTTTACGACCTCACTCAATTACACTAAATCAAAGATAAAAGTATATAATAAAAATATAATAGAGGAATGTGAATGTCAAAATAAAGGGATATAGACCTAAAGTGGAGTCAATCCCCCACATCAACCAACAAATGTTGTCGTTAGACACTCGTTACCACTTACCACATCAATCAACAAATGTTGCCGTTACTAAATCAACCATCGTTCATTCCAATTCCTTCAAGAAAATGCTTATTGATCATTACATAGTTTACGAAATGTACCTACACAAATGCTAGCCTGGAATCTACATAGTGTCAATTAGAAGATAGCATGACCATACCCTCTGGGTGCATGTGGAAATACTAGCCTGCTAATGTCTCGGCGGGATTTTGCTCAGCAAATGCCTTCTCCACTGTTACTTTCTCCGGAACAAAATCTAGGATCAACACCAAAGCAACCGTTTAAGAAAGGATTAGACTAGCATTTTATTCCTATCAGTGATTCTGAACTTACAGAAAGAGTAGAAAGTAGAAAGTACCTGACAGGAAGTCAAACAGCTTTCCTTTGCTGACAACTGAGGCTGAAAAACACATTAGGAACTTTACTAACTTTTCAAACAAATGTAATAGTAGTGACTGTAGTTGAGCAGCATGTTCGAGCAAAGGCTATGACATTCCATGGACCCATCACCCAGGCAATTCTTAATGAAAGAATCCTCGGGTCATCTTTGGGAAGGGAGGGAATGGACTCGGAGGATAATTTCCTTTGTTTGGTTGTATGGAGATGGAGGATTTGGAAAAGAGAAAAAATAGATCCCAACAACTCCCTTTAAGAAGACATTATTTCCCAAGAAACATTTGGAAGGAAAACTCCCTCCATTCCCTCCCCTCTGTTTCCCTTCCATCCTTTTCCCTACATTTTTGTATAAAACAAAGCCTATAGAAATAAAACTAAAGAGAACAAGCAGTCCTAACTCCTAACTCCTCAAATGCAACCATACTTGGAACACTCCAACAGAAGAAGTACCTCTCACGAAGAACTAGAAATAAAACATTCAAAACATACAAGAATTTTGACAGGCTGACAAAAGTTGATTTCTGTGCATTATGATCAAGAAAAATATGAGTTTGCATCGAATGATATTTAGAGGTTTGATGTGGCTCTTAAATAAGCTCTTCACATGTTATATACATAAAAGTAATACGTAGCACTTTCATGTAACACCAACTAATAAAATTCATTCTGCTGAACTGCTCTCAATTCGATGGTTTATATTAGGAGCTACGAAATGATTCTAATTTTAGCAGTCCTCCTAGCAATAACTCTCCTAGTTCAATCTTACTAGCCACTTTCTCCTTCCACAAGGAAAAGTCACCTTCAGAAAACTCTTATGCAGATTGATCAAAAAGATAAGGACTAAACTTCTATACTCTTCAGAAAATCCTTATGCAGATTGTATCGCACTGCCGACATTATTTAGCAAATATTTACAACCTTCAAATAGAGAAAGCATCAATTAAGTAACTAGGATGTCTTACAGAGGTGCTTGTAGCCAACAAAGCTCTTACGATCTTCAGCAGCGCAGCTATAAGCATCTTCACAGAACAGCCCAATGAACTTCTCCTGGAATAAATTTAGAAAACAAATACAAAGTGTCTTGATAAAATATAGGTAAAACATGCAGTAAACAGTGTGGTACTCATACCTAAGAAGAAAGGAAACGGCAACACAGAATGAAATGGACCACTTAAATGCAGATTAATTATGAAAGCAGGTAAGTATTAAAAAGATAAGTGGAAACTAAAAGATGTTAGCAAAAGAGCACATATGACAACAATGTTCCTTTAGACTCGGAAGAGGAAATTAAAAGAAAAGCATTAGGTTAACAATGTTTGAAAGATGGTTTCTCAACTATTTGGAAGTGTTTTTAGATCAAAAGGATCAATCTTCGATGACCTTGCTTCCACACATCAACAGTTCCATAACACTTTTGAGGTTGGTTTTTTGTTGACCTTAACTTGTGAGAGCTTAATTCTCTTGCTCTCCTTTAGTATATCGGCAACACCCCATTGATGTCTTTTAGTACATGGATACCAAAGTTTACTGTCAGTTAACTGATATCTTCTACTCCCTTCAATCCACATCAAACAACCCACTTTCTTTTCCGGGTATATCCTCGCAAAACTATCCACTTCAGGTACGCAGAATGCCTTAGTTATCCTAATAGAGCACCATTAATGCAAAACAAGATGCTACTCCCTCCATTCACAAATTATTGTCCCATTAATGCAAAACAAGATGACTTCTTCAACTCCGTTAAAACTAGTCCAGCCAAAACTCCGACTAGGATGATAAAAAAGAATTGCAAGAAAAGAAGAATATCATACCAAAACAATTTAGAAAAATCTAAACTGTCAAGGGCCAATAGGTCATGATCGATCTCAAAAGATAGGGTAAGGATCTCTAGAGTGGTTGAAGTGATGCATAAAAATCCCTTCCCTTCCTCCTTTCCCCTTTCCTTTTTCACCCTCCCCTCAATTTTCCTCCTATTTTGCTATACAATCAAGCCCAAGAAATGGTTTCATCTTCTAAATCTGATTCATGATTTAAACCCGAGAGAGAAACTAATGTGGTAAAAGAAGTCGAGAGCAGAAGAGAAGGTCCATGTAGTATGACCATCTAATCTTTCCCACCCGAAATCTAATATCCTTAATCTAACTGTGTTGTGATGCATAAGGATCCCTCCACAAGTGGCAAAGGTCCTTAGAAGCAAATTTTGCAAATTGGGAATCAGTGAAAGTGTATTCATAACGAATCCAGTAAGCATATAAGAAGGTCATCCAAACCAAAACACTAAATGGCATGAAAGCTGATAAAGAAAGGATTAATATAAGTAAAAGAAGGGAGGGTAAGCTTGTTACAGTGGCTTTGTTAATGAGGAAAACAGCTTCACCAGTGATCTTAGAATCAAAGCCTTCACTTTTAACAATGCGGGTAATCCTTGCAGTAGGAAAGGCACACTCCAGACCCGCTTCTTCTTCATCCTTCTTGACCGCCGTCTTCATCTTCTTGACTTCGGGGTTTACGGGGCCATTAGAGAGATTCCTTTTCTTCTTATTCTTGTTGGTGGGTTGCTGTTGTGGGGGTGGTGGTGGTGGTCGATGCTGAAGACCCAATATGGTGATTTTGGTATGCTTATCATTACTGGAGGAGGAGGGAGAGGGTGTTACTGTTTGAGATGGGTGTTTTGAGTTTTGGTCGGTGGTGGTGGTGGTGGTGGTGGTGGTGGTCTGCTGCTGCTGTTGTTTCTTCTTGTCGGTGGTGGATTCCTTCTTCTTCTTCCTTGAGAATGTCTTCTCAAATCTGTCCTTACTCTTACTCTTACTGCTGCTGCTGCTCATCTTCTCACCCTCGCAAATCACAATTAACAAAGGAACGTGGTTGCCAATGCTGCTCACTCCTGTGATTTCAGACCGCGCTCAAATCACTTCAATTAACGACGATTTAGCAATATAACATAGGGTTTTCCTTCACACTTGACAGGGCACCCCATCCGATTCCATATCCTCCCATCTCAATTTCCCTTTTCTTTATTGGGATGCCTATTATGCGACTACGAGTATTTTTTTTCACAAAACCCTTGATGGATGGTCTCATGACAGGCCTCTCGCCCTCTCGTATGTTGTGGATAGGTTTTGATTTTGTTTTTCTTTTGGTGTTAAACCATCCCAAGCAAGGTGGATGGGAAGGTCATGACCCCAAGGTTGGACTAAACATCAATTAAACAAATAATTAGCATGACTCAAGGGAAGAAAAGGTCATGGAATGACTCAAGATCACGACTAGGGATGGCAACGGGGCGGGTATGGGTCGGGTCCGGTAGGACCCGGACCCGGACCCGGTCCTCAAAAGTTGGACCCGGATCCGACCCGGACCCTTAAGGGTCCAAAATTTTTAGACCCTTACCCGAACCCGATGGGTACGGGTAGGGTCCGGGTCCGTCACGTGTCTAATGAACGTTAATTTAATATGTTATATTTTTAATATGTACGATTTATAATCCGATATTTCGAAAGCTAAATTAAAGCTCCTCTCCCATGTGGCCATGTGTTACGACTTACGGCTTGCAAACAAAAAAAACAATACAAGTTTAGAAAACAATGGAGTATTGCAAAGTTACAGTGAGTTATTGACATATTTTGTGTCTCAAATATATATAACTCGCTTTTATAAACCGATTTTATTGCAAATCATTCCTTTTTTTGCTTATTCTTTAGTGTTTAATTTCTCATATATGGAAATATGCACCCACATATACATAATTTTATTTTTATACGGGTCTAAGGGTCGGGTCCGGGTCCGACTTTTAAGACCCGGACCCGGACCCGGAACATTTTTGAAGGACTCATACCCGACCCGTACCCGCAGGGTCCAAAAAAATTAGGACCCTTACCCGACCCGTTAGGGTAAGACCCGGAGGGTCTGGGTAGGGTCCCGGACCCGTTGCCATCCCTAATCACGACCTTCACTTTTTCCATGATCTTACCTGTGACACATTATTATTGGTTGGCACAATTAATAAGATCAATTTTATTTATTTTCTTCATGCAAAGAAGATAAATTTAGTTAAATGTAAATATTAATTGAAAATATCAAAAAAAATCAATAAACTAAACTGTTTTATTTTTTCTCCTTAATATGAGTTTAATTTTCAACTATTTTGTTAACTTCATTTTTTCCCTATCTTAATATATAGGAGTACATCATATTATTATGAAAACATTAAAAAAAATATATATTTTCAAATATAATATGGGTTTAAATAATTTTGATTTTTAAGTTACGATCTACATCTCAAGAAACTCCAATTATCGATTTAAATAATGTACTCCAAATTATATTCCTAGTCTTACGAAATTAATTTTAGGTAGTGAAACTTTCTGAAATCATGATGTTTTTGAAAAAAAAATCATGTTTTAAATAAACTACCGAGTATATTAATTATCAATAGAATCATCTTTCACGTTTTAAAATTATAACGTAATTTTTTTCTAATATTTGAAATAAAATTAAAATACTTATTTTATTGGAATAATTTTTATTTAGTAAGATATTTAGAAAAAAAATTAACTTAGTTACGAGTACTATCTATTATTAATTGAAAAGGTAGGAGAGAAGTTTTGGTGAGGTGAAAAAGTTGAAAAATGAGAAATGATTTTGCTGATGACACTAGGTCGTGACCTTCTGGATGGGAGGGTGTAGTTGGGTCAAGATAAATAAGATAAGATTAAGAGGAAAAAAGGATGGTGACCTAGTTAATTTGACACTTGCTTGAAGATGGTCTTAGAGCAAGTTCAATAATACTCCCTCCGTCCCAATGAATTCTTTACGTGCTTTTTCACACTTGTCGAGTTACATTTCATTTCGTTCATATCTTTATTTACGTGTTATTAAAAATTCTAAAAATTTGATAATTTTAATGTACTTATTAAGACCATTCAAAAAAGATCTCACATGACTATGTTTTACGTTATATATTAGAAATTATATTCGAGATCATTCCATCTCATGAATAGTGCCAAAAAGCAAACGTAAAGAATTCACTGGGACGGAGGGAGTACTTTTTAGAAACGTGCTTGCAATATTTGGAACTCGAGTTTCTATGATTGATCCATTTGTTTTTTGGTGAAAAATAAGGAAAGGAAAATAAGTGGTTCAAAAAAGGAGGAAGAGAAAGAAATTGGTAGGTAAATGTGAACCACACATTTATGGCATATGCTTCGGTTCAGAAACAATCAACTCCAAATCGAGTTTGGATCTAATTTGAATCATATTCTTGGATCTTGTTTGGTCTTCACGTCTCACTTCTTTCTCTTCTAGTATCGGACTTTCCCGGCGGATCGGGTTGTTCGTACCTACGCAAGGAGCAAACAGGCCATCGGGGGTGTCCGAGGGAACCCTCTGCGATGCCTAAGTCAGTCCGTGAAATGCGCTTAAGGAGAATATAGCGGGGTATTTATAGGTTTTCATAAGAGAGAAAAAAAGAGAAAAAAGAGGGGCACATGCTTCTTACCTTAGGCTCAGGAGGGTCGGCGGGAGCACCCTCGGGGTCGGAACGATCGGGGATCAGTAATCTCCTGGAGGGAGTGCATAAGGGCTCGGCCCGGCCGACCGGGGGTCGGGCCTCTGGGCCGGGCGAAGGTTCAGGGGGCCGGTCCTCTCCAATGGTGTGCCCCTGAGGGTCGGCCGGGTGGATCTGGCCTGATGCCCCGGCACCGATCTCGTTGTCAGCCCGAGTCTCCTCACAATCGGGTCGGACCCGGGTCTCTAACTAACGGGCGACACTCAGCAGGTAGATGACCCCATCAACATAAAATGGAAAGTGGATAAGAGAAACTCAGCCCAAAAAGAAATATGTGTCAATAATAAGAAATATGATGTGGTACTCAATTTTTACTACTTCATACCCAATTTTTCATTATTTTTAATAATTACAAGTAATTTTGTTATTTTTATTAATAACTCCACTTTTTTATATATACTTATTGAAAATAATCTTATTGATTAATTTTGTATTCAATTTCTTTTTGAAACCCTAATAATGTATTCAATTTCTAATTAAACCCTAATTAGATTAAGGACTAACAAATCATAATTTGTATTTGAGATAATTAAGTGCATTGTTTTTATTAATAATTTACTTTTTAATATAGTCCATATTATATTATTGTTTTTTTTCTAATTAAACCCTGATTGGGGTGGGGTGGTGGTTGAAGGTAAGGTGGTGGAAATGGTGGTTAGGGTTAAGATCGACGACGATAGATGGTCAATTGATTGAAGAAAAATAAAAAATAAAAAAAGATTGTAGTGGTGAATTGATGGAGGAAAAAAGAAAGTGGTGATTAATTGATTAAGAGGGTAGTTTGAGAAACGTGAGTATGAAATAGAAAACACAAAATTGGGTATGATTGATCACGTTCTATTTGGAAAATAATAAGCATAAGTTTACTTTTGGAGATGAATTTTTGTTTGTAACTTCTAAGACCATCCCAAGCAAGATCACCTTAACTAGGTCTCGACCCATTTTTTTTACTCTTAATTTCACCTTATTTATTGGGTAATGCTTTTTCCTAACGAGGTTTACTCAATCCTAACGTGGCGAGACAATTTTACCCCTCTCATTTCGATCTTAGTATACCGTTTCCTCTTAAAAACAAAAATCCAAATTTCATTGAAATTCAACCTAATGGAATCCGACCCCCCCCCCCCCCCCCCCAACCGGCCGGAGGCACCATCATCACCACCGTGACCACCCTCCAATTTGTTTCTTAAACCCTAATTTAGTCCACCAATTGCAATTAAACAATAATTAGAAAAAAAAATGTAACTAAATCTTAATTTAATCTTTTAATTTCAATTAAATTTTGATTAGAAAAAGTAATTAATGTAACCAAACAATTAATTTAGGGAAAATGACGATTACTTCATCATTAATTGAATAAGGGCTAATGATCGATCCCCCTAATTTATTCCACCAATTTCAGTTAAACAATAATTAGAAAAAAAAATGTTACAAGACCCTAATTTAATCCTTCAATTTCAATTAAAGAGTAATTAGAAAAAGTAATTATCGTAACCAAACAAGTAATTTAGAAAAAACGGTGATTACTTCATCACTAATTGAATTATACTCAGGATCAATCTGTAATTTTGACTTTAATAGTTGTATGCAAATAACAAAAAAGTTGTTCTTGGTTGAGATAACTGTGAATTATGAGAAGAGAAAATTTGGAAATATTAAGAAAAATAAGTTAGGATTGAGTAAAGTTGCATTAGAAAAAAAGTAATTTCGTATTTATTTTGACTTACTTTATCCCTCCCGAGTAGAAAATCACGACCTAGTTCACCAACCTAATCATTTTTCACTTTCCAACATTTTCAACCAATACATGATAAACACATCGATCTCAAGAAGGTCACGACCTAGGTCACAAGGAAGGTCACAAATAGGGATGGCAACGGATCTGGGATCCGATCCTGATCCGCAAGATCAGGTCCGCACGGATCGGATATGGATCCTAAATTTTGAGATCCGTTGGATATGGATCCGGATCCGGATCCGCTATATTTGAACGGATCTGGATCTGGATCTTAATAAGTAAATTTGGATCCGGATCCGCAAATCTGTTTTATTAAAAAATTAACAATAATAAAAAACTTAGAACTTTAATTTGTGTTTTTTTGGTTATTTCTAAGACTTTTTTCTTTTAGTTTATTAATCTTTGATTATGAATCTTTATATTTGATTTTATTTGTAAAATTATGAAAATTAATATGGCCGCAAATACGTATTAATCAAAAAATTTGTAGAATTTAAGTAAAAAATTGGATCCGCGGATCCGGTCCAGATCCGGCGGATCTGGATCTGGATCCGCATTTTTGGGATCCGTCGGATCCGAACCGGATCCGGATCCGCTACAATGGGTGCGGATTTGGATCTGGATCCATGCGGATTTGGATCTGGATCCATGCGGATCCGGTCCGTTGTCATCCCTACTCACAAACCTCAAAAGAAGTCATCTTATTACCTTTTTCTCCACTAAGTCATGTTAATTAGTGATTAAGGTGACCCACCCCCCATAACATACCTTAAGACCTTGCTTGAGGTGGTCTAAAGTCATTATAGTTTGTTAGAGCTACATTAGCTTGTATTTAAAAAAATAAAAGAAAATTTTCTCATTGGATTTGTGGACATGACATAGGTTCACCCCGACGCGGCCACGCGCGGGTTTGGGCGGCGAAATGTTTCTAATGTGAGATGGTTCTCGGGTTGAAATTTAAATCGAATTAGGAGTCGCCACCGAACTTTGTGGGAGTTCGGGCCCATTCGAACTCACTCTATATTTCGATGGACCGTGCATAGGGATGGCAACGGATCCGGGATCCGATCCGGATCCGCAAGATCCGGTCCGCACGGATCGGGTATAGATCCTAAATTTTGAGATCCGTTGGATATGGATCCGGATCCGGATCCGTTTAATCTGGATCTTAATAAATAAATCCGGATCCGGATCCGCAAATCCGTTTTATTAAAAAATTAAAAATAATAAAAAATTTAGAACTTTAATTTGTGTTTTTTTTGTTATTTGTAAGACTCTTTTTTTTAGTTTATTAATCTTTGATTATGAATCTTTATATTCAATTTTATTTGTAAAATTATGAAAATTAATATGATCGTAAATACGTATTAATAAAAAAAATTGTAGAATTTAAGTAAGAAATTGGATCCGCGGATCCAATCCGGATCCGGTCCAGATCCGGCGGATCCGGATATGGATCTACATTTTTGAGATCCGTCGGATCCGGACCGGATCCGGATCCGCTACTAGGAATGCGGATCTGGATCTGGATCCATGCGGATCCGGTCCGGATCCGGTCCGTTGCCATCCCTAATCGTGTACAAAGTACGGCTCACTTCGATACTAGAACTTGTGGTGTTCGTCCCTTTGCATTACGATACCGATGCCGAGATTTTGGGTATCGTATATAGAATGACTCTCGTGCGCCAACGGTTTCATGCATCCGGAAACCGAGGTTCTGAGTAAGGGGTGAGGGTACGTGTTGGGAAGCCCACAAAGGACACCCAACCCCGCCCGCACATAGCGGCCTCTACTAAGATATCGATCGGTTTTTGAATATGCGCGCTAGTGATTCGGTGAAAAGTTATGCAAACAACGTTTTACGATGTATGAATATAGAAATGGTTGCTACGTCATTTTAATGCATCTTGGTTCACGTAAAAGTGATTTAGCATGTAAGATTCGTTTAAATACGATAAGTGCAAACAACGAAGATAAAAGCTCGAAAATAGATACAAAATACACGGGTGGAAATACAACCCGGAAATACAATACAACGAGCGCAAAAATTGAAACAGTCAAAATAGTAACAATATAACGATGCAATGCATGTTTTTAAAAGATAAGCACGTGATGGACTCAACACGTGACGACTAAAAGTCGTAGGACAAGATTTGTCGAGGCCATATTATTTAGGAGGCTCACGGTTAAGCGTGATGGAGGTCACTCGACTGAGTCATGGGAGAGACTTGATCGAGTGCCCTTCGTGAGGACCCCCTGCCTGTTTTTGAGGGGGTCACTCGATCGAGTGGGCTTATGCACTCGATCGAGTGCCCTTTGTACGGGCAGCATCTTGTCTTTTGAGACGACACATTTTGTAACTTTTATATTTTTGAATCGAGATGCAATTACGCTAAATATAAATATTATCCAATTTATATTAGTTTAAATCTCGATGGCTCGCCATACTCGACATTCGGCTATAGAACCGATATCTAGTATTTAAAGCAAAATTTTGTAAAATCGAACTTGATCGAACTAGAACGAAATTTGATTCCCTCCGCGTCATGATGACGTAATCAATCCTTTCGGACCGTGTGACTATCGATTCGGCGTCAACGGGTTTCGTGATGGTCCAATTAATCGATGATTCTTTTAGACACGATGTTCGATTACGGAGTCGAGATCGCGCCTTTAGAATAATGTTATGAAAAAAATGGTGTCGGACACGTTTAACGACGAGTCACCGCGATCGCATTATGCCCTTAAGTGTTCAGGGCGGCGCGCCACGAAGGGCGCCACCTCCAGTAAGACTTGTAAAGGGATTAAATGGACTTTGGACGGTGTTCGTAATTAAACTTATTCGACCCGAAATCAAATTTACTAAATAGTTATACGCGGTATTAGTATTATAACGGAATGTAAATGAACGAAAATTAAATGTTAGTTGTTAGAGTACAATAAATAAAATGTTAGATTGCGATAAATAAAATATGACTAACGAAAATCGAAATGTTGGTATACAAAAGAAAATTAAAAGTTAGTGTTAGTAATAATTAGTATAGATAGTATATACATATATATAAAAAATGACGAGAAAGAGAGGGAAGAAGAAGAGAAGTCGGGATTTGAATTTACACCCTCAACCTACATGGTTTAGTCTCTCGAAAACGAGCTCGTCTAGTAGTGGCTTAGGCACGGGAGCGTCGAGATATGTAGGCAAATTATGGTGTGTATGATTGAGGAGAGGATTTGAGAAGTTTTGCTCTCGGTCTTTGACGAGTTTTGATCTTGGGATTGATCGTATGTGTATGTGTGTGTGAGTTTGAAGCCAAGTTCAAAGTTGTAAGGGTTGAATGATGTATTGTGTATAAATGATGGGTGATTGAATGAATGTAGTGTGAAATGTGTAGGGTTGAATGTGTTTGAAAAGGTTGAATGGTTGATAGTGTATCAGTGTTAAGGGTTGCAAAAGTTGTGAAGTGAAGAGGAGAAGGAGTGTATTTATAGAGGATACCCTGGTTTAGGGTCACTCTATCGAGTGACCCGATGTGTACTCGATCGAGTGCCCCATTTGGAGGCGGTTTGGTTGTATTTGTAGGTGCACTCAATCGAGTGGGCTTATGGCACTCGACCGAGTGCCCTTGACCGGGTGTGAAAGGGTTGAAGATAAATGGGGAAGGTTTAGATTTGGTTTGTTTTGATTGATTTGATTATTTTGACTGATTTTGACTTTGTATTTGGACATATGTATGGCTGGTTTCGTCTCGGGAATCGATTTTGACCGGGTTTTGACTCGATCGCTAAAAGATGGTTTTATTTCCGGTGACGGTTTCGGCTCAAATTAGTCTTATTTTATTGGAAACGGCCCACTGGGCCTGGATTTGAGGTTGGTTTTGTGAGATTTGTACTCCGCTAAAAGCCCATGCCGGATACTATTGATTCCGAGCCCATATTCGAGCGCATTAAAGCACATTTATGTTCGATCATCATCGGGTGTTTTGTTGGAGACTGCTATAGACACTAGTAGGCAAAATGCGGGTGTCTACAAAGCCTCCACTCTGACTGAGGCTGGGACAAGGCGAAAGTCAGAGTAGGTACCAGGTCAATCGAGGATTACGACCTGGCAGCCTTCCGGTCGGGTCATTTATAGTCCATTAGACTCGCGTAAAAGGGCTCGCCAGCCATAAGATAGAAATCATACTTGAGTTCTGTTATCTGGGATAGCTCCGTGGGGACTTGCTTTTGAAGTCTTGGGTATTCCTGTATGCAGACACATCCCATCTTGAAGCAGGGCGGAGACTTGCTTATGAAGCCCTAGGTGTGCCTGTATGCAGACTCATCCCATCTTGGAACTGCGCGGGGACTTGCTTCTGAAGCCCTAGGTGTACTTGTATGCAGACACATCCCATCTTGGAATTGCGTGGGGACTTGCTTCTGAAGCCCTGGGTGTACCTGTATGCAGACACATTCCATCTTGGATGTAATATTCCAGGAGAAACACCGCCTCGGGTTTCCGCTGGGGAGTAAAGGAGCTGCGCGAAGACTTGCTTCTAAAGCCCTGGGTGTACCTGTTTGCAGATACATCCCATCTTGGGTGTAATATTCCAGGAGAAATACAGCCCTTGATGTTCCGTTGAGAAGCACAAGTTGGTACCTAAAATGTTAGATACATAAGCAGAAATAACAGATATAGCAAATAGCAAGATAGCATACAGGAAACATCTATAAACTGGCTTGCGCTGGGGAAAATGATTTTTGCTTCATTTTGAAATCGAAGTCCTGACAGCAACTCACGTGCTAGGAGATAGTTTTTTCAAAATTGAAAGGGTTAGAAAAGAAATTTGCAGTTTAAATAGAACGAAATTTGACCTTGTCGAAAAGGATTTTCTCAAATGGCTAAGTTTTTAAAATTTTAAGGTAGAAAGAGAAGGGCATACCGACAGACTCGACTCTGGACGTGACAGGACGAGTTGACAGACATGACTTGGACTCTCGAAGGGTTGGATCGTGACTCAGTAGGAGGTGGGCCACCTAAGATGACAAAACTCTTAGGTTGCGCTATTTCATAGCCTAGGCGAGTGGTAACACGGTCGAATATTGAAATGGGAAAGATGTGTTATGGTCTTTAATGAGAGTGTTTCTGCAGGACTCAACAGTAGCAGTGCTGTATACTAGTGCTCTTTTGAATTTTTGGTTTTGGGATACATTCCCAAAGTGGGTGTCGCTTCGAGTCCTTAACAGATTCTTGTCTTCGACTGAGCCGAGTACTAGGACACACTATCGAAAGGTGGCTAGATTTTTAAAAAATCTTTTGGATTTTGTGAGTGGATGGAGGTCTCCTGTCTAAGAGAAGTCCCCAGGACGACAAAGCTAACTGTTGAGAACATGATAGTGTCGTGATAAGAATGATGGTGCTTTTTGAATGTTTGTCAATGTGGGTGATGTGCCCTTGTTGAAAGGCTGTATATGTATTCACGTGTAGTGAAATCAAACCAAACCGTAGTTCAGTGAATTGAAAGATATGTTATGGTGCCTAGTTTATTAGGGCTTTGTGTGTAACTAGCCATATTGACGGTGTAGGCTAGGTGCATTCCCAATGATGTCTTGATCAAAGGGCTAGAACAATTAGGATGAAGATCCTGTGACTGTGAGCGTTCTCCGAGGTAGCCCCCAGAGGTGGTGTGAACTATTTGAGCATGTTCTATGCTGACCGCAGGTTGAGTTCCCGTGTTTGGGGCTGGTAACTGATTTAGATGTTTAAGGAAATGTAGAGTAAGGTAATAAGTGCCTTTGATGATCTGAAATCTGGAGCTCGATTTTGTGGAGCAAAGGCTTCAAGGGTAAGGTATTGTAATGTGGTAGGAAAGGGGGAAGTCGAGTAAAAATGACTCGAACTTCGATCGGGGTAGGTTTAATAATGCGGGATCTGGTTTTCATGTCCGGCCCTAAGGGTTAGGGTGTATCCTATAGAGCTTGAATCCTCAAAATTCTAGGTTGTCTCTTAGCCTAGGTCTCGGGAAGGTCTTGAGGGTTGTAATGTGGAAAGGCTAAATGTGGTGTTAGTTGACCAGCCTAATTGTCATCCTTCTATTCGATGATGTGGGTATTGATAATTTTTTAATTGACCGTACCCCGGTCATGGGACTTTCACTTGAGTTGACCGCTAACTACGATCATGAGTTTTTGAATTTTTTGGTTGACCTCTTAGCCCCGGTCATGGGATTCTTCATTTGAGTTGACCGTTTAACCTCGGTCATGGGATTGACCGTACTCTAGTCGAGGGAACGGCCGCATCTGGTCGAGGGATGTTGAGTTCTTTTTTATCATGGTCAGCTCTTTTATTTTGGCCTCTTGCTTTTTCCTTGGACTTTTGATTTATTTTGTCCGGTTTTTTTTTCTTTCCGGCTATCCCCCCTACGATTTTGGTAATAGTCACGGGTATTCCCGGATCTGTGGCGTCCATTTGTGGGTGGATCTGGGGTTGGGCCTATCAGTTGGATTAGACTTTTGGAGCTAAACCTTTGTAAGGTCTAAGCATAGTTGGTGTTTGTGGTGGTTTGGATCTCGGTATTGTCATCATAATTCCGAGCAAACTTGGTGGAAACATCGTCCCAAGTTGGGTATTTTTGGCATCACGTCTATAGAGTCACAATGTTTTTTTTTCTTCTGGTCAGACTAAACGCCTAAGGTAGGGATTGATTAGTCTTATTGGAGGGGCGTTTATTGTGGGAAATGGGCTTGCCTCCCGTCTTGAACCCAAACTAGGAGACTACCTAGATTTGTCATAGAATTCGATACCGCTCGTGCTAAGGGTAGTTATGTGGCTTTCTATACCAGACATGGGACTGGTAAGGGAAAACACGGGTCTCAGCTTCCTGCAGTCATTATAGATGTGCCTATAATAGCCACGTGCGTGTGTTCACAGTGTATGATGGTGTTCATCATGTTCTCGGAAACACATAAGGAAATCATATATGAGAGATTGAAAAGAGCTAATTTTATTGGATCGTGAAAAGAGGACAGAATACAATTGACTCTGACTCTGACATTGAAATTGAAAGAAATAGAACATCCTAGACTCGGACTCAGACTCAGACTTAAATCAAATCTGGACTCTTGGATGATGTCGTCAGTAGTCTTCGGCTTCTAAGGACTCAAATTGATGTCCAGTATAGCCTTCAGTAGAAGCTTCACCCGGATCTTCATTATATCGAAGATCGTCTTCAATTCTAGTGCCCATTTCGGTAAGCACCGAAAAATTTGAAATGTCGGCATACCTAAGATGGACGCAGTAGGAGGGTAGGAGGTTGTTGATGAACGCCTCCACTCGTGTCTTCTCGCTGGGCTTGTCTACCAGATTAACACTCTCAGCCCGCCAAAGTTGAAGGTATTTGGTGAAACCCTCGCTCTGTTGGATCTTGGGCCATGACTTGTAGAGTCTGCATGGTAGTCTGAAGCTCAGTATTATCAGAATAGTTTTGAGCGAACTCGGTAGTCACATTTTCCCAAGTTGGAATCTTTTTTGTATTTAGCCTATAGAACCATGCTTTTGGGTATTTCCCGAGGGATGCGCCGAACAGATTGACGAACATGTTGGCTTTGACCCCCTTGATTGCCATATACGCCTTGAAGGCTCGGAGGTGTAGTAATGGATCCTCCGTCCCTTCGAATATGGGTAACCCTTCTAAGTCGAGATCCTTTGGTAGTTTCTCACTTATGGGTGTATAGTCTCAGGAGTTTTCAACGCGGATGTTGTTCCCTTGGAGGGCATGGAACTGTTCCTCGAGCATACTCACCGTGGTGATTAGCTTGGCAAATGGGCCAGTATTCACCAACCCAGAATTGAAGTCTCGTCGTTCAATGATAGACACTAGTAGAAAAAACACCTACCGCGTCGCTTTAATTACGTCGGTTCTAAAATATGCGACGCGAAAATGAGTTTTGCATCGATTTTCTGTTAAAACGATGCATTTAAGAGAAGTGTTTGCGTCGTTTTTCCTTAAAAAACGACGCATTTGCGCAAATACGTCGGTTTTAATTACATAACCGACGTATTTGTTTTTATTTTTTTGCGTCGTTTCTAAATAAAAAATGATGCATTTCATATATTGCGTCGCTTGTACTTAATAAACGCGCCATATACAACTATCGATTACGTCGATGTTAAAATAGAACGATGCATAATAATTTCATAATTCATTACTACAATTAATCAATTATAGACTTAAGGAACGAGTAAATGATCCTAATGGAACGCTTGCATAGTTGCATGCATGCGGTATCGTTCTTTATAATCTCTAAAAAGTTGGCGCCTTTTGTGGTACTTTAAATAGCACGCATTATTGAGGGAACCGTTCCATTATTCAACTACGAGCACGGACGCACGGTTAGTCAACTAAATTGTTCTCACTATTAAAATAGAATATTTATATGTCCCAGTCGTTCTGTATTTTAGATACGGAGTATTGAAATAGGACCGTTATGAAGAGTATCAGTTTTTGACCAAGTTCTATGTCCTTGTTAGGCTTTATTTTTTCGACTGAAACTTACTGAACTGAATTGAACTGAACTTAATTGAATTAAAATAAATTGAATAAGTCTAAACTGAACTGAATTGAATTTAAAGTAAGTTAACTCAACTCCACTGAATAAATAAATAGTAATAATGATGATGATGATGATGATAAGTTCGTGTAATTTGTTTCGATCTTAATAAAAATTCCGTTAAAATAATATCAATAATAAAAATAAAAATAAAAATAATAATAAACACGCACAAATAGTATACACCAAGTCGGACCAACCGTTCTACTCCGTATTACTCGTATCCTCTATATATAATTGCAGCAACCATTTTTGAATTGTCATCACGCCACGTAGCAATCGCAGGATCGTTTTTTTAACAAAAATACATTATTTGTATATAAAGATAAAATAGGGTCACTAGCCAAGATCGATCACTAGACCTTTAAAATCAAGTGCAAACTCCTCAACCAATTAACCACAAGTCCACAAGTGTTAGATGTTATTCTTAGTAGGTAAAAGTTTTATAAGTTATACAGTAGAACCTAATTAGATTATTCAATACAACTGAATTTATTTAAACTGCAACATATTTTAGAAAAAATTAAAATTAAAATAAAAGGTAATTTTTTGTGATATGTTATTTGATTTTTTTTAATTATTCGTGTTTTAAATTAATATTGTAATAAAAGCTATTGTCAAAAAAAATTGAAGCCTTGAATAGTAAAATCATAGGTCCGTCACTGTCCACGAGGGGCAATTATATAAGTAAACGACTCATTGTCAATTAAATTTAGTATAACATGGTAAAAAAACGTCTATCAAACAATTTTTTTTTTCATATCATGTCACCAGGGTCAGGCGAGCTGCTTCCTGGATTGATCAGTTATAATGGACGGGTTAAAAAAGAGGTCAAGTCAATTATGAGTCAAGTTATACATTTATACGTTCAGGTTAAGGTCAAAATACGGATAAAAAATAAATTTTGGCACTTCATTTTGTTACTTTATAAGTGGTGAAAACATTTTTTAAATATTAAATGGTAATCGATATTACACTATAATATTATCTTTAGCTTAAATCAGCAATTACTCCATTTTAAAATACATTTTTCAAAAACTACTCTTTTGATTTTATTTTCTTTTTAAATTACACATAGCTTTTGCTACGAACTACATAGTACGGAGTCTATTTTCAGGACGAAAAATACAAATAACCTTTTTGACGTTTTGTTTGCTCATCACCACAATAACTCTAAATATGGTTGGTCTAACTTTAGAACTCATATGAAATATGAACTAATTCGTATTAACCAGTTATAAAATTTGTATATAAGAATATTAAAATAAATTTTATGTTCAAACATATATTTTTTCCATTTCACATATATTCAAAACACGTGAGAAAGAACGTTTTTACACTTAATAAAATAACAATTTTTTTATGGGACCTCCGGGAATTTTTCGTCGGGTTAAAACTACTATACCAGTATTACCAATATTCAATCAACTTCATTCAATCACCTCTCTATTTCCTACCTCACGTCTCTATTTCCTATGTGACGAGAATGAAACCAGTTACAATTAAGGTTATCGTTCCCTTAATTCGATCGTCATTTTCTTCAATCCTTTCTGCGCTTTCACTTAAATTTGTTTCAAGACTGCACTTATAGCCTACAAATGACGAGAGTGAAACCAGTTTATGGGATGACGATGAAGATGAGTTATGCTGCTTTCGGTGGTAACATCAAGGTATACACCATTTACATACACATACATTTATGATCCAAAGTTTTCAACTTTATCTCGTAAATCTATAGCAGCTTTGTGAATTTGTATTTGTTTTCTGGGTTTAATTTGATGTTATTTTGAGGTAGATTGGATTTAATTTTGTTTTCATGGTAGTTTTAGTTGATACGAAATTGTTTGATTGAATGGCAAATCTTGTAGTTCAATATGTCAATTGAAATTGTTGAGATTATTATAAAAGTTGATGAAATTCATTAAATTTCAATGTTTGAACTTCGTATGATATTGGGTTTTTGTTATCATGTTTGCCATTGTTGTTCCTGGGGAATATTTGGGGCTCCGGTTAATGCGTACCAGGTGTTTGTGAAAATGCCCTACAAAAAGTTTGCATCATTTTGTTGGGCAGTAAGCTATGATTCTACGAACCATATTGTAGGTATCAGTGTTCAACACATTTACACGATGCTTGAAAATGATTAAATAGACAACATAAATCTATATAACATTGTATTTCCAATCATAAAATGACCTTAGGCTAGTGTTGAGCAAGATGAGATGGTAGGATCCGCCTCGACGCGAGCAACCTATGTGTTATATATTGTCATGGCAACAGGTTAATAAACCACCTTCTTGTTTGCATTCCATAAATCTTTATTGTTTTTTATTATGACTTATAGGTCTTATAATTACAGTGGATGTCGGGCGGATGCAAACGAGGCTGCTGCAGTGCTTCTTCCCGCAAATATTACCGTCTTCACACTAGATTTCTCTGGTTCAGGATTATCTGATGGTAGTTATGTCAGTCTTGGATGGCATGAGGTTTGTTGTATCTCTATGGATATGAATCATTAGACATTATCAATTATTGATTAACTGCATTGGCTGCATTTCCTATCAATTTAAGTTTTCTCTTATTTGATAAGTCAGAAAAATGATCTTGGAGCTGTGGTGTCTTACCTACAGAATACCAAGCATGTATCACACATAGGCCTTTGGGGAAGATCTATGGGCTCTGTTACATGGTATGAAGTTTATTGCATGAAGCTAGAAGTACTAAATAAGTCGCCTTTCTTATTTCCTGCTTCCTAAATCCATATGGGATGGAAGTAGTATGGAACTAATTTGTCTGATATTTTCTTGTTCTCCAGTGCCTGATGTATGAGGGTATGCCTTTTAGAAAACATTCATATGTTTTGTTATCTCACATGTACAGGTCTTGCTTTTGTCTTTGGAGAATAAGTAAAGTATTACTTGGTTTTTGATTTTCACATTAACGATGTAAAGAGTGTTATGAGAGAATGATACAAATTAAGGAGTAAAAAAAAGTCGAGAAATAGGCTTATCGATCTTATGCCATTTACTTCTTTTTACTTCGGTCACTACAAGAAGTTGGGAGGGAATTCATGAGGTGGGAAGCTTGAGTGGAAATGTGTAAACAGGCACGGAGTATGGACTACTACTAAGTTATGTTTTTCTTGTTTCTACTGCATTGATATATAGTTATCCACTTTTCGGTTTTGCCATTTAATTCCTCTCCATTTAAATTAATTAGTTGTAATATTTAGAAGTATTTATTTGATTGAATTTGATATTACTTTTCTTGTTTTTTTTGTAGTTGTGTGCCTCCTTAAAGGTGAAAGTATATGTTATTAGGTGATTTACTTCGTTTGGAAAAGTTGCAAGGTATTGTCAAATTTAGTTATATAGGTAAATTTTATTATGAGAAATGTGTTTGTGCTCTCTTTATCTTCCTCTGCGGGCTCAAAAAATTAAAGATCAAGGGAATTTTGTTGCTTGTTGATCGAAGATTAATTGCTAAATAAAAGCCAACAATGTAAGTTCTCTCATTTTTTACCCCTTGTCTTAAGACAAATCAATTTAAGTGGGGATTTGTTGGTGTCTTTGAAGTATATATGCTTAAATCTATTTAGTTCGGTGTGTTAGATCGTAATTAAGTTGGTATAAATTGTAGGCCATGAAAATTTGTTTATCCTTCATTTACACGGGCAATGTCCTTGTTTACTCCCATCGATGTTATAATTAGTAGCAAATTATCATGTTGGAGTTTTCTACTTTGTTGCCATAATTTTAATTTACGGCCATGATTTGAATAAAAAATGTAGAGCATGATTTCCTATAAGAAAAAGTCTCTCCAAAAGTGCCTATGAGAAACTTGTCTCCAAAAGTTCTTTAGTGATATTTATAGGACCTTTTTGTTTTTTCTTAAGAATGCATCATCCTATAATAAAATTCATAGGTACATCGTAGTTGATCATATTGTCGAATTAACATTTTATATTTCGCTTGTTTTTATAATGTTCCTATATTATGATTATACTATGGCACTTTACTATGTCACTGAGTATACGTGATTTGTTTTCCTTACACGCTAGAAATGAATAAAAATTCGGACTGACTTTGCATATATTGCTTTTTATCTTTGTTTATTGTAGTTCATGAGGCACATCTAGTTTACGCAATACATGAGTTGGAGTTTAGCTTTACCGGCCAAAGACGTAGTAATTGTTTTTAGGTTGAAAAAAAATGTAATTTTCACCTTCTTATGGTTTTTTTTATCAATTTAACTTGGTCGTTGTTGTATATATTCCGTGTATAACTTTTTGGATATTATAGGTAATATATTTCATTACAAATTAGATAGCAGATAATTCAGTACAAGAAGATGATATATTACATCATGTTATACAACCTACACAAAAATGACACTAATTGCGTTGCTTCTAAAACAAAAATGCCTCAGTTCTAACAAAAAATGGATGCAAAAGGTAACTAATTGCATCAGTTCATTTGATATAATCGATACAAAATAGTCACTAATTGCGTCACTTGTAACAACACCGAAGCAAAACCACACATAATGTGTCGGATATAAATATTTTTTGCGTCGACAAAATTATCAATTGCATCGCTACTAACAATAACGACGCAAAAAACTTATCAAATGCGTCGGTTGTTTGGGTACAAAGCGACACATTAAATAAGTTTATGCGTCATTTCTGGATAAGAACCGATGCAAAAAGGAATATTTTTTGCGTCGGTTTGAAACCGACGCAAGGTAAAAGCGTCTCCTTGATATGCATCGCTTCAGTAACGATGAAAAAAGACCATTTAGAAACGACGCGGTAGGGGGTTTTTCTACTAGTGTTCATGGCCTCTTGGTCGGCTTTTATCAACCCTAGTTGAGTTTCAACCATGGCCTGTCTACTAACCATTGTCTCCAGCAAAGCCTTCATTTCATTAATGGTGTTTTCCATGTCCCTATTTCCGGTTGTGGGCGCCATACTCTACGAGAATACCCATGTAATCAGAAATGTTGCTTCGAAACCCAAATACACCAAGGCATAGGAGATAGCGCGGGAGGAAAGACAACTTCGGTCTGACTCGGGTTAGACTCTCCTAAGACAAATATGTAGGGTGCGATTCTCAGAGTGACTGTGATTAATCGCTCCGTCGGAGAATAGCCCCCAAGTGAGACTAAGGACTCTTATAGGACTCAGATGGTGTGACATCTAAGTGACTCAAAAGTAGCACAGGTGAGACAACACGTGTAGGACATGACCCTTAGAGCAACCAAGATTGATCGCTTTGCTGAAGGGTAGCCTCCGAGTGGGATTGAAGATTTTGTTAAGACTCGAGTGTCGGACGAGTGACCCTTGGACGTAAGGGTCACGAACCTTTCATTATAAGGCTATTCCTTGTAAAAGTTTGACTCGGCCTTGAGGAAAGGCAGACAGAGTAAGGGAAGAAACTTGCGATGTCAAATCGGCAGAGCTTCGACGCTAGAGACCCTTGACTTGACTTGAATAAGGATGACCCTTTGATTAGGGTAGACCCTTAAGTTAAAGGGTTCGCGAATTAGGGTGACTCGACTAACGGATTGAAAGATGAGTGAAATTCCCTTAGGAAAGGTCGTGGGGACCGTCCTGTTAGAGGGAAAGATCGCGTGAGACTTTCTAGTTAGGACTCGAGTGTTTAGACGAACCTTCCATTTACGAGTGTATGACTCGTGCTGGTTGGTTATGCTTTTAGAAAAAGGCGGACTAGGATGAGGAAGAAACCCGTGATGTAGGATCGACGGAGTTTCGACGCTATAGACCTTCGACAAATGATGAAAAGACCCGACACACAGATTACAGTAAGTCCTATAATAAGGAAGGTTTTTTTTGGAAAAGGATTGAATTTTGAAAATTGAGAGGATGGTCCTGCTTTTGAAATTGGCAGCATGCCGACAGGATCGGGATTTGAAATATTAAAATGGTTGTGAATAAATTCGCATTTTGAAAATTTGGGAGACGATCCCGTCTTTTGAAATTGGCAAGATGCCGACAGGACCGGTTTTTTGAAAAGTTGAATATTAGGAATTTCGAAATTTGAATATCGAAAATGAATGTCCAAAAATTTGAAAATCAAAAACGAGATCCCGAAGATTTGAAAATCGAAAATGACATCTCGTAGATTTGAAAATCGAAATGGAATCTTGAAGATTTGAAAATCGAAATGGAATTTCGAAGATTTGAAAATCGAAATGGAATTTTGGAAATTCAAAAATCGAAAGGAGATCGAAAATTTGAATATTGAAATAGATGCCAGCTAAAAAAATAGGCTTGTTTTGAGTTAAATTTTAAGTCTAAATTTCGGCAGCATTCCAAATTTTTGAAAATTGGATATTTTGAAAAGATGCATTTTTGAAAACGACACAGAAACCAAGTAGCACATAGTCACGCAAGCATTATGACGACAACATGTATGCTTTACACTAAGTCTCAGTTGGTCGGAATATGGTCTATACCAGTGCGCATGGCCTTTTCGAGAATCGGGACGGACTCCCTTACCAATTTGGAAAAGGACATGCCGCGAAACCCATGCGAATTAGCCAGGAACACCTTGACATACATAACCAATTTGGAATATATTGCGGTATAGTGGGACGTCGGTCGCCAGTACTGGCCCGGGCAAAAATGGAGTTATGCATGAACCGTAAAACTAACGCGTGTATTGTACTAACCGAACGATTTCTCCTCGAGTTTCACTTTGTGGATCCCGATGACAAGATGTACATCAGTATTCCCCAGCGGAGACGCCAAATTGTGGACATGACATAGATCCACCCCGACGCGGCCATGCGCGGGTTTGGGCGACGAAATGTTTCCCATGTGAGATGGTTCTCGGGTTGAAATTCAAATCGAATTAGGAGTCGCCACCGAACTTTGTGGGAGTTCGGGCCCATTCGAACCCACACTATATTTCGATGAACCGGGCACAAAGTACGGTCCACTTCGATACTAGAACTTGTGGGGTTCTTCCCTTTACATTACGATACCGATGCCGAGTTTTTGGGAATCGTATATCGAATGACTCTCGTGCGCCAACGCTTTCGGGTCCGAAAATCGAGGTTCTGAGTAAGGGGTGAGGGTACGTGTTAGGAAGCCCACAAAGGACACCCAACCCCGCCCGCACATAACGGCCTCTACTAAGATATCGATCAATTTTTTAATATGCGTGCTAGTGATTCGGTGAAAAGTTATGCAAGCAATGTTTTACGATGTATGAATATAGAATTGGTTGCTACGTCATTTTAATGCATCTTGGTTCACGTCAAAGTGATTTAGCATGCAAGGTTCGTTTAAATACGATAAGTGCAAACAACGAAGATAAAAGCTCGAAAATAGATACAAAATACACGGGTGGAAATACAACCCGGAAATACAATACAACGAGCGCAAAAATTGAAATGGTCGAAATAGTAACAATATAATGATGCAGTGCATGTTTTTAAAAGATAAGCACGTGATGGACTCAACACGTGACGACTAAAAGTCGTAGGACAAGATTTGTCGAGGCTTATATTATGTAGGAGGCTCACGGTTAAGCGTGATGGAGGCCACTCGACCGAGTCATAGGAGGGACTCGATCGAGTGCCCTTCATGAGGACCCCCTGCCTGTTTTTTAGGGGGTCACTTGATCGAGTGGGCTTATGCACTCGATCGAGTGCCCTTTGTACGGGCAACATCTCGTCTTTTGAGACGACCCATTTCGTAACTTTTATATTTTCGAATCGAGATGCAATTACGCTAAATATAAATATTATCCAATTTATATTAGTTTAAATCTCGATGGCTCGCCATACTCAACATTCGGCTATAGAACCGATATCTAGTATTTAAAGCAAAATTTTGTAAAATCGAAACTTGATCGAACTAGGACGAAATTTGATTCCCTCCGTGTCACGATGTCGTAATCAATCCTTTTGGACCGTGTGACTATCGATTCGGCGTCAACGGGTTTCGTGCTAGTCCAATTTATCGATGATTCTTTTAGACACGATGTTCGACTCCGGAGTCGACATCACGCCTTTAGAATAATGTTTTGAAAAAAATGGTGTCTGACACGTTTAACGACGAGTCACCGCGATCGCATTATGCCCTTATGTGTCTAGGGCGGCACGCCTCGAAGGGCGCCACCTCCAGTACGACTTATAAAGGGATTAAATGGACTTTGAAAGGTGTTCGTAATTAAACGTATTCGACCCGAAATCGAATTTACTAAATAGTTATACGCAATATTAGTATTATAACGGAATGTAAATGAACGAAAATTAAATGTTAGTTGTTAGAGTACAATAAATAAAATGTTAGTAACGAAAATCGAAATGTTAGTATACAAAAGGAAATTAAAAGTTAGTGTTAGTAATAATTAGTATAGATAGTACATACATATACATAAAAAAAATGACAAGAAAGAGAGGGAAGAATAAGAGAAGTCGGGATTTAAATTTACACCCTCAACCTACATGGTTTAGTCACTCGGAAGCGGGCTTGTCTAGTAGTGGCTTAGGCACGGGAGCGTCGAGATATGGAGGCAAGTTATGGTGTGTATGATTGAGGAGAGGATTTGAGGAGTTTTGCTCTCGGTCTTTGAGGAGTTTTGCTCTCGGGATTGATCGTATGTGTATGTGTGTGTGAGTTTGAAGCCAAGTTCGAAGTTGTAGGGGTTGAATGATGTATTGTGTATAGATGATGGGTGATTGAATGAATGTAGTGTGAATGTTGTGTGAAATGTGTAGGGTTGAATGTGTTTGAAAAGGTTGAATGGTTGATAGTGTACGAGTGTTAAGGGTTGCAAAAGGTGTGAAGTGAAGAGGAGGAGGGGTGTATTTATAGAGGATACCTCGGTTTATGGTCACTCTATCGAGTGGCCCGATGTGTACTCGATCGAGTGCCCGGTTTGGAGGCGGTCTTGTTGTATTTGTAGGTGCACTCGATCGAGTGGGCTCATGGCACTCGACTGAGTGCCCTTGACCGGGTGTGAAAGGGTTGGAGATAAATGGGGAAGGTTTGGATTTGGTTTGTTTTGATTGATTTGATTATTTTGACTGATTTTGACTTTGTATTTGGACATATGTATGGCTGGTTTCGTCTCGAGAATCGACTTTGACCGGGTTTTGACTCGGTCGCTAAAAGACGGTTTTATTTCTGGTGACGGTTTCGGCTCAAATTAGTCTTATTTGATTGGAAACGGCCCACTGGGCCTGGATTTGAGGTCGGTTTTGTGAGATTCGTACTCCGCTAAAAGCCCATGCCAGATACTATTGATTCCAAACCCATATTCGAGCGCATTAAAGCACGTTTACGTCCGATCATCATCGGGTGTTTTGGTGGAGACTGTTATAGACACTAGCAGGCAAAATGCGGGTGTCTACAGGATTAAATTAATAATTTGGGACTAAGCCAAGTACAAGATGTTATAACCCACAATTAGAGTGTCATATAGCCGAAAAACAAAGTTGCTACAAAAATCGATGTGGCGAGGCAAACTACAAACATTTGCAGCCTGTTATTGGACTTGCTCTTAGTGTAAGAGGTATCTCGGGAGACATCCCTTATTATTTAAATCAGAAACATTTTAAGCCTTACATTCACCCAACTCATCAGAAGTTATACGTTAGTTTAGTTTCTACTTTGAATTCCTTAAAAAAAACTTTACTTTGAATTGATTTTCGACATCGTGATGATGTTAGTTGATAATTTAGTAAGTTGTTCTTATTATCATAATAACTGTAATTATTTTCGTTTCCAGGAAATGTTCCCAACTTGTTTGCATTCCCATTGGTTAATCATCTATTCATGGATTCACAAATCCACAATTAAAGGCTTAGTAAAAAATAAATTGGTGAAGTCTTTCAACTCCGGTTTCAAATAGGATAACATTTACACAGTAACAAAGTTTTGGATTAGGGGAGGCCGAAAGGGAAGATTAGTGTTGGTATCATTGTCCGGGACAAGGAGGGTAGGCTACTGTGTTACGGGCCGATGAAGGGGGACGATGGAAGCTATTGAGGCGGGAGCGGAGGCCATACTTGAAGGCTTGAAGGAGGCAAAGCGAAGAGGGATCAGGAACACAACCTTCGAAAGCGACTCGAAGACAATTATTGATATTAGGAAGAATGGGGAAGGAGGGCGTAGCACTCTGTTCTTACTCATTGATGAAGTCATCGAGTTGAGCTCGGAGTTTGCTTGTATTTCATGGTCTCATTCTCATACTCCGCGTACTTGTAATCAGGAAACTCATCACGCATTAGCACAATTTGATACGGGTAGAGTAGCTTGTCGTGTGTGGGAGGGTAGTCATGGACCGGCTCTTGTGGAGTCTATCGTTTTTGCTGACATTAATCATATACAGTAATCTCAAGTTTGGGACGTCAAAAAAAAAGTTTTCGACTTCTTCAAATGTAGCAAATGAGAAAGAACTTCTCACAAGTGCATGATTTGTATTGGTTCGAATACAACATAAAGGTTATGTCAGTGCGTCTAGACACTAACATCCCACACGTATTTATAATTTGGGTTATTTAACAGAAATAATACCAACTTTGGGTGATATTCCATAAATAAAACCAACTTTAATTAATACAGGAATAAAATCATGTACGAGACATATTATACGCGAATGGAATACTCTTACCTGCTATCACCTACACCCGTCAATATTTCACTAATACAAGTTTTACTGGCTGACACTTTTAACTTTTAACTTCATTAATTGTAAAACTTCGAACTTCATCATCTTCTTCTTCACTTCAAAACGCCATCTTCTTCTTCGTCAATTCATTATTCACTTCATCACTTCATCTTCTTCTTCCTCAATTCATCTTGTCGAAGGTAATTATTTTTCAAAACTTTTGTTTGTTTATCTTTCTCAATCTTTTGTACGTCCGTCTTTATAATTAATTACCATTAATTTTGTCGAAAATCAATTTTCAGAGTATTGTCAAGTTCATTCCTCAATCCTTTGCGTCGGCAATGTCAACGGTGTGATTATTGTTTTCATTTCCCCAAAACCGATATTTTTGGGTTTAACTTAGGGTTTTCGATTTTTCTGGGTTTAACTCAGAGTTTTCTTATTGGTTTAATTTGGGGGTTTAAGTGTCCAATTAGGGTTCTTTTTAATTGGTTTGACTTTGATCCCCATGAATAATTCAAATAACATGAATTTGATGTAGAGCTGATCAAATGGCCCAAGCCCGACGACCCAACCCGACCCGGCCCGATTTTTTCAAGGGCTTGGGCCATCGTGTTGGCCCAAAAAAGCCCGAAGCCCGACCCGATCTTAGCCCGATATAAATTTTGGGCCGGGTATGGGCCGACCTTAAAGCCCGAATTTTGGCCCGGCCCGGCCCGAATTTAAAAAAAAAAAATATAACATAATTTATGTTTTTAAACTTTTAAACTTCTTTTAAGTGGAAATTCATGTTTTTTTTTATCACAATTTTTTTTAACAAAAAAAAGTCGTGCACTTTTTGTATGGAAGTTTATGTTTTTTATGTGTTCATAGTTATTATACACGGACACTAATACCGTATATATGTGTGTGCATGTGCGCGTGTGTGTATTTGTACTTTGATATGTTAGTGTGACACATAATAATACGAAAAATTGTCCAACACCAAAACTATGTATGAAATGTCTAATCGAGGACTTGAGGTAAACTTTGTTCATATTTCTTAATACGGAGTATTAATATATCATTATGTACTCTAGTCGTCTGATTAATTTCGAGTAAGTTTTAGTAAAAAAGGGCTTGTTTATTAGTCGGGTCGACTGCGAGCAAAAAACTCGATTAAATGTCGGTTAATTTGTGCTAATAAATATTTTTTTTAAGGTGACGTAAAAAAATTTAAATTAATCCCGAACAATCGTTGTGACCCGATTGAGCCCGAAAAGCCCGCAAGCCCGAAAAAGCCCGAACGGGTTGGGCTTGGGCCTTACAAATTAGCCCGCTTGGGGGGCCCGACCCGGCCCGACCCGCTAGGTGGGCTGTAATTTTATGGCAAAACCCGGCCCAAACCCGGCCCAACCCGGCCCATGATCACCTCTAATTTGATGGGTCACCCATGAATTTGGAGAAATTATGGTTTAAGAGAGAGAATTTTAGGGGCGTTTGGTTCATCAAAGGGAAAGGGAATGAAATCAACAAAGGGAAACAGGGGGAAAGGAATGGGATTACCCCAAATTTAGGTTGTTGTTTGGTTTCAATGAAAGAGAATGAATTTCACCCAACCTTCACTCAAACCTTAACATTAACGGTATGTCATCATATTATTTATATTTATGTAAAATAAAAAATTATAAAATAAATAAATTAATATCTAAATTATAAAAAATAAATGAAAATTTTGTAGTATCTTTTCATAATAAAATACATGTAATATAAGCAGTATTATTTTTACACGTTTTTAATTGTAAATACGGTAAATATACGGAGTAATAATTACTACAATACGATAAATTTTAAAAAATATATTTTCTTTTTAATTGATAAATTAAGGCATCAAAAATTATTTTGACCCAACTTCGACTCATATTTGACCTGACCCGAGAGTGTGGTGGTGTTCGTAATGGTGGTAGGTGGACCTTGGTGGTGGTGGTCGTAGTGATTGTGGTGGTGATGGTGGCGATTGTTGGTGATGGTGATGGTGATGGTGATGGTGATGGTGGTGACTAAGTTGGTGATTGAGGAAAGGGAATCACATTACCTTGGGGGGTGGGGGTAAGATGTTAGAGGAGTTTGGGGGAAAGGGAGGGGGAAAAGGAATGATTGAATTGCCTAAACAAACACCAACAAAGGGAATCATGAACTTTGATTCCCTTTCCCTTTCCTGAATACCTCAAAACAAACGGCCCCTTATTTAGGGGAAAATCGAGTTTGATGTGGCAATGAAGAAGATGAAGATGTGTGTTAATTAATAGTTTGGGACCCACAAAAACCGACTTCATCCGATCATTTAAGAAGTAATTTCATTCGCGTATAATATGTTTCATACATGATTTTATTCCTGTATTAATTAAAGTTGGTTTTGTTTATGGAATACCACCCAAAGTTGGTATTATTCATGTTAAATAACCCTTATAATTTCATCAATTTTGATAACATAATACACGAAAATGTGCAGACTTTGGTATGTAAAAGTGTAAAACCACAACTTCGTTATTAGTATACGAGCGGTGGGTCACATCATGTGTAGGGTTAGCATAAATACAGGTTGATTGTACACTCACGAGTTGGATTAGGGTTAGAATACAACTTGTTGACGCGTCGTTAAAATGATTAAAATATTACTCTATTATTTATAAATTATATTTGAAATGATAATTAAAATTTGTAAAAATAAAACGATCTATATTGTTTTATTAATATTTTATTATTAAATGATATAGAGTACTCCCTCCGTTCCAATGAATTGTTTGCCTATTCTATATTGGGACGTCTCAATGAATTGTTTGCCTTTCTATTTTAGGAATGTTTTTTATATGTAATTTTACCCTTCTCATGAGTTTTGCTCCACATGTCACCTCATCATTGGATCCCTTACCCTTGGTGCCAAAACCAAAGGCAAACAATTCATTGGAACGGAGGGAGTATAAAAGTATATAAAATCAATTTTTAATTAGTTTTATAATTTAAAATATTAATTTTTAATTATCATCTCACATACAATTTTTTTTAATAATATTGACGATACATAATCGACCGTGGATCGATCTTTGAATTTTCGACATAAATTAAGGGCTATGATTGCCACACCATTTTCACTTGTGCCACTCAATTATTGTCGGTGTAGGAATAAAATAACATATTATTTTTAGTGGAAATTGAGTGGCAAAAGCAATTAGTGAGTGACATTATCAATGCCCTAAATTAAAAGTATTGGAGAAGTGTCCTGGCCTGTCTAGTTCCCTTCCCGGCTTCCCGCTTTAGGTTCGGTTTGTTTTTATAGTTCGGTAGAGTAGGTGGTCGTCTTGCTTTTTTTCTTTGACTCGTTCTTTTTTTTTACGTTTGTCGCTTCGTATTACGGTATTACCAAAAAAAATTGAAAGTATCTTCTTTATATAAAAGCAATATCCATTTACTTCTATGTGACATTAACCTATACTCTCCATTTTAAAATAGGACTATTTTTTTGTGTTTTGTTTTTCAATTAGTTTTAAGGAGGGTATTAGGATTAGAATTACTGCAATTAATGTTGATGCAGAAAATCGAGGAACAAAGTGTAATTACCCAAACCTATTCAAATTACAAACTGTCAACATTAATTGTTCTTCTTTTTCAAAATCTGGAAAATGTATCACTCTTTACAATATCAACGCAAGTATCAACATCATTTAGTATTCACCATAATTTTTTAATCTTCCTCTAAATTGTATTTATAGACCTCTTCATTTTTCAAATCATCATCACAATTGCCAAATCTCTGAGATTTAGTTGATTTAAAGTCCATTAATTTTTATTTTTTTGATTCAATCAAAATCAATTTGAACATTTTTTTAATTTGATTTGATGTAGATGATGAAGATATGTTAAAGAGAGATGAGGATGAAGATATTATAAAGAAAGATAAAGATGATCCGTCACACCGTGATGCAACGGTACCGTAGTCACTTTTTTTTAGCGATGTAGTCACTTAACCGACCGTGATCTGTTACTAACTCATCGCCATTAATAATGCGTAACTTTCACATTTATCTTGCTTATGTTGTAGGTTGTATATTTAATTCAGGATATGACGATAGAGTCGGTGATGTTAATTTTTTATGAAGGGCGTTTTTTTCGAGGTGATGATGAACGAAGATGATATAGTGAATTTCATAGAGATATTTTAGATATTAAAGTCCATTAATGTTTTTATAACTATTTGAAAACTTTTTTTTTTGACGATATATTTTCAAACAATGGTATATATGAACTTTTATAAAAGTTTATGACTTTTCAATTGTGATTATTTCTAATTTCGATTATAGTTATAATATTGTGCTATTTTCTAATATTGTTTTCTGATTATTATTTCTAATTTCTAATTTCGGTTATAGTTATAATATTGTGATTTCTGATTTTTAATATCAACATGTGGTACTTTCTAATATTATTTTTGTTTTTGATGTGTTTTATTTCAAGGTAAGAAGAAAGATGAAAGTAAAGCTTTAATTGGAGGAAAAAATGACTCAAGAGGTTAAAATTTCTTTGATTTCTCATTGTTGTTATGTATATTAGAACATTTAGAATATAATTTTAATAATTGTGATTTGATTTTGTTTTTTTGTTGTAAAGATTTCATTTTGGATCTAAGAATTCGTCGACGAGGTTCCAAATTTTCGTTGGAAGACTCAAGTATTAGCGAGTGCAATCATGTAGGCAAATTATAGTTTCTTTTTCTTCAAATATAAAACTAAGGTACTTTTGTATATAGAATCATGGCATTGAATGCATTTTTTTATGGTATTGCTTAAGCAATTTTAATAATTAGAAATATAACGTCAAAATGTTTAAGCTTAAATTTATATACTACATACTTTTTATACTTATATATGTGTTTAAATTTACATAATTTTTACTACCTTAAAATGAATAGGGTAATATTGGTTTTCCAGTTATAATAATTACAAATCATTAAATTGTTAATTACAAATCAATCAATCGACTTATTTCTTAGTGTTATTTTTTTAAGCTCGGAATAAACTCAATTCTTTTTAAGTAAAATCGGTAATATGGTCATTAAATTCAGGTCTCCAATATTACTTTTCCAATTATAGTAATTATTACGTACAAATTAGATGATCTTATTTGAAATTTTTCGAAGCAACCCTTAATTTTGAAACAATTATAAAAACGTGATAATGGAAAAATCATTGTATTTTATTATTGAATGATATTACGCATACGAAGTATCAAAATTTATTTTGAATTAACTTTTATCATTTAGAGTATTTAAACTAATAAATCATATGAGTACATTTTTTGGTATTAGTTCACATTTATCGTGAAATTCATTTTCTTTGTATTACGGAGTAAGTGAAGTGGCATGATAATATTAAACAAAATAAGGAAAACTAGACCCTTATTCAAAATGTTAGATTTAGAAATTAAAAAAATAAAAGTAAAAAAAAAAATTAAGTTGCATAAGATGTACGGAGTACAATGGACCTTAATTTTATTTCTTTTTCCCATAATTTTTTCAATCACCTTCCCTACCTTTCTTTTCCCCATAAGGCCATAATAATTTCTCCATAAATAAATTCAATTTTTGATGTTTGTTTAATTTCCAAGATTAGGATAATAAAATCTTCACATCCCTCTTAATTGTCTCCATATATATTAATTGTCTCCATATATAATCTTTTTCGTAAATGATGTTCAAATTACGTTTAAATTGTCTTCATAAAATCTTTATTACGGAGTAAAAGACAAATGAAGTGATTTAAAAATTAAAGCTTTAAAGCATATTTTTATCTACAAAACTCCCCACAAGATAATTTTTTTATCTCAATACACAATCAATTTTACAAAACCAAACATAAAAAACATTTAAAGACAAAAAATCCATACAAATTAAAGCTTAAATTAAACAATTTAGTGACTATAAACTGGAATCAGCAACACATGAACGACACAGTTTACAGTTGCCTAAAAATACCGATAAGATTCTAACCTATCAATTTGTTCAAAAAAATATAAAATTAAAGCTTAAAAACTTTGTTCCATCCACAAAATCCTCCCAAGATGCAAACTTTATCCTAACGAACAATCAATTATACATAACCAAACTTCAAAAACATTTATCGAGATAAAAAAATTGATACAAATTCAGGCTTAGATTAAGCAAAATCAGTAATTAATGTTCATTTAATATATCACAATGAGATTCACACTTACCCCTTCTTCTAATGCCGCAGGTATGTGAAAGAGGGGAGACATCCGCGAGAGTCACAGGACTCACAACTCCAACTGAGTTACCTAACCGAAAGAGTAGATGTAGATGAAGAGTATAATCGAAAGAAAATGGATACCCAAGCTTAGATGCAGCGGAATAATCGGATTTCTTGACACTGTAGTTGATAATTAGCCAGTTTCGTTTAAAACGGTTGGCAAGTCGGGCGGATTTCAACCATGGAAATCCGGTTGAGTTGTATTTTGCGGAGATTGTTTGAAGGAAGATGGGAGGTTAGGATTTTCTCTGTTGTAGGGCTCAGTGTGGCAAGAGTTTGGACGTATTTGTTTTAGTTTTTCAATTTTAGGGTTGAATTGTCAACCCCGTATACCGCTTTGTGTATAAGGCCGATTGTAACTTTCGGTTTGTCAAAGGAACATAAATGAAATATTATTATAAAATGAATTTTTCTAAAATCTGCCCACGGGCTCATGATAAGAGTTTATTTAAGGTAAGAATTACAAGATTAATCTTCTAAGTATGGTAATTATGAGTTTAGAAAAACCTTATAAAATTTTAGAAAAACCCTTATAAAATTTGCGACATTTTTTTGTTTGGACAAATATGTCATTCCACTTTTCGTACATATCACTCCGTACTCAACAATAAAATTCGAAATGTATCGTCTGTAATCCCCTAGAAAATCTAACGCAATACAGTGGCGGAAACACTGTAGAACTGGGATTAAAACACACCGATGTTCTATATGTTACAAAAGAACGGTCAGTCAATACAAAGACCACTTTTTACAAAAGGGCTAAAAAGAAAATTCCTTAAAAGAGTTTATACAATCCTTCATTAAACATAAATAAGGGAGAGTAGGATCCACCCTACTCGCTAGCTCACACCCAAAACCCAGCAGCAAATACCTGTCATGTTATAAACATAACAGCCACATCAGTGGGGAGTAACTCGGACGTTCTCCCAGCCATATTATACCATATGAAAAATAATAGTATTACTATATCAAAATAGGTAAAATGAAAAACAATTAGAACAATATAGTAATATAAGTTTTTAGCAAAATTTAAAGCGACTGCCAACCTGCAAGTCAAAACAAATCGATAATTATAAAATCCAAAATGGCGTTATGGAAATCAATTAGTGCAACGGAATAGACTTTCACTAGGATGATACTAAACTAGCTTCGAGAACTTAGTCAAAACATATCAGACTTCGGTCTCTAACTAGGCAACTCAACTATAACAGGACTGCGTGCAGCGAGGTCCTGGCTTAAGTAATGTACACCCCTCCTGGACACCAACCGTAATCCAGTTCAACCCGACGGCGACTTACACGATGCGATATCTAAGTTTAAGGTCAAAATATACACACTCCTGAACACAAACCATGCTCAGTTTAAAGATCAATGCGTCTCAACATAGACACACCAGCTTTATAGTTGATGACAAAACGTATACGGACTGTATTACTCTACCCATACACTTGTCTTCATTCCATAACTCCAAAACAGCCATTATCGATAGTCAAAAGTAAATATAATCGATATAAATGATAGGGATAAAAGGAATAACCATTTTATATTAAAATGGAAACTTTCTATAAGTAGAAACTTACTAATTTTAGAAACTTACTAAAAATAGATATAGTCTTATTGAAAATACGTAAGTTATTAAAATTAGTGAAATGTATAGAAATATCATTTCTAACGAAATTAGCGTTTTATTATTACCGTCGTTATCGTAACTTTAATATATTTCTAAATTTGTTACCCAAAATATAAATAAAGTATAATAAGTCAATATTTAGTATCTATATAAATAATTAGAAAATCGAGTTAAACTATAAATGTTTGAAAAAAGATGTTTTAAGAAAAACGATATCAAAATTATTTGAGTCGACGAGTTTTATAAATTAAACGAGATTTTATAAAACTTTCAAATTGGTTTTAGGAGATAGATTTTATCAATAAATAATACTGATTTTACTAAAAATAATCAATCGTAGACAAATGAGAAATTATTAGGGAAAATAGTCTCGACTAAAATGTAATTAAAACAAAATCGACTACTTTCTCATTTATTAATATAAGTCGTAAAACGAAATAAATTTATTGAACAAGTATACAAATTTCGGTTAAAATATAAAAATACAATTTTGAGTTAAAATTATAGATTAACGAAATACGACGAAAATATGAAATCGATATTATTTAGTTACTAGTGTCACGACAACCAACAAAATATTATAACGATCGTAAATAATTAAACTACCAACGATTTATAAAACGATATCGAAAGTTGTTAAAATATTGATAAAGCATACGATTTAAAATTAATATAATTAGCAATAAAATATAGCTAAAATTAGAAAATCGAAGTTAAAATATTTACTACATACTACTACTCAAACATACGATATAAAATCGAGTAACGTCCTAAAGTTACCTTGAGTCGAATCCCCAAACGAACACGTACTCGTCCTTCTTGATTAGTCCAGGTTCCGACCTTTGAATTTGAAAGTCGTTTCAATAAAAATCTGAGGCTTTGACAAAACGGAAACGAACGGGATAGGGATAATGAGAATTGGGGAAGAAAAGAAGAGTAGAGGAGACCAGTCACGCACAAACAACACAGTAGCGACACAAAAATAACAAAACAGCAACAATAAGGTACGCAGTACCCAAATACGAGTCGAATCTGGAGATAAAGATAAGGAGAAGGGGAAAGAAGAGGGCGAGGAAAAGAAAGGAACACGAGTCCGAATAAAACGAGAACCGCGGTGAATTAAAAGCGGCAGCAAAGGAACTGTACGGAAACAAGATAAACAGATGGACAACGAGAAGAAAAAAAAAAGTACAGGAATGAAGAGCAAAGATGGAGAGAGTAGCGGCAGCAAAATAGCAACATTGACGAAATGACAATAGTAACAGAACCGCAATCGTAGTAACATCGGTACACCAGCAACAATAGGCAATAGCAGCAGAATAGCATATCAGCAACAAGACAGATGAGAACGGAAAACATGGAAGACGAAGAGAAGAGGAGCAATAAAACACGAACATCAATAGGAAGACATAGCAGTAGCGGCCGACATTGTACGACAACAATAACGAACAGCACAACGACTAAGAACCAAACCAACAAAAGCAGCAGCGACGCAACTGGAACGAAAACAGCACGCAATCGATTAGAAAGGAAGAAAAGAAAGAGCGTGAAGATTCGAGGGAACCCAATTGAAGACAGACTCGCCAAACTGAGAAAAGATGATTATAAGTTGGACCGATCTAAAAAGAGGCCAAACTGAATCGACACAGACGCACAAACCAACGACACCACAGACGACAAAACGAAAAAGAAGAGGAAAGGGATGGATCTGTCACCTTTCGAGCAAGTACCACGACAGCAACAGGGACGACGAGCAGGGGAAAAAAAATGGTGTCCAGGACAGCCAACGGACGATGATGATTAGGATTTTATGCCAAAATCAGAACCAGCAACAAGGAGGAAGAATTTGATCAGTAGAAACAGAGGGAAGCAGACGGAGGAGAAGAAGAAATCGAAAATTGAAACCGCAGGTGGGGTGGGGGTATGCGGCTGATTAAGAGAGACAAAAAGAGTTTTATTATAAGGTTAAAATTAATGAGGAAGGGAATTAGGTATTAGGTTAGCTGAAGAATGGGTTGGGTCGTAATTTAAGTCGGCCCAAGATAGAAATAGGGTTACAACCGAGTTAGAAGAAAAGATAATTCGACCGTAAAAAGCAACAAGAAAAAAAATGAATTGTAAATAAAATTTCTCTCATGGTGAAAGTAAATATTCGAGACTAATAAAGAGTTTGTAAAAATAAATAATCATCCCAAGACAATATATAAAACGTATCTTGAGATTAATATATATATTTGTGAAGAAACAATTCTCGACAAAATTGAATTAAATTGATTTCTCGAGAAGGAATAATAAATATTTTGACGAACTTAAATCAATATGAACTTTCGAGTTAAAATAGAAATTCGAAATAAAATAAAGATTTTAGAATTTAAGACGAAGCAAAAATGAGTTCGATGGGAATTAAAATCAAGGATAACGAGTTAAATCGTAAACAAAATAAAAATACGAATAAAACTTTAATTTAATTTAATTTATAAAATTAGGGGTGTTACATCGTCTCACAATAAAACACAGTTTTTGGAGTTTGATTTTATACAAGTAAGATAATATTTTGAGTGAAAGATCTAACCTTGATTAGATGGCGGCAAAAATATCTAAGAAAGAATTTTTTCGACTATAATTTTTCGATGTGAAATAATTTTACTTAACTTTATAGTCTTAAGAGATTTTTTAAGATTCAAAGGAATTTTGGTTAATATCTAAGAAAGAATGATTACTCTTATTCATATAATAGAATATTTATCATACATTATATTATAATTTTTCAATGTGAGACAATTTAACTTAAGTTTATATTCATAAGAGCGTTCTTTTTAAGACTTCAGAAGATTTTTTGGAGTTATCTAATGATGAATGATTATTCTTATTTATAGAATTATAATTCTTCAATGTGGGACAATTTAACTTAACTTTATATATTCTTAAGTTAAAATTTAAAATATTTTTGGTTTATAGTCTTAAAACAGAATTGACTAAGCGTTTCACAGTTTCGTTGTCCAATATTTGTGCCTATGAGATGATAATCGTTGGTTTATACTCCCTCCGTCCCAAAATGATTGTCCCATTTACTTTTGCACAATAATTAAGATATTTGTGTAATGATGAGGTATGTAGGCAATTATGACTACTTTATAGGGTGATGTGTAAGGTGGTGTGGGTTAATGGAATGGCAAAATGGTAAATACTTTGTCTTAGTAGGGACAAAGTTGTAAAAAAAGATAAACTAAAAAGAAAAGTAGAGAAATGGGACAATCTTTAAGAACCTACCCAAAAAGGAATACGGGACAATCTTAAGTGGGACGGAGGGAGTATAGTGATAATGTTTTAGTCTTAAATGGAGTAAGATTTTTTTTTTCTTTTCATACAAATTCCTATATTCTTTATTTAAATTTTAAAAAAATCGAGTCTTAGGTAGAGTAAGATTTTTCTTTCATATACAAATTTTCATATTCTTTATTTAACTTAAAAAATATATTAAAAAATTTGGACCAATCGTATCACTCGAAAAGTTCATGCTTTATTAATATTTTTTTTTTGGCAAAACGGAGTCGGGCTTATATTAAATCATACTTTATTAATATATATTGATTGATTACCGCTTTCTAGGATAATCTCTCATCCTTGCAACTTGGATGTGACTCTATCAGTTATATTAAGTTGACACCGTCTTAACCAAGTAAGGAGTACATCACATTCCAATTATACAAATTCTCATCAGACGGTCTTATAATACGATTATCGTGAGACCTCTCAGAAGAGAGACAATTATTATCGGTCCTACAATACGATTATTCCAATTATACAAATTCTTATGAGACAGTCTCATAATACGATTATCGTAAGACCTCTCACAAGAGAGACATTTATTATCGGTCTCACAATACGATAGATTATTGTGACACCTCTCGCATGAGAGAAAGTTATTAAAATAATAAAATACCCCCTTCGTTCGCAGAACGGATCTCCCGTCCCATTTTTGTGTCCCACTCTGTGTGCCACACCATACACCGGATGACACCTCGCCTATTGAATAAATAAAATAAACAACAAATATCATACACTTGTTGATGTGTCATCCAGTGTATGGTGTGGCACACAGAGTGAGACACAAAATGGGACAGGAGATCTGCGTTGCTTCGTGAGAGGTCTCACCATAATCATATTGTGAAATTGTCTTACATAGACTAATTGTTCCAATTATTATGTTTAACACAAAAACTAATAGTATGTTACTGTTAACATGAGTCGAGTTGTCAAATGCGAATTACTAACGCACACTATTAAAAAAATTGTTTGTTATTAACTTTTTATTATAAATACGATTTTATTTTTATTTTTTTAATCATTTATTCAAATAAATGATACGGAATATTAGTAAAAATAAACATGTTTTATTTGATATATTTTTAAAAGGGTTGATATATGAGTTTTGTTTTTTTTGACTTTATCGATATAATTGTCAATAAATTCAAAAGAAAAAAATACAAAAGATTGTCAAGGAAAATAATAAATTCAAAAGAAAAAAAGATTGAACCGAAAAAAATGAAAATTTGACCTAAAAAGGTCCAATTAATTACACTTGCACATTAACCCACTATTACTTCTTCCAATTTCTTGAGAAACCCATTTTAAGTTTTCAATAAAAGAAAAGTTACCAATTAAATTTATATCTCACCATAAATTTCTATCTTCCCATAAATTATTATTCTTCCCATAATAAAATGACAGTAGTTACAAGTGACCAAATACACACAATTATTCCAAATTTGTTTACAAGTGACGAAAGTTGACAATAAAATCGGTAGAGGAGCTTATAAGTATTATTCCATATATAAAAGGGTATTTCACGGGTGTTTTTTATAAATACTGTCAAACGCATATTATACAAGTACTTTATCATCATTTCATGGGTATTGTCTTTTACATTTATCATACACTATTTTCAATAGTTCTTTATCAACCTACTCACGTGGGTTCTTTGATTTCAATGTTGAACCCTGTAGACACCCGCATTTTGACTGCCAGGTGTCTATGGCAGTTTCCCAAAAAACACCCGATGATGATCGGACGCTAACATGCTTCTATGCGCTCGGATACGGGCTCAAATCCATTAACCGCTGGCTAACGCACTTACAGAGTACGTATCTCACAAAATCAACCTCGAATCAGGTCCAGTGGGCCATTTCCAATCAAATAAGGCTAATTTGGGCCAAAATCGACACCGGAATTAAAACCGACTTGTCACGATTGGGTCAATCCCGGTCAAAGTCGTTTCCGAGACACACCAAGACAACCCCTCAAGCATCAAAAGTCAAATTCAAACACAAACCCATCAAATATCCATGGTCACGGTCCAAAACGAGTGACCCGCGTGACCCAGCTGGGCCACTCGATCGAGTGCCCCACCCACTCGATCGAGTGGTCCCTTATTCTAGCCCGACGGCTGACGCACAAGCCCACTCGACCGAGTCAGCTGCCTACTCGGTCGAGTAACCCTAAACCGGAACCCTAGCTTTTTCTATATAAGCAACCCTTTGCACACACTTCAAGACATCTTTTTCAGAATTGCACACATCTTTACACCTCCAAATTCAACCCTAATACACCCTAAGCAAACCCCAAGCAATACACTAGCAAAAACCCTAAACCTAGTTTAGGAATCAACAAACCCGAGCCACCGTAACTTAACCTTCATCCACCTCGAAGACTCTAGTGTTGAAGCCACGATTACGAGTTCTAATCCGAGACAAGAACATGTAGGTTGAGGGTGTCAAAACCCCGTTTCTTCTTTTCTCTTCCTCCTTCTCGCGTCACGTCGTCTTCATATAGATCGTTTTTTATTTTACTTTATCGTTATTACCGCATCATTAATATCGATAATACTAGTATCAAAAACATTGAAGTACCTATCAATTTGTGTCGAGTATGAGTGATATCGGAATGAGGAAACACGAACATACAAGTGTACTGCACACAGCGTTGACGGTCGCTCGTTCCGATATCCCGATTACTCGATTATTGAGATAGGTTAACTTCAACAATAATTTTTATATCGTTTGTATCATTATTGTTATTCGCATGTCACATCGATTTTTCAAAAGCAAGCATTGTATTTTAATAAGGGTCGAAACCCATTGACACGGATCCGGCATCACAATCCCTAGGGATTTATTTCGATGTCGGAGAAGTCGAGGGAATCAAGTCCTTTTTATTCAAGTAAAGCGTCGGTTTTGTAGATTCGATACCAATTCCATAGTTGGATGTCGAATCTAACAATTCAGTCAATTAATTCAATCAATTCGACTTTCTTATTGATGCTAGCGTAGATGTCACGTTATAATTATGACACTACAAACGCGGAGAGAAATTCTTGTCGTTTTGATTGATTTAAAACGACTCAAATCAATTTACCTTCTTTATTTCACTTTAATATTTCATATCGATTCAAATAATCGAATGTGGGATACAACGAGTATTCAAATTTGAATCGAGTATAAATTCAACAATATTTATATTCGGTTCAACAAAATTCGCGATTTATAAAAAACCAAGTCGAACATAAATTGAGCAATATTTATGCCCGATTCGGTAAAATCGTTGAATTATCAAAAAATCAAAAGCAATTTCAAAATCAACAATTAAATTTGCAAACGAATTACAATTCGTACAGGGGGCACTCGACCGAGCGCCTAGCCCACTCGGTCGAGTGGCGTCCCAAGAATCGAACCAGAATGTCCATTACGACTTTCACTCGATCGAGTCTCAAAGTGACTCGGTCGAGTGGCCATGTACTCGACCGAGTTGGTCAATAACTCGGCCGAGCATGGTCTATAACGCAAAACAGAAACCTCTTTTCAGGGTCTACTCGATCGAGTCTATCTACCACTCGATCGAGTGACTCCATAGCGACCAAAACACGAGTCGTACATCCTTCTTTTCAAACTCGATAGTATTTTATGATTTAGGTCAACACGTGCATAATTAATCACGTGTATACTATCTTTTCAAACCATGCATCATCTTGTATATCATTCAACTCAATTCATTATTTGCACAAACCGTTATTATTCGTTATATCATTGCATCGTTACTAACGCGTTTGTTATTTCTCTTGTCAATTTAATTCTTGTTCGTTTATTGTACTAAATGAACCCACATGCTAAATTCCACTTTGACGTAGAATTAATTGCATTAAATTGACTTAGAAACCCTTCTCAATTCAATTCACATGTTTAGGGAAAATACTTTTTGCATATCATTTTCCCGTTTAACTAGCGCGCGTATTGTAAGTCATTCGAATTCTTAGTAGAGGCCGCTAATGTGCGGGCGGGGTTGGGTGTCCTTTGTGGGCTTCCCAACACGTACCCTCACCCCTTACTCAGAACCTCGGTTTCCGGATGCCCGAAACTGTTGGCGCACGAGAGTCATTCAATACACAATATCCGATAATGTCGGTATTGGTATCAAATGCAAAGGGACGAGCCCAATAAACTCTGACATCGGAAATGGGCCGTATTTTGTATACGGACCACTACGACATAGAGTGGGCTCGAATGGTTCCGAATAACCACAAAATTCGGTGGCGACTCCACTTCGACCTAAATTTCAATTCGATCCGTTTCATATGGAGATTCATTCGCCTACCCAAACCCGCGCGTGGCCGCGTCGGGGTGGACCTATGTCATGTCCACAAACCCGCTGTAATTATCGTATGCGTCAATATTCACTTCTTTTACATTAATTTTAAATCAATATCGTCTTTCTGTTCATCATCATATGGATTGTGATTTGTCTTTTGGATAAAAAAAAGATTTCAACCCCGTGATTTTTCACGGGAATCATACTAATGAAAAAAACGTAGCAACCCCGTGAATTTTCGCGGTTATCATACTACCTCGACGTATTTTACGTTGTTCTGTCATTCGTACATCTATTACGCTTTATAGATGATCACACACTCTCGCATAATTGAAGATCAATCTCGCTTTACTTCATTAAGAAATACTTGTATCAATTAAAGAACATGAATATCACACTAGTTTTGAATTTTAAAAAAATGATCAAAGGTCATATATCAAAAATTTATCGGCCGTTACGACTTACGGGTAGACACAATCACACAAGTACACGAGCATTTCATCATCAGTTCAGTTCCCCGCAAAGACCCAACTAAACCTCCTTTGAACAAAATGACGTCACCCCAAGAATCCATAACCGCACCAGCAGAACCCCAAAACCCTATACCTTCCGCCACCAACGCCACGGCGGAAACCCAGGGCTTGACCACCGAAGCACCACCGTCTCCAAGTCCGTCGGATGGCGGCGTAAAACGGAAGCGAGAAGAGGAAGAGGCGAAAGCGGCAGAACACCCGCTGCACAAAACAAGCCTCTGCTCCTACTTCCGTCGCAACAGTTCCGGCGAATGCAGCCACGGCGACTCCTGCCGATTCGCCCACTCCGAGTCGGAGCTCCGTCCCCGACCCGACGGCTCCTGGGACCCCACTTCCCTCCGCGACAAGAAAATATCTAAGAAAGACGATGGCGAAGAAGGAGAAGAAGACGAAGCGGAAGCGGAAGCCGAAGAGCAGAGCAGTGTCATGATGACTGATGTGTTGTCTGAGACGGGCGCTGATGCTGCGCTTAGCAAGTGCTTGATTCATTTGCCCAGGAAGTGGAATTCTGAGCAGCTCAAGACTTTCCTCGATGAGCAGGTCTGTTTTTGCTTAACAACTCACTTTATTAGTACAAGTTTTTGTTTTTGTTTCGCCATTGATGTGTTTACTTCAACACTTTGTTAATTTTTCTTCATAATCTATGCCCAAAGCCAATTGTTGTGACCGAAACTCAATGTGCAGCACTCCTAACAAGAAGAGATTATAGGGAGAACTACATTCTCTCTGCCCACTAACTTTGATAACTATGCATTTTTTGCAGTAGAGATGAGTACAACGGTTGGGGATGAATTTAAGTTGGTATACTCAGTGCACTATGTTCCTTTCATTTGGTTTAGGGGCTCTAGGAACACTTAGCAAAATCGGGTGGGTGGTGTCATATTTGAACAGGGTTATCGTATTCCCTCTAATATCTTGCGTCTCGTTAAGGGACCATTGCTAAAAATACACATAACATATATTTTATAAGAGCAATCACAAACGGTAAGGGTGTATTCATACTGAGCCCATAACCATGGACACCATGGTTCATTCCAACCGCTTGTGTTAGAATTATAATTTCCCTCTTCCACCAGATTTCAACACGTTCGTCACACTCCCAATACTCGCCGACCTTATCACACTACACTCTCTTACTCTCACAAGTCACAACCACCCCCATGATCGTCGTTATAGCACCAACCACCACCAGACATGGTTACATATCCTATCGCGATATGTCAACACCTAATTTAGAAAGGAATATATCTCTTGAGATGGCCAAGTTATACAGGAAATCGACCATATGGGTTTATACAGGAAATTTTCCATTGTACAATTGTTGCAGCCATATAGTTATCTAGATGATCTAGATGAAATTAGAATAGTCTAAAATCATAGAATGGATGTACACATGCACAAATATATCCAAGAGCACGCACATCCAGAAGCACTCCAGGCTCTCATAAAACACAACCTTTTCGCAGCCCAAAAAAATATGCTTTTGACTGTGGCTTTTGAGAGCTGATTAGGCATGTAGATTAAGCAAGACCACCTCAATAACAAGATTGGTTCATGCTTTTTCATGCAAAACATATATCAAATGTCTAATTACTTGTTTTGTACGTATATAAAATTACTTGTGTATATAAAGGCGGTGATACAGGTGTTAATGATAAAAATTGTGGTATTGGTAATTGGCTACATCACGGTCGCGGTAATAGCATCGTGGAATGGTCCTCGGCTTGGTTGTTGTGCCTCGTGTCATAGTTATCGCGGTTATATTTATTTGAGAAACGTAGATATTTTATTGTTTCCGCTTCAAAGTTTGGCTGGCACAAGTTATAACTCGGGTTCATCCTGTGTCGTAGTGAGCCTAGTGGCCCTAAGCGTTATAACCGGCCGTCTTGGCCTATAGATTCCTATTTTAGATTTACCCGATACATCTCGGGATATCTCCTATCGACGGTATTGGCCATAGTCTTAAACCATGGAGGTAATAATCTTTCGTGATTCTTGAGATTTCTACTTTACATCCTTTGAATTTACTATTTTGGCAATAGTGGATGCCAAAGGGTTTATTTTCAGCTTACCATAATGCCTATACATTTTTTTTAAAGAGCCATCCTTGGTATTACTTCATTGAAATTAAATCAAGAGTAGCTACATGAGAAGCAATCGTAGGCAAACACGACTACCAGTATCTACAACAACAACCCAAGGTGACACGTGCGCCAACTTGTGAGCCACTATTATTTCTAGGATTTGTAAATGACCTCAAACCGACTCAAAACAAAGAAGTAGAATGTCCTTAATAACAATAGTACTCAGTACAATCCTCCTTTCACTGTTTAAGTTCTTCAATAACTCATACGCAATCACTCTTCATCAGGATTCAAATTGCCACTGCATATTTGAAATGCTTGCTTTGGAAGGTATTGAGTAGAGAGATTCTCTGGTTATGTCAGCATAGGCTGTCCGGTTTATTTCACAAGTTATGCCAGAGGAGTCAGTCTTGCATTCTCTTATGTTTCCTAGTTCCTTTGGTATTGCTTTCTGTTTTGGGTGTTTAGCTGGTTTTTAGTTTATGAGTAATTTATTAATGTACGGGATATACATTCTACGGAGTACTCCTATACTATAATTAATGATTTCAAGATTCAATTATTTTCAAGGGCGTCAACTTTAAATTTGCTAAGAAGAAGAAAGGGATGTCCGTGGGTTTTCTAACATTCGAAGATGAAGAACAAATGAAAAGTACAACAGAGGTATTCATGTTCATTTGCCTGTAATTCTCCCCATTGAAGTGCTTCCTCCAACAACCCTAGCATAACACCCATGGAATTTCAAAATGAGTGTGGTAGGTACTAGATGGAAAATCAGTTGGCGGCAGGAAACTGAAGGTTGGAGATGTTATTCCCCGATCATATGACGACAAAATAAAAGCAGCGCAGAAGAGGTATCAACCTGGGCAACCTGGAGTAGTTGATGAAATTGAAGGCACAGCTGTTTCAAATGATGGTGAAAACGGTGAAGGAGCAAATTGTTCTATTTCAAAGGAAAAGTGTGCACGTGATGCAGTAACCCCGCTTGCTGATATACCTTATGCTGAACAACTCGAGCAGAAAACAAATTCTCTGACGCACATTCTTAAAAAACTTGTTAGTCTCGTTCCCTTGCCTTATAGGATGGGTTTTCTTTCATTATTTATATATGTCACTCTGAAAGAAGCTTCTTATAGACCTAAGTCACCTATTCATCTCATTGCAGACTAGAAATGCACGTAAAGCATGTCGAAATGGTGTACCACTTCCAGAGTGGGTTGTCAAATCTAGGGAAATAGGTGAGTATCCTTTTTACTTCAAAAGTTTACACCTTTTCCTTCCCCTTTTCTTTTCCCTTTTTCTGTAATTGCGTTCTTTAACTAAGTGGTCTTGTGGCGGAGTCCTTTTCTATGAACGAAGACGATTCTTTCTTAATATATTATTTCATTAATATGCCTCCTCGTGAATCTGGAGGGTTTTTAATCCTCAATTTTGATGTGTCAGGTGGTCTTTCATGCAAATTAGAAGGGATTATAGGTTCACCGCTTATAAATGGGTACCGGAACAAGTGTGAGTTTTCGGTGGGTTATTCTGTGCAAGGTAAACCCACTGTGGGATTTATGCTTGGCAATTTTAGGTAAGGTGTTACTCCTTTTCAGTTTTATACTTAGTTAACAAAGATGATAATGATTTAGGCTTTATCTTGCCTTTTAATTACTCACTCTTATCCAATCCAATCTGCTCATTGGACTTTCTCCAAGACGATATTTTGACCATGTTTTTCTCCATTTATATAGTAAGTACTTTTTTTTTGTGTTGATGTTTTTTTAACCTCTTTTTTAGAACACATGGAAATATGTTATTACTATACTTTTTTATACTATGATTTTGTGAATATCAAAGTCAATATTTTACAGGTTTGACTTCAAATAATGAGTGGGTAGATTGGATTAGAGTATGGATGCTACAGTAACTTCATGGCGTAGTCTTCTATTTAAAGGACAGATATTCATGTTATCTGTTTCTGCAGGGAGGGTGTGACAGCTGTTGAGGAGCCTACCGGCTGCCCAAATGTGTCTAGAATTGCATGCAGTCATGCTTTACTCTTCCAAGAATTTTTGCAGGATTCGGCTTTACCAGTTTGGAATAGGTTTAATAATACTGGCTTCTGGCGTCAATTGACTGTAAGCTCAGTAGTTGTTCACTTTATTGAGATCTGGTGATTTTGCTGTTGATGGATGTTCATCCATGTTGATTGTAGGGAATATTTGAATGTGGTTTAACTTCTTTGTGGAAATTGATTTTATAAATGCCTTCTCAACAGGTTCGGGAAGGGCGTAACCCACAGGATGCCAAGGGTCAGGTTCATGAAGTTGATATTTCCGAGGTCATGCTAATTGTTCAGGTTGATTTTTCCCCTTGCATTAGTGTTCTCAGTTCCATTTTTTTTGTCACCTTTTCTCAGGGGAATGTGCTAAGAGGAGTTTGAGTTTTCAGCGTTCATCTTTAGCTAAACATTAACTATCTGTGGCGATTGAAATTCTGTAAATTTCTTAATGCTTTTGCTAAAGTTACGAGCTGTGTTTTTTTCCATAATTTTGTTCGGAACATTTTTGACCTGTCAGCTTATTATATTTGTAGAGCCGGTAACCTAACTGACTTAAGCAATATAGTTCAATACACCCTGAGCCTAACAGCAGCAGAAAGTATGGTGTGCTAAAACTGATCCACTGAAGGTAAATTGGTAATCGATAAATCCCGACACCCACCCGAGAACCAAACCTGACTTGAGCTCAAGCTTGATTAGATGGATAACACGATGATTATTTACTTAACTTAATTACTCTTTATGTCAAGAGCAATCAGTTTGCCTGACTATTAAATTGTGGATCGTAACTTGAGGAGTTTTTAAAAAAAAAAAACCAGAAGTGACATACAATTTAGGCTATTTTCCGAGCAATACCTGAAGATGATTTCCTGTCACTTACTACGTAAAATTAAATTGTTGCAATCTGAAAATCACTTTTGTTGTTGGAAAGAGAAAAATTGATGTTGACCTGCTGAAATCTTATCTGTGAGGTTTGTTTTTGCCAAGCAATACTGATGTTTAACTTCTCTAGAGTAGTGGATAATAAGATTGGGTATTGTTTGATACAAAACCCTAACTTGAAATAGGCTACTAATAACCAAACACAATGCTCACTGAAAGCGAGTTCGACTTGACAAAATAGTGAGATAAACCAAACACGAGGTAGTTCTTTGGAAAATGCCGTAAACTTTAGGGATTGTTTGATACGCAACTCTAACTTGAAATAGGCTAATAATAACCAGACCTTATGCTTACTGAAAGCAATCTCTACCTGACAGAATAGTGAGATGAACCAAACAGTAATCAGATACATCATACACCCCAACAATTCGTGTTCTACACCAAGCTAATTACTACCTCAATTGCTTTATGTTCCAAACTAACGTTTCATTCATTTCCTGTAGGTTTCTACGGATGGTTATGAGGATGATCTTGTACGTATCGAACTAGAGAAGTTAGCGAACGCATTTGCTACAGGAGCTGCTTCTTCTTCCCCGCCGTTGCCTTTAACTGTGTTGGTTCTCCAGGTGGCATATCCAATTTTTACATTTTTGCACAAAATACGTCCTGCTTTACCACTATAATGAGTTGCGTTGTTTCTGTTTATATATACATGTGTGTGTGTGTGTGTGTGTGTTTGTCATCATGACATCTCGTTACGTATGACCTTATATGAGCTCAACAAGTTTGTGAAGGAAAATACATCTAGATAAGTAAAAGATCATTTCTTTTCATAGCAAAGTTCTCTCTTCCCATTGACTCCCCATGCGTTTCAGCTTTCCTCCAAGTTTCTTTTTTGGCAAGTATTTTTATTCTTCCCACTTTCTCCTTTTGATAAGTTTCTCATACCTTTTTATCAAGTGTCCAAGTTGACCTTTGGACCTCATTATTAAAATATCCTTTTTACCATTATCTTTATCATCCTTCTCCAACCTAGTGCCACCCAACTTTCCCCCCTCCATTTCCGATTATCATCGACGACCGTCACCGCCACCACCTAACCTCTTAACCTCCATTTCCGACCACCACCATATTTTTGGCAGCGTAGTTCTGAAGGTGTTGGCAGTGGAGGCTCTTATGGTGGTTACTGATTTCACGATTGGGATGTCGCCATGTCGGGTGCATTTTGTGTGTCAAGGAAAGTTTCTCTGTGGTGGGTCAGGGGGTGGTCTGTGGGTCAGGTGCTTCTGTGGTAGTGGACTAGTGGGTAGCTGTTAGTGAGCGGAAAAGAGATATTTGGCGAGTCTGTGAGGGAGAAGAGGGGGTTAGGTAGTAAGGGTACAATGGTGAATTTACTCAGTTTCTTAAACTAAGTGAATTATTAATGGGAAAATAAATAAATCCAGAGAGAGTATCTCCTTTTATAATTGTATATTAATATTAAAGTATACGCCGTATAAATTATCAACTTATGCCATTATTTTGTCACTTTGGGTTAGCTCCTACAAGTTAAGTTAGTTTTGTTAGTTAAATTAAGTTGGTTCTATAAGTTAAGTTCAATCATTAGTAAACAAGGGTTACTAGCAGTAGATATGTGTAGTAAAGGAAACATAGCGACCATCACCAATCCCCTCTCCCTCCTTTCGATTGTTTTATTTATTGTTCTTTTTTGAATGACCAATCTTCATCTCTCTTGGCAAATTCCACAACTCAAACACCATCTGGGGGTCAACTATCGCCACCGGCCCACTCGCATCCAAGTGATGGCATGTCATCAACCTCCTCCCTTTACTGCCTCTACTCCTTTGTGTTTCCCACGCCTGGACCTCCATTGTTCTCCCGATCTACTCTGCCCTACGCCATTCCCTTAGTTTTCTTGTGACTCCTTTCCAAGTCCTATCTCCTCGACCACTCATGTTTACCCCAACCCTTCACATCCTCCTATCTTCTCTACCAAAAGTTTGAAAACTTGAACTTAGCTATCAGGATCTACAAGTGATATTTGTTGTTCAAAAAAATGAGCATCAGCAAAGGATTTGTGGATAAATTTCTAATCTTAAAACATATTTTGTTTCTTGGTTATCTCATCGTCGGTCTAATTCTCTGTGGTGATGTTGGGGGCAGTATTGGTGATTTTTGTGAGACCATCAACTTTACTACACTTTTTTACTCCCTATGAAAAATTCACTTATTCCTAATAGAAGTTCCCCTTGCAGATTTCTTAAAATCGTGTGAACAGAAGTGCACTGAAATTATTATTTTTTTAGAAGAGAAAATATTGGAAATTTCACAAAAAGAAGACAAGGGTTGAAAACAAACAACAAGAAGCTCAGAGAAACAAATAAAAATACAAAACAAAACATCTGTTTGAATTCTCTTTCCCATCTCTCCATTGCCACATTTTATTTTCAATCTAACCCAGTTTAATTTCAATCCTTCTTATTCAGTATTCTGTTTAATGTCTTCCTGTCTTTCGTAACGTTGTTACTTCTCCTTTCATCTCCTAAATTCCTACCTGGTCGGTCTCTTGGTTTCATCTCATTTTCTTTTAGCAGGAGAAAGGCTCACTTTTATCCTAATTACATCATTGCCTAGCTTATCCCTTTTTTTTTTTTTTTTTTTTTTTTTTTTATAAAACATCCACCGTGCATACACATCATATCTTAAGGTAATTCAGGGCAGATAATTTGCAGACTGAGGTCCATGGCCCATTGCATGTTGCACTGTTTGAGATATCTGGAATGTGATCAAAGAATTTCTAAAATCAAATTCAGTAAGGTAGCATTTGGAAACATGAATTTTAGTTTGAATCATCAATTTCAAATTAGAAATTAGAAATCTTGAATCACAAATCCTAATTCTTTGTTAGGGAAACAAGAATTTGAAATCAGTTTTCATGGTTGGAAACACAAGAAATTTGTAAATGCAAAGGTGTTGTCATTCAACTCTTAAAGACTTGCTTTTCATGATTTTTGGTTAAAAACGTTACACTTAACATTGTAAAGATACCGGACATAAAATGTCAACTAGAATCACATATTGCAAAAAAGGTTCAAGTTTATCGACTACCACCCATAATTTTCAATTCCGCTCGTCAAGGCATAGTACCTTATCCAACTTCTAGGCATGGGTTACCGTATTCGCTATGAATACACTTTTATCGATTCGCGATTCGCTCCTTTATAGTATGTGTCATGTGTAGAACTTTTTAATAGTACTTTTTTGTCTACCAAAGTTGGAGTGACTTTGAGCCTCATCATAAATTTTGAGAGTGCAACACTAGACACAGTTTGAGCTTAAGTATCCTTTTTCTTCTTTTTGGAGCTAGAAGTGGTATCGATTCTTGAACTTGCACCATCACGCACCTCTTCTTCGTCCATCAAAGTACCTCCTTCATGATGCTCTCCCCCGTTACCAATAGCCCGATCAGGTCGGAGTAATACAGAGATATCATCCAAATATACTAGATTAACCTATTGGAATAAGATGCATTACCTGGGTTTACCTATAGTAATTACGTGAAAAAAATGAAACAACAATTTGTAAGTGACAGTATCAATATAGAGCTGTGAAAAAAGCATTTGCTGAAAAACCAGTATCAATTCATAGGCAATCAGGCATCAGTGCTTTATGATTCACAACCAGTCAATCAACACAACTGTTAAAGATTGTCCATTTTAATTATCCACAAATCAGCTACTAAACTAACTTTGCAGCAGCCAACTTTAAAATTAACCAACTTGTCAATATAGGGCATATAAAATATATCTGTAGCACACTTCCTTCTTAATCCTATTACCACAACTTCTGGTCAGGTTAAAATTCTATAGGGCATCATAGCCTCATCAGCCAAATGTTAAAAGCCATAACGTTCACTGTAGGACGATGGCTTTTCCCTGAGTACCAATAGCTGCAACACACCATATTAATCTAAGTATCTAACGACATGGTTTTTTTGTATCACTTGAAGAGAGTCAAGCAGCATTAAAAAATCGTTCTTCAGAACCGATGAATAGTGCCTTGATAAGACAGACAAAAGGGCAAAACAATTTGAGGAAAAAGACAAAAGCTGGGTACCATGGCTTGGCCTAAATGAAACCCACTCATATAGGCCCATGGAAGACTACACCTTTCATGGTAATATATGTATAAACAATTTTGGGAAAGTTTCCAGCCTTTAGCCCTTGAAAGATTGTATCTAACCAAGAAGTAGCTAATGTTCAAAATGCATAAACATTACACACATATCCAAACCAAAGTTCAAGAGCCGCTCAACAAGAATCAGTTCCAATCTAACAAAACCAGAACTCTCAGCAAAAAGAATACATCTTTCATGGTAATATGTGCATTACAATTTTCCGAAATCATCAACTGATTTCCTTATTCCATACATGATTCCATAACAATCTCAAAGCTAATCAAAGATGACTTAACACAATAACTCAATTAGGCTCTGTTTAAGTGTTTAGCTAAAAGCTAGCTAAAAACTTAACCTGAAAATTAGGAGCCGATAAGCTTGCTGAAATCAAATTAACCGAAACCAAAAAGCTAGCTGATATTTGATAAAATGAACGTAAAAAACATTGTTATTATATTATTGTAATAATTGAAGATTTGAAAGCGGAAATCGAAAAGCTTATCAGGTAAGTAGCTTTTACAAATAAGCTAGTTGCCAAACGCCTACACAAATAAGCTAGTTGAAATTTTGGTCAAATAAGATCAAATAAGCTAGCTGGAAACGCGTGCCAAAGAAAACCTAAATTCTGATAGTCGTATGCAGCGCGTCCAGTTCAGCAGTTAATTTAAGCAAGCTATGAAATATAGAGACAATGTGCTTATACTTTAGAGTTTAGATGCGAGCATACAGAAGAGGATATACATTACCTATCACAACAATAGTTTTACAAACAAAATGAATAAAGTGGCAGATTGCCGCTTATAGAATTCAATGAGCTGTTTGGTTAAATCTTCAAATCCAATGGAATTTCATAGAAATCCAAATCCAAATTTTAATAGTAGCTCCAGTTGGGAATTTGGCCCAAATTCTGATTTGTAAATGAAATCCCCATTGCCAACGGCCATAAAATTTATTTAGATTCTTTGTAATGGCAAATTCAGAATGGTCTGATTTCTAAGCTGAGGTTATTTTTGTCAATATTGGTCAGGATCACAAGGGCATATCCAATGCCGCTCCTGCTGATGCTCCCTTGCGTTTACTGGCTATACCAGAATCCATTCCAAAAGTGCAAATGGTCAACACTGTTGGTGAAGCAAGGATTCATGATTATATTGGCAATCTTCGGTTTTCCATATCACCTACTGCATTCTTCCAGGTTTCTTTCAACTACCATTGCTGATTTTTGCTCTACGTCCGGGTCTTTCAACTTGAGACCATTGCTGATTTGCAGGTTAATACTCTCGCTGCAGAGAAGCTTTATTCTCTTGCAGGAGACTGGGCCGGTCTAGGGCCAGATACCTTACTTTTTGATGTTTGCTGTGGGACGGGTACAATTGGCCTGACTTTAGCGAACCGTGTTGGTATGGTAATATTCTAATCTCCTATATCCTCTATTCCTGGATCTTGGATCGTTATTATTTAGTTCTTGAGGATTGATTAATTTTCTATGCATCGGCTTACAATACAATGCTGTATGGTTCGTGACAGAGTTATAACGGTCTAAGGCCACAATAAGAAGTATACATTGATTGAAAATCAAGTATAAATCCACTTAATATTTGATATGTTAGGCAACATTGAAGTTGAATTATGCCCACTTTTAGGCACTGATCCTATACCTTTAAATACCCGCTTTCTGCTTTACACCAATTTCTACAAAATTTTCTCAAATAAACTGCATGTGCCCATTACAAATGTCTTATTTCCCTTCTGCTTTGGAAGTGATATCAGTCTGTACTTCAGTTAGGGTATTTTTTTTTATTAGATTACTTTAAGCTCCATTGTCCACCTTTCAATAGGATAATTTGATGCCAGCGTCAATAATGAGTAGGACTCATGACGTGGGTTAGAACTTGTAACTTGTCGACATAAAAGTCGCCCCTGTGTCTCCCTTCATGGCCAAAAATTTAAAAAGTTATTACTTGATCAAATCTCTCTTGCCCTTTATCGTGGATTACGTATTTATGTGTCTCCTTTCAGGTTGTTGGCATTGAGATGAATGCTTCTGCAGTTTCTGATGCACAAAAGAATGCTGAGATAAATGGCATTACAAACTGTAAATTCGTATGTGGAAAGGTGTGTGTCTGTTAGTACTGACTACTGAGTTTTAGGTCTGTGAGTGTTAATTTCTGTAATTGAACCGTTGGTAATGAGGTCTATACGAAGGAATAGTATTGTATTTTTAGTCGAAACCTGGATGACACTCTGCAATGAGGCATAGTTTTTTCCATAAAATTTTCATTACTACCCTCAAAGGTGGCTTTAAAGGAAAACCATGTGGTATTGGCAGGGGCCACTTACAAAGGAATCAAAATGAGACATGTCAACTTATACACACTATTCTTTTCAACTTAACCATTTTCTTGCCCTCATACCTAAAAGCCACTCCTTCCCATCCAATCCAAAGGTAACATCTAACATAAATGGACCATCCAATCCTCATACTTTCCCTTTATTTACAATGAATGCCATTGCTTTTATATCCACTTTCATTTGGGAGCCCTTGATACGACCTTGTGATTTATCAGTAATACCCTTTTTTTTTACCCATTTTTTGAAAACTTGTGTCCAACCGCATGTTACCATTGGATAGATGGGAGGGAGTATAAGAATTATATTTGATTTATGTTTTCCTAATCATGATTTAACCACAACCAACATTGTAACAAGTTTCCCTTGCTTGGTTATCTGTGTGCTGTTTTTCAAGGCTGAGGATGTCATGGGGTCTCTCCTGAGAGAATTTTCTGTGCAACAATATGACACGTTAGAACTTACCGAAAAGAGTGGAATGGAAGAAGAGAGAGTCAAAACGGGAATAACATCATTGGATAACGAACTGGGCACGGAGCAGTGCTTGAATGAAGAGCGCAAGGAAACTGTAGATGGATCTGGTTCTGTAAGTACAGAAGATATGACAGACAGTGTTCAGAACAATACTCCTGACGTTGGGGATGTCAAAATGCAGCAATTTAAGAATATTGTTGCCATTGTCGACCCTCCTCGTTCTGGCCTTCACCCCATTGTGAGTAACATCTGTTTCCCTTCATTGTGTGTTTACTATGCAACTTCTTGTTAAGTAATTATGCGTTCATTTGTGTCGTGTGGTATATCTCCTTTGTTACACTGACTCCTTACTTTCCTTGAAATTGCTTTTCAATATGTTGCTCTATCTGGCACTACTTGATAAGACATTTCAATATTGCCTCATTATCCGAAACACCAATTTCACACTTTTACACATATACTCTGTTTGGACTTTGGACCCTTGAAGAATGTCTGGATAACATACTTTAATTGTAGCTGAGTGACTAAACCTTTGAAGATTTAGTTGTTTTAAAGGTAGTTCGCTGTTTGTACAGAATTACTCCCAACATTTTTTTTTCCATTTAGCATAGCACCCACTATTCAAATTCCCCTTGGAAAAATTGAGAAAGGGGCTAAATGGAAAAGAAAGGGGGAGTATTTATTTTGTGGGGTTTTTTTTGTCCTGAGTGCTTTCCGAATCAGAATATCATCTGACTACGTCTTTCGTGTGTAGGTACTAAAAGCTCTGAGGACTCATGCACTTCTAAAGAGGCTTGTGTAAGGCATTCTAAACATTTCAGTTCTTGCTTCGCTATTATCACTTAGGTCTGATTGTTAGCGTGCTTCCCATTGACCAACTACCTTTTCTTTTATGGTGGATGAGCTTTTCAAAAGCTAAAAAGTTGTACCCTTTTTGCTTTTTTAGTCTCACAATTTGAAGTTCTTCTAGTCAATTTCCACATAAGCGTTTATGAATCAGTTTTGTTTCTGAGACCAACCTATCAACCATATAATCAAATGTGGGTCATTAGTATTTTGCTGTGTTGGTCTGACATGTGAGTGTGAGATGGTCTGATTTCCATATTTTTTGATGGGGCAGGTACATTTCCTGTAACCCGGAGACTTTGATGGCAAATGCAATTGAACTATGCACACCATCGTCTGAAAAGAACGAGAAGGGCGGAAACAAAGGTCGAGCGTGGAAACACATAAGCAATGCTGGTCTGGCACGGCACAGGCTGAAGTCTATGCCAATGTCAGAGCCCTTCCAGCCTGTCAAGGCCATGGCCGTTGATCTTTTTCCTCACACTCCACATTGTGAATTGGTAATGTTGCTGGAAAGGTAGACGTTATTAGGTGGGGAATCTTTTCACTGCATTTAACCAAGTTTTGATTATGACAAAACAGTAATTCATTCAAGTTTGATTTTGCTTTGGATTTTTTGGGTTTTCAATTGATCATGCCTGAAAGATTATTCAGTGATTTAATTTCGGTTAGCCTCCCATTAACCAAGCGTGAAATGAGATTCCCTTCATGTGTGAGTGTTGAAACTTGAAAGCCGCTAATTGTGAGTGTTTAAGAGGTTGTTTGGTTGCCCTTGGAAAATCATGGGAAGTAGCAATTTCCATGAATTGAAAAAATTGAGGTTTGGTTGCCTCGAATTTGCAAGAATGGAGGAAGTAGAACTTCCCATGGAAGTGACTTCCTACATAAACGTAGGAAGTTGCTTACCAACCCCTCTCTTGGTAACTTGCAATTCCCGCATCAATTAAGTTCCTGTATAGGTAATCAAACACTTTAGAACTTCCCGTGAATTAGAAAAAAAACTTATTTCCCATGGTATTCTACTTTCCATGAACTTGCACTTCCTGCATCAACCAAACAAACCCTAAATCTATTAAAGGATTGAGAGAATAAAGAATACTTCATTTATTTGGACCCTGATAAATCATGTACGAGGTAACACAAATCATGTACCCAGGAACATTTAGAATCAAAGATGAGGAGGATTGTGAATTGGACGCGCACTGGAACGACGACACCCTCAAAAAGTACTATGTCTAGAAGACTGCTTTGAGCTTTTTCTTTTTTGCATTACAGAGGACGGTCAAGAGATATGTCGACGACTCCGCGAAAATAGGTAATGATGAACGTTTTTTCTCCACTCATCACTTGTTCTCTGCATTCACAAATCACGAGCAAGGGCAATAGGGGGTAAGCCTCTTTTTAGCAAAAGGCCGTGAATGAACACTCCAACGCAGCATGCAAATACAAGGCCGAACGATTAAATGACCTTGTATAAAATTGTAACCCCATGTACACAACCTCGTACATAGGGGGCATTGGCCTCTCACTCCTTGACACATCCGAATAAATAAGTACCAAAGCAAACGCCCCAAATAAGATTGTTGCCCCCGTACACGACCTCGTACACAGGGGGATCGACCTCTGACCCCTTGACATGTCCGAAGAGATTGTCCCACGACTGACTCCTTTATTTTATTTTCTCATTTTCCATTTTCGTCCGTCTTTCTTTTATCTTCTATTTTCTTTCTTTCTATTCTGGTCCATAATTTTACCATACTACCCTCACTATTTATCCATATTTACAATGCTTTAAACCGTACTTCTTTACTATTTACACACACTTACCATTTTACCCTCAATATTTTCTTAAATTATCTATTTTATATGCAAAAAAAATAAGAGTTCATTTGCTATGGGAAGATGTAAAAAAAGGGAGGTAGGAAATTAGAAATTACCATGAATTGCAAAGAAACAATATTGTTTGGTTGCCTCAAATTTTCACAAATGGAGGAAGCGTAACTTTCTAGGGAATTGACGTCCTACATAAATGCAGAAAGTTACTTATCGACACCCACTCGTAACTTGCAATTAGACCTGACAAAACTAACCCGGCCTGACTGAGCCGACCCGAATTGACTCGAAACTGTTGTAACGGAAGAGAAAGACAAACAAATTAAGAACGTAAAATCGAGAGACAGACAGATTTACGTGGTTCACTAACAACCTGTTAGCTACATCCACGGGCAGAAGGAGAGGATAGTTTTATTAATTTGAGGAGAGGTTACCGATTTCAGACTGATATCATAATTTCTAGGGTAGAGGTACGAGAGTTTATATAATACTCTCAACCTAAACAAAACCCTAAACAGATTAGGAAACCCATACAATAGGAAAACCTAGGTCAGATACTCAGACATTGATTAGGAAACTCTAATCGATCAGATATTAATTAGGAAACCTTCCTAATTAAACAGATCCAAAAAGACAATTGCCAGACACTTATTTCCTAACAATCTCCACCTTGACTTGAATTGTCTCACAGATCAGACAGATGCACTCCAGCAAATGCTAGATGTACCAGAAAACTCCTCAATCAGACAGATGTACCAGATGCACTCCAACGAACGCCAGATGTACCGGAAATAAAACTCCTCACCCCCTTTTGCCTCAGATATTGCCCAACAAAGGGCAGTCAGATACTTCCAAACTGTAGCAAGTCCAAACCGTGTTGGAACTTGCTATACGGAACCGGATCAGATAGAGTTTGCATCCTTTTTTCACTATCAGAGGATACAACAACAACAGAACCAAACAATGTAGATCCTTGAAGATGATATAAAGTACCGCGCTTGGTACCTTTCAGAACCACGTTTGAATCATTGCAGACTTTCAGAACTCTACCTTGAAAGCGGAAACCTTTATTGTCTAACCGACTCAAGGATATCAGATTCTTTATTATCAGCGGAAAATGTCTAACAACATTCAACGTGCAGAATTTACATCATTTGTCCTAATCTTGATTTAGCCAACTCCAACTACTTTACAGACAACAGTACTGGCCATAGAAATATGGAAGTTGATACACTTACACGGCGTGTATGAGATTTCTCATACACGACCAATCATATCGCGCCACATATTTTAATTTTCTTTAACCTAAGGTGGTTAGTGTAGGGTTAAATTAGTAATTTTACATGATTAGTTAGTTCTTAATCTTAGTTTAGTTAAGTCAAACTAGAAAAAAAAATTATTTTGGTTTTTGTTTTACATATTTTGTTTTATGAATTAATTAGATAATATTATTAATATATTTTAGATTTATTTAAAAAGAAAAATTATTTAATATAATTATAATTTATATTTTTTTAAAATCATTGTTATATATATATATTTATATTTATATTAAAAAAAATCATTTTAAAGAATATTATAATTTTCGAAAATAATATATTAACAAAAATTATAACTTTCGAAAATTTTAAAGTAATTTTTGATAATTAATAAATTAGTACTCCAGAATATCTTATTTTTTCTATTAATAAATTAAATTTAAAACGAAAAATTACTTAAAAGGAAAAAAAGTATAATGGTATGAAATTTTTACAAAGTAATAAGACTATTATTTTTAAAACAAATACGTAAATACACAAAAAAAAAATAATAAGAGTAATATTTTAAGGGACATGCTAAATCATACTCAACTTTTTACTGATTCATACCCACATTTCCTGAATTACCCTCCTCATTTTTCTTCAATCAATCCACCCGACAATCTCTCTTTTCAATCTTTTCTCTCATCTTACTCAAATTTCAATCAATTGATCACTTATATCTCAATAAATTCACCACATATCGATATTGTACGTAACCCTAACCACATCGTCCACCCCTTACCTTCAATGACCATCCTAACAACCAACCCAATTAGGGTTTAATTCGAAAAAAATTAATCAATAAATTGGTCCTAACCACCCTAATTAGGGTTTAATTAGAAAATTACATTCAATGATTATATTATAAAGCAAAATTATTAATAGAAACAATGAATCAATTGTATTGATTTGTAATTCTAAAGTCACATATAGGGGTGTGCAAAATCCGGGTCGGACCGGAAAAATGGACCGGACCGGACCGGAATCTAGTGGACCGGATCCGGAATAAAAAATTCCGGTCCGGTCTCCGGGCCATCATTTTGGGCGATTCCGGGTTCCGGTCCGGTCCGGTCCTGACCCGGTTTTTTCCGGTCCGGACCGGTTTGGACCGGAAAACCCGGAATTATGCTTATTTCTTAAAAATTCCGGTCCAACCGGTCCAAACCGGGCCAACCGGTCCAACCGGTCCGGAATTTTGGACCGGAATTCCAAAAAAAATTGAAAATTCCGGGCCAACCGGGCCAACCGGTCCGGTCCGGGTCGGACCCGGTATTTTTCCGGGCCGGACCAGGGTCAATATTTTGGTTTCCGGTCCGGGTCCAGGGTCAAAAAAATTGACGATTCCGGATCCGGGTCCAACCGGGTCCGGTCCGGGTCGGACCGGGTCGGCCCGGTTGCACAGCCCTAGTCACATAAAGATGAAACTAGGGTTTAGTTAGAAATTAAACAAAAAAAAAAAATTAATCAGTAAGATAATTAGGTTTTAATTAGAAATGAAACAAAAAAATTAAGATAACATCTCATAAATATATTTAAAAGTGAAAATATTAATAAAAACAAGAAAATTATTTGTCTCAAGTGCAAATTAGCGTAGTTATTTATCAAAGAATTTAGTTAGGTTTCGATGAATTAAAAAAGATGGAATTCATTAGATTCAAAGGGGATTGGGAAAGAGTTTTTTCTAAGAGAAATGGTAGTAATGAGAAAAATAATGAAAAGTTGGATATGAACTAGTAAAAGCTGGGTATGATTTAGCAACTATGTTTAGAAACAAATTTTTTTGCAACAATATAATTTTGCTTATATATTAAAAAATATATTACTATAACCTTGTATATGTATAATATTAATTTTTTTAGGAACCGTTTAAATTAATATAAAAAATTATTTTAAAAGTAAATAAATTTTGACGAAAATATAATTTAAAAGCAATTTAATATTTCCGAAAATTTTAAAGTGAATAATATTGGATTACAAATATTTAGGAAATCTTTTTGTTATTCTTTCAGGAAATATATTTTAGTAGTTTTGAAGAAGATTTGAACCCTAAAAAAATATGAACGTACATCATATCCTAACAACACTATCGTTGATTAATCAAAAACCTTGAAAAAAAATGGCAAAAACTTTCGATTTTGATCTTAATAAGGATTGGGAAGAAGAATTGGATGATTACATTGAAGACAACGGCGTCAACAACGAAACAACTATTAATGAAGTTTTTAACGACGATGTCGACGAGGATGCTCCTCCAATTATCAAAGATGGGTTTGTTGATAAGTTGGTTAACACGTTAAACAAGGGAAACATCGATTCTATTGAAGCAACTCCTCCAACTATAGGAATGACTTTTGTGAATGGAGACGAATTTGCTGCATTATGCTACATGTATGCTTATAAATTTGGGTTTCAAATTTATATTAGGGCTTAATGAAATAATGACTAAGTACAAGAACAAAGGTGTGAAGCGGAATGCTACCGGGAAGAAAGAGCCTCGTTTTTACATGATGAATCGAAATAGATTGTGTTGCAAAATGGGAGGAAAAATGGGAATCAAAACAATGAAAATCATGAATTATGCAAGGTCGTTATAGAAGCTTATTTGAAATATGATTTCATCGTCATCAGTTAGTGTCGGTTGGAGCACAATCATAAGATAGATCCTGCAAATAGTCGTCACATGGTTGGTTACAGGTTATTTGGTGAATATTTCAAAAGACGAGCTTTGTTGAACGACTCCGCCGGTATTCTCATATCTAAAAACTTTCACACTTTGGTTAGAGAAGTTGGTGGACATGCGAATTTGCCATTCAATTATCGTGATATTAGAAACATGATTAATCTTGAACGACGACGTAGTCAAATTGATGGTGATGCAGTAGCGTTGGAAAGACGATTTCTAAAGCTTAAAGAAATTGATCCTAATTTTTACTATGCAATCGAGTCGGATGATGAAGGCAAGCTAATGAACGAATTTTGGGCTGATGGTCGTTGTAGAGGAATGACCAAATCATTTGGTGATGCTGTATCATATGATGCTACGTTCCTTTGTAATAAGTATTCTATTTTTGTCAATTACTTCACTTATTTTTTTTTTTCTATTTTATTAGTCCGGCTTTCGATCTCAGTATATTGATTGCAGGACACATTAAGCGACAACCCCTTGCTAAAGTAAAATCACCCACAGTTGAAAAATAAATGCCTTGCTAAAGCGCAATCAATTTCATTAAGAAGCTGAATTACCTAAATGACCCCTCCACTTAGAATTCCTTCCTTGTTAATTAGTGTTAATTATACATATATAATTAGGATCCCGATACGAACCGTCCAAACTATATAAGACCCAAAAAAAGAGACGTTGATAATTTTAAAAAATTGATTCAAGAAAATTGATTCTTATTTCTCAGCTATGCATTCTTCAATCTCCTTCAATCACCGAGCTTCTATAATTAAAAAAATTGATTCAAGAAAATTAAAAACAAAAGAAGTTGAAATTTAGGGGTGTGTGATCAGAAATGGTTAGTTTGTATCTATCATTGTAAATTCAGAAACACGGACCAATATTTGTTCATCAGATCTCATAATACAATTCAATAATAATAATAATAATTAAAAAAAAAGAGAAATCATCAGAGACTTAAATACATGGAATCATAGAGGTTTAATTAATCTCCATCATATTGTTGTAGTTTTTCTTCCTCATTTGATTGAGTAAATAATAGTAAATCGGATTGATCAAATTTTGTTTAAAAAATTGTGAAAATATTGAAGAAAGAGTAAAACTAAGATCAGAGAAGAGGAATGAGGATTGAATTGGGTGGGTTACATGGGTGTTTCTGTATAATCCGCATGTTTTTTTGGTTAATATATAGTTCGGACGGTTTAGATCGAACTAAGGTTCGCACCGGATCTCAGCCCTATATATATATTTACGTATTTTGTTTTTACAATATAGTCATTCTCGTGTGAGACCGTAAGACATACTAATAGAAAATAACTACTTTAAATGTCATAGGTCTCACAATAAACTTACGGTAAAACCGTCTCATACAAGAATTTGTGTTTAAAATATTAGTAAAGCATTATACAATTTTTTCTCTTTAGTAATATTTTGTTTTAAAGTTAAATTTATTGATAGAGAAAATTAGATATTATTTTTTGAAACTATTTTTTCTTAGCTTTAACAAAATTAGTTAAATTAGGTCTAAAACTGTGACATATATTGTTGTTGTTGTTGTTGTTGTTGTTGTTGTGGTTGTTGTTGTTGTTGTTATTAATTTATGGTTACAGGTACAAAATGCCCTTTACGCCATTTGTTGGCGTAAATCATCACGGTAGTACTATTGTATTTGCTGCCACTTTGATTTCACATGAAGATGCGATAAGCTTTACTTGGGTGTTTAGGAAATGGTTAGTTATATGGGCAAACCTCCACTAGTTATAATCACCAATCAGTGCAAGGGATTGGTAATGCTGTTAGTGACGTTTTTCCTACTACTCCTCACCATTTGTGTCTTTGGCACATGCTAAAAAACACATCAAAGAATTTGGGGGGCTTGTACCGAGTGGAAATGTATTGACATTGCCCTTAGGAGAGCCGTTCATGAAAGTTTAGATCCAGATGAATTTGAGAAGGCGTGGTTCGAGTTCGTTGATAAATATCATATTCAAGACAATAGTTGGATCAAAGATGCATACATAAACCGAGAATCGTGGGTTCCATTGTACTCCCTCCGATTTTTAATTTTTGCCCCATTGCCTTTTTCACACAAATTAATGAAAGTATAAAAATAATGATAAAGGGAGCAATGATGATGCAAATGAGGTGACTAGACATGTGTGTGTCATAAAGTTATGATATAAATGGTATATTTAATTATTTTTTGATGGCAAATGGTGTAAAAAGGTGAATACATAAGGACATTTTGGTAAAATATACAACACAAATATGGAAAGTGGAGAAGTGAGGCAAAAAATAAAAACCTGCCATATAAGGAATACGAGGCAATAATTAAAAACCGGAGGGAGTATTGGAGAGACAATTTTTGTGCAAGTATGTCATCCACGCAAAGAAGTGAACAAACAAACAGATTTTTCAAGGGGTACGTCAATCCTGAGACAACTTTGTTTGTTTTCCTTGAAAATTATGAAAATGCCCTAAAAACGAAGGTGGAGGAAGAATTAAAGTTGAACTTTGCTAGTCTTGATAGACCATGTCAGTATGATAAGAGTATCATAGTCGAGGAAGTCTTTCATAGGGTTTACACAAATAACATGTTCACGACCGTCAAGGAGGAGGTGCAAGGACTACTATACACCAATGTCGAGACTGACATGAACATTGGGAGTTTCTCTTCATTTGTTGCAACAGAAGAGGTGACACAACCATTTTCGATTCGACGAGATAAAAAGTACAATGTCACCATTGACATGGAAATAGGTGACTTTCTTGTACTTGTAAACTCTTCGAATTTAAAGGAATATTGTGCAGGCATATTATTCGTGTAATACTGTTGAAGAAAATTCAATATATCTACGAAAAGTACATTTTAAGTCGTTGGCGAAAAGATTTAGTTTGGGGTTACGAGCATCTTCGTGTTGGGTACTACACACCTAATGAGTCTGGCTGACTTCAACGATCAACTGCGTTGACATTAAAAAATGACTACATATACAGGTTGGCATTCCAAGATGATGAGTCTTACGCCATATATGAGCGAGGTACATCAACGCTAGTGAAGGAATTAGAGGATTATGTGGGTATTGAAACTCTCAACTCTATGGGAGCAGATTATGATATTACGAGGGTTTGGGGTCGTAAAAGACTACAAGGGAGGGAAAATAATCGACGTCACATGGTAAGGAATTCAACTCCAGCTAGACAAGGCAGCTTAAAGGATCCTGTCGACAAGAGATCAAGGCACGGGTAGAGCTCCTAGGCTTAGACAAAAGACGGTTCGGAGGGTTTTACCCATTGACGAAGCAGGTTCTTCACAACCAACACCGCAAAGAAGAAGAGGAGAAGTTAGGGACACACCTAACACACAGTAGAATTGATAACGGTGTTCAAACTTTGTTTATTTCTTATTTGATTGTTTATTAGTAAACTATATGCGCAATTTTAATTTATCCATTTGAATTTACTTGTTTTGGTGTACTTAGACGGTACTTTGTTGGATTTGAGTCAAGACGTGTGATCGTACTAACTATTCTTTGAACATTTGAGATGCTATTTAGACATCCATGAATATCAACGTAGTTCAAATTCGAATAGTTTGAAGAATTGTATTTGTGCAGGTCAAAGATTATATATAAGGATGTCCTATATATAAGAATTGTGACCAAATAACCAAATGAGTAAAAAAAGTGGCTCAAAGGTGACGGATTGGTAAAAAAAGTATCGCCGGCGCCAAATAGATAAAAAAAGTGGTACCGAAGTGACGAATTGGTAAAAAATATAATCGTGTTACGGATTAAAAAAAATCAACCGATGCAAGAAATTGATAAAAAACGTAATCGGTGCCAAATTGTTACGGATTAAAAAAAAAATTAATCGATGCGACACTATTTAGAAATTAATGTTCGTAAAATAAATTACCTAACGTTTTGGGTCGGTTTTTATATGACAAATCTCATGTATTAAAGTTCTATACATTGAAATATGGAGTACACGAAAATTTGTCTTTGTTTTTTTTTCACTGTACAAAATTTTTTTGATTAGAAGATTTTAGATCCGTTAAATTGGTTGGGTTACAATACGAGTCGAGTTGGATTTTGATCTTAGATTGATGGGTCTTTTTGAGTTTGGGTCAAATAGGTCGTGGATTTCTAATCGAACCACCATGATTCCTGCGTTGACACCTCTACATCCGGCCAGATTTCGTCGCTCAATCAACCACCAGTTCGCGCGCGACCACCGACCTCGCCGGACCACCACCCTCATCTCCATTCACTTCAAACTCCGAGCACCACATACTCCTCCGGCCAGCCAAGCTCCGACGAAATCGACGAACGCACGCCGAGCCGTGCGTAACTTGTTGGAAAATAGGGGTAAGTCTCTTTTTCTAATTGTCCCACATTGGTGGGATAGTAGTGTCTTATGTTGTTTATATACACTACTCTCACTATGGGTATCACTAGTGGTGAAAGGGGGTCATTTTATATGGACCTGCGAGGTGCTTAATTCGGCTCGCACATGCGCGCGCATGCCCGTGCCCAAGCCCGCCCCGGATTTCTGATTTGGGATTTGGCAAATCGCCTGCGGTGGGCTTTGATTAACATCCTTGACCTATGCTAATCAGAAGTCAGTTTAACAACTCCTTCCTGCTCGTTTTTGGCTATAAATAGCATAGCATTTAGTACTCTTCAACACACAACAATCACACAGTAATCCTTCTCCTTCATCTTCTTCTTCCTTCCCGTCTTTTCACAAAATCGATTTTTGAGTATCGTCTTTCTGTCGTTCCAATGCTCCGGGCCTCAAGTGGGTGAGTCTCGGTGCTGCAGTGTCAAACCTTGGGATACGACCAGTAATTGTGTAGACACCCACATTTTGACCGCCAGGTGTCTATAGTAGTTTCCGACAAACACCCGATGATGATCGGACGCCAACATGCTTTAACGTACTCGGAAATGGACTCGAAACATGGATATTTAGCTTGGGCTTTTTAAGGAGTACAAATTTCACAAAACCGACCTCAAATTCAGGCCCAGTGGGTCGTTTCGAGTCAAATAACACTAATTTGGGTCGAATCCAACACCTGGGGTAAAACCGTCTTTTAGCGACCGAGTCAAAACCCGGTCAAAGATATTTCCCGAGACTTGTGGACCGACCGTGATGTCTCACGTGTCCTGTTCGGACTCTAACTCCACAAAAATCAGCCACATAAAATAATAAACAAGTCCGCTTAAGGATGGAATTCGATCTCAAGTAGGAATTCTATTCGAAAGTCAATTCAAACACCCGACCGAGCGCAAACACTCGGCCGAGCAGCCTCTTTCAGCCGGTTTTCCTTGCTTCTTCACCAAGAAAACGAAATTCTTGTTCTTCTCAGCTTCTTACCCAAGCGGTAATTCTAATTCAAATACACCTCTCCTAGCCAAGGTCGGGAACTCCCTATAAATAGCCCCTTGCATACAACACTTTCAACACACAATTAATTCATACACCAACCAACAATTAGCAACATACACATCAACTTTCTGTCATTCCGACATACATAATTCCTGAAAAGCATCAACCTTAGTATCGAAAAACCGATAGTGCATCCAAAACCCGAAGGAAACCGGTCCCGATACCCGACACCCTTCACCCGTCACCTTCACCGAGCCACCCTAACCCGACCGACATCACTCGACGCTCCCGTGCCTAGCCACATTCCGACGAGCCCCTATCCGAGTTAACAAAAGCATGTAGGTTGAGGGTGTACTAAACCCGATTTCTCCTTTTCTTCTCTTCCCCTCCTCGTCGTCCGTTTTCTTTTTACGGGTCAAGTGTCGTCTTTTTTTATTTTATTTCTAATATCGATACTACAAAATTATTTTTTATAAAACAAACGTTCTTAAAAATACGATATCGATTCTCTATAATCGAATATTGTATCAAAATGAACTAAATTAATCTCGTTGATGCTAAAAATCGTTACATAATTTTCTTAAAACAAAATACAACGATTTTAACGCGGAGAGAGTCAAACATCATTTTTTTAGTTTATTTTTTAAAACGATTTACAAAAACCTTTTTTTTTTTTCATTCCGAGTATTTAATATCGATTTCATAGTCGAATATTGAATATAACGAATATCGCAAAATTAAGTCGAGTATAAATCATGCAATATTTATACGTGATTTAATAAAGCTAAAATTTTCCGAAAATCAATTTCGAAAACAGCCCGGGACGCGAGTCGCGTGCGTCCCGGGCGAGGCGCGCGGTTCCCTGAAAACGCAACACAAAAATCGGTTTCGCTCTATTTTTATTATTTTTCGAACTTCGTTTTTTATACAAAACCGCGTCTTTTTAACAATATTTTTCAGATTTCGATTAATATTTTCTCGATCTTGCATATTCATCATATTTGCTATATTATTTCTTCACAAATCGATACTAACTCGTTTGTTCATCTTGTAGCAAATTCATCCTTTTTATTTCATTTGTTTTATTATACTAAAACGAATCTCGCATGTTAAATTCAACTTTGACGTTAATTAATTTTTCATGCATTAAACCGACTTAGCAACCCATTCAATTCCTCACATGCTTAGGAAAACAATGTTTGCATATCATTCATCGTATTACTAACGCGCGCATTAAAACGTCATTCGATATCCTAGTAGAGGCCGCTAATGTGCGGGCGGGGTTGGGTGTTCTTAGTGAACTTCCCAACACGTACCCTCACCCCTTACTCAGAACCGTGGTTTCCGGATGTCCGAAACCATTGGCAACGAGAGTCATTCAATATACGATTAACCGCTCAAGTCGGCATCTATATCGAACTGCAAAGGGACGAGCCCAATATACTCTGACATCGGAAATGGGCCGTATTTTGTACACGGCCCACTACGACATAGAGTGGGCTCGAACGGTTCCGAATAACCATAAAATTCGGTGGCGACTCCGACTTCGATTTAAATTTCCATTTGACCATCTCATGGAGATTCATTCGCCTCCCCAAACCCGCGCGTGGCCGCGTCGGGGTGGACCTATGTCATGTCCACAATTTGGCGACTCCGCTGGGGATTTACTGATGCGTTAATAACCTTCGGTATCCTTCAGGGTGAGACTCGAATAGAAATCGTTTGACTAGTACAATACGCGTTTTAGTTTTACGGTTCATGCATAACCCCATTTTTCCCGGGCCGGTACTGGTGACCGACGTCCCACTATACCATTGATATAGTCCAAATTGGTTATGTCAAAGGTGTCCATTAGCCGATTCGTATGGGTTTTACGGCATGTCCTAATCTCAACTCGAGTTAGGGAGTCCGCCCCGATTCTCGATTGGCTATGTACACTAGACCCTTATAGACTGACCGAGACTTAGATTAAGAGCATACATGGCGTCATTATACTGTTTCCATGACTACGTGCTACTTGATCCACATATTTTTCAAAAACCGTCATTTTTTCAAAAATTTGCATCCTTTTCAAAATATCCAATTTCAAAAACCCGGACATATACCGAATTTAGGACTTATGATTTTACTCAAAATAGCCCTTTTTCTAGCCGGTATTATGCCCAATTTAAAACTCGAAACTATTTTCGAACATGCGAAACCGTCGCCCGGTTCGATTTCCGTTTTTTTTTTCTTTCTTTCGAAAAAAACCGGGCCATCAACCGAATTTCTCTTCGGGCTTTCAAAAATTCAAAATTTCTGACTTCTCAAAAAATTCAAGCCCGATGACATTTTCGCCAATTTTAAAAGTCGGGATCCTGTTTTGATTTTCAAATTTTCGGAAATTCATCTTCGATATTCAAAATTCCAAAATTCCAAAAATGCATTTTTCGAAAATATTCAAATTTTAAAAAATCGGAAAGCTGCCGAAATTTAGACTTAAGATTTGAAACAAGCTTATTTTCTAGCTGGCATGCTGCCCATTTCAAAATTCGAATTTCTGATCCACCATTCGATTTTCGAATTTTCAAAATTCAATTTCGATTTTAAATTTTTCGAGATACCAGTTTCGATTTTCAAAATTTTCGAGATACCAGTTTCGATTTTCAAAATCTTCAAGATGCCATTTTCAATTTTCAAATCTTCGAGATGCCGTTTTTCGATTTTCAAATCTTCGGGATCTCATCTTCAATTTTCAAATTGTCGGAAATTCTTTTCGATACTCAAATTTCAAAATTTCAAATATTCAACTTTTCAAAACCTCGGAATGCTACCGAAATTAGGATTTACGATTTGACTCAAAGTAGCCTATTTTCTAGCCGGTATTATGCCCAATTTAAAACTCGAAATTATTTTCGAAACTTTCAAACCGTCACCCGGCCCACCTTTTCCGTTTTTTCTCGAAAAAGGGCCGGTTCTCCCCGAATTTTTCGGGCTTTTCAAAAATCATCATATTTTAAAACTTCCTCTTCTTAGGACTTCCCGTATTTAGCAATGTCGGGTCGTAAGTCGTCGAAGTCTTTAGCGTCGAAACTCTGTCGATCTTACATCACGGGTTTCTTCCTTATCTCAGTCCGCCTTATTTGTCAAGGCAAGGCCTACCTACGTAGGACATACTCCTACGAAGGAAGGCCCGTTTACACAATCGAGTCCAAGGGTCTGGGGAATATCTCACGTGGGCCCTTTTTCGAACAGGACTCGGCCCACACGCCGAATCCTAAGGGAGGCCCACCTTTCATGAGTCACCCGTCTAAGTGTCTTTTCCGAGTCAACCTTTTATTAGGCGTAGCCCTACAACAAAAGGTCTGTGACCCTTACGTCTAAGGGTCACTCATTCGAGTCTTAACAAAGTCTTCAGTCCCAGTCGGGGGCTACCCTTCAGCAGAGCGATCAATCACGATTGTTCTAAGGGTCATATCTTGCACGTGTTGTCTCACGTATCCCACTTTCGAGTCACTTAGATGTCACACCATCTGAGTCTCTAGCCTTACTCAAGGGTCTGTCCTCCACCCGAGCAGTCAACCACGGTTACCCTAGAGAGTACCCTACGTTTATCCTACACCGGCGTCCTTATGATGCCTTCTTCGAGTCGTACCCACGCTACGAATACTCGGGTCACCTAGGGTTAGGTCACCACGGTTGGTCCAAGCACACGGCACGGTCAAATACGGTCGCCCCATTTACGGACTTATCCTTGTACAGCTCGAGTCTCGTGGTCGAGTCTAGGTCACAGTCCTTATTTTGTCTGGATTAACGTTTAAGTAGCCCGGTCATAGAATCTTAGTCATTCCCGCCCCCGGGCCGTACCTAGTTTGACTCTCTCTCTTGCATTTGCGCAAAACCGAGCTTAGGCGAGTTCTAACACCTGTCGTTTCTTCCGATCAGGGACCCTATGAACGAGACACTACCAAACCATAACAAATCCCGCGCCGTCGAGAAAGGGGATATCCAGGGGAGTATGCTTATGCTATCTTGCTCCATTAACAATATCTTCTCGAAAATCAATACTGCCCTAGATAACCTAAGTTCCAGGGTAACCATCATTGAAGAGGATCTTATAAGAACCCGAGCCCGTCTAACACAACTAGAGCGAGTAAGACAGCCAATCACCCAACTGAGCCATTTAAAGGGTAAACACTCTTACGAAACTATTCGGTATCCTCAAGATGGCAAGGCCGAGGGAGGTAACCCTCAAGTCACCTCTCCAAAAATCAAGAACCAGTCAAAGGAAAGGACATTTACCCACTTGGATATGTCCTACACCGTCGCTTTCCAGAGGTTGGTTCCAAAGGGCCTAATACTACCTATAGGCCCAACAGCCGACCCACCTTTGGAAAAACGCTCCAAAGCATGGAACGACGAGCATTACTGCAAATTCAACAGAGGGAGGGGACACGATACAGAACAGTGCTGGAAACTGAAACACCTCATTCAAGACTTCCTTGATGCCGGGAAGACTCCTGTTTTGGAAACATTGTCACTTGCAAAGCCCCTCATGGACTATACAGGGCCCGATGACCAAAGCATCCAATCTACCTCTTATGCATCCAAGAGTCCGGATTTGATTTAAGTCCAAGTCTGAGTCCGAGTCTAGGATATACTATTTATTTCAACTTCAAAGTCAGAGTCAGAGTCAATTGTATTCTGTCCTCTTTTTCAAAATTCAATAAAATCAGCTTTTCTATTTCTCATATATACTTTCCTTATGTGTTTCCGAGAACATGATGAACACCATCATACACTGTGAGCATACGCACGTGACTATTATAGGCACATCTATAATGACTGTAGGAAATGAGACCCGTGTTTTCCTTTACCTGTTCCATGTCTGGTATAGAAAGCCACATAACTACCCTTAGCAGGAGCGGTATCGAATCCTATGACAAATCTAGGTAATCTCCTAGTTTTGGTTAAAGACGGGAGGCAAGCCCATTTCCCACAATAAAACACCCATCCAATAAGACTAACCGATCCCTACCTTAGGTGTTAGTCTGACCAGCCAAAAAAAAGCAAAAGGCCAAAATAAAAGAGCTGGCCATGATAAAAAAACTGGACAAAAAAAAACAAAAGTCCAAAAGAAAAAAAAGCAAAAGGCCAAAATGAAAGAGCTGGCCATGATAAAAAAACCCCGTGACCATGATCAACGGTCAATTCAAGTGAGAGCCCCATGACCAGGGTACGGTCAAAATTCATACCATCAAATAAGGGAGAGATAATCGAGCTGGTCAACTAACACCACATCTAGCCTTCCCACATTACAACCCTCAAGACCTTCCCGAGACCCAGGCCAGAGACAGCCCGGAATTTTGAGGATTCAAGCTCCATAGGATACCCCTAACCATTAGGGCCAGACATGGAAATCAGATCTCGCATTATCAAAACTTATCCCGATCAAAGTTCGAGCCATTTTATTCGACTTCCCCTTTACATAACAGAATTCACAATCACCATACGCAAACCCGAGAGCAAAACTCGTCAAATCCCTCGAGAGCAAAACTCGTCAAATCCCCCGAGAGCGAAACTCGTCAAATCCCTCGAGAGCAAAACTAATCAAATCCCCGAGAGCAAAACTCGTCAAAATACCTGAGAGCAGAACTCGTTAAAATCCCCGAGAGCAGAACTCGTTAAAATCCCCGAGAGCAGAACTCGTTAAAAAATCCCATCCCAATTCTCCTCATTCAAACCAGTTACCAACCCCGAACACGGGAACTCAACTTGCGGTCGGCATAGAACATGCCCAAATAGTGCACACCACCTCTGGGGACTATCCCGGAGAATGCTCACAGTCACAGGATCAATATCCTAACCATTCTAGCCCTTTGATCAAGACATCACTGGGAATGCACCTAGCCTACACCATCTCTATGGCTAGTTACACACAAAGCCCTAATAAACTAGGCATCATAATCCACTGAACTACGGCATGGTTTGATTTCACCACACGTGAATACGTAGGCAGCCTTTCAACAGAGGCACAACCACCCACATTGACACACATTAAAAAAAAAGCACCATTATTCCGGTCACGACACCGTCATGTTCTCAACAGCTAGCTTTGTCGTCCTGGGGGCTTCTTTTAGCCAGAAGACCTCCATCCACTCACAAAATCTAGATAAATTCAAAAAATATAGCCTCCTTTCTGTAGTGTGTCTTAGTACTCGGCTCAGTCGAAGACAAGAATTTGTCAGGACTCAAGGCAATGCCCACTTTGGAAATGTACCCCAAAAATCAAAAATCCAGAAGAGCACTAGACTACGGCATTGCTACTGCTAAAAGTCCTGTCATGCCAAAACAGTCTCATTACAGACTATTGCAATCCTCCCATAGCACATCCTTCCTATTCCGAGGATTTGACCGTGTTGTCACTCGCCTAGGCTACGGAATAGCGCAACTTAAGAGTCTTGTCATCTTAGGTGGCCCACCTCCTTACCAAGTCACGGTCCAACCCTTAGAGAGTCCAAGTCGTGTCTGTTAACTCGTCCTGTCGCGTCCAGAGTCGAGTCTGCCGGTAGGCCTCTCTTTTCAAATTCTCATTTTAAAATTTGCAAAAACTTAGCCATTTGAAAAAAAACCCTTTTCGACAAGGTCAAATTTCAGTTTATTTAAACGGCAAATTTCTTTTCCACCTCTTTCAATTTTGGAAACCTATCTCCTAGCACGTGAGTTGCTTTCAGGACTTCGATTTCAAAATGCAGCAAAAATCATTTTTACTCCCCAACGCGAGTCATATTTGTTTCGCCTACGTGTTGCATGCAAAATTTTATGTAACTTATACAGGTACAAATCACGGCAGCGCAATTTACATAACTCCCCAGCGGCATTTAACAAGATGAGCCCATATATAGGCGCACCCAAGTCTTATACGACTAGTTCAATTCCCCACGGAGTTATCATCAGCTCAGGTACATTTCTAGTCTGTGGCTGGCGAGCCCTTCACGCAGGTCTAATGGACCTTAAACGACCCGACCGGAAGCTACCGGATTTTAATCCTTGATTGACCTGGTAGCTACTCTGACTTTCGCCCTGTCCAAGCCTCAGTCAGAGTGGGGGCTCTGTAGACACCCACATTTTGACCGCCAGGTGTCTATAGTAGTTTCCGACAAACACCCGATGATGATCGGACGCAAACATGCTTTAACGTACTCGGAAATGGACTCGAAACATGGATATTTAACTTGGGCTTTTTAAGGAGTACAAATTTCACAAAACCGACCTCAAATTCAGGCCCAGTGGGTCGTTTCGAGTCAAATAACACTAATTTGGGTCGAATCCAACACCAGGGGTAAAACCGTCTTTTAGCGACCGAGTCAAAACCCGGTCAAAGATATTTCCCAGGACTTGTGGACCGACCGTGATGTCTCACGTATCCTGTTCGGACTCTAACTCCACAAAAATCAGCCACATAAAATAATAAACAAGTCCGCTTAAGGATGGAATTCGATCTCAAGTATGAATCCTATTCGAAAGTCAATTCAAACACCCGACCGAGCGCAAACACTCGGCCGAGCAGCCTCTTTCAGCCGGTTTTCCTTGCTTCCTCACCAAGAAAACGGAATTCTTGTTCTTCTCAGCTTCTTACCCAAGCGGTAATTCTAATTCAAATACACCTCTCCTAGCCAAGGTCGGGAACTCCCTATAAATAGCCCCTTGCATACAACACTTTCAACACACAATTAATTCATACACCAACCAACAATTAGCAACATACACATCAACTTTCTGTCATTCCGACATACATAATTCCTGAAAAGCATCAACCTTAGCATCGAAAAACCGATAGTGCATCCAAAACCCGAAGGAAACCGGTCCCGATACCCGACACCCTTCACCCGTCACCTTCACCGAGCCACCCTAACCCGACCGACATCACTCGACGCTCCCGTGCCTAGCCACATTCCGACGAGCCCCTATCCGAGTTAACAAAAGTATGTAGGTTGAGGGTGTACTAAACCCGATTTCTCCTTTTCTTCTCTTCCCCTCCTCGTCGTCCGTTTTCTTTTTACGGGTCAAGCGTCGTCTTTTTTTATTTTATTTCTAATATCGATACTACAAAATTATTTTTTATAAAACAAACGTTCTTAAAAATATGATATCGATTCTCTATAATCGAATATTGTATCAAAATGAACTAAATTAATCTCGTTGATGCTAAAAAATCGTTACATAATTTTCTTAAAACAAAATACAACGATTTTAACGCGGAGAGAGAGAGTCAAACATCGTTTTTTTAGTTTAATTTTTAAAAGGATTTACAAAAACCTTTTTTTTTTTTCATTCTGAGTATTTAATATCGATTTCATAGTCGAATATTGAATATAATGAATATCGCAAAATTAAGTCGAGTATAAATCATGCAATATTTATACGCGATTTAATAAAGCTAAAATTTTCCGAAAATCAATTTCGAAAACAGCCCGGGACGCGAGTCGCGTGCGTCCCGGGCGAGGCGCGCGGTTCCCTGAAAACGCAACACAAAAATCGGTTTCGCTCTATTTTTATTATTTTTCGAACTTCGTTTTTTATACAAAACCGCGTCTTTTTAACAATATTTTTCAGATTTCGATTAATATTTTCTCGATCTTGCATATTCATCATATTTGCTATATTATTTCTTCACAAATCGATACTAACTCGTTTGTTCATCTTGTAGGAAATTCATCCTTTTTATTTCATTTGTTTTATTATACTAAAACGAATCTCGCATGTTAAATTCAACTTTGACGTTAATTAATTTTTCATGCATTAAACCGACTTAGCAACCCATTCAATTCCTCACATGCTTAGGAAAACAAAGTTTGCATATTATTCATCGTATTACTAACGCGCGCATTAAAACGTCATTCGATATCCTAGTAGAGGCCGCTAATGTGCGGGCGGGGTTGGGTGTTCTTAGTGAACTTCCCAACACGTACCCTCACCCCTTACTCAGAACCGTGGTTTCCGGATGTCCGAAACCATTGGCAACGAGAGTCATTCAATATACGATTAACCGCTCAAGTCGGCATCTATATCGAACTGCAAAGGGACGAGCCCAATAAACTCTGACATCGGAAATGGGCCGTATTTTGTACACGGCCCACTACGACATAGAGTGGGCTCGAACGGTTCCGAATAACCATAAAATTCGGTGGCGACTCCGACTTCGATTTAAATTTCCATTTGACCATCTCATGGAGATTCATTCGCCTCCCCAAACCCGCGCGTGGCCGCGTCGGGGTGGACCTATGTCATGTCCACAAATTGCTGATCGCCACCTTGGTCAAACCGAAATAGTTTTCAAGAGGCCATCGTACCTCGTCGCTGCAAATTCTCGGTTACCTCTACTCCTTTTCCGTTCGATTATTGTTCAATTGTCACAACAATTTGAAAACTATTTTTGTTGTTGTAACAATGTCTACTGTGTCGAAATTGGTTCCTGATTTGTCTAAAATCGAACAACTAGATGGTAACAATTACAAACGGTGGTCTCAGAAATTACTAATGTTTTTCGAACAGCTCGATATTGATTACGTCTTGTCTGAGAAATGTCCTGTCACTGTTGCTGCGTCTGCTACTATTGAGGTTAATCCTCCTGTCGCGTCTATTATCAAGTCTAACGCTGATGTTAAAAAATATGAAAAGGATAATAAGATTGCTCATTGTCATATTCTAAACAACATGACTAACACCCTATTTGATTTGTTTACTCCTAATAAGTCGGCTAAAATTATTTGGGAGACGTTAGAGTCAAAATATGGGTCTGATGATGCTGGGAAAAAGAAATATGTTGTCGGAAAATTGCTAGAATTTATTATTATGGAGGATGGTAAACCAATTATGGAGCAAGTGCACATTTATGAAAATTTATGTGCTGATGTTATAAATGAAGGGATGAAATTGTGTGATGTCTTTCTTGCTAATGTACTACTCGAAAAATTCCCTCATTCCTGGTCTGATTATAGAAATCACCTTAAGCATAAGAAAAAGCATTTGTCCCTCCAAGAACTTATAGGTCATATGGGGACCGAAGAGGCTAATCGCCTTAAAGATAAATCAGTTGCTCTTAATGTTAATGCTGCTAAAGTTAATATGGTTGTGCTTGAGTCTGGTGGTCCGTTTAATGCTGACAAGTCCAAGGGAAAGAATAAGGGGAAAAATAAGAATGGTCAGGGTAAGAAAAACGGTCTAGGGAAACACACCAAACCTGTTCCCAAAATCCAAAAACCTCAGGGTACTCTTGTTTGCTATGTGTGTGGGAAAACCGGTCACAAGGCTTATTAGATGTACGACACCTCTTACAAAACAAAAACTTAACTAGTTACGTATGGAATTAATAAGACCTAAATTGATAATATAATCATTAAAAAATAAAAGTGATTGAATATGTCGAAAAATGACGTAATTCTTCAAAATGCAATATTGTGTGTCACGGTATTACCTTCATAGCGATATCAAGGCCTTTTCCTCCATCGATCATTTGTAGGTGGAGGAGTTGTAGGGGTTTCAATGTACGTTTGACCTTCGACCCTAACAATAATTGCGGGGTCGACTATTGGCATCGTAGATATTCGAAATCACCGACTTGACGCCATATTAATTGTGAAGTAAGAAATGATTATATTCTTTTTCATATATATATATACATCAGACTATTATGAGAATTGCGAGGTATACAGTTTAACACTTTCTCGACCTTTTCGGGACCAAACTCTTTCAAAAAATTTCTAATAAAAAGTCTAGCTTCCAAAAGGTTGGAGCCATTATTTTCTTTTTGGTCTACCAACTCTTTCATTGTCATTGCTAATGTTGTATTATTAGTCATTTAACGATATGTTGGTGTTATTTTCTTTAAAACAAAGTGACACTAAATGAAGTTATAATTAATTATGTAGATGATGTTAATTGAAATGTGCTTATATAGTAGTTCAAGCATTTCAATTAATTATGTAAAAAATGAATTGGTTTTCCCTCCAATTTTACTTACAATATATTTTTAATATCCAAAATATCTATAAAATATTTAATAAATTAATATATATTTATGTAATTAATTATGTAATTTGTATATATATTTATATATTAATTAATATATATAAAATAACAAACTTAGGAAACTAAATTGAATGTGAACAATGAGTGTTGTAGTTGTTTTGGTAAACTCTAACTTCTAAATATTGTAGTTGTTTTAGTAAACTCTAACTTCTAAATATCGTAGTTGTTTTAGTAAATTCTATCTTCTAAATATTGTAGTTTTTTAATCTTGCATATATAATACGGAGTGTGTATATATATACAAGAATAAAGATTTTTTTTATGAAGAATAATATTTTATATAAAAAAAATATTAAATAAAAGATAACATTAAACGCCAAAAGATTATATTAAATATAATACGGAGTGTGTATATATATTCAATAATATAAGCATGTTAGTGATGCTGGTTTATTGGTAGTTTTCATTGAATGTGTTATGCGCAGGCATATTATTTTGGGTTCGATCCTCACAATTGGTGTTTTGGGAAAAAAATGGAAAAAAAATAAAAAATTAAGATGACAAGAGGATTCGATCCCAACACCTTACACTTTATTTGAGGACCAATATCTTAACCATTGCACCACATCGGAAATTATTGTTAGCAAATGAGCTCATTACATATATATATATATATATATATATATATATATATATATATATATATATATATATATATATATATATATATATATATATATATATATAAAAGTGAGATCTTTTAGTATTGTGTACAATTTACCTAAGTCTCCCAACCATTAGATATAATTAAATCAAATGGTCAAGATTAAAGATTGAACGTAAAAGCTTATTCATCCCTACCAAACCCTAATCACAAAATTAGAACGCACGTTATCAAACTCTCTCACCCACAAAATCAAAATCACTCACACTCACGAAATCCTCTGCGGAATTCAATCTCTTCAAACCATCTCTACAATATCTCCAAATCAGGTATTTCAATCTTAATTTACTGCTGTTTAATTGATTTCGCGATATTTTGTGTTCAATTTTGATTTTTCTGATTTCTGATTCAATTTTTCTTTATATAAATCGGATTTCGTGAAATTTTGTTTGAGCAATTCGTTTATAGTCCATCAATGCATTTTCTTTATTTAAAATTTACATTTTATAGTCCATCAATTTCGTTTGAGCAATTCACGAAATTTAGATTTTATAGTCCATCAATCGGAATCTGATTCAATATACGTGCTTTGGGGGTAAATTTAGGAATTTTGAGTTTGATGCAGGATGTTGCTATGATATTTGATATTTGAGTTAATTGTGTGAAATTCTCTCTACTTTGGATTTTCTAGGGTTTGATATCAGAGTAATTGTTTGAAACTAATATTTCACTCTTCATGTTAATTCGCTTTTTGTGGTTTACTAAACTTGTTATTGCAATACTTGAATATGAACAATGAAATACTTGAATATGAACAATTAAATAACTAGATTCTATTTCATAGCATGAATTTCTTTATTTGGTACAATACATTATTATACTCGTATCTAGCTATGTAATACCCAATTATTTTATTATGTTATTACAGTTATTCTATACTATTGTTGCGGTTATTCTATATTATTCTTGCACTTATTTCACTATACTAGTTACTGTGTTTCATAACCAGTTATTTTATACAATAGTAGTTTTACAGTTATTCTATTGCACATACGTGATTATTGTATTTCAATTTATTTTTTTATACTTTCAACGTAACTAACTTCCCTGGTTTTTTTATTTGTTTTTCAATTTCAGTGAGGTTTTTTGCTGGGTGCACCCTCAATGATATGCAAGATGTTTCATCCAAACACAATAACACGAGTTATTATTCATTGCAATAACTGACTTCTACATTTGATAACTACGTAAAATCAGATACCAATATTTTAAAATAGATTATATTTGAGTTTCAACTCAATACAATAACACGAGTTATTCATTACGATAACTGAGTTTCTACATTAGAATAACTACGTAAAATCAAATAACATTATTTTAAAATTAATTATATTTGAATTACTTCTCAATAGAATAACACAAGTTATTCATTACAATAATTGTGTTTCCCTATTGAAATAACTACGTAACATTAATAACATTATTCTAAAATTGATTATATTTGAGTTTCATCTCAATACAATATCATACAAGTTATTAAATACAGTAACTGAGTTTCTACATTAGAATAACTATGTATCTACATTGGAATGACTACATATCACATGATAAAATTATTATTCTCAGTAAACAACTGAGTTTGCTATAAAATAACTATGTTGCTTCGTTAAATAATCATGTTTGTACACTGAAATAACTATGAAAACCCGAGGAAAAAATTGCTTTGGTGATCAAGTGAGTTTTAATCTCAGATGTTGATTATGTGAAATCCAATGGTCCTTAAAAGAAGGTAAAATGTACAAAAAATGGTAAATGTACTATATATATATAGTAGAGATCAAATAAGGTCACCATGTTTCCGTAAGTCTATATTAAAGTTGCAGATAACATACGATAAAGTTGCATTTGTTTAAAATTGATATGTAACTATAACATTCAGCTCTTTTATCACTTCAAGTGATAAAGTGCAACTTTATCACTCATCTCGCGTAACTTTAAGCACTTTTTGTGTAACTTTAACACTGGAACTTATGACCTTAAAATAGTTGTTGACCTTATTTGAACTTACCTATATATATATATATATATATAGTAAGGCTCTTATGAGTTCTTTACTCTAGATGAGTCCCTAAGTCCTCATCCCATCCATTGGATGGGATGAGGATGGATGGACAAGATGCATCCTAGTATTTGCATAAAAAAAAAATAAGATTTACGTTCCTAAAATAGCTCCCATGAATTTAGGAAACAATAACTCCCTTGATCACGTTCATTCATCATTCACGTTCATTCATCATTCACGTTCATTCAAACCTGAAAAAAAAAACTTTCTTCATCACGTTCATTCATTAATTCAATCAATCAATTATGTGCTCGAAATCGCGTTACAATGGATTCAATGACCGCGTCATCTTCTTCAACTGTTGATAAGCAATTGATCGAGTATAACAATGGTGAGTTTCAATATTTCTTTCACGTTTTGAATCAATTTTTATCCATGGATACATCGTGCGTCAATTTGCGTTCTTTTTTTACGTCAATTTTCTTGTTGATATTGCTTTCATTGTCATTTCATTCATCATAGTTTCGTATCAATGGTTAATTGCTCTCTCGATCTTTATAGATTTTAGGGTTTTATGTTTGTTATTTAGATTTTTAATTATATCCACTGATACTATTGTTTTGATTTCTATTAACGCAGAAATGTCGTTGAAGTAACATACCTTCTGAGTTAAAGTAACACTTAATTGCAATTACAGTAACACAAATGAACGTTGAGAAAAGGGTTTTGATGATGATGTTAAAGTAACGTACTGTACTCGTTAGAGTAACACAACTTAGGAATTAAAGTAACACATTATTTGCATGGGTGTAACGTTGTTCAATTTTGTGCAGGTGGTATTGGCAAAGATGCGAACGCACGGGACAACACTGAAAAAGGTGGAATTTTATTCATTTGATTAATCATGGATTAATAACAATGGTTCATTGCTCTCGTTTTAGTATAGATTCCAGGTTTAACGTATTCTTCACTGATATTATTATTTTGTTTTATGTTGAAGCAGATGAGGAAACTGAAGAAGACAATGATTTTATTGTTTTGTTTTATGTTGACGAAGATGAGGAAACTGAAGAAGACACTGAGGAAGATGAGGAGGAGGAACAAGTGTTTTGAGAATACTTGTGTTTTTGGTCATTCTAAGAATATTTTTTTTTTGGTTTACAAGAATAACTGATTTTGTACACATTTTTTTACACATAACGCTGTGCTACGTTGCAATTAACTCTATATTTTATTTAATACATGTGTATTTGGTTAGAGTAACATCTCATATCTATTCGAGTAACACCTTTCTTAAGTTACAGTAACAAACATAATCCATGAAAGTAACATCTCATATCTATTGGAGTAACACCATTCTTGAGTTACAGTAACAGACATAATCCAAAATTAACTCTATTTTATTTAATACATGTGTATTTGGTTAGACTAACATCTCATATATATTGGAGTAACACCTTTCTTGAGTTACAGTAACAGACATAATCCATGAAAGTAACTGAGCACATCAGCGTTGTTTAAACAAATGATTACCAAAGTAACTGGGGATAACTTGGATTAGAACCATTCATTAGGAAATTAACAACTTTCGTTCTTTAAAGAATTAACCATATATAATGCGTCAGAGTCATTGATGATAATATCAATGAAAGTGATTATGAGACCACACCATTAATATCAATGAAACTTAATCATGAGACGTATAATAACATCATTAATCAATTAGAGTAACATCATTTGTTCATTAAAGTAACAGTTATAATGCGTCAGTGTAATACACTGATTATGAGACCACATTTGTATCTTGGGTAAACTCCATTCATTCCCATTGTAACATCAGTCGTTACTTAGAGTAACAGGTACAGTCAATCACTGTAACAGAATGAATAAATTCACAACCAGAAGAAGAAGGTGACATAATTCATAATATTTCATAATCAGAAGAAGGTGACATAATTCATTAGACACATCATTTTTTCCGACCCTTTGTTGGCATGGTCTTGGGACCGTCGATGATCTTTTGTCTCGCGTCCACATACTTGTCTACGTTTTCCAACAACCGCGACCGCACCCTGTTCTTATCTGCCAATACGAATATGAAGATTACCTTTGCTTGAGTTGAAGATGAGGGTGAAGGGTTTTTGTTAGGCGGATGTGTTTGAATGAAAAAATTGAATGAGATGAAAGAGAACGTGTTATCACTTGGAGGTAATTAAGGGAGGAGAGAGGATTTTATTATATTTTTTCCAAGATATGATAGTTATTACCTTAATTACAACACTCAATCACCACCATCCATCCCTTTTAGATCAATGGCTCTAAATAGGACTTATGGACTCAAAACAAAAGGGGGACTCACTTGATCTTCACTATACACACACACACACACACACACACACACACACATACCCCTCCCTATTAGTGCATAAATCCTCTTTTAAGCCATTGGATGAGAGATGATGTATAGTTGAGATTTGATCTAAATACACAAATTGTATGAACTGAAGTTACAATATATATGATATGAAGTTACAAAATATATGAACTGAAGTTACGTGATATATAAACTGAAGTTACAAAATATATGAAATGATTAGAATTGAAGTTACAAAAATGGATTTGAGTTACAACATACGATCTGAAGTTAAAAAATATGTGAACCGAAATTACAAAATATGTGAAGTGAAAATATAAAAATATATGACTAGAATTGAAGTTACAATATACGATCTGAAGTTACAAAATATGTGAACTGAAGTTACAAAATATGTGAACTGAAGTTACAAATATATGGACTGAAGTTACAATATACAATATGAAGTTAGAAAATATGTGAACTAAAGTTACAAAATATATGAACTGAAGTTACAAATATCTATAAAAAGCAACTCATTTACAAAGCGCGTCCGGTCTTATCTCCATTTTTAATTCTTCCTCTTCGTCTTCATCTCCATTTTTAATTCTTCATGTTCATCAAAAATATGCAATTATTAATTGAAAACACATACTATATTAATTGAAAATCAAAAATATAATGAAAAAAATATCAATTAGCATATAATAGTGAAAACAAATGAAAAAGGTGGAAATAAAGATGCAATGAAACAAAAACCTAGAGAAAATCAGTAAACATAAACCCAATGAAACAAAAACCCAGAAAAAATCAGTAAACACCATAGAAATTTGATTAAACAGCATAAAAATTGATTAGGAACAATATTACCACCAGAAATTGATTATGAACAATAAACGTAGAAACCCCCATATTGAAAAAAAAAACCTTAATTTCGCTGAAAACTCCCAAAAAACGTGAAATTAAACAACGAATCCCCAGATTATACTAAATATAAGAAGAAAAAACCATAAAAAATTAACGGTAAAGAGAAAAAGATTTACCTGAGAAAAGAGCGAAACTTTGGTGCAGTTGGATGACGATGGCGATGGAGCAAAAAGAGGATGACGGTGGCTGAGAATTTGGAGCAGTTGGATTTTTTTTTCGATTATCAGTTTTGGAAAAAATAATGAATGACGATTGAGAATTTGGTGGGAGCAGAATGAAGTATGGTGGGAGTAGAATGAGAATTTGGAAGAGATGGAGAGAGAGAGAGAGTATGGTAGGATGACAGTGGAAGTCGGTTGAATGAATGAATGAAATTGATTAGGGTGGGGGACAAAGATATATGGGTATACGTGAAATCAGTAAAGAAAATTGGGTTATAAAAACAATCTCAGTCATCCATTCCATTTTGATCTAAAGGATGAAAATGGAACTTATGAACTTATATATAGATTTGGGACTTATATGATCCTATCTTTCACTCTCTCTCTCTCTCCCTCCTCTCTCTCTCTCTCTCTATATATATATATATATATATATATATATATAGAGAGAGAGAGAGAGAGAGAGAGAGAGAGGGAGGGGGGGGGGGGGGAGGGTTAAGGGAGTTTGCAACTCTTGGAGAGTTGCTTAGTGATGATCCCAACCATCCATTCATCCTAATATGGATGGTGGATGGAAGGGGTTCAATTATAAAAAGAAAAAAAAAGAAGGGCCTGACATGCTGCGACAGCCATCAACCCATCACTATTCAATACTTCCCTCCTCACCCTACTCCCATTCATTTCACTCTCCTCTATACTCCCGTCTAAACCCCTTTACACTTCCCCATTCACCCCCTTTTCAATTCATTTCAACGACCATTCACTCTCCGCTCTCTCTAAAACAACCCATCTCTATCTCCGCAGCTTCTTCATCTCCGATAATGACGAAAATTCCGATGATCATGCAAAGGTATGTTGAAGGTTCCATTTTCGACTTCCGATTTTCCTTTTGTTCAACCCTTTTGAATTTTGACTTCCATTTGCATAAACCCTACAAAGTGCCTAAAAAGAACATTTTTCAAACCCGATAAACCTAATTTTGAGTTGAAGTTGTTGTAGTTGTACAGTGGTTGTATTTATAGAGTGAAAGATGAAGTTTTTATTTCTTTGTTGAAGTTCATGTTGAAGTTTTGAACAACCATCTTATTTTTTCATGTTGAAGTTCCCATAATCGTCATTCTAATTATGCATGTGACATCGATTAGGCAGTTTGTTGTTGTTGTTCTGTACATCTGCACAATTTTTTAGTCATACACTGTTGTAGTTGTATAGTCATACAATTTATGTGCTTCCTTGTTGAAGTTTATGTCAAAGAAATATTATTTTCTCAAGTTAAAATCCCCATAATCATCTTTCTAATGACGCATGGGACATAGCTGATGTGGGTTTTGTTGTAAAGTCACACTGGTGACATTGCATAGTAACAGAATGTTGTATAGTCGCACTCTTTATGTTGCAGAGTCACACATTTGAGGTTACATAGTCATACAGAGATGCATAGGCTGTTTGAAATTTGAAATTTGAATAGTCATACAGAGTTGGTTATACAGTCACCTGTTTGAAGCTACATAGTCGCACTCGGTATATTTCGTTGTGAAGTCACAGAATATTGTATAGTCACACGTTTGAAGCTACACAGTCGCACTCGTTATGTTTCAGAGTCACACTCTTTATATTGTATAGTCATACAGAGTTGCGTAGGCTGTAAGTTGAATAGTCACACAGAGTTGGTTATACAGTCACCCGTTTGAAGCTACACAGTCGCACTCGTTATCTTTCAGAGTCAGACGATTTATATTGTATAGTAATACAGAGTTGCAAAGGTTGTAAGTTGAATAGTCATACAGTGTTGGTTATATAGTCACCCGTTTGAAGCTGTATAGTCACACTCGTTATGTTGCAGAGTCGCGGACATTTTATTGTAGACTCACACAGTTGAAGCTGTAAACTAAGTTGTACAATCACACTCATTACGCATGTTGTTATTGTAGCAGAAAGAATGGTGCAAAGAAAAAAGTTCGCACAAAGGCCGGTAAGAAGAAGGTCGTGGCAGAGACATCGGTTCGCGACCATGTAATTGATGATACACCGGCCGCCGAGGTGGATGTGGGGGGGACAAAACTTGTTGAGGAAAGCAGACGAAAGCAAAAAAAGAGGGCAAAATTTGATACACCAGTCGCCGAGGTGGATGTGGGGGGGACAGAAATTGTTGAGGAAAGCAGACGAAAGCGAAAAAAAAGGGTAAAATTTGATACATCGGTCACCGAGGTGGATGTAGGGGGGACAGAAATTGTTGAGGAAAGCAGACCAAAGAAAAAAAAGAAGCTCACAGTTGATACACCGGCCGCCGAGGTGGATGTGGGGGGGGGGGGCAGAGAATGTTGAGGAAAGCAGACCAAAGAAAAAGAAGGAGGTCACGTCTGATACAACGGCCGACACCGCTGTCTTCCGCGTGTCTTGGGGTAAGAGGAAAGAGAACCGACAACAGGGTCGGCTAGCAGTAAAAAGAGAGCCTGGATGGATGTCAACCGAATGTTCATGTAGGCCCAGACGGTTGCACCAGGTCATTGCGCAACTGTCAGATGATCAGATTGAGAGGGTGCGTGGTGTTGGCTTCGGCGGGGTATTGGAGTTGAGGATCGAATCGTTCCCCATTGAGCACGCGCTTATGTTCCTTCGTGCATTTTTTAACGGGTCCCATATTTTCCGTGCCTCACGTCGGGAGGCATTCATGATGTCAAAGTAAGACGTCCACGATTGCCTCCAACTACCTTTTGGACCTCATCCGGTGAAAGTAATCCCAACAAAAAACAAAAAAGGGGCAGACTCATCTGACGTGATCAGGTTAAAGAGTACTTGGAGGAAGGACTTCAATGTGGTGGACAGCAGCGGGCCAATAAAATTAGGGAGGGTACACAAAAAATTAATGGCAACCAAGACCGCTGACGACGACTTTGTCCGTAGGTTTGTGTTGTTCGCGTTGTCATGATTCCTCGCGCCTACTACGAACAACTCACTCGATCTGAGCCTGCTGGCCATAGTGGATGACGTGGGCTTGATTTGGAAACAGGACTGGTGTAGCTTTGTCCTGCGGGATCTGGTGCGGACGGGTAATGAGACGCGTGACTCCAACAAAGTCCTCAACTACCTCCGGGGGTGCATCCCCGTTCTGATGATTGCGTACTTCCAGCGCTATGATTTCCGTAGCGAGACTTCCAGATGCGACATACCATTTATCGGACATTGGGATGCACGGAGAATAGGCGATCGTCTTGCTGGGGAACTGGAGACAGAGTCACTGGGAAATCAGCAGCGTTCGAAGGTGTCGTACCCACATACATTTGGGGAAACAGGCGGCGAGGACACCCCCGCTATAACGATGCTCTCTGACAACCAGAACTCTAGTCCCAAAAGAATAATGACAGGGATGGAGAGAGAGGATCAATCGAAAGACAGCGCCGATGACGTAAGTGATCTCGCAGCCACTCTATAAATCATCAATTAATTTTGCATGAAACGATTTAATCTGACAGCCCTACCTGTGTTTATAAAAGCATATACCATTCATAAAACTGTGTTTATAATACAGTTGAAATTCAGTGGTCAAGGTCATTATGATCACACTCATCCTGATGTATAGTCACACACTAGTAGCTGTATAGTCACACACATTATGTTGTCCAGCCACCACTATAAACTGCATAGTCACACGCTATAAGCTGTATAGTCACACGCTTTACACTAATGATTCAACTTCAACTGAATTATAGGACGACCGGCAGTTTTTCATGAATTTCCGGAGGTGTGCGCTAGCCTTTTGCGGTTTCTGTGAGCAGGCTGCCTTCAAGGTAAGAGAAATAGCGACGAGGAACCAGGCAGTTCCAATTCAAGACCCGACCTCTCAACAATTCTGGGAAGACCCAGTTGTCCTCCAGTATATCAATGAAGTCGTTTTGTTGGCCGGCCAGTTGAAGCAGACTACCCAGAACGCCCCCGTCGTTGAGGGTAAGGACCAGTGCGATGCTGAAGCCCACGGTCCGATCAGGAAAATTGTGCAAGACTTGCGTGATGCTGGATACGTGGATGAAGATATTGAGAAAGCAGGTTTCTGTGAGGGAGATGGTGAGGGAACAGAAGGTTACGATGATGAGGGCACTTTTGAAGGTGGCATCGTGACACCAGGTTTCTTTGAGGGAGAAGTTCCCGAGGACGATGCCGCTGAAGAAATCAAACGAGACTCCGATGTGCAGGGTTCGGTTGGCATGAGTCCGACCGTAGTGGTGGCTCTACGGCGAGTAAGGTGGGAGACACCTGACGCACGGTTGGCCGTCGCCGATCTGCCCACGGAATCTGTCTTCACAGACCAGGGAATGCGCAATGTAGAACCGGCTCCGCCCGATGCGACGGTTAGTTCTAGTCTTGAAAGGGAACTGCACAAAGCAGGCTGGGCTGTAGCGGACGATGTTGCCACCACGCCTGCGACGACAGAAATCGTCACAAACGATAATCAGCGGACAGGCGAGGGGTCAGGGACTGAGACGCACCCCGGGGTACTACATCATCGGTACATCTTCCATTCCGACGTAGCATTTGAGTGCATGGATACGGTTCCAGACAATTTGGGCTGCACGTTGGACTGTGGGGATATAATGAGGGGGCAGCTTGTAATATCTGAATTCATGTGCTCCAATATCGTCATCTTCTGAGATATCCTCCTCGTATGGAAAGATGTAATTGACTACATGTTCGACCGGACAATGCCACGTTCGTCAGGGTACGTATTTATTGTGCTGCTCGTGTCGTTTTTTAATGCATGTGCTAATCGGGACTTTGTTTGGTGTACAGCGAAATGCTGGTCGAGTTCACAAATTATGACTGTGTAGCGAGGGGCGACATGCAGACGCTTGAGCCTGGCCTGCAGGTGATGAATAACGTCATTGACTGCTGGTGTAGGCTGCTGAACCAGCTGGTGTACGAAAAAAAGCACCAAGAGTAACCAGTAGATGTTACTTCTCTCTTGGACATACGGTACGTTCACCCCCCCCAAATTAGTTGTATGGTCGCACACTATTAGCTGTATAGTCACACATTATTATCTGTATAGTCACACACATTATGTTGTCCAGTCACCACTATAAGCTGCATGGTCACACCCTATAAGCTGTATAGTCAGCCACTTTATGCTGTACAATCACGCACTTAAAGCTGTACAATCGCACACTACAAAGCTGCATAGTCACACACTTGACGCTGTACAGTCACAAAATTACAGTTGTACAGTCACACGCATGTCAAACACACACTACCTACATGTATTACCATCAATGCATGTGAGCAGGTCCCAGTGTTGGAATTGTGGAAGAAAGGAGGCCAGGGCAAGAATCATGACAAAGAAATATTTTACGTGTGGAACGAGTGGATAAAAAACAGTTTCTCCGACTTTGCTTTGGACTCGGACATGGTAATATACTAATATCCTGCACATACTGTTTATTCGTATTTGTTATCAGCCCATAATCCTGACGCATTGTTTGCAGGTGTTCGTCCCGATCTTAACGGGTGACGAGGGTCACTACAGTTGCGTCTGCATCAACTTCAATTCTGAGCAAATAGAGTACCTCGACAACAGGTTGTACGATAAAGATTTTACAAAGTTGCCTTACTATGGCATTGCTCGGACATCGGTCAGGCCCTTTTAATTTAATATGAAATCAATTATGTGACCGCGAATGTGTTCAACAACTGATCCTGTTTGAACTTGTTTTGCAGGCTGATAAAATGGGGGAGTTCATGGTACAACGAGGGGTAGATAAGGGTGAGAAGGTCCATGCGTTTAAAATGGTAAACGTTCCCTTATCATGGCAAGGGGTGGGGTACTCCGCCAATGACTGTGGAGTGTACCTGATGGTGCACATGATGCTGTACAATGGGTCCCTTTTCAACTGCTCCTTGGGGACAATGGCAGCCATGAATATGTGCAGGGCGGAAATCACGGCGACCCTTATACTGAGCAACGTTAACAAGGTGAGGGACACTGTTTTGAAAGAAGTGGCAGCATTCGAAAAATACAAAGAATCGTTGGGATCTGCCCGTCCGTTTGAAACCACTCCTGTGAAGGAAACCACCAAGAAGCGTCAGAGCAAATCACCGAAAACACCTGAACCCACCCCCCGATCAGTCCCAGTAGAAAGACAGTCGGCAATTAAGTCTCGAACGCGGGGCCGTGGAGATGGGTTGGGTTGCACTTTGAACCAAGGGGAGCCTGACCCGGACGCCATTGTCATGTCGACCTTGTTTCGCCTACACCGACCGCTGACGAGTAGGATGCCCATTCTGCAAAAACACGTCGCCGACTACTGCTTCCTTGACGATAATGGGTACAACGAAAGGTAAGTAACCATCTTTGGTTACTGATACGTGTTGCATATTACACGTACTAACGGGTGTAAAAAAATTGGCAGTGAACGATTGGGGTCCTACAGCACTCATGCACAGCTGGAGAGGCGTGACATTCAAACGCTCTTGTCCGTAGGTAGCATGAGCGCCGCTGTGCTGGAGTGTTGGTTGCACCTCATGAACTGGTTGGAATCAGACGACAACCAGCGTGAGTTATACTCCCCCAACGACCCAACGATGGCGTGGTTTGGAATTAAGCACATGGTATGCCCCCATAACCCCCTACCTATTACATTAAATCACATGCTATGAGTTGCATGTATAGTCCCCCTACCTATACACTGTCATGTATAGTCACAGTATGTACACTGCAAAGTCACGCAGCTTAGTCTGTACAATCACATGCTATGAGTTGCAGAGTCACGCATGCAGAGTCACACATGTTGATGTGTACAATCACATGCTATGAGTTGCATAGTCAGGCATTAAATAGTACAAATGACCCTCATTCACATTAACTGAAAAGATGTAGCTCACTTTGCAGACTCACTCATGTTGAGGAGTACAATCACGTGATATAAGTTGCATAGTCAGACATCCTAGAATTTACAATCACACTGTCATGTATAGTCACAGTCTGTACGCTGCAAAGTCACGCAGCTTAGTTTGTACAATCACACACTTTGCGGTATGCAGCCACGCACATGATATAGTCCAGTCTCGCACCCTGTCACTGATGGCAACTAATATTCACCATCTGTTAGGACTCACTGACCCGTATACTGGAACGACCCGACTCAAGTACCCCTGCGGGCAAAGACGAGGCCACTGACGGTGTGTACGAAGCGTGGGACAAATTCATACAAGACTGCGCCGGGACATTCAACTTGAAGGCCGAACTATTGTTTTTCCCGGTGCATACTATGGGGCACTACGCATGCGTGTGCATCAACTTTAGAGAAAGAACAGTTGATATCCTCGATCACCAGACACACGCCCCACGGTCACATATGTTCCGGGTGTCCAGCAAAATAGTAAGTTGCACACATATGCTTTATTTCACCGCGTCAAATATTCTACTGCTTTCATATAAGTGCTGACGTTTTCTACTACCTAATACTGCAACAGCTGCAAGCATTTAACGACTACATGGACGAGAAGGGGCTGATTAAGAGCAGTCACCTGGCGAATTTTATGCATCGCCAAGTAAAACTAGCATGGCAGAGCGCCCGGGAAAACGATCCAGAGTCCGGCATTTTCTGCTTGACGCACATGTGCCTGTACGACGGCGCGCCGTTCACCCACCCTGATATTGGGACTAAGGTCGGGAGGCGTTACCTGTCGTTCGAGGTTGCAGCGACCCTCGTCCTTGCTGACATGAATAAAGCTCGTGGTGACGTGTTGTCGATAATTCGCGCTTTCATAGCAGACGCGCCAAGTATATGGGCAACAATTGATGACAGACGTAAGATAGGGAAAATCGTGGAACGAAAGACCTCAGCGAACCGTAAGGCATGAATGTGTAGTAAAGTAAAAACACTTTTTGTGAATATAGAAAAATCTCATGTTAGAGTATCTTCTAAGTATCAGATGAATGATAACTTAGTATCAGGGTCGCGTGTGTGATGTGATACAGTCACGCAACTTCTGACTCACAGTCACAGTCAAGTTCCTGCAGAGTCATGACAGACAACCACAAATTCACTAATTAATTATACTAACTAACCCTGCATATATATCCATCCATTCACTTTCAGTTTATTTAACCTTAAAGTTAAACGATTGTTTCACCTAAAAAAACGATGGTTCCCGTATTTACAGAAGACACCAAAAAAATAATACACACACCGTAAAATCATGTTATTTCCCAACAAGTAAACGATGGTTCGAAAAAGATGTCGTCAAAATATAAACTGTACAGATGAAATGCACTGGAACTCGGACGTGATGTTTGTGAGTCTCAATGCACATTGAGAACACAAACAATCACCTCACTCTCCTAACCCTAATTATTTTAGGAGGATAGGACCCCCACCTAACTCAATTAATATTTTTATCCCAACCACTTTACTGCCTCCCCCCCCCCCCTCCCCCCTTAAATACCGACGCCATTTTTACCCCAACCACTTCCAACTTCACCTCTTTAACCCTAAAAAAAATGGCAGGCAAAATAGAAGAAATCAAAAAATTGATCGAGGAGTACGATGGTTTGTTGGATACCACTAGATCCAATGAATTATCAGCCATGCAGCTAGTCGCCACTGCCATAGACGCGAGGACCTATGTGGCATCCATCGGCGATACAGAAAAGAAGACCGAATTGGACGACTACGTTGAATTCTTGATGAAAAAGTTTATTGGATGTTTCCGCACTAAGAAAGCGTTGCAGCGTGATTTGGCCCAACTTGAACAAGATGCTTCAAAAAAACGGGGGGTAATTATGTATGGGTTAAAATGTAGCTTTAATGGTATGTAATGAATGTTTTAATGTGTTTTAAGATTTAAAATGTAGCGTTTTTATGTTTTAAGATTTAAAATGAATGTTTTTATGTTTCAAGTACTATGTACTGTGTTCGTAGAATATTTTTATGTTTCAAGTGTTAAGTGTCGTGTAGGAGATGGACTTTTTCTAATGTACAAATATTTCCATCGCTATTTCACTATTTCTCTATTTTTATGGACACATGGTGTATAGTCACACTCAACAAGTATTATAGTCACACTCAACATGGTGCATAATCACAATCATCATGTCATAAAATCAGTTTAGGTTTCTACACTTCATTTTGTAGAATCACAGTCAGTGTATTGTAGAATCACGATCATTATCTTGTACAATCACACTCCTACAATTAGTGTAACCACACTCCACCTCTTGTTGTAGAGTCACACCCTGCCTACTGTAAAGTCACAGTCATTGCGTTGCACAATCACACTCACTTGTTTCGTGTCAACGAAATATTAAGGGCATAATGTTCCTGTACAGCTGTATTTGTAGCCAAATATGATGCATTTCAGATTAAAAATGACTGCTATTTCAATGTATTTTTACAACCAATCAACAAAAAACAATTTTACGGACCCCCATGTTTTACGACTATGTCATATTAGAAATGATTAAGGTCCACAATAGACGTAAACAATATCACGGACCTTGACCATTTCAAACGTCAACAATCTTTATGTTTCAAAAAATAAAATTGCCCCCAAGATCTACGACTTACACCATATTAGAAATGATTGAGGTCTGCAATATACAAAAACAGTATCACGGACCTTGACCATTTCAAACGTCGACAATCTTTATGTCCCCAAAAAAATGTTCCTAAATAACAGAGGATATTCACGTCAATCCTCCTCGGCAATCCCTGCCGGGTCCTCCTCCTCGTCCTCCTCCTCAACATCGACAGACAAGTCAGCAATAGGTGGGTCCTCAGCGAATGGGTTGGGGCAGTTCCTCTTGTCATGGTGCCCTATTCTCTTGCAGTTCTTGCACAGCCGTTTAGGCCTCACGGCAATTGCAGCAGCCTTCGCCTTAGAAGACAGCATCCGCTTACCACTGCCCTTGTTCTTGGCTTTCCTCGGGGGCAATATCGTTATTTCAATTGCGCTCGTACAGCCGAGGATCTCCTCTAATTCTTGCGTCTTGCTACAAGGGCCAGCAAGGGGCGCCGTATCGGACCTGAAGTCACGAATGATGTCAGCTAAATTACTAACGTCTTCCTTACCCATTTTGCTGACATGACTGACGGTCTCATAGAACTCCGAAAACAGCCTCGTAACTGTAACAGCCTTCTAATCGCTTAGGCGACTATCTGACAGGGGACACGCATTAACATTACGTAGAGCATCCTTAGTCCATCTACATGCCATGTACCATTCCGGGATCGTCTCCCGTCCTTTGGAAGAGTATATCTAAATGGCATGCCTGCAAAGAATTCCATATCGACGGAACTTCCTGCAAGTACAGCTGACCTCACAGGTACATGCGAGTGCATTAAAAAACATATAAAGAGTGTGACTCTCTACCATACGGGCAGTGGCTACGCAACGTACAGGATGTGACTTCCTAAAGGTATAATCACAACCTTGACAGAGTATAGTCACACCCATTATGATGCATAGTCACTGTCCTTACGTTGGAGAATCAAACGAATTACGTTGTACAGTCACACGCGCCGCGTTTCAGAGTCAAACCTTTTATTCTGTATAGTCACATTCAAAGAATTGTTGAATAAAACTCATTACGTTGTGCATTCACACTCACCAGGTTGTATAGTCACACTCACCGCAGTTCAGAATCACATCGTTGAGGTCATATAGTCAAGCTATGTGAGTGTGGCTAGACAACATGGACAGTGAATTTCTATGCCAATACCTAGATTGTATTCAACAATGTAGTTGCGGTCCCGGATGGAGTTCAGAACTGTAGTCGGTTTGATCCCGTCCTTCTCCTGATACCCACGAACGGTGCACGTGTACAGCGAAAACTTGACCTCTTCCTGAAAGTGTGCAAAAGTCACGTGAGTGTACACCCTTGCCGCGTGGGTCTCCATCGGATTCATCGTTCCAGTTTTGGGGAATGTCTGCCGGTTATCGTTGTCTAGCCTCTTCTGCATGTGCCTCTGTTAGTCCATCGCACTTTCGAACCGCATCCAGAACTGGACCAACGTACCTTTGTTGTCTTCAAACTTTTTGAAGAAACTGTTCTCACTCTCTGATTTCTGCGTTGTCCTCATAATTCCGGACATCCTCACCTCCCTATAATGAGCGGCGACCCATTTGCTCTTGATGTCAAACATATTTTCGAACCATTCGATCCCAACAGCATCATGGTCAATCATAATCCGCCCCCACCTGTCATCGAACTCCGACGCCTCGATGTCATCATCCCAAATGATTGCATTGAGGGCTTTTACGAATTCTGAGGCCTCCTCTCTTGATCTGCCGTACTTCGTTGGAACCTTGTTCATGATGTGCCACGTGCAGCACCGTTGGTGCGCTGCTTTGAATATTTCTGGGACGGCTTTTAAAATACTGGGATCCTGGTCCGTAATGATATAACACGGTTCCTTCCCGCCCATGGCTTCCAGAAACCGGGAGAGGACCTAGATAAATGACTCATAGTCCTCCTTTAATAGCAACGCCCCGCAGAACGTGACAGACCGTTTGTGGTTGTCCACGCCAGTGAACGGTGTGAACACCATAGAATACACGTTGGTTCCGTACGTTGGCTCGAACGAAACTGCGTCCCCGAATGCCGCGTAGTTCCTTCGAGCTCCACCATCCGCCCAAATGACCCTGCGTAAGCTTCCATCTGCAGCAACATCGTAGTCAAAGTAAAAATCCTCCTGACTGTCCCTCAAACTCTTGAACCGGTCTATGAACAATTGACCATCCTGCTCGTGAACAAAACACTTGACGTCCCTCCCCCAGTTCTTGAAATCAACCAACGATGCTCCTATGTTCTGAAATCCGCCCGACATCTCCTTGGACATCCTGTATGTCCGAGTCGCCCCGATCTTCAGCTGCACACACACAAAATTGCAATTGCATTAGTCGCACACAATTAGCAGTCAACCATGCACTACACAACATTGTTCACAGACGTTACGCACCCTCGAGTTGCAAATGATCATCTCCTTGTGATATCTTGATAGACTTCGAGATGAATTTTGAAACTCTCTGTCCTTAACCATCAAAAGATCGTGGTTGTGTTCCTCGATGAACTCTTCAATATAAAATCCCCCGATCATTGCACAGAGCCTAATCCTTGCTCCACATTGCGTCCTCGTCGCCTTCGTATTCCTTTTGGGTTCATACGATCCCACAAACTCTTGCCCCTCCTCTCCCGTGCTCGACAACTTCACCATGCTCTGGCTAGCTATTTTGCTCTCCTTATTACAAGCCAACAATTTCTTCTTAATCGAACCATCAAAAGATCTCGTTTTCGTGTACCTCTTCACCTCAAAACCAACAGAAAATGCGTAAGATTGATAAAACAAGAATGCTTCGTCGATGTCCGCGAACTTCTGCCCTACGTACGACACAATCATTGTGTCTTCAACTGGCATATAGGTTGGAACAATAAAAACAAAAGAACTATCAGAGGTTGGAACAATAAAAAAATATAATAAAAAACCTATATTACACACTAAAAACCACTGTCAATAAAAAAACCCTATATTACACATTATCAATCTTGCAATGCACGCATTCATCTATGACCTTAATGAAATGTGACTTTTATCAACAAGGACTGTGACTTTCGAGAACAACGACTATGGCTTTGCTCATATAACAACATGATTTTACACCACTATATTACATATAACAGCATGATAAATATAACAATCATAAATATAACAATCATAAAAATTACCAACAATAATAAATACAACAATCATAGAGAAACCAACATAAATATTTTGAATAAAGCAGCTTCAACGTAATACAACTACACCTGCAGCTGAAAACTACAACTACATGGAACCAACACAATAATAATTTGGGATCGTATAAACCAACACATTAATTCCCACAACGCATAAGAACTACAAGTACAACTACAAACCAATATACAATACTCGACAACCAAAAAAATTACAATAATAAATATAACAATGATGGAACGTGTGAATAATCAATCTTACGTAATAAATATATCAATCTTACGTAATAAAACTACAACAAGGTGGAACGTGTGACTGTTTATCATATTAAGTGTGACTATGACGTTATAACTGTGTGACTCTTCATATTAATGAACCATACAAATAAATGAATACATCAAAGAAATGTTCCCAACGACGTGTGACTGTCCATCATATTGAGTGTAACTATGACATTACAACTGTGTAACCCTTCAAATTAACAAACCAAACAGAAAAATGGAATTCCAAATGCAAGATACCAAAAAGATATGTTTATACTCATCTTATCTCTTGCATGTTGAACAGAAATTTTCGACTGCACATTTTCGAGCATATACGAATCTTCAAGGAACAGCACCATTGGAGCCTGGAGATGTAGAGCAAATTACGAATTAGGTTTAGTTATTTTGCATGATAGTATAAATAAGGAGATGAATTTTGATTTGGGATGAATTTTGAATTTTAATGAGATGAAATGGTGAGCAATGGGATGAATTTTAGTGAGGAAATGAATTTTGGTGATGGAAGTTTGAGAGAGATTGCGCTGCGAAATGGTGAGCAATTGTTAGTGAGAAGTGAATTTTGGTGATGAAAATGATGAAAGATTGAGAGAGATTGCGCTGCTGTTGCTCTACTTTACCTGTTGTTGCTTTGCTGCTGATTGCTACTAGTCATTCCACGCACCTCCTCTCCCTTTTTTTTTGATTAATCTAGGCCATCCATCCAACCCAAATCAATGGCTAACAACACAACTCACCAACTTCCCAATCCACTCCCAACTCTCTTGATCCCATTTATATATATATATATATATATAGAGAGAGAGAGAGAGGGGGGGGGGGGGGGGGGTTCAGGGGGGTTAGCAACTCTTGGAGAGTTGCTTAGTGTTGATCCCCTCCATCCATTCATCCTAAGATGGATGAGGTTCAATTATTAAAAAAAAAAGGGAAGACAGTAAACTGACACAGCAGCAGTGGAGAGAGGGAAACATCCCCTCACCCAAATCAATCCCTACATTACTTCCCTCATACCCTTCTCAATCCCCTCCTTTTCAATTCATTTCCCAACTCAATTCATCTCTCTCTAACAAAACCCTAACAAATAATCTCCATTAATAACTCCGACCATACTCCGTCAACTACTCCGACCATACTCCGTTAACTATTCCGACCATACTGCATTTTTAACACAACATACTCCGTCAGTAACTTCGATCATCATACGAAGGTATGTTCATCTTCATCTTCATCATCTTCATCTTCATCTTCATGCTTCTTTTTATTTTTCATACCTTTTTTTATTTGGTATTTATAAAATTATTCATCTTCATTATCCACAAAAAAAAGAACAACTTCATTTTAAGATGAAGTTTGAAGATGAAGTTGTTCTTTTTTTGTGGGATGAATGAAGGTTGAAGATGAAAATGAACAAGTCATTTAGTGCGTAATGTTCCTACAGAATTGCAAAACCACACACTTTCAGTTGTATAGTCACACTCATTATGTTGTAGAATCACGCAGCTGTACACTCATTGTAGTCACATATTCAGTTGTATAGTCACACTCATTATGCTATATAGTCACACTCATTATGTTGTAGAATCACTCAGCTGTAGAATACCTTGAGATTAAGGTATCATGTGTTTAATCATCTTCATCTTCATCTTCATGCTTGTTTTATTTTTCATACCTTTTTTTTGGTATTTATAAAATTATTCATCTTCATTATCCAAAAAAAATGAAGATTGAATATAGATGAATAAAGGTTGAATATTTAATGAATGATTAGATATTTTCGTTTTTTTAAAGTCACAGTCGTCCATTCATCCATATTCAACTTTCATTTTTTTGTGGATAGTGAAGATGAATAATTTTATAAATACTAAAAAAAAGGTATGAAAAATAAAACAAGCATGAAGATGAAGATGATTAAACGCATGATACCCTAATCCCAAGGTATTCTACAGCTGCGTGATTCTGCAACATAATGAGTGTGACTATGCAACATAATGAGTGTGACTAAACAACTGAAAGTGTGTGACTATACAACTTAAAGTGGGTGACTTTTTTCAGGTATTTTTTTATCTACGTTCAAGATTCCACGTTCGTCAAATCCCTACTTCCGAATCTCGACGATTTTCAGGTATTTGTTTTTATCTTTTTAGAGCATCTTTAAAATAATTAATCATCTTCATCCTCATGCTTGTTTATTTTTCATTCCTTTTTTTTATATTTATAATATTATTTATCTTCATTATTCACAAAAAAAATGAAGGTTGAATATGGATGAATGAAGGTTGAATATTTAATTAATGTTTTAAATAATTTGCTCTGATTCGTATGTATAATCATCTTTCTAATTATGAATGTGACTTTGCTAATGATGATTGAAGAATAATTGACTGTATGGCTTTTATTTTCCATTTTACGGTTTCAGTTTTGTAGTCACACACTTTAGGTTGTATAGTCAAACAGTTGATGTTGTATAGTCACACTCATTATATTGTAGAATCACACAAATTCTTGCAGTGATTAGTGTATGTAATCGTCTTTGCTAATGATGATTGAAGTATAAATAAGTACGAGTATAATTTAGTTGTATAGTCACAGAGATTATGTTGTATAGTCACACAGTTGAAGTTGTATAGTCATACTCGTTATGTTGTAGGATCACAGTCATTATGTTGTAGGATCACACCGTTTATGTTGTATAGTCACACAGTTAAAGTTGTATAGTCACACTCATTATGCTGTACAATCATGCAGTTGTACAGTCATTGTAGTCACATATTCAGTTGTGTTGTGTGATTTAGATTGATTGTGTGTTTTGTTGCAGCGAAATGGTTGGTGGAAAGAGGAATGTTGGTAAAAGGGGCGGTGGGAAGAAGAAGGTCGTGGAAGATACAGCGACCGACCACGTAATTGGACAATGTATTGTTGCGCACGTACCGGAGACCATCGTTAAACTCTTGAGTATTTATATAAACTCTTGAGTATTTATATGGGATAAAATGTTTGCTTTAGAATGAACGTACTATATGTAAAGGATGTTTGGTGGGTTAGAATGTTTTTATGTTTGACGTACTATAGGTAAAGGATGGACTTTTTCTAATGTAAATATATTTTCATCGCTATTTTCTGGTTTCATAATTAATCACGCGAGGTATATAGCAAAATCACTTATCCTTTCACCTTTAAAACAACACAGCTGTTTGTATAGTCACACTCGCTATGTTGTATAGTCACACTGCTAATATTGTATAATCGGAACAGATTTTGGTTTTTCATTTTGTATAGTCACACTCGTCATGCAGTAGAATCACACTCATTATGTTGTAGAGTCACACTCATTTTGTGCATAATGTCAAACGTCAACATAATGAGTGTGACTATACAACATAATAAGTGTGACTATACAACTAAAAGTGTGTGACCTTGCAATTCTGCAAGAACATTACGCACAAAATGAGTTGTTCTTTTTTTTAATTAAAATGTTTTTACAGTCAATCAAAATATTATTTCTAACTAGAACATATATTAATTAGAATGTTTTTTTGTTGGATGAATGAAGTTGGAAGATGAAGTTGTTTTTTTTATGAACGAATCTTAAAGATGAAGAAATTCTTCTTCTTTTTGTTGGATGAATCGAAGTCGCTCATTTTACGTCTAACAATCACCTGTTGTAATATTTGTGATAGGAGAGTAGAACGTTTCAGTAATTTTTCGAAATTTAAAATGCGTCTTACAAACAAGAAATCAACTATAGAAGAAACTAACATGAATGAAGGTTGAATATTTAATGAATGTTTAAATACTTTTGTATGTGATTAATACTTTCATTTTTTTGAATGTCGTTACTGAGGTCACAGTCGTCCATTCATCCATATTCAACTTTCATCTTTTTTTGGATAATGAAGATGAATAATTTTATAAATACCAAAAAAAGAAGGTATGAAAAAAAACAATCATGAAGATGAAGATGATTAAACGAATGATACCTTAATCCAAGGTATTCTACAGCTGGGTGATTCTACCACACAACGAGTGTGACTATACAGCATGATGAGTGTGACTATACAACTGAATATGTGACTACAATGAGTGTACAGCTGCGTGATTCTACAACATAATGAGTGTGACTATACAACTGAAAGTGTGTGACGTTGCAATTCTGTAAGAACATTACGCATGATGAAGATGATGATAGGATGAAGATGAAGATGTTCTACAAACTTCCGTCATTCATCAAGCTTGAAGATGAAGATGTTCTTATTTTTTGTTGGATGAATGAAACTTGAGATGAAGAAACTTTTTTTTTTGTTGAATGAATAAATTTTGAAGATGGGGATGTTTTTTTTGTTGAATGAATGAATGAATCTTGAAGATGATGATGCTTTTTGTTTGTTTTGATAGATGGAGATGAAGATGAGAGAGTATCAAGTTGTAAGGAGGGAGAATAAAGAAGTGAGAATTTGATTGAGGAGAGGATTCTTCCCTCTCTCCACTGCTGCGAAGTGTGATTGAGGGAAGGGTTGCTTCCCTCTCTCCACTGCTGCTGTGTCAGTGTACTGTTTTTTTTTAACACATCATCTATCTAAGCCATCCATTCAACCCAAGATCAAGGGTCAACAACACAACTTCTCAACTTCCCAATCCACACCCAACTCCCTTGATCTCATTTCTATATATATATATATATATATATATATATATATATATATATATATATATATTTATATATATAAATGGGTATGTTTAGTAATCATATTATTGTAAAAGTTTATAAATCTCACTTAACTAGATTAAGGTTAAAAATTAACCAAAGGTGTCAAAATGACTAACCTAACCCTAAACTAATCACTCTAGGTTAACAAAAACTTGACACATGGAGCGATATGATTGGCCGTGTATGAAATTGTCATACACGTCGTGTATGTGTAGCCTTTTCCTAGAAATATTTCCCCGCCCATCTGTTCATGCGTTGAAAACCACTCCCTGCGCGGACATATATGGTAAGAAGCTTCCGAATCTAGGATCCACGAATCAATGTGATCTGTGGCCTTCTCAGCAACTAGAGCATAATCATCTTCCTCGGAGTCTACATTTGCTACACCAGCAGTACCAGATGTGTTCTGTTCATTCTTTTTCTTGGGACAATCAAATTTCCAATGTCCCTTTTCTTTACATGACAGATATCATTGGGTTGTGGACAGTACCAGAACCAGATTTATTCCTCGGTTTTCCCTGTCCCTGACCCCCACTGGCTACTAACCCGGCAGACTGATTATCTGTAATCGTACCACCTGCCTTATGGCGCAGTTCTCTAAAATGGAGGGACGATCTGACCTCCTCTAAAGTAATTGTATCTTTACCAATAATAAAAGATTGCACAAAATTCTAATACGACAGCGGTAAAGATACTAACAGAATTAATGCGGCATCCTCGTCTTCTACTTTAACATCAATATTACGCAGTTTTAATGATATTGTGTTTAACTGATCGAGATGATCTCGAAGAGGCATACCTTCCTGCATTCTCAGACTGAACAGACGTTGCTTCAAAAGCGGTTTCTTCCTCCGCGATTTCAGTGATGATATCATCAGACGGACAGAACAAGATTGTTGAATGTGCCTTCTCCCCAAGAACGGTCATCTCAGCGGTGATTGTGTCGTCTTTCTTCTTCACGAGTGGCGCCCACAGTCCCTGTTGGTTTAACAACCCCTGCATCTTGATTTGCCACAGACTAAAATTATTTCTCCCGTTAAATATCTCGATTTTAAAGCTCATCACAGACATCTTTCTCACATATCAAATTAACCTTAAGCTCTGATACCAGTTTGTTGTAACGGAAGAGAAAGACAAACAAATTAAGAACGTAAAATCGAGAGACAGATAGATTTACGTGGTTCACTAACAACATGTTAGCTACATCCACAGGCAGAAGGAGGAGATAGTTTTATTAATTTAAGGAGAGGTTACAGATTTCAGACTGATATCATAATTTCTAGGGTAGAGGTACGAGAGTTTATATAATACTCTCAACATAAACAGAAACCTAAACAGATTAGGAAACCCATAAAATAGGAAAACCTAAGTCAGATACTCAGACGTTATCAGGAAACTCTAATCAATAAGATATTAATTATGAAATCTTCCTAATTAAACAGATTCAGGTCAGAAACTAATTCGAAATCCGAAAAGACAATTGATAGACACTTATTTCTAACAGAAACCTTATTATAGAAAATGAGTGGATATCCCCAGAAACATTATTACCTTTTTGTCGGGTCTACTTGCAATTTTCATGAATTAATCTAACTATACCCATTTTAGAAGTTCCCATGAATTGGAGGAGAGGAAGTAGGTTTCCATATGAGATTAGTGATTAGAGTTAAAGATAAGAGCAGATGCAATCATGTAATCAGTTCCAAGTGGAGTGGTATTACTGTTAGTAGTTGGTAAATTGGAGATAGAGAGAAAGAAAGAGGAGAGAGAGTGAGTGGTGGAATATTGGCGGTAGGTCAGTTTCTCTCTCTCACACTCACAATCAAATTCACACTAACCCCACTCCAAGCTGAGGCTCCCACCACCATCACCATTAATTAGACGCCAACACCAACACCAACACCATCCCCTGCTTTTTTCATGCATTTATTCCCCCCTCCCTCCATCCTAGTAGACTAGTAGTATGATTCTGTGCAGCTAAAGTAATCATGAGTCAGTAATTAATTATTATTATTATTAATGAAGATTGAAGACAAGTCCATAGCAATAGCAGCAGCAGCAGCAATGGCATCAATTGATGAAGTAAAAAGTAATGGTAATGGTAACGGTGGAGATAATAATATCCCTCCTCTTCTTTCGCATCATAAGGAGGTAATAATTAATCTCTCTGTTTCATTGTTTCTCAATTCCGATCCTTTCATTTCTTCCATCCTTGTCTCTAAATACGTACAGTAATTATGATCCATGTTAGTAGTACTCCCTATATGTTTGTGGTAACTATAAAATCAATCGTACGTGAATCCCGGCAATCTCGAGTAGTATCTCTCTACTCTCTCATCATAACTTTAATACTCCTATTATTAATTATTATCACCTTTAATTTGTGTTTAACAACAATTATTCATTTGTGAAACCACCTTCATTCATTCCATTACACCAACTACCTTACTTTTTCTCTACCTTAACCCTTACTTGAAGAATGAAAAAACAGACACGTACTGTTGGCTACAATTATGAACAGAGGAAACAAAATACGAGTATATAGTTTTAGCCCCAAGGCGACTTCAAAAGTAAAACCTGAGCGAGCGAGCGAGGTCGTCATTCCAAAGTCTAGTTATAAAAACTTAACTTCTGGCTCACCATTCATTCCACCTCCTCTGCTCTTGCATTGCTGCCTAACACTAAACTCGGCTGGAAATCAGTCCAGTGAAGATAATAGGCCATCGGAGAGACTATTAATTAAAAGTTATGACGAAGATTTTTCTCACCTACGAATAGTGTCCAAAACCAAACGTATGGAATTGATTGGAACAAGAGGAGTACTCGTATATGTTTACAAGGCTCGCTTGGGATGGGGTTAATTATTCCGGGATAATAGTTCAAAAATGAATTAGAAAATGATGAAAAGTAGTGATGATATTAAACGGAAATGGAGAAAGGTAAGGAAGTATAGCTTATTTAGGGGGAATTATTACTCCCCCTACCCCAAGTAATGCATTACCCCCAATGGGGTAATTATTCCCCCTCGTATCTCTTTTACACTATAAAATGTTACAATCAAGCAACAAGTTCATCCATTTTTAGTTCATTTTTGTTCTATTATCCCCGAATAATTAAACCATCCCAAGCAAGCCCTAAATGTGAATCACAACCTCGCTGGTGACACCATTGACAACTCCATTTAATTTTATTTTTTTTATAAACAATACTCCCTCCGTCCCAATTAATTGTTTGCTTATTCCATATTGGGGCGTCTCAATGAATTGTTTGTCTTTATATGTAATTTGACCCTTGGCTTCACATGTCACTTCCTCATTGGTTCTCTTTCCCTTGGTGTCAAAAGTAAAGGCAAACAATTCATTGGACAAAAGTAAAGGCAAACAATTCATTGGAACGGAGGGAGTATATGTTTACCCGCCTCATAAAAAGTTATGGCTAGGTAACGTATTTGTTGGTCGGAAATTTGTAAGTAACGACGGGAATTGAAGCATCTAATTTTAGTATACGCAGTATACTCTCATCATTTTCCTAAGCTATTGTATTTCAGGTTGAAAGCAAATGTGCAGAGAATAATGAAGAGATCAGGCCAGCCAGCCACTGGAGGAAACAAAATCTGTCACTCCATATTCCAGCAAGAAAACTTGAGGTGCCTCCAAAAATGTTTACTCCTACACCAAAGAGGGTCAACTTCGCTTTGACACCCACAGTATCTGATACAAAACTATATGAATCTCCTGCTGGTCCATCATCAGCTAGACCCCGCTCACCTTTCCGAAACCTTCTTCCAAAATTTGGCTTCCTTAATCGAACTTCTTCAGACTTTGAGAAACCTGCCAACAATCAACATCCATGCACAACTCCGCGAGACGATCACAGGACTTCAATATCAAGATCCATGTCTTTGACTAAGATATTCACTCCTAGGATAAGGAGGACGTCGTCTCTTCCAGTCACTCCAAATGAGATCCCTGAATCCACTCGCCGTGAGATCACTAGTGCTTCTCTATCTCTACATGTAGGTTTTTTTCAGGACTTAATCTTCATTTTCCTATGAAATTATTGATTTTGCTCTACGCGTGAGGTCGTGTTTCTGTTATACTGCTATTAAATTATATCCAACGTAAGCCCCGCACCATTCTGGTTTATATACTCGTACGCCGATGTCCTTGACCTTATCAGCTTGTTGCTGTTATACTGATATTATCAACGTGAGCTCTATGGCATCTTGACTCATTATTTGCTATTTGTACTCAAGGTTACAATTCAACAGCAGAAGTTATGTTTCATTTTGTAGGGAAGGGAAGCTCAACTGCAGGAAGCCAGATTGAATATTTCTCGTTCGCAGTCAGATCCGTTCAATAAAGTAAGGCACTTGAGGAGAACAGATTCGTATATCCGTGTAATACCCTCACCTCGAGTCAAGAGCGTAAATCTGTCGAGTTCAGTTTCAACTGAGCCTGAGAATGATGGTAAGATACATACCCACGGAAATTTTGGTTCTTATATGTCGGGACTTCAGGCATCTCTACTAGGCACACCTTTAATGTATGAGTAGTCCATTGAAAGGATTGTGTAAGGGATTTTGCAGTGGTAGATGCAATTCAACCACTAAAAACTAAAAATTTGAGAAAAGTATCACCAAATTTCTCTGCTTGAAACACTTTTGTTCAAGTTTTGACCCTTGTCTATTACCGGAGGGTTGACAAAATATATCTCTAAGATATATTATAGTTAGATTAGGAAAGTTTGCTTATATTATCATTCTTGTAATTGCTACTTTTTCCTTTTACAGAAAATAAGGATGCTGCTGATAGTGGTGAAGATATATGTGAAGATGAAGCTGTGTGTAGAATATGTTTCGTTGAATTAGGAGAAGGTGGAGAAACGTTCAAGTTGGAATGCAGTTGCAAAGGTGAACTCGCTCTAGCACACGAAGAATGTGCTTTAAAATGGTTTAGTATCAAGGGGAATAAGACATGCGATGTTTGTAAACAAGAGGTTCAAAATCTACCTGTCACTCTTTTGCGTATCCAGAGTACTCCTGCAGCAAACATTGGAACCAGTAGAACTCAAATGATTGATCTAAGTGACTACAGGCAAGTAATCCCTCTTCTGCTCCCTTATTATGTCTGATGCATATTTTCTGTCATTATATGTTGCCGTTAGATGAACCAATTCAACCAAAATTTTAGGGTGATGGTTGAGGCCCACCTATTACACTTTATATTCTATTAGCCGTGATGGAAGTAGCCCTTATTAGGAGAGCTCCCAACTGTCATGTATTATCTATTTCAACAAATAAACAAAAATAAAATAAAATTGATGGTGCATTTCTATGTCAGTATGTCATTATGTGGCTCATCTCATTCTTTGAGCTTCTGATAGTTTGAATCAGCAGTCCGATGCATGTGCATATCAGCCAAACATCTGTGTTTTCAGTACAAGGGCAAGCTTGAGTTAGAGTTTAGAGGTCCCGTACTCTATTTTTATCTGCAATTCCGTTTCGCTTTGAAAGGATGAATGTCTGATCTCTATTTTACTTTTGAATCTAAGTCATGCATAGTCCACTGTGAGTCTCTTGTTATTTTATGCCTCATCGGAAATTTGCAGGGCTTGGCAGGAAGTACCGGTCCTAGTCATTGTCAGTATGCTAGCCTACTTCTGCTTCTTGGAGCAACTTCTGGTACGCTCAAAGGTTAACATCTAGATGATAAATCAAGTGTGCTAAAAGCTTTTGTGCTAACTGTTTGTGCCTATTTAGGTTGGTAAAATGTCTACAGGTGCAATTGCTCTTTCTCTTCCATTTTCTTGTGTGCTGGGTTTACTTTCATCGATGACCTCATCAACTATGGGTGAGTGTTTTAGCCAAAAATTGACCAATGTCTTTGATAGGCCTGCAGAACAGAATAATATAATAATCTTCAGCCGTTGATAGACCAAGTTTAGCTAGCTAGCTTTAACTTCACATTTCTCTCCAAAAGAATACGACATGTAGAGTTATTTGTTCAAGCCTCCTAATTACCGTTCTCACTTTCTAGCAAAGGCTAATTGCTCGCTTTTGCAAATTGCAGTGACAAAACAATTTGTCTGGATTTACGCGGCCATGCAGTTTCTTCTTGTTGTCATCTTTGCACATGTTTTCTACTCAGTGGTACACAACTCTCTCCAAGAAATATTACATTGACTACCTAGAATGATAATCTGTTTTTTTAGGCTTGGTTTTGATAACCGGTTTCTGAGACGTTATCCTGATTCCGGGAATTGCCTTTGGATGCGGCTTGCTATACCGTTCCAAAGTACAGTCATTAAGTCATGATGCTGTTTTCATTTGTTTACGGAAAGATATGTTGGGATACTTATGGCACATGAGTCGAAAGCTATGATGAATGTGCTACGGAATAGAAATAAATTCAGTGAATCCTCACTCAGGAGGAATTAGTTCATAACCACGTGAGAATGTGAGATCAAAATAAAATTTTCCTACTATGACTGATGGTGTTGCCTTTCTGTTCTCTTGCATAAGACATGACAGTCTTTGTACCGGACATTTGTCTTTATGGTACGTGATGGTTTTGCAGGTGCATTTGCAAGCCATTATATCGATTCTCCTAGCAACTTTTACCGGATATGGTATTGCAATGAGTGTTAGTTCTGTTATTGTCGAATTCGTTCGATGGAGAAGAAGAAGAAGAAGAAACGCACAATCTCGTGCTCCACAAAGTTCCCAATCCACAACCGTGTCAATTAACCACCACCAACAACAACCGAGTTCTCCAATCCCAAGCTTCTCAAATCATCGTCCGACGGACGTAGAGAACCCGGAAACATTTAGTGGTAGTTGACTCATGCTATGCAACCGGTGATGGCCAATTGGTCAGGTCGACGTCAGACGCAGTTATCACTATATGTAGGCTTGTGTTATACTTGTATCCATGTGTCAATATACCCTTCCACTAGTATCTATCTCCCTCCATCTCGGGTGCATTACACGCTTTAGAGACAAATTGTGCTTGTATTAAGACAAATTGTGATCATCTTCAAAACTCTAGGTTGAGAAGACATTGCCTGTAAAGTTCTTAATGTATAGGAGTAGCTCTTTTATTTACGGAGGTGTGCGGCTTTTTGAAGTTTGTTTTAATCCCTTTGTGAGAGATTATACAAATTGATTTGTTATACAAGTACTCGTAATACATAACCCTAGCCTATGTTCATTGTGTATAGTTAGTCGTATGGTTATCCGTAGCATTAGCTTAGTTATCCGTCTATCATTAATGATATGTTGTATGGCTATCCGTATCATTAGCTTGGTTATCTGTCTATCGTCAATGATATGTTCTTCCTGGGTAGTACATATACCTAGGAACATCAAGAACAGACATCTTTTATGGTATCATCCTAAACTCCATCTTCCTTTTTCTTTTCTGTCCCCTGCTATCTGTCTTCTTCTTGCCTTCTTTCTCCATTCGGACCCCACCCTCTCCCTATCCCCTTACATACTTTCCTCATCCAAATGGCACCATCCAACTCAGACGAAACACTCTATCATCCTGTATTCAATCATGTTGTTGTTGTTGTGGACTATGAAAATGTTCAATCTGACTTATGGGCCAAATTTTTTTATTGGTTAGTAGAGGTTACTATGAGCGAACGAGATTGGTTATCAACGTTCCTAATATTGACTTCCCAATACGTAACCTCCACCACTCATTGGATACTGGAAGGTCAAATGCTTGAAACGAGATTCACTCCAGACATGAAACGTTTAAGGGTACAAGCTAGTCTTTATCTTTAGGTTCCATGTCGATCGGCTTTGTCATTGACTAAGGATCAAAGTTGACTTGAACGATTTTCGAAACCCCCACAATTGTTTGGTAGCGACTCCAACTTCACTTAACAATTTCGGATCATTAAACAGAATGTTGAACCAAAAGATTCGTCCTTTAAACATTTACTACATACATAATTGTTGAAAATTTTGGCAGCGGAAGTGTCTGAGCCCGATATTGATGAATATTGATGATCTTTTATTATAATTTGATATTGTGTGATTTTTTAATATTTGGGGGAGAATGAGATTGTTGGTGAGACCTATAAGCTCCGTTGACGAGGAGCTCTACACTACTAGAAAAACGTAGATTAGCAACCGATATTTACCGACCGACGAATAGCGGTTGGAAATAATGAATACCGACCGCAAAACAGTCTGTAATGGGACTTGCGGCCGGTAATTTACCAACCGAACGAAACAGTCGGCGATTTGGCCAAACAGTCGGTAAACACTTAAATTACCGACCGCTGGGCTTAATTACCGACCGAAATGCGTCGGTCGGTGAGGCCTTTTCAATTAAACCCAGCTCCCACACTCATTCACTCATCACTTGTTCTTTACAAAATAAAAACAAACCCCGCGACAGAACCCTTACCCTCCCCGCGACCCAACCCTAAGCCTCGCCGCCCCGTCGCCGGACGCTGACTATTTCCGGACCGCTCTTCGCCGGCTGCTGTTCCTTCCGTTCGCTCACCCATCGCCCCTCTCCCCTTCCTGAAAATCCCCAATTTAAACCTAGGGTATGGATTTTAATTGAGTTTGTTTTTTGATTTTGTTTACATTTGCTTTATTATTGTTGTATGAATCATGAATTCAACTTATGTTAGTGTAATTTATATGAAAATTGTTTGTTAGATTAGGGTTTAATTAGATTTAGGATGAAATTGATTTTTAGTTTAATTAAGGGATAAATTAGTTGAAAATTTGTTTAAGTTAGATGAAATTTATTTTAGGTTAGAGTTATGTAATTACTAAATTACTAATACTATAATCAAAGTCATGTGTGCATAGACTTATTTAGTTGTTTACTAATAGCATACAAATACAAATAATATAGATTAGCAATGTTCTACTGGTGCAACAAGTTTAATACTACTTCTCTGATCACTTCAACTCTTTTCTTTTTGCCGCGGTGTAGTCGTGGTCTTTTCATCGTCTTCAAGATTTGCAACAAGTCTTTTCATCGTCTTCAATATTTATAATGTAGACTTTTTACACTACTTAGGTATGAGTCTATGAGATGTCTCATACTTAGTCTTACAAAAATTTCACACATGTAACTACTAATTTCAGTAATTAACCGAAACATATGCAAATCAAATTTACTTGTCCATAAATCCATAATCGTACAACAAACTTATCTTACGTAAAAAAAATCATAGTCATAACTTCGAATAGATGGAACAAGGGTAACTATTTTTCATCTATGTCCGCCGATGCTACTGAATTTTTTTTTTCAAGGTATTAGATATTTAAAATTTGCTTAATAATTGGAATCGGGAATTTGTGTCGTGATCAACCCTACTATTTCTCACATGTCAATTGAATAACAAAACTAGTAAGCTAATAACAATTTGAGTTATTCTACTCCATTTGTAAGGTTGATTGGTAAGGCTAAGGTTAAATTAATCCACCAATAATTCTTGACATTTAGGTTGATTGGTTTTAGGTTAGAGTTGTTTGAGATTATGGTTTGCATTAGGAAATGTATGGGATTTGGATGTATATGAAATTTGAGGAATGCATGGTCATAATATATACTTCCTCCGTTCTATTTGATCTCCTCTCATCTCGCCTGCCTTTATTATTCTTCCCCTTTTTTATCTTCGTAGTTTAGTATAGTTTAGTTGTTGCTCCGTAATTAAAAGTCTTCGGACAATTCCTTGTTATAACATTAAAATATGCATATTCATGTTACTCTCAAATGTATACACAAATGGCCACTCCATATTCTAAGTTTAGTTCTACTTGTACCACTCCATTTAATTAAGTTTTCGTTCCTCTTATAGAAAATCTAATAATGACGAATACCGAAATAAAATGGATGTACGAAAGGGTAGACGATAGAAACAAAGTTAAGTATGAGTTTATACTTGGGGTGGATGATTTTATTCTATATGCTAAGGAACAAGAAGAATACAAGACACATCAGATTCTTAGATGTCCATGTGTGAAGTGCCAAAATTTGAAGTACTTGAATGAGTTTACAGTGAAAGAGCATCTCATTAGCAAAAGGTTTAAGCCTGGTTATACTAATTGGGTGTGCCATGGAGAACCCTTTTCTTTTATTGGTAATCCTAGTACTTCAACAAACACTAATGCTTTCATCGACCAACCTTATCGGGAGATGATAGTAGATGCATTTGGAGACATAATGTTCGGCCTTGTTGAGGATTCTCCTTTCGGTGAAGAAGAAAGCCCCCACCATGATCAGAAAGAATTTTTTGAAATGTTAGAGGCCGCCGAGACACCTCTGTATCGTGGATGTGAGTCGTCATTGCTAGAAGTAGCTTCTAGGATGATTAACATTAAATGTGAGGACAACCTACCGGAAAGAAGTTTAGATAAGATAGCTGCTTTGATTGAGGATATCATTCCACGAGATAATCTGATGACTCGCACATTCTATGACACTAAAAGGTTGCTTAGGGGCCTTCAAATGCCCCATCATAGGATCCATTCATGTCAGCACGGATGCATGCTATTTTGGAAAGAAGACTCCATGCTTGATAAATGTAAAAAGTGTGGAAAAGATAGGTATAAGAAGAAAACTTTTAGTGGGGCAGACATACCTTTCAAAGTCTTAACCTATCTCCCTGTAGCACCAAGGTTGCAACATTTATATGCAACCAAGAACATTGCAAAAGAAATGAGATGACATATAGAAAATCCACGTGTACCAGGGACCATGGCTCATCCAAGTGACAGTGAGGCTTGGAAGCATCTAGATTATATGTTTCCGGAGTTTGCTAGTGAGCCTCGTAATGTTAGACTTGGACCCTGCACAGATGGTTTTACACCATACGGTCAATTTGGTAAGTCGTACTCATGTTGGCCGGTGATTCTCACTCCTTATAATCTACCCCCTGCATTATGCATGAAAAAACAATTTATGTTTCTATCCTTGATCGTTCCCGGGCCAAAAAATCCTAAGAAAAACTTGGACATATACATGCAACCTCTTATTGATGAATTGAAAGAGTTGTGGGACACGGGAGTGCTCACCTATGATGTGTCTAGGAAACAAAATTTTCGGCTGAAAGCATGTATCCTATGGACCATCAACGATTTTCCGGCTTATGGGATGCTCTCTGGGTGGGCTACTGCTGGCAAACATGCATGTCCACGTTGTATGAAAGACACCAAGGCGTTTTGGCTTCCAAATGGAGGTAAAATGTGTTGGTTCGATTGTCACAGACAAATCTTACCCCTACATCATGCATTCCGTTACAACAAAACTGCCTTTAGGAAGGGTAAGTGCGAGAATGATGAACCACCTCCGATATTGTCAGGATGTGAAATCTGGGAGACGATATTAGACTACCCGACGATCATTGATGGTACTGATCATGAACTCAAAGAACTTAAGAAGATGAAAACAGGGTGGTTCAAAAAGAGCTTGTTCTGGGACCTACCTTATTGGAAGCATTTGTTGATTCGACACAATTTGGATGTCATGCATATTGAAAAAAACTTTTTTGAGCAATTAATTCATACAGTACTGGATAATAAAAATAAAACAGCTGACACCCATAACACAAGGAAGGACTTGCCCAAATTATGTAGTAGAGGTCACCTACACCTCAAGGACGGCCGCAAACCAAAAGCTCCCTACACTCTTGACAAACTGCAAAAAAAGATACTATGTGAGTGGATATGCAATTTGAGGTTTCCAGATGGATACGCATCGGATTTAGGTCGCTGTGTCGACCTACACAGTCTCACACTTCATGGTATGAAGAGCCACGATTGCCATGTGTTCATGGAACGGCTATTACCCGTTGCTTTGAAACACTTGCTCCCAACTAATGTGTGGAATTCAATTACCGAGATCAGCCAATTTTTTCGTGATTTGTGTGTCTCAAGCCTTACAACCCAAAGTATAGAGCGGCTGGAGAACGATATTGCGGAGATCCTCTGCAAACTTGAGAAAGTGTTTCCACCATCGTTCTTCAATTCAATGGAGCACTTACCAATACATTTGCCTTATGAAGCAAGGGTTGGTGGCCCAGTACAATATAGGTGGATGTACCCTTTTGAGAGGTATAATTGTGAAAATGCTCAACTTATTAATGTTTCTAAATCATTATATCATTATAATTGTGAAAATACTCAACACTATATCAAACTGTAGGTTTCTTAATCATTTGGAAAAAAAAAGTGGGTAATAAAGCACGTGTGGAAGGTTCAATTTGCAATGCTTTCTTAACTTAAGAAATATCAAATTTCTGTTCGCTATACTTTGAAGACCACGTAGATACAAGGGCTAAAGATTTGGATGTGGGCACGGGAGATGAAAATGATTCATCTTTACCCGAGCTCTTTCGACAACACAAAGGTAGAGCACTTGCTAAACCAAAACAGAGATACTTGGACGAAAAAGAGTTCGATCGTGCCCATCTTTACGCATTATCAAATTGTGAACTACTAGGGGAATATGAACGGTACGTAAATAGTATCAACTTACTTATTTATTTTAAAATTAAGAGATGTATATGTCACGACTAAACTGGATAATTACAGCTTATTTGAGCAGTTCAACATCCACGAGCTAAAATGGATGAAGTTTGGACTACATATGAGAAGTTGTTTCCAAAATGGTTTAAAGGATATGTAAGTCTCAGTATTGACATATTAGAATGAAATTATTGAAATTCAAACGGCCACCTAATTGTGTATGTTACAAGAGTTTCTCAATCAGTCATAATGAGTGATTATGACCATAATTAAGGATAATATAATTATTCATTAAATCAGTTTTAATGATAATTATTGCCTTAATTAGCCTATTCAATCAGCCTTAATTGTGATTATGACCATAATTAAGGAGATTATGATTACTCATTCAAATCAGTTTTGATGGTAATTATTATGTCCTTAATTAGCTCATTCACACTAATATGTTTGGAAGATTATAAAAGGGCTGATTATGTGTGATTCAGTACAAGAAAAAAAGAAATAACACAAGACAATGCAAATCACATAAAAGCCACCATTGTTGAAGAGCTTTTGGAACTTGGGGTGTGGACTCTACCGGGACTCTAGTAGCGACGGTATTCGGTCTTATTCGAGGGCAGTAAACAACACGAGATTAATTCCGCATATAAGGTGTGTCCCTATATTTTCTAACAGTGGTATCAGAGTCGATCGTGTTTTTCGTTTTCTGTCCCGACCTTAGTATCGTGACCATGTTTTTACCTATATATAAAAGGTCTCGTTATTATATCCCCGATTTAGTATATCGATTAAGAAATATATAGCTGAGCATTATTGTTAATTGTGTATCTATTCTGTTTGTCATATATGGATTACAATTATTATCACTCGGTTTATTTTTCTTACCTCTCCTCTCTTTTAAGACTCTTTTTGCTCCTGCCTCTTTCGGTCCAATCTTCATCTTCATCTTCTGTACGTTTTGATAGGGGTGTTCACCGGTCCAAACCCGGACCGGACCGGTTTGACTCGCGGACCGGAAACCCAAAAAACCCAAACCCGCGGACCGGACCAGTTAACAAAGAAACCCGGACCGGACCGGACCGGACCCTCTTAAGACCGGACCGGACCGTAAAAATGCACTAAATTTGATATTTTTTAAAGTGTGGACCGGACCGGAGACCGGTTACCAACTTTTTTGGGACCCGGAGACTGGACCGGTACGTGCCCCGGTCTAGACCGACCCGGACCTTACGGTCCGGTCCGGTCCGGTTTGCCGGTCCGGGTCAATTTTTGAACACTCCTACGTTTTGAAGGTCGACGTTTTTTTTTTGTAAAATCATTGATAAGGTTTTTTCTGTGTGAAATGATCAATATTGGAGGTAGATCTGGACATATAAGGAGAAAGAAAGTTTATCTTACTGTTCTTTAATTTTTTCTTTATGTGAGACTTGAGTTCTGGGCAATTTTCTTTCCATTAAGTTACTCCATTTTTTTGCCCATGGTTTTGAGGAGGAGGCCTGCAAATGTTCACATGTTTTGTGGGTTGTGTTTTTGTTTTTTAGTATGCAGAGTATTATGAAAGTATTGGTATCTGTTCACCTACGGTTACTTTTATGTTTTATTAGGCATGCATTTTTTTTCCTTGTCAGTTGTCTATTGTGTATTGTACGGAGTTTTATCAGTTCTTGCGTTTTCTTTTTTAAGTTTTGTTCGCTTACTGTTGATTTACGCGTTTTACTGGTTTTAGTAGTACACCGATTATATAACTGACATGGATGTACGAATCTGTTTTGTACAGAGTGTAAGATACGAATATGTTTTGTATTGTTCTATTTTAATTTTGTGAATCAAGTTTTTACTAAATTTAAATAGTAATTGTGAATTTGTTTTACAATTTTAATATCTAGGTGATATTTTATCAAACTAATTTTGATTGGTTTGTGAGATACACGAATTTGTTTCGTTATAACGTTGTGAGAAAAATTACATTTAAAGAATTTCGTTATTTATTTATTTTGTGATGATTATGAGCTTAGCGAAATTTTCGAACGACTAAAGTAAATAATGAATTTTTTTTGGGATGATTTAATTTTTCAAATCGTGCCTAATGTCCATTTTAAAATTATATACTTGTAGATGGCTAAAAATATGATTGGTGACTTGTCCACGAACGAAAAGCTAGATGGTACAAATTATGATATCTGGCATAGGAAGATTCAGTATCTTCTTAATGAACGTGAGGTTCTTGAGACCATAACCACTACTGTAGCTAAGCCGAAAGAACCTGAAAAACCTGAGACGCAGGAGGAAGCGGTTAAGTATAATGAAAATATGAAACTCTACGATGAATGGTTCAAAAAGGATCGTTCTGCACACTTTACTATGTTGTTCTGCATGCATAATGATTTGATTGGTGAGTTTGAGATATGTCTCACTGCTAAGGACATGTGGGATAAGCTTAAGATCACGTTTGGTCAAACATCAGCGACAAGGCTACGTGCCTTGAACCTGAAGTGGATGGATTATTCGATTGATCCAAAACACAATGTGACCGAACACTTACGTGTCATGAGTGCTATGATACGCGATCTCAAAGCTGTTGGGCAAGATGTGCCTGATAAGGAACAGATTGTGAATATGCTTCGCTCTATCCCTTCTAACACCGAGGAGTGGAAGAATTTCAAACTCCTAATGTCTCACAGTGAAAATATTAAGACTTTCACTGAGCTTGCTAAGCATGTGGAGATGGAGGTAGAGCGTCAAAAGGCGCTCAAACCACCTACTCCAGTTGCTGCTTTTGTTGTTCAGAATAAGTCTAAGAACAACAAGGGTAAGCAGGGCAAGAAGGGACCACAGGGTGGAATCCAAAAGCAACAAAAGGCCAAGCCTAAAGAGGTTAACTTAGCACGTGTGAAGTGCTATAATTGTGAGAAGAAAGGTCACTTTGCTCGAGAGTGTCCCGAGCCAAAGAAGGTACTTTTCCCCACTAATGGTCATGATACACTTGTTTGTTCCCACGCATTAGTTGCCAATTCTCTTCCTAATTGGATTATAGATACGGGGGCAAGCAAGCACATAGTTCGTGATCGTGATGGTTTTGTGGACTATCATCGTTTTCCAGTTGGTTCACAGACCGTCATGCTAGGGAACGGAAGTGAGAAAGATGTCCTAGGAACCGGCACCTATCAAATAAAGCTTCGTGGAGGCAATACGTTGCTTTTACATGATGCCCTCTATGCACCAGGGGTGCGGTGTTGCTTAGTTTCAGTAATTAGTTTATTGAAATTAGGATTCATTTTCAATTTTCATGCAAGTAGTCTGGATATTTTATATCATGGTGATGTTTTTGGCCATGGTATTTTGAAACATGGTTTCTTCATACTTGACTTGGATAATATTTATGATAATTCGTCTTATGCTTTCGTTTCTCACTTTGATAATGATTCTGAATCTGTTAAATGGCATGCTAGACTTGGTCATATTGGCCAAGAGCGTATGAATAGACTAGCTAAAGATGAATTTTTTGACAAACTTACTAGGGTTAAGTTGCCCATATGTGAGCCTTGTCTGACTGGTAAAGCAAGCAAGAATCCTTTTAGTAAGGCTTCAAGAGCTCTATATCCTTTAGAGTTAATTCATTCTGACATTTGTGGGCCTTTAAATGTAAAGGCACGTCATGGGGCTATATATTTCCTCACTTTTATAGATGACTATTCACGTTTTGGGTACGTGTATTTGTTATCTCGCCGTTATGAAGCACTTGATACGTTCAAGCGTTTTGTGGCGGAAGTTGAGAACCAATTGGATCGAAAAGTTAAGACTCTTCGAACTGATCGTGGTCGTGAATACCTTTCTGATATGTTCAAAGGGTTTTGTGCGGAAAAGGGTATACGTAGACAATTAACAATTCCTAATACTCCACAACAAAATGGTGTTGCAGAGAGAAGGAATCGTACCTTACTGGATATGGTTAGGTCGATGATGGCCCAAGCTAACCTACCAATTAGTTATTGGGGAGACGCGTTGCTTACGGCAGCCTATATTCTCAACCGTGTCCCAAGTAAGAGTGTACCCCTCACACCATATGAGTTATGGTATGAAAGAAAGCCCTCTTTGGATCATTTACGTCCATGGGGTTCGGCAGGCTATGTGCATAACCCTACCCATAAACATGGCAAGCTTGGTCCGAGAGCTACCAAAATGGTGTTCATAAGATATCCTGAGCACTCCAAGGGATATGTGATGTATGGTGAACATCCAAATGGTGGCATGACTGAGATAGATTCTCGAAGTGTCGTGTTTCTTGAGGATGAGTTCCCAAGTATCGGTGACATGAACAAAGATCTCGAGTTGTATGAGTTACAAGAACTATCTCTAGGTGAAGAAGGGGGATTAAGAACTCCTGATATCACTAGAGATAGTGAAGTTCCTAATAGTGATCTGAATAATGGGAAAGGTCCCATAGTTCAAGAGGATCAACTTGAAAATGAGGTCAGTCCTCAACCTTCAAGCAAAGAACACGAGATTAGTCCTCAAGTTCAAGATTCTTCACTTAGCGGCATGGAACGTAAGAGCGAGAGAGATAGAGTCCCTCGACGATATTTCGATATCGAAGAGCGAGATGAACTAGCTTTTCTTTGTGCTTTTACTGAGATCGATGAACCAACTTCCTTTAAAGAAGCTATGGATTCACCAAAACGACAAGAATTGATGGATGCTATGAAGGATGAGATGGACTCAATGGTAAAGAATGAGGTTTGGGAACTTGTTGACCTTCCGCCCGAACGTAAGTCAATTGGAAATAAGTGGATTTTCAAAGTAAAACGAAAGGCAGATGGATCAATTGATAAGTTCAAGGCCCGACTCGTGGCGAAAGGCTTCACCCAGATCGAGGGTGTAGACTATGACGAGACATTTTCTCCGGTGGTGAGACTTGACTCTATTCGCCTATTGCTAGCCATAGTTGCCTATTTGGACCTTGAGTTGTTCCAAATGGACGTAAAAACTGCTTTCCTCAATGGTACACTTGAGGAAGAGATATATACAAATCAACCTGTTGGGTTTGTCTCAAAAGGTCAAGATGACAAAGTATGTCGTCTAAAAAGATCCATATATGGTCTAAAGCAATCTTCTAGGCGATGGTACTTCAGATTCCATGAGGCCATAACTGATTTTGGTTTCTATATGGTGGATGAAGACCATTGTGTGTATGTCAACAAAACTGAAAAAGGGATTGTGTTTCTCTCATTGTATGTTGATGACATACTCTTAGCTGGTAATAACTTGGAGTTGATCAATGCCGCTAAGAAGTGGTTGTCCTCCGTCTCTGAGATGAAAGACATGGGTGAAGCTAGGTATGTCCTTGGCGTGGAAATTACGAGGGACCATTCTAAGAAACTTCTTGCTTTGTCTCAAGAGTCATATATCAAGAAAGTATTGGAACATTTCCGAATGCACAATTCCAAACCCATTGATACTCCGGTCGAGAAGGGTAAAACCTTAAGTCTTGATCAATGTCCTAAAACAGATGCAGAAAAGAATCAAATGAGGAATGTTCCATATGCTAGTGCGATAGGCAGTTTGATGTATGCCATGTTATGTACACGGCCAGACATCTGTTATGCGGTTGGCTTGGTAAGTCGTTTCCAAAGCAATCCCGGGCCCGCGCACTGGCAAGTAGTCAAGAGAATCATGTGTTATCTTCGTGGTACAAGTGATTTAGCTCTCTGTTTTCAAGGAGGGGACTTGCGATTGAAGGGATACTCGGATTCCGATTTAAGTGGTGATTTAGATCAGTCTAAATCAACCTCAGGATATGTTTTCATCCTTGGTGGAGGAGTAATATCCTGGTGCAGTAGGAAGCAAGACTGCATAGCTTTATCATCTATGGAAGCAGAGTATGTCGCTGTTAGCCTTGCCGTTCAAGAGGCAATGTGGCTTAGGTGTTTTCTTCAGGATCTTAAACTTACTCCTAAAGTTGACGAACCTATTGAAATGTTGTGCGACAATACTTCTGCTATCCAATTTGCTCAGGATCCCAATTCCATAAGAAAACCAAGCATATAAAAAGGCGTTATCATTTTGTTCGAGAGGCAATAAAGGATAAAGAGATAGCCATTAAGTATATTTCGACTAACAAGATGATAGCTGATCCGTTAACTAAACCTCTTCGCAGAGATGTGTTCCAAGCTCATGTGAGGAGCTTAGGTTTGCAAAGGTTTTAGTTTTACACTTGTAATCTTGTTTTTTCGTTATGGACATGTATGGAGTAATGGACTTACATTGAGCATTATGGAATAAAATTTGTTTTTCTTCTATCAGATGTTCATGAGCATATGTTGCGATTTTTTTGGCACGTTAGAGATGTCACCATGCTTTATGATGCCTAGTCACACAGGTATTCGCCTTGATGCTAGATGAGCGTGCAAGATGAGGCTGAGTCACATTCACACTTGGTGTGTGCATGTAGTTTGCTGACTCATTACAAAGTCGCCTTAGTAAGTCTAAGATGAGACTCGAAAAGAGTCGAGTATGAAAAACATGTCTTTCATACCATAGCTTATAAGACCAAATCTTGAGTGAAAGATTGAACATTAAGTATGTTGATCAGGTGACTCGGTTTTTTTTGATACTTAAGTAGTATCGGGACTATAGATTTGCATGACATAGAAGAGTGACATGCCCATCATAGTGGGAGCTATGTTGTGACACATATATCATACTATGTGTGTTTTTATCGACCGTTATAGGAGTGATAGATGGTTCCCTAATCTGTTACTGTGTGAGCCCTTTTTTGGATTTTGTATCCACCTTGGAACGATGCCCTTCTAACTGGGAACTATGAGATGAAGTTAAAACTTGATGATGCTACTTTAGCATGATTTCAGAGAATCATAATTACTTTGGTTCGATGATTCATACTAGGAAAGCAGTTGAATGAAGATGGATTTTCATTAGTGTCTAAGGAATGGTCAATTCAACTACACTATGTTAAGCCCGGCCGGCGGTTATATTGTGTATATAACTACGTAACATGTTATAGCATAAAGGGACAATGTATGCTGCGGTGTTGTTTTGAATGATCTGGGGAATCGTTATTTATTTTTGAAAGTGTTATATTAGTTTTGATGGTGACTTAATATAGCACTACTTGTTACATGTTGGTCGCACGCTCCATTTTCTTGTATGAGATGTGATTGATAGTTTTTTGTTAAACTGTGTTGTGATAAGCTTAGTTGTGTGACTAAGTGGGAGGATTGATTCGGCTGTGTGGCCGAGTGGGAGTATTGAAATTCAAACGGCCACCTAATTGTGTATGGTACAAGAGTTTCTCAATCTGTCATAATGAGTGATTATGACCATAATTAAGGATAATATAATTATTCATTAAATCAGTTTTAATGATAATTATTGCCTTAATTAGCCCATTCAATCAGCCTTAATTGTGATTATGACCATAATTAAGGAGATTATGATTACTCATTAAAATCAGTCTTGATGGTAATTATTATGTCATTAATTAGCTCATTCACACTGATATGTTTTGAAGATTATAAAAGGGCTGATTCTGTGTGATTCAGTACAAGAAAAAAAGAAATAACACAAGACAATACAAATCACTTAAAAGCCACCATTGTTGAAGAGCTTTTGGAACTTGGGGTGTGGACTCTACCGGGGCTCTAGTAGCGACGGTATTCGGTCTTATTCGGTCTTATTCGGTCTTACTCCGCATATAAGGTGTGTCCCTATATTTTCTAACAGAAATAAACTTTGAGCACGTCACATATACATGCACTAACACTCTACTACGCAATTAGGTAATTGAGATGAATGTCAAAGATGATGTGATTCAAGCCTTAGCATTTGGTCCTTCTAAAGAAGTAAACACTTGGCAAAGATATATGATTAATGGGTTTAATTTCCACACAGAGAAGTACGGGAAAAACAGAGCTACCATGAATTACGGGGTTTGCGTAAGTAATGTTGAAGGAAACGATTACTACGACACTTTAGAGGAAATTATTGAGTTGAGGTATTGTGGGGAGAAGAGAATTTATAATGCAATCGTGTTCAAGTGTTCATGGATGGATAATTCCACAACCGGTACAAGTGTTCATGGCCTTTATAAACTAGTAGAAGTTAATAGTAGGAGGAAATATGGTAAATATGATCCTTTTGTACTTGCCCATCAAGCTAGTCAAGTTTATTATGCTCCATACCCAAACCCAAAGAAGGATAGAGATCATTGGTGGGCTGCTTTTAAGGGTCGGGCAAAGTCACAATTTAATGCACTAGTGGATGTCACGGTATTTCAAGAAGATGTGAGTAGTACTTCATTATTATCTAGTCTTGTCGACGATGACGTCTTAGAAAGTTTTAGTGAAGGGGAGGACATGGAAGAGATGAATGAGATGGGTGATGATGTGGTTGTCGAAGATGATAACATTGGTGAGGAGGAATTTGAAGATGAGTTTGAGGAGGAGGAGGAGGAGGAGGAGGAGGCGGAGGAGGAGGAGGAGGAGGAGGAGGAAGAAGAAGAAGAGGAAGAAGAAGAAGAAGAAGACGATGATGACGACGACGATGATTGCTAACTTGTATTTGTTTAGTCAATGAAATAGATGTCGATCAACACTCATGGATAAATGCAGTTATTTGTATATGTTTGTTTGGTTTTAGGCAAAGTGAGATTATTTGTTAAATGTTTTCTTGGATTGCATTTGGTAAGTGTTATTTGCATATGTTTGTTTGTTTGTTTTGTCATTCAACAGATCATATCTGAAAGATGGTTGGACGTGGACGTGGACCACAGGTGGAGGTCGACGAGCACGAGGAGGAGCAGGAACAACAACATCATCAACAACAACAACAACAGGAAAATCTGCCCATAATTCCAATAAAACCCAAAGGGAGATGGTATTGCTTATTCTATTATTATCGAAGTAGATGTAGTATATAATTTTTTTTATACAAAAATATAATTTGTTGTATTTGTTTTGATTAAGGTTTGATGACTCCGCTGTGGTAAGACGAGTAACGAAGTCATTCAAGGGTTTCTACCATGAACCGCATATGAACTACCGGGAGACCCCGAAGACGATCAAAGAAAAATGGTTCGGCAATTTTAGGGTATACATTCACTTTAATATATATGAGTCTATTGCTAACTAACTATATATATATATATATATATATATATATATATATAGTTATATGCACTTTTAATTGTTATTTGAATATTTTCTTAATATGTAATTATTAAATTATGATCGGTCACAATGTCAGGGCTACTGCTCATGGAAGCCCGAGAATGAAGAGCAAGTTAGAGAGAGATACGACGTCGAAGCACGAAAACGGTTGAAGGACACCGTCAACGACATCTGTGAAGTGAAGAATGGCAAGAACAAAGATTGCCCGGGGTGGATGGTGCCGCAAGTCTACAAGAACTTGTTGGAGAGACGGAAAACGAAGGCTTTTCAGAAGAGATCTAGGACAGCGGCGGCGAATAAAGCTTGTGCTCAGCCTGGCCCTACACACCACGGGGGGTCGATCAAGGCAACTAAACATGCTTCCAGGCTGGTAATGACAAAATATATTAAAATGTTCCATAATGTTTTTATTAATATTTTTTTGAAGATGATAGTAATAATTGATCCAAGATTATGCATAGTAAGCTTTAATTTGTCTTTTTAGATGGAGCAACTGGGTGGCAGGAGGCCCAGTGCGGCCGAGCTCGTAGAAGCCATACATTCCAAAGAAGTCGACGGTAAAAGGGTTTTTACTAGTCAGAAGGCAAAGGCTACATTTGTAAGTGTTAATTTAGTTTATTATAGAGATTATCTTAAAATTTCTTAATAAATTAGTTATAACTTGTTCCTAAACATTACCTTTCTCTGTTTGCTAATAGGAACGATTGGGAGAGCTCAAGAAAAAGAACGAGGAGGAGGGGAAAGAAAAAGAGGACGACGAACTTTGGTTTGAAGCGGCCGAGGGCTTCAAAAAAGGCCATGTATACGGAGTGGGATCCGCCGGCCCATTGTACTTCACCCCCCCTGCACAGAATAAGGGGAATTCTTCGTGCTCTTATCATCCCGGTATTCTTGTACAACAAGAAAAACGGGCAGAAGAATTTCAAAACAAGATTTTGGCAGCTTTAGAGAAAGAGAAAGAAGAGAACAGGCGCTTTAGAGAAGAGACCCGGGAGCTCATGCAACAACAACAGCAGCTCATGTCAGCGCTTAACACGGCGTTACAAACTCAGAACTGTAATCCGTTTGGCTTCACTAATTTCCGTAATCCGAATGATGATAATTCGGGAGGTGGTGGAGTTGGGGGAGCCGGGGTCGGTTTTCAGGTGTAGGTTGAACCTCTAATTGATTACTCTTTTAAGTTGTGTTAACTTTGATTTCTCTTCCAAGTTGTTTAGACTCTTTACACTTTCATTAGTATTTATTAGTTAAGTAAGAAAGCTATGTCCATGATATCGAATGTTTTATGTGAATGAATTGTGGAGATGTTGGATTCTGAATGAATGTCACGAAGTTAATGAATGAAGGTTGAAGTGAATGATGTTGTAGTTTGAATGACTTGAAAGAATTGAATGGTATGATGGTTATAATGCAGGTTTGTATGTGCAAATTGGAGGACAACAAACAAAGTAGACCCATCAATTTTCATCAAATACACCGACCGAATCCATAACTCTACCGACCGCATTAACCTGTTACCGACTGCAGGTTGCTAACCACAAAACTTGTCATACGTCGGTCGTTAAGTAATACCGACCGAAATCCTCGGTCGGTAAAAATCACGTTTGCCGACCGAACTACCGACCGCAAGAAGTTTTTTCCCGACCAAACATCTTCCAGGAGCTTCTGGTTTGTGTTTGGTCGGCAAGTGTTACCGACCGCAAATTGCAGTCGGTAAACCAGATTACCGACCGAACAGTTCAGTTACCGACCGCAAAATCAGTCGGTAAGACCCTATTTACCGACCGCCCATTTCAGTCGGTATAACCTTTTACCGACCGATGAATCAATTTGCCGACCGAAAATCAGTCGGTAAATCACCGACCGCAGCTTACGGTCGGCGGTTTGCGTTTCCGACTATAGTTTTCGACCATATTCTGGCGGTCGGAAATATTCCATTATCGGTCGGTAATTGGTTTTACCGACCGCTTTTTACTCTTGCCGACCGATTCTGTCGGTTGCTAAATAACGTCTTCCTTGTAGTGCTAGACTCCACATTGCAATTGTACATCAATCACCTATTTTATACTACTAGTTTTGGAGAATTTTCTACATTAATCTTGCTTGCCTTCTTCTCTTGATTTTTCTAGGCTAATCTTACTCTTCAAATTCTAGATATATTTTGTCCTAGATTTTTCTAGATTATTCTACAACTTTAACAATAACGAGAAGGAAATGCTAATAGCCCAACATATTTCGCAAAGTGGCACGGGTTCGAGACTCCGCCACGAACGCAAGATCAGATCGGTGGGTAACCACGGAAAATAAGATTATACGCCTGGTGGTACAATAACATTGTACAGCAAAGTTTTTGAGCTTTTGTGTATATTTATTGAGCTTATAAAAGTTTCTGAGCTGAGTTGTAAGTTTTTGAACTTAAACATTTATGTGATTTAAATCGACAACTTTACATTAAAGCTCAGAATGTTTACAGCAAAACTCAAAATCTTTGTGATAAAACTCAAAATCTTAAAACCAATTGTACATAGAGCTATGTGCAACTGGTTGTATAATACTCTAATTGGGTAACCACCGCAGGTCGCCAATACATACGCACGGGTGAACGCGTCCACAATTATTATAAACTCATGTTAGTTTTAGTTTCTTAAACACCACCCCTCATGGCTCATGCCAAGTTTTTTATGAGGTTAATTTCTTAAACTTATGTATGATGACATTTTATATTTTTCAAATATCATCCCGCCCATAAGGGTGTTGCCTAGTGGTTAAAACTTGTGGTCATTAGCCCAAGGGTCTCCGAGTCTTCGGTTCAAGCCCCTACAAGCGCGAACTTGTGGGAGTTGTATGGCTTGAGACTATGCCTTCTATGCGTACACCTGAGGGTTTACCCAGAGCGCACGGGTTCCCTCGTTCATCAAAAAAAAATATCATCCCAGACCCAGAGCCTTAAGGTTTTTTAGTTTCTTAAATTCACATATGACGATATTTTATCTACGTAATAGACATTTGTACAAATTTTGAAACATAGATGTTTGGGGTTGGAGGGCCTGAAAAGATGAGATTTTTATGGGAAGAAAGAGTGGAGAAAGATGAAAATGAGATCGGAATTGCATTAAGGAAACCGAGAAAGATGAAATGAGAGTCGTGTATGAAACAATTTTTTTAACAGACCCGACCACTGTGAGTAACGTGTTTAGTTGTTTACACAACTTTTGTTCCCTTCCAAAAGCTCACAAAACAAAACGGGTGAAGAATTGGCCTGCCACGAACATTAGTGTGTTGCTATCACAAACACGCCACTGCCAGTGACGAGTTTTTTTTCCGCCTTTTATGAAATTTCTGAACCCGTTATTCCTAAGTTTACCGCGTCCCCTAACGACCTAGAACCCGAATCTTTAATCCATCTTATTAATTACAGAGTAATTTTTAAATCAACCGAGTTTTTTTTAGTTTCCAGCAATCCTTTATTTATTAAAAAAACAACCATACATGTGTAGAATGACATCATCTTTTAGAGTAATTTGATATCAAGTGATATCATGATGACTTCACCACTAGAAAACTGATTTACAACCCATTTTTCTATTTATCTTACTCAATTTAGTCATCCACCATTTATCTAAAGTACATTTAATAACGGAGTTACTCTTCCCAGTACCAATTTTACTCGACGCAGTACTTTTTGTACATATTTTTCCATTATATGCCCTTCACCAGGAAAAAATAAATATTGCTCTTACTCTCCAACCTCTATACTGTAACCCTAAAAATCATTCAATTTTTTCAATTATCATCGATTCATTTCAATACTGACTATACAACTCATTCAATTTATCAAATTTGTAAGATTATGGATACAAGTTTGATCGAAAAATAGGTATGGATGGTTATTTATCCCTAATTATTGAAATTAGGGTTATAAATATCATTCAGATTTTTCAATTATCTCAATTTTCTAATTATTGAAATTAGGGTTACAGAAATTGTCCAATTTTCCAATATCATCGATTTCCCCAATTCTAATTATACAAATCATTCAATTTATTAATTCATAAGATTATGGATACGAGTTAGATTGAAGAGCAATTATAAAATAATCATTGAAATTAGTTTTTTTTTCTTAATTTTTTTGTTTGACCTTATTTTTACTTACGTAGTACGGTCGTAATTGTTTTTACAAAAAAATGTTACAAATTGAAGAAAATGTACTCAATCAAAGTTTAAAAAAATGTTGGAAACAAATGTACTGGGTCTTATAAGAATTGTATTGCGTAATCAAAGTTTTAAAAAAAGTTGCATCAAAGATTAAAAAAACATGCAGTGCATGAAAGTAGAACAAAATGTACTGCGTAAAAGTAAAAAAAAGATGTATTGTATTGAGTTAAATAGATTAGGAGGAAAGAAGAGAAGAAAGGAGAGAACGAAAGAGAGGAAAAAAAAAGAAGATGAATTTGAGGGGAGGGCAAATGAGAGGGGTATAATTGGAAATGTCGTACTGCGTCGAGTAAAACTCGTACTGCGAAGAGCAACACCATATATATATATATATATATTATTTCCAATTTATTTTCATAATGTGTAGGGGATTGTGTTTCAAGCAAGTGTTTTTAATAATGCACACCACTTGACACAACGAATATCAAGGAGGATCCGTGAAGGTCAAGCATACCAAATGGACAAGTATCAACTACTACCAAATTACGGCAGAGAAGCAGTCACACCTCACAAATGGCGATATAGAATTCGGTCCACCACAATTATTGAAGAAATAGAGGATGAGAATATACCATCCTGGGTTTTAACTTTGTAAGCTTTCAAGCCATAATAGACAACAACTTGGGTCCACGTTCCTATATAGGTAAACTTTAAAATCTTTTTAAAAATATGTGTAATTTAATTACGTATACAGATATGAAATAATGCTTAATCATAAACAATCAACAGATGTAGCTGGTCAAGTGGAAGAATATAATGCTATACTTCAAAGTGGCCCCTTGACATGTTCAATTTTGGAGGTACAAGACATTCGGGGAACAAAGCTGCCAATATGGATATGGGGGCGACTCACAGAAAAAATCAAAACAATAGCATCAGATCCAAAATTTGTATAATAGTATTTCAATGTGTGTAGAGGGCAGCATATCAAGGTATGGTACTTCAATTTTAATAAAATTTCATTTCGTACTCTTTGTACATAATGTCGAAAACATGTCAGGTGAAATGAGGATAACAACTACTGATGCAACAAAAATTTACTTCAAACCAGACATAGCACATGTGAACGCCATCATAGCTAGGTGAGTGACATTTTAATAACAGAATTTCAGAAACCACTGATGCAACAAAAAAGTTTATTTCTTGACAAATATAACCATAATTTCAGCAATGCAAATCGAGGACCAGCAATAAGAGATATTGTCAAGACCACTTGGAAGCACATTAATACAAAGGACGACAACTCAGAAGTTAAAAATTTGGGGCAAAAGAGGATTAAGATTGAACTGATCGACATTAGTGACGACAGTGAAGAAGATGCAAACTAAATAAACATTCTGTTGAACTTTATTTTTATGTTTCACGTTGTTATGTTGGACTCTTTAGACTGTATTTCTTTCGATTTCCTCTGCATACTTTTAGACATTTTCTTTATTTCACGCTTAGATTTTATTACTCTTCGTTTTCTTTTACGAAACTGTTAGACTATTTCGTTATTTAACAATGCTTGGCAACAATGGATTTGTCCTATTTAGTATTAATAAGTGCAGGTAGAAGAATGTCAAGGTACCCAAGAACATATGGAGCAAACTACACAAATTGGAAAACAACAACCAAAGGAACCAAAAGGAGCAAAATACATTTCACGTAGTAATAGTATTTAAATTAGGTTCTTTAAACATATTGTACCCAATGTTTAATTAAATAATGGTAACAAGTGACATTTGGTGACATTTATATGATGAGAGTTGTGTACTGTACTTATGGCAAAAAGTGTACTAAAGTACAATTATGTGAATAAAGTACAATAACTAAGAAAAAAGTCACACATGATTACATTTAGCGGTAGAAATAATATGTATTCATAGCATATAACACGAGTAAATAAAAGATGTATATGACCAACAACCATAGTATTAAGATTGAGAATAATTCTGATTTATTTCTGATTAACAGCAATAATACATTTATTTATTTCTGATTTGTTAATAATAATTTTGATTTAGACTTAAAACATAAGCACCATTGATTGATTCAAGATTAATTTAAGATTAAAACATGGTTATTGATGAAACATAACATAATTACTGACGAAACAACACCATAAGTGACAAACATGTTGACATTAATGAATAATTTATTTAAGTTGGAAATAATGATGAATTTAGAAACAAATCACACATAATTACTATTACTGTCAGAAAACATATGTACACTTAGTAAATAACAAGTGTAAATAAAATACGAAGAATATAAAACCAGCAACTATAATAAATAATACTCCATCCGTCCACTATTTATCGCCCCACTCCATTAAAATACTCCTCACATATATTCATGGAGTGGGACGATAAATAATGGACGGAGGGAATACGAGATAGTCAAATTAAATAATGTTCTACAGTAATATATCACACTAATTAATTTTATTTCAGCTAACATAATGACCCCACTAACTAATTAATTGACACACTATCCCGCTACCAATATAACTTCCCACACCACCCCACTAGCAGTAAACTTAAACTGCAAAGCTACCACATCTATAAATATGGAACCTTCCAACTAAAATAAAAATCACAAACAACACAACACACAACAGAATACAATACAAGAAAAATGGAAAAAAAAAATTCCAAAATCCACGAGATTGTTGAATTGGTTAATGAATATGTTTTGTCTCTTATTCCTGGACCGGAAAAAATTTACTTTAGTTTTGATGAGATCAGCAAAGATGAGGACAATTTTGCGGCACATAATCTATACTGCACAAGATTTCTGAATGGTATTAAGTGTTTCGGCCTTCCAAATCATGAGCTTAAGTTTTTTTTTTTTTTGCCAGCCAAGAAAGGAAGAAACAGACACTAGCTCTTGATACCCATGGCTGCTAAGCCATAGGCATCCTTATTAAAACATCTAGGAATGTACGAAATAGAAACACGGTGAAACTGAGCGCAGAGTTTAAGGATTTGTGCTGCTATCCTGCAAATTTCAGGTGAGATGTTCGCCATACCACCAATTTGTTGAACAAGGCATAGACAGTCAGTAGAGAGGTGAATGTGGAGATAACCTTGTGATTGGGCCCATCTAATGGCGTGGAATAGAGCAAGGGCTTCAGCATGGAGGGGGGAAGCAGCTCGGAACTTAGTGAAACCCTTTGTTACACATGTTCCATCGTCCCAAAAGGCAATCCAGCCACCGCCCGCCAAACTAAAATCTTTCCAGGCCCCATCAATTTTGATGGAGATCACATTGCAATCTCCATCAGATCCAACAATCACAATAGGCGCTCCATTTTTTTCATTATTCCCGTCATAGCGTGTAACAACCCAGATTTTCGATGACTTAAAATAATAGATAATGCGGAAAGTTATCTAAGTCATTTAATTAAAATTATATCAGAGTGTAAATAAATCCGGATCGCTACGGATCCTTACAATAATAAATGACTATTAATTACACAGTCTTGATTCACTTAGTACAAAATATAGATTGTATTTTATACAAACATATTATTAAATCTCTCTCGCTCAATTCCTCAACGTCTTAGACCTGCACAAATATATAGAGTAGAGAGACCGCTGAGCGGGACAGCAACCAAACCGTTCATCTAATATCACCTCATACACATAAGATAATCATGTGAATAACAAATAATATGCTTATAAAAATATTAAAGGATATCACGTGACAGATAGTTTCCTTTACTTCAATTAATCAACATGTGAGGTGATGAAAACGGTAAAGTTTAAAAGATGGGACATTGGCAGCCATTTGATTTTAAAATCATTTTTCACGTAAACAGAAAATAAACACACGAGTCGTGGCTCCTAGTAACACCGCTACTCCATATTGGCTTGCATCTCACCAATAGAAGTAACCGTAGTACCAACTCGTAGACCGAACCGATCTTATGAGGTTTACATCTCACCCATAAGGCTCAATTGGGCCCGAACTTCTATTATATTATATGTTTATTCAAACGGGGCTCTGGGCTGAAATGAAAGCTGATGATTACATTCTCTGCATCACCAAGAGGGAACCCGCAGTTTTCATAATCCTGTTCTGCCCCCGCTACCTAGGTGGTAATACTGATCAAGTACTTGTCTATATGTGCGCCACATACCCTACGCAGACTCTTGAACCGCAGAACTCACTGCCGTAGGACGACTACCTTAAACACTAGGTCGACTCTCGGACCGCAGCCTCCGAGTCTGCTTTTCATTACAAGTGCAGTCGAAACACCACGCATGGTAGGATCCAACACAAGCTATTCGTCCCAGACTCGCATCGTAAACTTTATATAAAAGTCGCCCGTGAACAAATAGTACATTATTTTGTGACCTTCAATAATTGGTCGGACTCATTTGAAACAGTCAAATCCTCAAATACTTACTTTCAGTGTGACAATGTTATACTTTAATCCTCAAGTGTCACCCGAAACATTATATCCCAAATATCGTAATATTTCTAAAATAGTAAATTCTTTAAAATCAAGTTTTATATAAAAATAAAATTTAAGGTATAATAATAATAAAATATTATTTTAAAATTTATAGTTTCTGAAAAATACAGAAGTTTTTGAAAATATATATTAAGTCGTACTTAATCGATTTACAAAAGTTTGACGTAAAATCATTTTTTTTATATTTATAAATATCGTGTAAAAGTTTTGTAATAAAATAAATTCATTTACTATAGAAAATAAAATTTATAAATCTTTACCTATATAAAAATAATAAGTGAGTTTTATTAAAATAAAACATTTTTCAAGTTACTAATTTACTCTATATTATAATATATAAACGAATGTAAAAATACTAAAGAAAATTAAATATGACCGAAATTACAATTATATAAAATACATACAAAATATAAAGTATATAGAGTAAACATACATAACAAATAGAATTAAACATACATATGAAATACAATGAAAATGATATAAGTAAATTTTTATCATTTTAAGTTCTTTTATTCATTTTCTCACTTTCTCATATAAATAGAAATGTAAAGGTGATAAATAAATAAATTAAACAAGTGATAGTTTAGTCGAGTTGAATTTAGTCATAAATAAATATATAACCCAAATAGAATATCACGTAACATTTTTTTTATATAAGTAATTTAGTCATACAAATAAGCCTAAATATTTAAATAAGCAATTTATTAAATTACTAACACAATATACTTATATATAAGAAATGTTGTTAGATGAAAAGTTTGGTTACCTTAATACCTATTACGGAGTATTTATTAACGTTATTAAGAATTAAAAGTCGACAGGTCAAAATATCAACTACGTAAGAAAAGTCGTCTTTTTCCTCCTTTAAAGAAATTTTCGGGTCGAAATGATTTGACCCAAATACGGTAGTAGAAAAGTGATCCCGCCAATTATTGGGCAGCTCCTCATTCCCGATGCTCTAATTATATAGAAGAATATATAGTAAGTATATAGATTAATACGTAGAATATATAGAAGGAGTAGTATAACTTATGTAGTAATATGTGTGTATATATAATAGTAACTACGTAGGAAGTAGTAGTAGTAAGAATATACGGAGTACTATACAATGCGCGTATTTATAGTAGTAGAAAGTGTAAGGGAATGTAGTGTGCTGTGTGCATGAAGTTGTAATAATAGGATTAGTGGAATGTAGGTAGAGTAGTATATAGGGTATAGGTAGAGTATAGGTGGGATGTTGAGAATATTTAAGAAAATACGTGGGAGCTAACGTGGGAGCTAACGTGTGAGGTCAATTTTGAGCTCCAATTTCGATCCGTTTTTCGTATAAACGTCTTTCTTTCTTTCTTAAAAAGTTGAAATATAAGATTACGAAATTAAAAATAATGGAAACCGTAAAATTTATTTGTTAAAACGAATTTGTAAGACGGTAAGTAAAACAGACGATAAATAGTTTTATGGGACAATAGTTATAAGAAATCATTATTTTAAGAATTTGATAAATCATTTTTAAATTTTTACGAGACGAGAAAACGTTAAAACGACAGGTCAATATTAAAAATATATTTTCGAGTTTTAAACTTTATTTAACGAATCATAAATTTTTTAATAATTCAATAAATAAATTCTCAACTTTTTAATACGGAATAATTTTTAATTTAAAGAAAATAAAATATTTATTCACGAAAATAATTTTTCAAACGTTAAACTTGGTTTAAATAAATGTTTAAAATTTCAACTCTATTTGAAAAATACGGGGTATTACATAGCGGACCGACTTAAGTGAATTATCTGATTTCATATTTATGGCCATCCCAAGATCGTCAAGCTGGGCTTTAAGTACAGCCATGATTCCCGAATCCGAGAGTTTAGAGCCTTCGAACTTCGCTTTATTCCGAGCGATCCAAATGGTCCAGAGGATAATTGTAAATTCACTGGCTCAGGATCTGTCATTATCAAGAGTCCAAAGGTAAGCAATCCAATTTGCTATCCAATGTTTGATATCAGTAGTGGCCAACATATGAGTTCTGATTCCGAGGTTTGACCCAATCCATATCCTGGAAGAGAAAGGGCAATCCCTGAAGAGGTGATCCATTGTTTCAATGATATGATCCTGATTGCATAAAGAGCACTCATAAGGAATGGAGAGACCCCTCTTGCGAAATTCTTCACCTATAGGGAGTGCATTTAGAATTTTCCACAAGAAAGTTCTCAATTTAGCAGGCCCCTTTAACCTCCAAAGATATTTTCTACAAAACGTCTTCAATTTTTGATCGAGTGTCCAGGAGGATAATCTTTCAATCGATTTGCAACGGCCAGATTGTAGGCACTCTTAACATTAAACTTACCATCTGGAGTTGGTCCCCAGTACAGAATACAATTAGGTAGGGGGTGGGGTTGAGTTGACATAATTTTATTAACCCAAACCTCATCAAAGCAAGACTTGAGGGTTCTCAAATTCCATAGGCCATTGTCATCAAGGAACGCACAAATATTGGTGGGGGGATCCTTACATTCTTGTTTAAAGCTTGGACAGTCACCCAGAACCCAACGTGCATGCCGCAGATCGAGATTTCCTGGCCTACCTGGTATCCATGCGATACCAGATTCAACAATGTTAAGGCCCCAGAGAATACTCTTCCATCCCCAGGAACAGTTTGACGATGGTGCACCAATAGTGAGACGAAGAGAGGAAGCAGTGCATTGGTATTTGGAGGTAAGAAATTTGCTAATCAAAGCTTCTGGTTGATTTAGAATCCTCCATCCACATTTAGCCAACAGTGCTTGATTTAAGCATCTTATATTCCGAATGCCTAAGCCACCTTCAGCCTTAGGGAGAGATAAATGGTGAGTGCTTCGCCAGTGTATGACTTTACCAGTCCTCGTACCAGCCCACCAGAAATGGGCAAATAGTTTGTTAATTCTATTTGCCACACTTACCAGTATTTTGAATACCGATAGGAGGTGAACAGAAAGTGAAGCTAGAACCGAGGTGATGAGGGTCAGTCGTCCAGCTGGCGAGAGTAAAGATCCATTCCATGAAGAAATTCTACGAGCAACACAATCGTATATCTCATTATAGAACTGTTTGCTATTTCGGTTTATATCAAGAGGAACTCCCAAGTATTTTCCCAGTGGATATTAGGAAGTGTGGACATGACATAGGTCCACCCCGACGCGGCCACGCGCGGGTTTGGGCAGGCGAATGAATCTCCATATGAAACGGATCGAATTGAAATTTAGGTCGAAGTGGAGTCGCCACCGAATTTTGTGGTTATTCGGAACCATTCGAACCCACTCTATGTCGTAGTGGTCCGTATACAGAATACGGCCCATTTCCGATGTCAGAGTTTATTGGGCTCGTCCCTTTGCATTTGATACCAATACCGACATTATCGGATATTGTGTATTGAATGACTCTCGTGCGCCAACGGTTTCGGGCATCCGGAAACCGAGGTTCTGAGTAAGGGGTGAGGGTACATGTTGGGAAGCCCACAAAGGACACCCAACCCCGCCCGCACATTAACGGCCTCTACTAAGAATTCGAATGACTTACAATAAGCGCGCTAGTTAAACGGGAAAATGATATGCAAAGAGTATTTTCCCTAAACATTTGAGTGGAATTGAAAAGGGTTTCTAAGTCAATTTAATGCAATTAATTCTACGTCAAAGTGGAATTTTAGCATGTGGGTTCATTTAGTACAATAAACGAACACAAATTAAATTGATAAAAGAAATAACAAACGCGTTAGTAACGATGCAATGATATAACGAATAATAACGGTTTGCGCAAATATAGAATTGAATTGAATGATGTCCAAGATGATGCAGGGTTTGAAAATATAGTATACACGTGATTAATTATGCACGTGTTGACCTAAGTCGTGAAATACTATCGGGTTTTGAAAATGGAATAATGTACGATTTATTGTGTTAATCGTTATGAGGTTACTCGATCGAGTGGTCGATAGAATTGATCGAGTAGACCCTGAAAAGAGGTTTCTGTTCCGCGTTTTAGACCATACTCGGCCGAGTTATTGACCAACTCGGTCGAGCACATGGCCACTCGATCGAGTCACTGTGAGACTCGATCGAGTGGAGGTCGTGAAAAACATTCTGGTTCGATTTTTGGGACGCCACTCGACCGAGTGGGCTAGGCACTCGGCCGAGTGCCCCCTGTACGAATTGTAATTCGTTTGCAAATTTAATTGTTGATTTTGAAATTGCTTTTGATTTTTGATAATTCCACGATTTTACCGAATCGGGCATAAATATTGCACAATTTATGTTCGACTTGGTTTTTTATAAATCGCGAATTTTGTTGAACCGAATATAAATATTGTTGAATTTATACTCGATTCTAATTTCGAATACTCGTTGTATCCCACATTCGATTATTTGAATCGATATGGGATATTAGAGTGAAATAGAAAAAAAGATAAATTGATTTTAGTCGTTTTAAATTAGTTATCGTGATATGAACAAATCGCGTTAATTAATTCATATGACTTGATTGTTAGATTCGACATCCAACTAATGGAATTGGTATCGAATCTACAAAACCGACGCTTTACTTGAATAAATAAAAAACTTGATTCCCTCGACTTCTCCGACATCGAGATAAATCCCTAGGGATTGTGATGTCGGATCCGTGTCAATGAGTTTCGACCTTTATTAAAATACAATGTTTGCTTTTTTGAGAAATCAATGTGACATGCGAATAACAATAATAATACAAACGATATGAAAATTATCGTTGAAATTGACCTATCTCAATAATCGAGTAATCGGGATATCGGAACAAGCGACCGTCAACGCGTGTGCAGTACACTTGTATATTCGGATTTCCTTATTCCAATATCACTCACACTCGACACAAATTGATAGGTATTTTAATGCTTTGATCTTGGTACTATCGATATTAGTAGTATTAGGATGCGATAATAACGATAAAATAAATAAATAAAAAACACGACCCGTATGAAGACGACATGATGCGAGAAGGAGAAAGAAAAGAGAAGAAACGGGGTTTTGACACCCTCAACCTACATGTTCTTGTCTCGGATTAGAACTCGTAACCGTGGCTTTAACACTAGAGTCTTCGAGGTGGATGAAGGTTGAGTTATGGTGGCTCGAGTTATTGATTCCTAAAACTAGTTTAGGGTTTGCTAGGGTGTTGCTTAAGGTTTGCTTAGGGTGTATTAGGGTTGGAAAGGAGTTGAATTAGGGTTGAATTTTGGGGTGTAAAGATGTGGGAAAAAAAGGTGTTGAAGATGTGTGCATGGGGGTTGCTTATATAGGAAAAACTAGGGCACCCGGTTTAGGGTTACTCGACCGAGTAGGTGGCTAACTCGGTCGAGTGGCCCGTGAAGCCTGCAGCCGGGCTCAAAACAAGCCCACTCGATCGAGTGGGTGGGTCACTCGATCGAGTGGCCCAGTCGGGTTGCACGGGTCCATTGTTTTGGGCCTTGACTTTGGATGTTTGATGGGTTTTGTTTTTGATTTGGACTTTTGATGGTTGTATGGCTGTTTTCGTGTGTCTCGAAAACGACTTTGACCGGGATTGACCCAATCGTGACAAGTCGGTTTTAATTCCGGTGTCGGTTTCGGCCCAAATTAGCCTTATTTGATCGGAAATGGCCCGCTGGGCCTGGATTCGAGGTTGATTTTGTGAGATTTATACTCTGTAAGTGTGTTAGCCAGCGATTAATGAATTTGAGCTCGTATCCGAGCGCACAGAAGCATGTTAGCGTCCGATCATCATCGGGTGTTTTTTGGGAAACTACCATAGACACCTGGCAGTCAAAATGCGGGTGTCTACAGAGCCCCCACTCTGACTGAGGCTTGGACAGGGCGAAAGTCAGAGTATCCGCCAGGCCGATCGAGGATTGAAACCTGGCGGACTTCCGGCCGGGTCGTTTATAGTCCATTAGACTCGCGTGAAGGGCTCGCCAGCCGTAAGCTAGAAGTCATACCTGAGCCGATAACTCCGTGGGGAATTGGACATGTCGCATAAGTCCTGGGTGTGCCTGTATGTAGGCCCATCCCGTGAAATGTCGCCGTTGGCTTCCGCTGGGGAGATATCGTGGGTTGCACGTCCCTGTTTGAGTCGTACCTGTATAAGTCACATAAAATGCATTCAACACGTAGATAGTAAAATGACTCGCGCTGGGGAAAATGATTTTTTGAAATTTTGAAAATTTTGAAAATTTTGAAATTTTGAATTTTGAAATCTTGAGATTTTTGAATTTTGGAAACTTTGAGATTTCTGACTCCTAACAAGGATTAGGAAAGTTCGGGATGGAGATTTCCGTGCTAGTATCGAGACTAGGCTTGCGGTTTGATTCCAATTAGGATTAGGAAATTTTCCTAAACAGTTTGCAAGGCTAATGCTATATATAGTCCTCTCTTGTCCTTGATTTCTCCACAATTCTCATTACAAATCAATCCCTTCTTTAAAGAAAGTCTCTTTATTTCCCTTAAGGCAAAAAAAAGATCTCCTTATTTTCTTAAGGAATTTAGTCATGGGAATCGATAGGTTGAGTGTGATGTTGCAGGAGTGGTCCCGTCGCTTTAGGGACACGGATAGGGTGGCTTTGAATCAAGCGGGGATAACTCAGCTGTACCCGTTCCGTCAGATGGTGGTTGATCGTTATTTTCTGGATGCATGCTTGGCTTACTGGGATGACATATATCATGTCTTTGCTTTTCCCCGGGGCGAGGTTTGCCCTTTACCTGAGGAGATTGCGGCTATAGGGGGGTGGAACCCGATACTCCGTCCCGCCGTCCCGTACTCGATCTATGACCCGAGGAGGAAGCTGAGAGAATTTTTGGGGCTCTCCCACAATGAGGTGTCCCGTATGATGGAGGGTGACAATATTTCTCTGATCGACTTGGCTGAGAAATTTATGAATCCCTTTGATGTTCGGGTTAGACCGGCTTATGGTCGTAGAGCTTTCTCTTTTTGCATGCTCCTTGTATATGCTTTCGAGGGTCACATGGATTTGCTATCTTGCATGGGAAGCACCCGTCTCTTGACCGTGGTAGATTTGATGGAGACTGAACACAGCCCGGCTTGGCTGATCACGGGCGAGATTATCCAAGGATTGGACAATCGTAAGAGGGACTCATCAATTCGTCTTACCGGGAGCACCCGTTTGTTGCAAGTATGTTACTTGGTCTTTCTTCAATTTTTCGATTTTTGATTTTTTTTTGTGGATTTATTTTTTACTGCGGGGGGTACTCGATCGAGTCACCCAGGCACTTGGTCGAGTACCCTCGATGAAACCCTCCTGATCTGTCTTCGGAGGTACCACTCGATCGAGTATCTCAAGCACTCGACCGAGTGGCCTTAGGCGAACGCTTATTTTGCCTTGGAAACTCATGCTTTTGCTTCTTTTGCAGATTTGGCTATATGAGAGGCTATCAGTGATAGATCCTCCTCTTGATGCGGGCAATTACCGTCATAACCAGGTGATGACGAGGAGGCGGGCCATTGACTTTTCTCGTCAGATTACGCAAAACTACTGGGACGAGGTTTTGTCTTTCCATGGTGGTCCGTTGATTCGATGGGTCGTTCCGTGGTGGCCCATCTACCTTTGGAGTGGCTTGGACCCGAAGGACAGAGCCCGCTATCAGGTGATCCTTTCTTTCAGGCAGACGGTTCATCTCTATCCAGATCGCATACTAAGGCAGTATGGATGGACCCAGCGCATCCCTGAAGTTGAAGCAGTTGTGAGTGACCCTACCCAACTGACTGATGTGATGTGTGATACCTGGATGCAAATATGGTACACACGGCATACTTGGCCCATTGTCAAATCTCGCCGCTCAATCTGGGTTTCAGATTCTTACACGAAGTGGACCAAAGCAGGAGATGCTAAAGCCCGAGCCGCTTTGAAAGTCGATGAAGCCTTTGACCTGCTGAGAAGAGAGCAAGCTAAAGACAACAGGGGGTTCTTTGATGAAGGAGACACTCCAGCTACCCTAGTTCGTCTAATGTCAGGTCACAAGAAGAAGACTAAGACTCAAGCTGAAGGGTCTAGTGTTAAAGGTGCTTGGGGGAAAGTGAGCCCCTAGACGGACTTGGAAAGAAGACTAGGCCCTAGGCTAGCCGTGCAGGACCGACTTGGCCCACGGGATAGGCTACCCGAGCATGTGCGGGCCCGACTTGGGCCGAAGACTGTGATTGAAGACCCGTCGTCAAAGAAGCGGGTTCGGGCTAAGGAAATTCCCCTTGTGATTAGGGAACGCTCACCTTCACCTCGGCGACCTTGGGCTCCACGCGACCCGAAGGACAAGGGAAAGGGGAAGATGCCCGGATATTAGTCTTCATATTTTATTATTTGAATATTATTATTATTATTGTGGTGTGATTTTTTTTGTGTATGCCGTGTTTGGCGGTTTTTTTTTTGTAATCCCGAGTTTATCGAGACATTAATAAAAGACATATTATTGAACATTGTTCCCGTCTTTTCATTTATTGCAATGGTTGTACCCTTTTGAGGGGTTGCCTACGTATCCACAAATAGCGAAATCAAACCAAACGTAGTTCAAAATTTGATTTGATTGACTTGATTTTTTTTGCAATTTTCGAGATACATCAAGATCATTAATTCGAGATGTGCGACGGTAGAATAATTAATTCTAACCTATTGACTTGTCTAAAATTTTTGAAAATTTATAAAAAGACAAATTTTTATAAATTTTTGCAAATGACATTGAGATGGGTTTAGGGGTAATAGCGCTTCAGCTGGTCCAAGTTGGTTGGGTTGACAAATTCGTTCCCGTCCAAGTCTGTCAGCATTACCGCTCCTCCTGATAGGACCTTCTTGACTAAGTATGGCCCAGCCCAGTTGGGTTTGAATTTACCCCTTGGGTCAACCGGTAGTAAGGCACGAACCGATTTTAGGACCAAATCCCCTTCTTTGATGTTTCGGGGTCTAACCCTTTTGTTGAAAGCCCGTTGGATCCGTTTTTGAAATATTTGAATGTTGTTGAGGGCCCGAGATCGCCGTTCGTCCAGTAGAACTAGCGAATCGTATCGGGCTTGGACCCAATCTGCCTCAGGTACTTGGCTTTCAAGTAGGATCCTAAGGGATGGCACCTCTAGCTCGACTGGTTGGACCGCTTCCATTCCGTATGTCAAGTAATACGGGGTTGCCCCGGTCGGGGTGCGGATTGAGGTTCGATATCCCCACAGGGCAAAAGGCATTTTGTCGGGCCAGTCCCGGTAATTCTCAGCCATCTTTTTAAGTATGGTGACAATTGTTTTATTGGCCGCTTCTACAGCTCCATTTGTTTGAGGTCGGTAAGGCGAAGATGTATGCCTTTGAATTTTATATTTTGCCAGCAATGCGGCAGTTTCGGCTTGAAAGTGGGTCCCGTGATCGCTGATGAACTCGTGAGGGATCCCATACCGGCATATTATTTTATTTTGGATAAATTTGACCACGTGCTTGGCGTTCAAGACACGGTATGACTCGGCTTCGACCCATTTGGTGAAGTAGTCGATGACCACTAAAATGAAGCAATGACCTCCCGTCCCGGAAGGATGCACCTTTCCAATTATGTCTATACCCTATGTCGAAAACGGCCATGGTGATGTCATGGTATATAAGAGGGAAGATGGCATATGTTGTACATTGGCAAAGATCTGACAGTTATGACAGTGTTTGACATACACCTGACAGTCTGTTTCCATGGTGTTCCAATAGTACCCGAGCCTCATAATTTTTCGGGCTAGCATATGGGCGTTCATATGCGGGCCGTTTTCACCGTCGTGTACTTCGGCCATTACCTTTTCGGCCTGTATTTTATCGATGCATAGGAGTAGAGCCCCCTGTGCCGTCTTTTTGTACAGTTGCCCGTCGTCCGTGCGAACGAATTGTGTTGCCGATCTCCGCAGGGCTTTCTTGGCCCGGTTTTCAGTTCCCGAGGAATATTCTCCCGTTGCCAAGTAGGTTAGGATAGTTTGATACCATGGTTCCGGGTCAGTTATCTCGATATCCTGAATGGCGTGGATGTAGGCTGGCTCGGACCGTCTTTCGACACAGATTGGCATGCTGGTCAGGTGATCCGGGATGTTCAGTAAAGATGCTAATTTGGAAAGTGCATCTGCGAACTGGTTCTCTTCCCGGGGCAGATAAATGTATTCTACCTTTTGGAATTGTTTCTCTAGAACCCTTACCCGTGCTTGGTAAGCCACGAGATTGGCGTTCCGAGTTTTCCATTTTTGGAGTGCTTGATTGATGACTAATGATGAATCACCGTGGACCCGGAGGTTTGTTACCCCTAAATCAGCGGCGGCTTGCAACCCGTGAATGCATGCTTCGTATTCGGCTGCGTTGTTGGTCACGTCGAAGTCCAACTTGATGGATAAGGGAGTGTGTTCCCCTCGGGGTGAAATTAACAGGATTCCGACCCCAAATCCTCGGAAGTTGGATGCCCCATCGAAATATAGATCCCACACCTCTGTATCGGTATGAAATATGTCTTCATCAGGAAAGGCCCATGTATCGGTGTGGCCTTCTTCGGATATTGGGCTGTCAGCGAGGAACTCGGCAACTACCCGGCCTTTGATGGCTTTTAATGGTACAAATTTGAGGTCGAACTCGGATAACATTAAAGTCCATCTTGACATCCTGCCGTTGAGGATGGGCTTCTCGAATAAGTACTTTATAGGATCCATTTTGGATAACACATGTACCTCGTGACTGAGCATGTAATGTCGGAGCTTTTTAGTGACCCAAACCAATGCTAGGCACGTCTTTTCGAGCATTGTATATTTGCACTCATATTCGAGGAACTTTTTACTGATGTAGTAAATAGCCCGTTCTTCTGAATCAACTGTCTGGGCCAGCATAGCCCCCATGGCCGTCTCTGTCGTCGTTAGGTACAACGACAAGGGCAGACCGTGTTGAGGTGGCATTAGTACCGGCGGAGCAGACAGAATCTCCTTGATTTTGTCGAAAGCCGCCTGACATTTGTCGTCCCATAGCACCCGTTCTCCAATTTTTAGCTTTTTGAAGATGGGTTCGCATACCATGGTTAGCTTCGAAATGAGCCGGCTGATGTATTGGACTTTCCCGAGAAACCCCCTTATTTCCTTTTCGGTCTTGGGTGGTTGCATCTCGGTGATGGCTTTGATTTTAGCTGGGTCGACCTCGATGCCGCGTTGGCTAACGATATGGCCCAGTAATTTGCCCGACGTTACCCCAAAACTGCATTTTTGTGGGTTCAGTCTCATGTTGTATTTACGTAGCCGGGTGAAGAACTTTCTTAGGGATGAAATGTGCCCACTTCGGTCCTTGGATTTGACGATCATGTCGTCCACATAGACCTCCACTTCCTTATGCATCATGTCGTGGAGCAAAGTAGTGGCGGTCCGTTGATAAGTGGCCCCGGCGTTGATAAGCCCAAATGGCATGACGGTGTAACAGTAAGTACCCCAAGGTGTAATGAAGGTGGTCTTACCCATGTCCTCTTCTGCCATTTTAATCTGATTGTACCCGGCATACCCGTCCATGAACGATAGAAGGGCATGATCGGCCGTGTTATCCACCAGTATGTCGATGTGTGGTAACGGAAAATCGTCTTTTGGGCTTGCCTTGTTAAGATCCCGGAAGTCCACACAAACCCGCACCTTGCCGTCCTTCTTGGGTACCGGCACGATGTTTGCAACCCAGTCTGGATATTCAGACACTTGTATAAAGCCTGCCTTGAATTGTTTATCGACCTCTTCCTTGACTTTAAGAGACCACTCGGGCTTCATTCTTCTGAGTTTTCGCTTTACCAGCTTGCACCCATCTTTGATGGGTATTCGGTGTTCGGCTATCTCCCGGTCTATACCCGGCATGTCCTTGTAGGACCATGCAAAGACATCTTTGAATTCTCGGAGGAGGTCTGCGAATTGTTTTCTCTCCTCTGGATCTAAAGATAGGCCCAACTTAAGCATCTGGGGCTCTAAAGTGGTTCCCACATTGATGGACTCGGTTTCTTCGATTACCGGATCTCGGGATTCCCTTTGCTCGAGCTGCTCGACCAGATGTTGAGGTAGGGGTACCTGTTCGTCGGGTTTCTCAATGTCATTGCATATAAAATTTTTGAAATTGAGAAAATTTTGGAAATAAGACAAGTCGTAAGCAGAACGGTGTTCGTTATTATTATTGATGGTAAATTTTGAAAATAGCTCGAATAGAGCTGCCATCTGATCATTGGTCAGTGGCGGGATAGGGAGAGGTCTTGGGACAGGCCCCGAGACCTCAGTGGATAAGGAAAGAGGGGTTACAGACTCGACTTTAGCACCAGACCCTCTAGACTCGGACTCAGACTCCAACTCTGACTCTGACTCAGACTTGGTATCCGGCATGTCTCCCTCGCCGGTGGTCAGCTTGTAGACCCGTCCTTGACCGTCGGTCCATTTTATGGTCTTCCTCCAAGCCCTCGTCTCGGTGTTGGTACCGACCTCGGTGATTAGCTTGGTTGGGTCAAACCGATCGCTGCGAAGGATCAGGTTGACCAAGTCGTCCTTCGGAGCGGGGACGGCCTTGTCTTCTCCGAATAAGAGCCCCAGCACGGGCTCGGAGTTGTTTTCGCCCTCCTTTGATTCGGCCTGGACGATGGTGAATATATCATCAGGGATGAAATTGCATTCCCGAGCCTTTTTGGTCTCGGGATATGTGACGGTGGGTCGGTAAAGGCCCACTTGGATAGCTCCGAAGACTGGAGTGACGAAGTAATCCGTTAACTTCGGGCTATAAGGGCTTATATAAGTACCCTTGAGAATGTCAATGGCCTTGTGAATACCGGCCCGAACCACGTTTTCCGAGGTCATAGCATACCCTAATCCGAAATATGATTCGCCATCATTTAGGACCTCGATAATCTTCCCAGCTGGAAGATATGGCCTTGAGGTTATTCCGGGTAGGTGACCCAGATTTTGTAGCATCGTGTCGATGCTAGTTGTGAAGTAGGGCCTAAAGAGATATTCTTCTTCGATCATGCCCACGAAATCAAATCCTCGTGGGTCGGCCTGGCCCGTAGCGTTGCAGCTTGCTACGGTAATTGGGGTCGCCTCCAGCGTGATGATACCGTCTTTAAGGGGCATCTTGACTTTTCGATGGAGGGTAGATGACACGGCCTTGACTGCGTGGATCCATGGCCTTCCTAGTAAGAGATTGAATGATGAGGTGACATCTATCACCTGAAACTCCAACTCTTTTTCGATTGGGCCTGTTATGATCTTCAATTTCACGGCCCCGGCGACAGGTTTTGGGCTTCCGTCAAAAGCCTGGATAGTCTGCGCCGTCGGAAGGTAATCGCCATCAGTGATGCCGAGTGCTTTTGCAGTCCTTAGAGGAAGGACATTCACGGCTGATCCATCGTCGATAAGGGTCATCGGGAGATATTTACCTTTGCAGATGACCGTGATGTATAGGGCCAGATTGTGATTGGGCCCAAACGGTGGTAGGTCAGCTTCGGAGAAGGTTATGAGCGGGCCTTCTTCTTTGGATTTGCCCTTAAGGTAGGGCATAATGGTGGCTACCATTTCAGCAGGGGTAGTTTCTGAATCAACCTTGATTTCATCGAGAGCCTTAGTCAATGCTTCCCGATGAGCTTGCGAGCTAACCAATAGTTGCCATATGGTTAGATCAGCTCGGACCCTCTTCATTTGCTGGACCAGAGCCGTGTCTGGGCTTGGTTCTTCGAGGGTAGGCTCCGTCCTGGCAGGTTCAGTGACGGATATAGGAATAGAACGCCCAGCTGCGGCGAGGTGATTGGTGGCTAAGGCTTTGGACTTAGCCTTTCGGACCTCCTCAAGGGTGATGGGGACAGCTTCCCCTTTGGTTAAGTACACATCATCCTCATCGTCGAACCATATCCCGTTGATTTGTGGGATATAGGGAGAGATGAGGTGAGAACAGTCAATTACCTCACCGGTGAAGATAGCATGGGTGCTGAACGGATTTTCTTTGTTGCTTGACTTGTCTCCAGGCAACGGGATTTTCCCGCTCTCAATAAGATCTTGGATCAGGTGCTTTAACCTCCAACACTTTTCGGTATCATGCCCGTTACCCCGGTGATACTGACAGTAAGTTTGGGCATTGTAAGTTTTGGGCCTCTTTTCTACTGGAGGTTCTACAGTTGGGCCTATCGGCTGGATCAGGCCCTTTGAAGATAGCCTTTGTAAGGCATAAGTATAGGTAGTCCCTATATCTGTGAATACCCGATTTGGTGTATTCTTCTTAGATGAGGTGTCGAGTAGGTTTACCTCGTCGAAGATGCTGCGAGTTGCAACTGCAGGTGTGGGCTTGATCGTAGATGAACTTGCCCCTTTATAGCCTTTGGTAGAGGCCTTAGTCAGGCTCTCTAGTCTCAAGTCATCCTCGATTCTCGTGCCCATTTCAGTAAGGACAGCGAAGTTTGGGATGATGGCATACCGGAGGTGGACCCGGTAGGATGGGAGTAGATTTTTTACGAAGGCTTCCACTAGGGCCTTTTCGCCGGGCTTGTCAACCAGCTTCACACTCTCAGCCCTCCACCTTTGCAGATATTTTGTGAACCCTTCTTTGGGCTCTTGGGCCATTACCTCCAGAGTACGCATTGTAGTCTGGATTTCAGTGTTATCGGCGTAGTTCCGAGCAAATTCGGTCGCCACATCATCCCAAGTCTTGTATTTCTTGGGATCGAGCCTGTAGAACCAAGCTCTGGGATGCTTCTCCAAGGAGGAAGGGAATAGGTGCTTGAACATTGTGGACTTTACCCCTTTGACTGCCATGAAGTTTTTGAAGGCCCGGATATGATGGACCGGGTCTTCGGTACCCTCAAACATAGGAATTCCCGTCAAGTTGAGGTTAGCCGGTAGCTGTTACTCAAAGGTGAATAAATGCAAGCATTTTCGGAGTGGATTGAGTTGCTTGTTGATAAGTGAACTTGCTCCTCGAGCCTGCGAACAACACTGACCAATTCGGCTATGGGCCCAGTGGAATCAGCTCCTTCAACTGGGACCGTCTTCTCTACAGTGCTCAGGCGAGTGTCCAAAGTTTCTTGGTTAGCGAGGATGGAGGTCAGTTGAGTCTCGATTTTGGTTAGGGCATTTTTCAATTCTTCCATCTTGCGTTGATGTCGGGTTGTGGCTGGCCTGTCTGTAAGAACACCGCGTAATCAGAAACTAGCCCAGAAATCCCGGAATAGAAAGTACATTCCGAACGAGACTAAAAGGGAAATGACTCGAGGAAGACACCTAGACGGGTGACTTGTGAAGTGTGGGCCTTCCTTAGGATTCGGCAAGTGGGCCTAGTCCTGTTCGAAGGAAGGTTCACGTGGGACATCCCCAGACTTTTGACTCGATTGTGTTGACGGGCCCTCCTTCGTAAGAGTATGTCCTACTTAGGTGGGCCTTGCCTTAGTCTAATAAGGCGGACTGGGATAGGGAAGAAACTCATGATGTAAGATCGACAGAGTTTCGACGCTAGAGAAACTTGACACCTTAAGACATGACCCGACACTGCTAAAAATGGGAAGTCCTAAGAGGAGGGAAGTTTTGAAAATTGATTGATTTTTGAAAAAGGACCGAGTGGACTCGGTGAATGGCCCAAATTTCCGAAAAAAAAGAGGACGAAAAGTCATTGGGCCATGAGTTTTGAAAGTTCGAGTTTTGATTTGGGCAGCATACCGGCTAGAAAATAGGCCATTTTGAGTAAAATCATAAGTCCTAAATTCAGTATGTCCTGGGTTTTGAAAATTGAATATCTTGAAAAGGAGGATGTAATTTTTGAAAAGTTGATATTTTTGAAAATGACTCGGAAACCAAGTAGCACGTAGTCACACAAGCATTATAACGACGCCATGTATGCTCTACACTAAGTCTCGGTCGGTCTGAAAGGGTCTATACCAGTGTCCATAGTCTAGACGTTGATCGGGACGGACTCTCTAAGTCGAATTGAGCTTAGAACATGCCGCGAAACCCACTCGAATCGACTATGGACACCTTTTGACATATCCATATTGGAGTACATCAATGGTATAGTGGGACGTCGGTCACCAGTACCGGCCCGGGAAAATATGGGTTATGCATGAACCGTAGAACTAACACGCGTATTGAATTTGTCAAACGATTTCTATTCGAGTCTCACCCTGAGGATGCCGATGGTAAGTCACACATCAGTTAATCCCCAGCGGAGTCGCCAAATTGTGGACATGACATAGGTCCACCCCGACGCGGCCACGCGCGCGAATTGAAATTTAGGTCGAAGTGGAATCGCCACCGAATTTTGTGGTTATTCAGAACCATTCAAACCCACTCTATGTCGTAGTGGTCCGTATACAGAATACGGCCCATTTCCGATGTCAGAGTTTATTAGGCTCGTCCCTTTGCATTTGATACCAATACCGACATTATCGGATATTGTGTATTGAATGACTCTCGTGCGCCAACGGTTTCGGGCATCCGGAAATCGAGGTTCTGAGTAAGGGGTGAGGGTACGTGTTGGGAAGCCCACAAAGGACACCCAACCCCGCCCACACATTAGCGGCCTCTACTAAGAATTCGAATGACTTACAATATGCGCGCTAGTTAAACGGGAAAATGATATGCAAAGAGTATTTTCCCTAAACATGTGAGTGGAATTGAAAAGGGTTTCTAAGTCAATTTAATGCAATTAATTCTACGTCAAAGTGGAATTTTAGCATGTGGGTTCATTTAGTACAATAAACGAACACAAATTAAATTGATAAAAGAAATAACAAACGCGTTAGTAACGATGCAATGATATAACGAATAATAACGGTTTGCACAAATATAGAATTGAATGATGTACAAGATGATGCAGGGTTTGAAAAGATAGTATACACGTGATTAATTATGCACGTGTTGACCTAGTCGTGAAATACTATCGGGTTTTGAAAATAGAATAATGTACGATTTATTGTGTTAATCGTTATGAGGTTACTCGATCGAGTGGTCGATAGAATTGATCGAGTAGACCCTGAAAAGAGGTTTCTATTCCGCGTTTTAGACCATACTCGGCCGAGTTATTGACCAACTCGGTCGAGCACATGGCCACTCGATCGAGTCACTGTGAGACTCGATCGAGTGGAGGTCGTGAAAAACATTCTGGTTCGATTTTTGGGACGCCACTCGACCGAGTGGGCTAGGCACTCGGCCGAGTGCCCCCTGTACGAATTGTAATTCGTTTGCAAATTTAATTGTTGATTTTGAAATTGCTTTTGATTTTTGATAATTCAACGATTTTACCTAATCGGGCATAAATATTGCACAATTTATGTTCGACTTGGTTTTTTATAAATCGCGAATTTTGTTGAACCGAATATAAATATTGTTGAATTTATACTCGATTCTAATTTTGAATACTCGTTGTATCCCACATTCGATTATTTGAATCGATATGGGATATTAGAGTGAAATAGAAAAAAAGATAAATTGATTTTAGTCGTTTTAAATTAATTATCGTGATATGAACAAATCGCGTTAATTAATTCATATGACTTGATTGTTAGATTCGACATCCAACTAATGGAATTGGTATCGAATCTACAAACCCGACGCTTTACTTGAATAAATAAAAAACTTGATTCCCTCGACTTCTCCGACATCGAGATAAATCCCTAGGGATTGTGATGTCGGATCCGTGTCAATGGGTTTCGACCTTTATTTAAATACAATGTTTGCTTTTTTGAGAAATCAATGTGACATGCGAATAACAATAATAATACAAACGATATGAAAATTATCGTTGAAATTGACCTATCTCAATAATCGAGTAATCGGGATATCGGAACAAGCGACCGTCAACGCGTGTGCAGTACACTTGTATATTCGGATTTCCTTATTCCAATATCACTCACACTCGACACAAATTGATAGGTATTTTAACGCTTTGATCTTGGTACTATCGATATTAGTAGTATTAGGATGCGATAATAACGATAAAATAAATAAATAAATAACACGACCCGTATGAAGACGACATGATGCGAGAAGGAGAAAGAAAAGAGAAGAAACGGGGTTTTGACACCCTCAACCTACATGTTCTTGTCTCGGATTAGAACTCGTAACCGTGGCTTTAACACTAGAGTCTTCGAGGTGGATGAAGGTTGAGTTATGGTGGCTCGAGTTATTGATTCCTAAAACTAGTTTAGGGTTTGCTAGGGTGTTGCTTAAGGTTTGCTTAGGGTGTATTAGGGTTGGAAAGGAGTTGAATTAGGGTTGAATTTTGGGGTGTAAAGATGTGGGAAAAAAGGTGTTGAAGATGTGTGCATGGGGGTTGCTTATATAGCAAAAACTAGGGCACCCGGTTTAGGGTTACTCGACCGAGCAGGTGACTAACTCGGTCAAGTGGCCCGTGAAGCCTGCAGCCGGGCTCAAAACAAGCCCACTCGATCGAGTGGGTGGGTCACTCGATCGAGTGGCCCAGTCGGGTTGCACGGGTCCATTGTTTTGGGCCTTGACTTTGGATGTTTGATGGGTTTTGTTTTTGATTTGGACTTTTGATGGTTGTATGGCTGTTTTCGTGTGTCTCGGAAACGACTTTGACCGGGATTGACCCAATCGTGACAAGTCCGTTTTAATTCCGGTGTCGATTTCGGCCCAAATTAGCCTTATTTGATCGGAAATGACCCGCTGGGCCTGGATTCGAGGTTGATTTTGTGAGATTTAGACTCTGTAAGTGTGTTAGCCAGCGATTAATGGATTTGAGCTCGTATCCGAGCGCACAGAAGCATGTTAGCGTCCGATCATCATCGGGTGTTTTTTGGGAAACTACCATAGACACCTGGCAGTCAAAATGCGGGTGTCTACAGGAAGAGATACCAAAAATGTGAAAGCAAAATCTGGCTACATCAAGAGTAGTATTTTGGCTAAAGCATATTGAAGACTTACTCTTATTAATCATTTGGCCAGAGGCATCACAGTATTCCTCAATCGCGTATTTGAGGTTCTCAATACCGGTCTTGTTACACTCCAAGAAGAACATTGCATCGTCAACAAAGAAAAGATGCGATATTTGTGGAGCATTTTGAGCAATCCGAATACCTTGGAATGCATTCATATCCTGCATTTTTCTCAAATTTGCTGACAGAACTTCTGTGCATAGAACGAAGAGAAAGGGGGATAGTGGATCCCCTTGTCTTAACCCACGCTCCGGAGAAATTCGAATTCTTGGAGACCCATTAATAAGAATATCATAAGTGACCGTCGTAATACAATTCATAATGAGGTTGATGAACTTATCCGGAAAATTCATGTATTCAAGAAGAGCCCTGATAAAGTGCCAATTGATTCGATCAAATGCCTTGCTGAAGTCAATTTTTAAGGCCATCTTGCTCTTTTGACCAGATCTCCTACTTCTGTTTATATTACTCATTAATTCATGTGCCATGACAATATTGTCATTTATGGACCTTCATGGAATGAAAGCATTCTGAAAATCCCCAACTAAGGAAATGAGCACACACTTGAGCCGATTAGCAATACACTTTGTCGTGATTCTCATAATAACATTGCAAAGACTAATAGGTCTAAATTGATCAGCTGAAGTAGAGTTCGTTACCTTAGGTATAAGAGCAATGAATATGCGATTCATTTCCTTGAGGACGTGCCCCGAGTTGAGGGTAGATCTGACAGCATTTGTAAGATCCTTCTTGACAATCGGCCAGTGTTCTTGAAAGAAGAAAGCCGGGAAGCCATCCGGCCCAGGAGATTTTAATCCCCCTAGTTGGAAGACAACTGCCCAAATTTCTTGATCATAGAAGGGCTTACATATATGTTCCCGGTCTAACTCCGACAACCGAGAAACATTACTAAAGAAAGCATTATAAGTTTCCAAATAATCCTTGTAAGACATTAACTGATGTGAATCATTATTATTATGGCAATAAACCCTCGAAAAGTGTTCCTTAATCAAATGATTTAGATCACTTGTACTAGATCGCCAAATACCTTCCTTGTTAAATAGACCGGAAACATGATTTCGCGCCGTGCGACCCTTGAGAGAATTGAAGAAGAAACGGGAACACGTATCGCCGTCAATATTCCATTTAATCTTTACTCTTTGTTTCCAGTAGATTCCCATAGCCACCATGAAGTTCTTTGCATCCTCATGAGTTGTATCATATTTATCTTCCGTCCCACCATTGAGGATATCATTTATTCCTTCTTCTAATTTGATATCAAAATCTGTCCATTTCCTATTCCATTCCTCTCTTTTGTCAAGGGCCCATTTTTTAATGATGGCCCGGATTCTACTAAGCTTTCGCATGAAACAGAAAGCCGGGGAGCCTGAGAATAGATTTCGAGGCCATTCTTCAATTATCAAATCATTGCAATCTTTGAAGTTAAGAGTCCAAACATCAATCTTATAGGGTCGACTACCCTTTTCAAGGACCAGATTTAAATTAAGTTCTATCATTGCATGGTCCGAGAATTGGATTGGATAATGGAGAATACATGTATTTGGATACAGACCGAGCCAAGATGCCGAGGCATAAGCTTTGTCGAGCCTCTCGTAAACTCTTTTTTTACCTTTCCTATTGTTACACCATGTGAATCTCGGTCCCTTGTATGGGATATCAAGAAGATGGTGTTGTATTTTCCATCTAACAAACTCATCCAATCCATCAATTCTGCCTTTACTTATACTGTGTTTGTCTTCAATACAATCAACTTGATTAAAGTCTCCGATTAGGATGTAGGGAGAGTCAAAAGAGTTCATCCAGATGCTTAAGAGGTCCCATATTTCTTTCCGCTTCGGAAACTCCGGATGACCATAAACACAACACAAGTACCAAGCCGAGCCACTCGAAGTGACTTTCATTATAATAAAATTGGAGCAGGAATACATCAATTCAAAATTAGACCCGGAATTCCAACCAAGCCAAAGGCCACCACTTAAACCGACCGAGTCAACCCCAATTCCGTTCCCAAATCCTAAAGACCTGCCCAATCTAGACGCTACATCCGCCTTACATTTAGCACTACAAGGAAGACAACATTTAGCAACCGATAAAATCGGTCGGGAAGATAAGAAATCGGTCGGTAAACAGAATTACCGACCGCATTCGAAATATTTCCGACCGAAAGAAATTAGTCGAAAACTATGGTCGGAAACACTAATCACCGACCGGGATTTTTGGTCGATGAATCACCGACCGATGTGCTGTCGGTAAATAAGATATTCGATCGGCAAACATAATTACCGACTGATGCTATCGGTCGGTAAATGAAGGAATACCGACCGAAATGTCGGTCGGCAATATTACTTTGCGGTCGGTGAATGAATTTACCGACTGAAAATTTCGGTCGGTAAGTGTTGCCGACCAAACACAGATCAGAACCTCCTGTAAGATGTTTGATCGGTCGGTAATGCGGTCGGTATATGTGTTTTTTACCGACCGCTGCTGTCAGTCAGTAATGTTTAACGACCGACGTTTGACAATACCTCGGTTAATTAGGACGGTCGGTAATGAGGTCAGATCGGTCAGTAATGAGGTCAAGTCGGTCGGTAAAAGGTGAGGGCGGTCGGTAAATTGAAACAGGTCGTGGGGTCTAGTGGTTTTGTTGTCCTCCAATTTGCGACATACAAATCTGCATTATATCCATCATACCATTCAACTCTTCCAACTCATTCAAACTACAACATCATTCACTTCGACCTTCATTCATTAACTTCATCCAATTCATTCGGAATCCAACATCTCCACAATTCATTCACATAAAACCATTCGATATCATGGACATAACTTTCTAAAATGTTTAACTACTTAAGAGAGTACTAATTAAAGTCTAAAGAGTTTAAACAACTTGAAAGAGTGATCAAAGTTTACACAACTTAAAAGAGTAATCAATTAGAGGTTCAATTCAAGCTGCACTTGAAAACCAACCCCGACTCCCCCAACTCCACCACCTCCCGAATTATCATCATTCGGATTACGGAAGTTAGTAAAGTTAAACTGATTACAGTTCTGAGTTTTCAATAGCGCTGCCATGAGCTCCTGTTGTTGTTTCATGAGCTCTCGGGCCTCTTCTCTAAATCGCCTATTCTCCTCTTTCTCCTTCTCTAAGGCTTCCAAAATTTTGTTTTGAAATTCCTCTGCCTGTTTTTCTTGCTGGACAAGAATACCGGGATGATAAGAGCATGAAGCCTTCCCCGTATTCTGTGGAGGGGGGGAGAAGTACAATGGGCCGGCGGTTCCCACTCCGTATACGTGACCTTTCTGGAAACCCTCAACCGCTTCAAACCAAACTTCATCGTCCGGTTTCTCTTTCCCCTCCTTCTTATTCTTCTTCTTCAATTCTTCAAAGCGGTCCTATTAGCAAACAGAGACCGGTAATGTTTAGGAACAAATTATAACTAATTTAATAAGGAATTTTAAGATAATCTCTATAATTAACTAAATTAATACTTACAAATGTCACCTTCGCCTTCTGACTAGTGAAAACCCTTTTTCCGTCGACTTCCTTGCTATGTATGGCTTGCGCAAGCTCGGGCGCACTGGGCCTCCTACCACCCAGTTGCTCCATCTACAAAGACAAATTAGAACTTACTATGCATAAACTTGGATAAATTATTACTATCATCTTGAAAAAAATATTAATAAAAACATTATGGAACATTTTAATATATTTTGTCATTACCAGCCTGGAAGCATGTTTAGTTGCCTTGATCGACCCTCCGTGGTGTGTAGGGCCAGGCTGAGCACACGCTTTATTGGCCGCCGTTGTCTTTGATTTCTTCAGAAATGCCTTTGTCTTCCGTCTCTCCAATAAGTCCTTGTACACTTGCGGCACCATCCACCCTGGGCAAGCCTTGTTCTTGCCATTCTGTTGTTCGCAGATGTCGTTGATGGTATCCTTTAGCCGTTTTCGTGCTTCGACATCGTAGTTGGTTCTAACTTGCTCTTCGTCCTCGGGCTTCCATGAGCAGTAGTCCTGACATTGTGACCAATCATAATTTAATAATTACATATTAAGAAAAAATTCAAATAACAATTAAAAGTGCATATAACTATATATATATATATATATATATATATATATATATATATATAGAGAGAGAGAGAGAGAGAGAGAGAGTAGAGATCAAATAAGGTCACCATGTGTCAGTAAGTCTATATTAAAGTTACAGATGACATACGATAAAGTTGCATTTGTTTAAAATTGATATGTAACTATAACATTCAGCTCTTTTATCACTTCAAGTGATAAAGTGCAACTTTATCACTCATCTCGTGTAACTTTAAGCATTTTTTGTGTAACTTTAACACTGGAACTTATGATCTTAAAATAATTGTTGACCTTATTTGAACCTACCTCTCTCTATATATATATAGTTAGCAATATACTCATATAAAATAAAGTGAATGTATACCCTACAATTTATGAACCATTTATCTTTGATCGTCTTCGGGGTCTCCCGGTAGTTCATATGAGGTTCATGGTAGAAACCCTTGAATGACTTTGTTACTCTTCTTACCACAGCGGAGTCATCAAACCTTAATCAACACAAATGCAACAAATTATATTTTTGTATAAAAATATATTATATACTACATCTACTTCAATAAGGATAGAATAAGCAATACCATCTCCCTTTGGGTTCTATCGCAATTATGGGCAGATTATCCTGTTGTTGTTGTTGTTGCTGTTGATGTTGCTGCTGTTGTTGTTGTTGTTGTTGTTGTTGTTGTTGGTCCTCCTGCTCGTGCTCGTCGACCTCCAACGGTTCTCCACGTCCGCATCCACGTCCACGTCCAACCATCTTTCAGATATGATCTGTTCAATGACAAAACAAACAAACATATGCAAATAACACTTACCAAATGCAATCCAAGAAAACATTTAACAAATAATATCACCTTGCCTAACACCAAACAAACATATACAAATAACTAGAATTATCCATGAGTGTTGATCGACAACTATTTCATTGACTAAACAAATACAAGTTAGCAATCATCGTTGTCATCATCATCGTCGTCGTCTTCTTCTTCTTCTTCTTCTTCTTCCTCCTCCTCCTCCTCCTCAAATTCATCTTCAAATTCCTCCTCCTCATCAATGTTATCATCTTCGACAACCACATCATCACCCATCTCATTCATCTCTTCCATGTCCTCCCCTTCACTAAAACTTTCTAAGACGTCATCGTCGACAAGACTAGATAATAATGAAGTACATGTCACATCTTCTTGAAATACCGTGACATCCACTGGTGCATTAAATTGTGACTTTGCCCGACCCTTAAAAACAGCCCACCAATGATCTTTATCCTCCTTTGGGTTTGGGTATGGAGCATAACTTGACTTGCTTGATGGGCAAGTACAAAAGGATCATATTTACCATATTTCCTCCTAATATTAACTTCTACTAGTTTATAAAGGCCATGAACACTTGTACCGTTTGTGGAATTATCCATCCATGAACACTTGAACATGATTGCATTATAAATTCTCTTCTCCCCACAATACCTCAACTCAATAATTTCCTCTAAAGTGCCGTAGTAATCGTTTCCTTCAACATTGCTTACGCAAACCCCGTAATTCATGGTAGCTCTATTTTTCCCATATTTCTGTGTGTGGAAATTAAACCCATTAATCATATATCTTTGCCAAGTGTTTACTTCTTTAGAAGGACCAAATGCTAAGGCTTGAATCACATCATCTTTGACATTCATCTCAGTTACCTAGTTGCGTAGTAGAGTGTTAGTGCATTTGTGACGTGCTCAAAGTTTATTTCATTCTAATATGTCAATACTGAGACTTACATATCCTTTAAACCAATTTGGAAACAACTTCTCATATGTAGTCCAAACTTCATCCATTTTAGCTCGTGGATGTTGCTCCATAATGAACTGTTCAAATAAGCTGTAATTATCCAGTTTAGTCGTGACATCTACATCTCTTAATTTTAAAATAAATAAGTTGTTACTATTTACGTACCGTTCATATTCTCCTAGTAGTTCACAATTTGATAATGCGTAAAGATGGGCACGATCGAACTCTTGTTCGTCCAAGTATCTCTGTTTTGGTTTAGCAAGTGCTCTACCTTTGTGTTGTCGAAAGAGCTCGGGTAAAGATGAATCATTTTCATCTCCCGTGCCCACATCCAAATCCTTAGCCTTTGTATCTACGTGGTCTTCAAAGTACAGAGAACAGAAATTTGATATTTCTTCAGTTAAGAAAGCATTGCAAATTGAACCTTCCACACGTGCTTTATTACCCACTTTTTTTTCAAATGATTAAGAAACCTACATTTTGATATAGTGTTAAATACGGGATTTAAAAATTATTGAGAGTACAAGGAAACATTAATAACTTGAGTATTTTCACAATTATACCTCTCAAAAGGGTACATCCACCTATATTGTATTGGGCCACCAACCCTTGCTTCACAAGGAAATGTATTGGTAAGTGCTCCATTGAATTGAAGAACGATGGTGGAAACACTTTCTCAAGTTTGCAGAGGATCTCCGCAATATCGTTCTCCAGCCGCTCTATATTTTGGGTTGTAAGGCTTGACACACACAAATCACGAAAAAATTGATGGGATCTCGGTAATTGAAGTCCACACATTAGTTGGCAACAAGTGTTTCAAAGCAACGGGTAATAGTCGTTCCATGAACACATGACAATCGTGGCTCTTCATACCATGAAGTGTGAGACTGTGTAGGTCGACGCAGCGACCTAAATCCGATGCGTATCCATCTGGAAACCTCAAATTGCATATCCACTCACATAGTATCTTTCTTTGCAGTTTGTCTAGTGTGTAGGGCGCTTTTGGTTTGCGGTCATCCTTGATGTGTAGGTGACCTCTACTACATAATTTGGGCAAGTCCTTCCTTGTGTTATGGGTGTCAGCTGTTTTATTTTTATTATCCAGTACTGTATGAATTAATTGCTCGAAAAAGTTTTTTTCAATATGCATGACATCCAAATTGTGTCGAATCAACAAATGCTTCCAATAAGGTAGGTTCCATAACAAGCTCTTTTTGAACCATCCTGTTTTCATATTTTTAAGTTCTTTGAGTTCACGATCAGTACCATCAATGATCGTCGGGTAGTCTGATATCGTCTCCCAGATTTCACATCCTGACAATGTCGGAGGTGGTTCATCATTCTCGCACTTACCCTTCCTAAAGGCAGTTTTGTTGTAACGGAATGCATGATGTAGGGGTAAGAAGTGTCTGTGACAATCGAACAACACATTTTACCTCCATGTGGAAGCCAAAACGCCTTGGTGTCTTTCATACAATATGGACATGCAAGTTTGCCGGCAGTAGCCCACCCAGAGAGCATCCTATACGCCGGAAAATCGTTGATGGTCCATAGGATACATGCTTTCAGCCGAAAATTTTGTTTCCTGGACACATCATAGGTGAGCACTCTCGTGTCCCACAACTCTTTCAATTCATCAATAAGAGGTTGCATGTATATGTCCAAGTTTTTCTTAGGATTTTTTGGCCCGGGAACGATCAAAGATAGAAACATAAATTGTTTTTTCATGCATAATCCAGGGGGTAGATTATAAGGAGTGAGAATCACCGGCCAACATGAGTACGACTTACCAAATTGACCGTATGGTGTAAAACCATCCGTGTAGAGTCCAAGTCTAACATTACGAGGCTCACTAGCAAACTCCGGAAACATATAATCTAGATGTTTCCAAGCCTCACTGTCACTTGGATGAGCCATTGTCTCTGGTACATGTGGATTTTCAATATGCCATCTCATTTCTTTTGCAATGTTCTTGGTTGCTTATAAACGTTGCAACCTTGGTGCTACAGGGAGATAGGTTAGGACTTTGAAAGGTATGTCTGCCCCACTAAAAGTTTTCTTCTTGTACCTATCTTTTCCACACTTTTTACATTTACCAAGCATGGAGTCTTCTTTCCAAAATAGCATGCATCCGTCCTGACATGAATGGATCCTATGATGGGGCATTTGAAGGCCCCTAAGCAACTTTTTAGTGTCATAAAATGTGCGAGTCATCAGATTATCTCGTGGAATGATATCCTCAATCAAAGCAGCAATCTTATCTAAACTTCTTTCTGGTAAGTTGTCCTCACATTTAATGTTAATCATCCTAGAAGCTACTTCTAGCAATGACGACTCACATCCACGATACAGAGGTTTCTCGGCGACCTCTAACATTTCAAAAAATTCTTTCAGATCAGGGTGGGGGCTTTCTTCTTCACCCAAAGGAGAATCCTCAACACGGCCGAACATTATGTCTCCAAATGCATCTACTACCATCTCCCGATAAGGTTGGTCGATGAAAGCATTAGTGTTTGTTGAAGTAGTAGGATTACTAATAAAAGAAAAGGGTTCTCCATGGCACACCCAATTAGTGTAACCAGGCTTAAACTCTTGGCTAATGAGATGGGTCTTCACCGTAAACTCATTCAAGTACTTCAAATTTTGGCACTTCACACATGGACATCTAAGAATCTAATGTGTCTTGTATTCTTCTTGTTCCTTAGCATATAGAATAAAATCATACTTAACTTTGGTAACTTCAACCCACCCCAAGTATAAACTCATACTTAACTTTGTTTCTATCGTCTACCCTTTCGTACATCCATTTTCTTTCGATATTCGTCATTATTAGATTTTCTATAAAAGGAACAAAAACTTATTTAAATAACATATAAAAATGGAGTAGGGGTAGATATAAATAACCATGAGTTTACTCTAGTTAGTTCAGAAACAATAATCGAATGTAATTAGTGTAGGGGTTGATACGTTTACTCTAATTACACAAATTTAACTCCCATGATCCCATCTCATTCTTACCCCCCTTCATTATTTAATTAAATTTTCACATCCACCCTTAGTTTAATATATAAACTCAAATTCTTAGTACTCTTTATTGAATTTGATTGAGTCATATTACACCATATTGTATCTAGTTGGCCTAAAAACATTTGACAAATAAGAGGTTCATGCCTACAAACTTTGAATGGAGTGGTCCAAGCTAAGTTGATATAAACTTAGAATATTTCACTATTATTCTAGAACACTAAACTATACTAAGCTACAACTATTAGGCTAAAGAGAACAAAAAAACTCATCCATCCCAACCAAGCTACAATTATTGTAGTAGTTTATTAATTAACTTAATTGATGCATTAAACTTGATGATTGATGAAGTAATAAGCTTGCAATGCTTATTACTAGTATTATAATAATAATTGCAATGTTCTTCCTCCTCCTCCCATTCAACAAAATAATGGGAATATGATCACTAAGGGGGTGTTTGGTTGTCGGCGGATCCGCCAAAAATCAGCATATTTGGGTTGATTAGCATATTTGACCATAGAATCCGCTGATGTGAGTGTTTGGTAAATGGTAGATTGGAATGGCATATTCGAGCCCAATCCGCCAATTTACAATATGCTGCTAGTAGCAGCATATTCACTTAGCAGGTTACCATTTTCTATTTTTTTACTTCCTTACCCCTTTGCCAATCAAACCCTACTTCATCATTCTCTTGATCCACTTTCCTAATTCATCTTATAAGGTACGTTTTTCTTGATTTTTTTTGCACTAATTAATTCTTGTTCGGTTTATTTTTCAATTGCCTCAATTTTCCGTATTTTATACGATTCTATGGTTGTACGTCTTCCTTGACGACATTCAATTTATTTGGTTGTACGTCAATTGAATTAGTTCTATGGTAGAATATGAGAAAATATGCCGTCAAATTCTAATTCTTTTTGTTAATTTACAGCATATTAGAATTTGACAGATTAATTGAAAAAGTTATACGGCACAACAAAAAAAAAATCTACGGCACATGTGTAAATATAATGGTAAGGTGGTTTATATGTCATATCTATGTGCAAGCATATGGATGGTATTTTTTTTTTGGTGAATCAGCAGCATGTGGATGGTATTGCTATTGTACAGCAATGCAAGGGAGTTTGGGAAGGTGAAAGACAGTAACATTATTGACTGTTACTGTACATCATCAAATCTTAATGTTGAATTGAAAATTTTAGCTGCTACTTTGATATAATCGTCACCGCAAAAGTCATCTTAATAATAAGATGTTATTGCTCTTAGATGTCATCGAAGAATGCAGAAATTCATGGGGGGAAGGAAAGAGCAAGCTGGTCAAAAGATACTTTGAACGATTTTATTGATATTTGTAATGCTCACATGCTAAGAAGTAAAGGAAAGAAAGGGGCAACAACATCCCAAAGAATTCCTTGGAAGACAGTTGAACTAGAATTTCATAAGAGAACAAAATTACCTTATGATAAGGCTAAACTTAAAAGCAAATTAGATTGGATGAAAAGTCGATGGTCACTTTGGAAACAATTAAAGGGCAAAGAAACTGGATTAGGCTGGGATCATGAAAAAGGAACAATAAGTGCTAGTGATGAGTGGTGGACTGAAAAGATACAGGTGAGATGTTCTTCTACATAATTTTTACTCTATCATTTAAACACTAACGAGGATATATAGATTATAAATGTTATATTTTCTTATAGGAAAACTCGAAATTTGGTGCATTTCGAGAAGAAGGTGTTGAACAAGAGCTTGAGTATAAGATGGATCAATTGTTTGAGGTTTCAGTAGCTTCCGGGACTAATAAGCACAATCTTTTCGACACTAACTCAAGTGCGATAGATGTTGACGATGATGCTTATCTTCCTTCCCCGCCTCATATCTCAAATAAAGATAACCCCTCCTCATATAATGACCATGAAGACGTAGAAGATAATGGAAGTGGTGCGTGGGAAGAGCTTTGGAGAGAAACTAACTCAAGCCAGAATCAAAATCAAATGCCGTCTATGGGTCCTATGCTTAATGAAAGTGGGTGTAGTAAGGGAAAGAGAGTTCTTGAAAATGATGTTACTCAAAATAAAAAAAGTTCTAGAGTAAGATATAAGTCCTCAAAAAGTAATAAAGGAACAGCTGCACTGATATTGGAGAATATTGAGTTTTTGAGAGACTCAATTGCAGAAAGAAACGAAAAAAGAGTGAATGAATCTAGTGATGGAGTCGGAGATGCTTTAACTAAGGTATTTAGTTTACCCGGCTTGGAGCCTGGAACAGATCTTTTTAGCTTTGCATGTTCATTGATGTCAGACTCGACAAATAGAACAATATTATCTCGTATGCCAGATGATAATGCTTTTGTTGCTTGGATTAAGTTCTTATTTAGTGAGCGTAAAAGTCAATAGTGTGATATTTGTCTGCAATGTAATGGAATTATGAATTCTTTGAGTCAGATTTTGGTTCGCTGTTGAACTAGACTTTATTGTTCATTTATTTTTGTTGTTATTGTTATTATGTAGGAATGGATAATCAAACTCTACAAAGTACTATAATTGATGAAGATGAAGATGAATTTTGGGATTTAGTTGCTTGTGCAACATCTTATATTGCTCTTTATTATGTTATGTACGTACATAAGGAGCCATGTATGACTTCTTTTCTTACGGGTGAAAGGTGGATGAATGAGTTGTTAAGTGGAAATGAAACGCGTTGTTTTAATATGCTAAGAATGAATCCAGATGTATTTCAACATTTATGCATTGATTTGGAAAACAAGTATGGGTTATGTTCTTCACCTAGGATGTCAGTGATTGAAAAAGTGGGTTTGTTTGTGTACACTTTAAGTAAGGGAGCATCGAATAGAGATGTCCAAGAAAGGTTTCAAAGATCAGGTGAAACTGTGAGCAGAGTTTTTAAAGAAGTGTTGGATGCAATGGAGGGTCTAGGAAGAGATATATTGAGGCCACGAGATCCTGAATTCAAAAATATTTCTTCAAAAATCGCTAATGATGATCGATACATGCCATTTTTTAAGGTAATTGTACTCCGTATATATTACTACGTATTTGTTTTCCGAGTAAATTATAAAACTTTAACAGAAATTATATTAGGATTGTATTGGAGCCATTGATGGTACGCACATAAGTATAACTATCCCCGAGGAAGATCAATTAAGATACAGAGGAAGAAAAAGTATACCAACTACGAATGTATTGGCAGTATGTGACTTTGACCTGCTATTTACATACGTTTTGCCTGGATGGGAGGGTTCAGCGCACGACTCTCGTATATTTCTTGATACCATTGGTAATCCGAACCTGAAATTTCCTTTTCCACCTCAAGGTAAATATCTCATCATCTTATTTTTTATTTATTTTACTTTTAGTCCAATTGCTAATAAAAATTTAAGATTGATAATTGAAAAGATATAATTAAATTTATTAGGCAAATACTATCTGGCGGATAAAGGATACCCTGAAAGAGTAGGATATTTGACGCCGTATCCAAAAGTAAAGTATCACCAAAATGAGTTCCGAGCAGCACCGCCAAGGGGTTCTAAAGAAATTTTTAATAGAGCTCATTCTTCGTTACGAAGTTGCATTGACAGGGCATTTGGAGTTCTTAAAGCGCGATGGAAATTTTTTTGGAAAAAATGCCCCAATACTCCATTCAAGACCAAAATAGGATTATATGTGGTGCTTTTGCATTACATAATTATATTCGAAGAAATACAATCGGAGATCCAGCGTTTAGAATCATCGACCAACACCCGGATTTTATACCTCCAGATATATTGCAAGATGTGGCTAATCATGACTCGCAAGCTCCGGTTGAGACTTCCCGAAATCAAGACATATCAACTCTCCGTGATAATATTAGTTCAGCTTTAATGTCTAGTAGAAGAAATCGACGACATTAATTATTTTAAAATGGTTGGTGTGATAATATTAGTATGTTTGGCATATTTTAATCAAAATTTTGCTCATGTCCTTTTTTGTCATTTTACAAATCAATTAATCAATCCGCTAATCTATAACAGCTAATTACCAAACACTACTAAAGCAATTCTGCTAATTAATTCTGCTAGTCAAATCTGTCAATTGATTCTGCTAGTCAAATCTGCTTTTTAAATCTGCTTCTGCCAATATGAATCTGCTGTTTACCAAACAGGGCCTAAGAAAAAAACCCTAGCCTCCTCCTCTCAAAAAAACCCTAGCCTTCATCTTTCATCTGGGGCTTCCATCGATGATTAATCGATGGTAAGCCCCCAAAAACCGATTAGTTTTTGCTTCCTAGTTTGATAATCAATATGCTATTCAATAAAAGTCTCTCTTTTTATGGGAGTTTCGTCCTTTATTTCAAGGTTTTTGTCCTTTTGTTTAAGGCTTCGGTCCCTTACGTTGTTATGGGGCTTAGTTTTATTCTCATTGACAAGGGTAGTTTGTTGATGGTTCGTCGCACGTCTATTCAATGTCTACAAGTAATTTGTCAACGATCTTTGAGGCCAATAGAAGGTAAGCTTTCTCAAGTTCTGAATCAAACGAAGGATCCCCTCAACAAAAGCTGCAAAAAGATAGCGATACGAGGTCATGCCGAATTGTCAGATCATGTCTTGAGATCCTTAGTTTATAAGAGAAATTACTTTTCTTTGGTTTTTATTGATTTGCTTGCAATTATAGGTATACGTTGTAAGTGCCGTTTGGCGTTCTATTAATGAATTATTCTTCTCGCTCAAAAAAAAAATAATGGGAATATTAGTACTAGTATTATTCCTCCACCTTCTTCTTCTTACACCCAAATTCATCTTAATTCCCAATTTTTTAATTTTTCATGGATGAGGTAATAAAGCTCTTATCACTCGTACTAACTCGTGTTATTAAAGATTGAAACTTTATCAACTTAGCCAAGCAACTTTTTTTCTTCATGATCAAAACCAACACAATGATATAACTCAAGACACAACCCATTACACATAAAATCCAACAGACAAAACCCTTAAGAGACTACAACATTACAATCAAAACCCAATAAAACTCATAAACAATGAAATTGATCAAACAAAACCCATGAGAGATTAAAGTAGAAAATCCAAACCCAGTTATTACACAATTCAACCCACAAAACCTAATAACAATAAAACTAGGTACGTCACCCGTGAAATTCACGGGATTATCCGCTTAAAAATTGTGTGCGTTGGTTTTTGTAAATCATCCACCAAGTCGTTTGGCGAATATATATACAGAGTAGTTGTCTGAAATTACATGTGGATCGATTTCGTGTTTAATGGAATTAAACATAGTTGAAATGTAGCTTCGATTGCAATAATGATAGGGCTTAAAGTTGTAATTAGAGCAGACAATAGTTACCTAGGAGAAATGAATCATATTTGTTGTAAATTATTTGTCATTCCTTATCAATGAATATTAAGTTTGTATTGATTGTTATAACAACTAATAAAATAAAGGCAAACGAAAAGGTTTCAATCAATTAATAATAAAATTAATAAAGAATCTAATAAAAGCATAAATTAATACCACATATTAATAACATAGTAACAAATTAGTCTTTACGGTTTATTAGATATAAGTTGTAGAAAAATATGTGATTAAAAAAATTTAAGCGATAATAAATGTAATAAAATGAATCATATTTGTCGAGAAGTCAAAAAATTAAAGTTAAAAAATAGATTTACTTAAACGCATTGAAATTTGAAATCTTCCATTCTGTACGAATGAATATTAATTTTCTATTTGATTATTATAACCATTAATTAATTAAATAAGGGTAACCGAAAAGGTTTGGATTGAATGCTCATATAATTAACTCTAAATTTAATAAATAGAATACTTAACATCACATATAATAATACAACAAATTATTAAATAAAAGTAACTCGAGTTTATTATTTGCGACACATATACGTATATAATGTGGTATGTAGAGCCAAAAAAAATGCAACCTTGAACCGTGGTAGACGTACATACATGCAAATTTCACGGGACAATTTAAAGTCGAGATGATGTTGCTAATCTCAGAAGTTATGATGGTTGCCAACAATGATGTGCTTAAAATTATAATTAGAGGAGACAATAGTTACCTAGGAGTAATGAATCATCTTTTTTGTAAAGCATTTGTCATTCCTTATCAATGAATATTAAGTTTGTATCGATTGTTATAACAAATAATAAAATAAGGGCAAACGAAAAGATTTCGATCAATTAATAATAAAATTAATAAGGAATCTAATAAAAGCATAAATTAATACTACATACTAATAGCATAACAAATTAGTCCTTACGGAGTATTAGATATAAGTTGTAGAAAAATCTGTGATAAAAAGATTTTTAAGCGATAATAAAGGTATTATGGAGTAATAAAGTGAATCATATTTGTGGAGAAGTCAAAAAATAAAGGTAAGAAATGGATTAACTTAAACGCAATGAAAGTTGAAATCTTCCATTATTTACGGATGAATATTAATTTTCTATTTGATTATTATAATAATTAATTAATTAATTAAATAAGGGTAACCGAAAAGGTTTTGGATCAAGTGCTCATATAATTAACTCCAAATTTAATAAATAGAATACTTAACATCACATATAATAATTAAAAATTCGGTACTATATTATTAAAAATATTAAGTACTATATTATTGCAAATTATTCAGTACTATATTATTGCAAATTATAAAAAATTCAGTACTATATATAACCAATTACCAAGGCCAACCGAGAAGTATGCGACGCTCACTAATGTGATTATCTATAATTTTAATAATAAAGTGAAAAATTTATAACATATCTATGATTATGAAAAAACAATATATATATATATATATATAAGCAACAAAACAAAATGCAATAAAAAAATTAGAGTCGAATGCAAGAAATTGTAAAAACACAAACAATTGTAGCTTCTTCTTAATCATATTTTGTAAATTTCTTCAAGTTTGAATATAAATAAAAGCACACTCTTATGAACACAAAATCCATAATATTTAAAGATAACTTGAAATATATCTATACAAATAATCAATTTAAATAAAATTATTATACCTGAAAAGTGAGAAATTCCAGACTTGATCATTGGCTTCGCATAAGTTAACTAAAATTAGATGCAAAAAGATAAAATTAGCACTAAAATTAGAATCAACGGAGAACAATTATACAACTGAAGAGAGTATTTTAAAAATAGAACGAAAAATTTTTTAATAAGAAAAAATGTGCCATTGTATAAAGCCAAAACTTGATGACACACACACACACACATATATATATATATATGGGGGAAAAATTTAATAAGACTAAATTGACAAAGGGAAGAAATTAATAATAATAATAATAATAATAATAATAATAATAATAATAATAATAATAATAATAATAATAATAATAAAGGATTGTTTGAGCATTTAATATCTGCCACGTGGCAGAAAATTAAATAGTCAAATAATCATTTTAGCTTTATATATAGATATAGAATATAGATAGATAGATAATAATAAAATTAATAAGGAATCTAATAAAAGCATAAATTAATACAATATACTAATAACATAAAAAATTAGTGCGGACGGAGAATTAGATATAAAAAAGGCGTAGAAAAATATGTAATTTAAAAATTTAAGCGATAATAAATGTATTACGGATATTACTACATTTTCAGGAGTAACGATCCTATCCAGAACTTTTATTTAATAATTTGTTGTATTATTATATGTGATATTTGATAATAAGATTTACTGATAATGAATGAAAATTTCATTTGACTTACAATATTTTAATCACAATGTAATACATATCACAAACCTTTCGTTTACCCATAAGTAATTAATTGCATTAGTAATTGAACAAAGCCTTTTCACTTACCCTTATGTAATTAATATTTGTCATAATTCATTGAGTATTTATATATAGTTTTATTGTTTTCATTAACAAATTTACAAAAACTTTAATTTGGCACTAATTGTTTTTATTAAATGTAATTAATTACATTAGTAATTGTTTTTTTTTTTGACTAAATGTAAATAATTACATTAGTAATTGACCAAAACCTTTTCACTTACCCTTATGTAATTTATATGTGTCATAATTCATTTATTATTTATATAAATTTAATTTAATTGTTGTCATGAAGGAAATTATTGTGACGTACATTTTCAGGAATAACGATCCTATTCAAAACTTTTATTTAATAATTTGTTGTATTATTATATGTGATATTTGATAATAAGATTTACTGATAATGAATGAAAATTTCATTTGACTTACAATATTTTAATCACAATGTAATACATATCACAAACCTTTCGTTTACCCATAAGTAATTATTTTTTTCATAAATAATTCAATTAGTAATTGAACAAAGCCTTTTCACTTACCCTTATGTAATTAATATTTGTCATAATTCATTGAGTATTTATATATAGTTTTATTGTTTTCATTAACAAATTTACAAAAACTTTAATTTGGCACTAATTGTTTTTATTAAATGTAATTAATTACATTAGTAATTGTTTTTTTTTTTTGACTAAATGTAAATAATTACATTAGTAATTGACCAAAACCTTTTCACTTACCCTTATGTAATTTATATGTGTCATAATTCATTTATTATTTATATAAATTTAATTTAATTGTTGTCATGAATGAAATTATTGTGACGTACATTTTCAGGAATAACGATCCTATCCAAAACTTTTATTTAATAATTTGTTGTATTATTATATGTGATATTTGATAATAAGATTTACTGATAATGAATGAAAATTTCATTTGACTTACAATATTTTAATCACAATGTAATACATATCACAAACCTTTCGTTTACCCATAAGTAATTATTTTTTTTCATAAATAATTCAATTTAATTTAGGCGGTAATAAATGTATTGCGGATATTACTTTTCGGATATTGTTTTTGGTTAGAGAATTATGCAAAGGCAGTAATCAAGTATGAAATTGGATTTTTACAAAAAGTTACTGTATGAAATTATGAAAAAAAACAGTACATATATGTAAGCAACAAACAAAATGCAATAAGAGTAAATCAGAGCCGAATGGAAAAATTGTAAAAGCACAAACAGTTGCAACATCCTCGTAATCATATTTTGTAGCGAAGCTTCAATATAAATAAAAGCACACTCTTATGCACCCAACATCCGTGATATTTAAAGTTAACTTGGAATATATTTATATAAATAATCAACTTAATTATATTCTGAATATATATGCAAGAAATTGAAAAACAAAAACAGCTGTAACCTCTCCGTAATTATATTTTGTAAATTTCTTCAAGTTTGAATATATATAAAATCACGCGCTCATGAACACCAAATCCATTATATTTAAAGTTAACATGAAATGTATATATAATTGGGGAGAATATTTTTAAAATAGAACGGGGAATTTTTGAATAAGACAAATTTATATAAAAAATTAACTGAAACAAAACTGTTATACCTGAAAGCGAGGGATTCGAGACGTTATCAGTGGTTTCACGTAAGGTCACCAAACAACAACAAAAGCACCTAAAAAAATTAGCACTAAAAAATTAGAACGCACAAAGAGCAAGTATACAATTGGGGAGAACATTTTTAAAATAGATGGGGAAATGTTTTAATAAGACAAAATATTTATATAAATAATCAACCAGAACAAAATTATTATACCTGAGAAATGAAAAATTGCAGAGTTGATTATTGGCCTCGCATGAATTTACTAAACCAAAACAAATGCGAAAAGATGAAATCAGCACTAAAATTAGAATCAAGGAACAACAATTGTACAACTGAAGAGAATATTTTAAAAATAGAACGGGAACTTATCTATTTAGAATCATGAAAAAACAACACATATATAAGCAACCGAACAAAATGCAATAAGAATGAATTAGAGCCGAACGCAAGAAATTGAAAAACCAAAACAGCTGTAACCTCTTCTTAATTATATTCTGCAAATTTCTTCAAGTCTGAATATATATAAAACCACACGCCCATGAACAACAAATCCATTATATTTAAAGTTAACGTGAAATGTATTTATAATTGGGGAGAATATTTTGAAAATAGAACGGGAAATTATTGAATAAGACAAATCTATATAAAAAATGAACTGAAACAAAACTGCTATACCTGAAAAACGAGGGATTCAAAACGTGATGGGGAAATGTTTTAAAATAGAGTTTTAAAATAGATGGGGAAATGTTTTAAATGTTTTAAAATTTGGACTAAATTCACAAAATGAAGGAATTTATAGATGATGATGATGATGATGATGATGATGATGATAATAATAATAATAATAATAATAATAATAATAATAATAATAATAATAATAATAATAATAATAATAATAATAATAATAATAATAATAATAATAATAATTAAAAAAAAAAAGTTGCTTAAGCATTTAATGCCCGCCACGTGGCAAAAAATTAAATGCCTCAAGAAACCTTTTAACTTTATTTATAGATACATGAAAGATTACAATGTGAATATTAGTACTAGTTATTATTTTCAATTTTTCATAGCTATTGTATGAACATTTAACAATAAATCTAACCTAAAACCAATTTCATCTAACTTAAACAATTTCTCATCTAATTTAACCCTAAATTAAACTGAAATTTAATTTAACCCTATATCTAATTAAACCCTAATCTAACAAACAAATTTACTCTAAATTAGACTAACCTAGGTTGAATTCATCAAATATACAACAATAATAAAGCAAAACTAAACAAAATTAAACAACAAATTCAATTAAAACACATACCCTAACTCGAATTGGGGATTTTGAGGAGAAGGGAGGAGATCCGGCGAAAGGCTTGAACGGCGGCCGACGGAGAGGATGTCCGGCGTCGGGTCGATGTCCGGCGAACCAGAAGTCCGGCGAGGGGAGGGTAGGTTTAGGGATGGGTCGCGAAAATGGGGGAGGGTAAGGGTGTTGCGTTTTGTTTTTTTTTTCTAACAAAAGATAATGACTACCGAATGAAGGTGGTTTAATTAAAAGTACGTACGGTCGGTAATATATATAAATTGGTCGGTAATGACACTGATACCGACCGTTTCTTCAATTTACCGACTGCTACAACTCGGTCGGTAATTTACCGACTGATCCTCTAATTACCGACTGTACGCGGTCGGTATTCATAATTACCGACTATTATTTTGGCGGTCGGTAAAAATTGGTTGCTAAGCTCCGTTTTTCTTGTAGTGTAGTTTCCATAAGAAAAAGAAAAGCATATTTATTATTATTATTTCCTACTACCGCTCTAAGCTTTCCAATTGTAGGGGCGAGCGGGTCATTAATTCCCCTACAATTCCATACTAGTCCTATCATGGTGTCCTTGGAGGTTCTTTAGGGTCAACCTCCTTAACCTCATCAGCAGAAGAGTTATCATCAATTTCAACTTCAGAGTCTTCAACCCTGATATGAAAGCAACCAGGGGATAGGTTTCCAATCTTCATTTTCTTGTTAGCTTCCTGATATAATTCGGAGAGATAAGCAGCAGCATGATTTTTCGAAAGTAATGCTTGATCCGGGACAACACCCATAGAAGGGTCAGAAAAAGCTTTGCGCTTTTTAGGAGGGACGGAGGCCTCCCCTGTGATAATAGAGAAAAATTTGACCTTGTCATCATCACGTTGCTTATCCGTGTTGAGAATTGGGAGGGATGAGGTAGGGTGAGCAATAGACGCCATATGCATAGAATCCCCAGAGGAAACCCGTGCATTCTCAGAGATACCAAAGACAGATACATTTGAATAGTTGGTTGCGAATTCCGATCTTTTTCGAACCATGGCCCTGTGGGCTTCAGCAAGATCAATATTTTGGAGGTCCACATGAACCGACACCGGATTCTGAGTAGATTGAGACTTGGTTCCAATATGAATTTGGGTAGAAGCAGAAATCTCCCTAGAAGGAAGACATAAACCCAATCTTGTGTCCGGCTCCAGATTTGGGTCTGGGGAAGAGATATGACCTTCAACTTCTTCAGTAATGCCATCCAGGTTATCATTCTCCTGAGATTCAAGGTCCTCCTGTGCATCATCAAACTCCTGTGAGTCGTAATCTGCTTCCGCCTCAACATCATCATCAAAGGGCCATTCTGGGGCCGGCTCGGAGTCAGAACTAATGTCGATAATCCACCCACCTGCACAAGCCGTCGCGTTGGGATGATTGATAGCTTGATTAATGGCAGGTTCAGTCATTGGGACGTCAGTGAAAGCAGGGTTAGAGTTGTTGCCCATTGGAGATGACAAATGCATGTTCCATGGGACCACGTTATTATGATTAGAATGGCCAGCATGTTGATTCAAGTTGTTAAAAGTATTGGTATTAGACGGGAAGAAGTTGTGGAGACCTTGTGATTGAGTGTTATGATGTGCGTTGATGATGACATTAACATCATAATCAGCAGCAAAATTGTGGATTGGAGGAGGGTCATGATCAATTTGAGGGACATTTTCCGGGTGGACAAAAGTTTGATTGAGACCCCTAGCTTCATCGAGCCGACGAGCGTAGATAAGGTCATTTTCCACCCGAGACCTGATGGACTCCTGTTGTATCACATCCGAGTTGTTTAGGAATTCAACCCCATCTCCATTTTTGGCCATAGACTGTGGACCACCACTAACCCGAACCAAATTCTCATACATATGTCCATAAGGACCCTGCTGCCTATGTTGGTTTCTGTGTGCAGCAGCATTTGATGATTCAGGTATTTCATTGTTGGGGTTTGCATACTGATTATTATTCGCCGAAAAGAATCGATTATCCGAGGATCTACCAGCATCATCATGATTTGGAGGGACCACACCGTTGGAATAAAGAACCGGGGCTCTAAAGGGTTGAGAGTCAATAAGAAATCTCATACCAGGAGCAACACGTCCTCCCGGTAGTAAACCAAGCTCGAAATCCACAACATGGTCTGGGAAATAATTAGCAAGAACATTACGATTAGCATTCACACCCATACAAATATTGGAAGTAAGATACCTGGTTGAAGAAGGAGTAGCACGTAGATCAAGATTGAACATTGTATGCGTGCTTGCCGCCTCGAAAATCACAAAACCTTTTGAATATGCTCGGTCAAGAGCCACATTAATACCATCAATAATGCTCGTTTGAACTTCCTTGCATTGTGAATACTTATGTCCGACCTTGCCACACCGAACACAATACTATGGTTATGCTACTGAGAAACATTGATCAATCGCGTGGATTGTGTAATGGCACAAGATTATTGGTAACTGATTTAGCTACTCGCGTGATTAAGGCCACAGTGTTGTCAGGTAGTAACAAGAGTGATAAGGTTCATATTGCCCGTTTAACACTTACCCATCATACACCACCAAATTTTCTGTTCGTTTCGATAGAAGACAGTTCCCGATAACAGTATGCTTTGCGATGACTATCAATAAGAGCCAAGGGCAGTCCTTAGCTCACGTGGGCTTATATCTTCCACATCCTGTATTTACGCACGGACAACTTTATGTGGCTATCGAGGGTCACTAGCAAAAAGGGGCTGAAGATACTCATACATGACAAGGATAAATTGTTATCTAATAGTACAAAAAATGTAGTTTACAAAGAAGTCTTTGAGCATGTTTAAGTCAAATAAATTGGAGTTGGAGTCGTAATTATCTTTTTTTATTATATAATATATTTTTTACTTATGTTTATTAGGGAGTATATAAGTTGTTTTGTAATATTTCAATTTGTTCCAATGAAAGATAGTTATATAAGGTATTGTATCATATATGTTATATTAAATATATTCTATTTCGATGTTAGTAAAATATTAGTTTGTTGGTATAAACTCGACTTAAAAATATTTCGTGCAAATGTGCACGGGTTAACGCTAGTATTTAGAAGAAGAAATTCCATTTGTTTTTTACGAATCTAGTGCGTATGATACGACTCGAACCTTTTTGTGCCACCTTTTTCAGCCATTTGGGAAATTGGCCGTTGTAGGCAGCAAGCCACCAACCTTGTGAATTGTGTGTCATCCGTATTCCATATTCATCTCCATCCCCAGGGAAAAAATACTGGAAATTCCCACGCAACCTTTCCTTGGGTAATATACAGAGGGAAGAGGCGAGAGAGAGAGAGAAACAAACGTAGCAATGAAGGTGACAGCTCTTGTTGTTCTGAAGATCAACCCTAACGACGAAAACCCAACCATATTAGCAAATGCCTCGGATTTAACCCAATTCGGATTCTTCCAGAGATCCAGCGTTCGTGAATTCATCGTCTTCGTCTCTCGTACCGTCGCTAAGCGCACTCCTCCTGGTCAACGCCAATCTGTCCAGCATGAAGGTTTTCATTCTCCTCTTCTTTCTTTTCATTCTCAATTTCTCTTCTTTTGATCTTGATCTTGGTTAGACGACGAGTAATTTCATGATTGAATATCGAATCATGTCTCATGATTGAGTAGTTTATTAGATGCCTGATTTTGTTCTTGTAATTGACCATTAATGGACAATCTGGCTGCCATGAGCTCAACAAATCTAAGTTGGGTACGCGATTTGATGCTTTCTAAGTTTTTAATACCAGAATTCACGGACTCATATACAGTATTTAGCTTTTTAAGGCTTTGGTTTTCGGGAATTGGTACCCAGGGTTGGTATACTGGGTTATCTGTTTGCTGCTTATGTACTGAAGGCATACTATCATCATCAAACGCTAACGAGTTTAGGTGTTCTGATGATAGAGTGTATTCTTCCAGAATTTCTGTTCCTCAGCTTGATAGTTTTTATTTCTTTACTTATTTCAGAATACAAAGTTCATGCATACAATAGAGGAGGCCTTTGTGCGTTGGGATTTATGGATGACCACTATCCTGTTCGAAGTTCATTTTCACTGCTAAACCAGGTAAACATTTTATATTATGTCTAGTTAATAATGAGCCGCAAGTAAGAACAAGAGTTAGCTCAAGCGATAAGAGCTCTCTTATTCCAACCTCTAGCTGTTTTAATGTTACAGTTTAATGACGGTTTCTATGTAAAATTCTTGACATGTTCTGGTTATTTTCTTGGCATCTTAAATAGAGCATTGTAGTGAGTGAACAAACAGATCTGGTTGCCTTTGTCTAATAACTCATGAAATACTACTGTTTTACTCGTATGTGATTAGCTCTTGTTTGTAATAATGCCACTGACTCAATTTTACACCTTTATGTCTTTTTTTTTGGTTGAAATGTAAGTTTATCATTAAAATACCAAATCACAAATAAAGTACATCATCACATAATTACAACCAGCCAAGATATCCAACAAACTGAACAATCAAACAAGGTTAAGAGGCTAATCCTATCCTTTTGTAGAATTTGTTGATCCCTACCTTGAAGTTGCCCTTTAATCATATATAGCAACCCCACCTTGACCATTATCTTTATGTCCTGATTCCTGAACAACTTTCTCAAGCTTGTCCAATGCATCATTATTTTCCATTGAGTTCAGAAGTAATATACATTGAGTTTTCAATATTACGGATCTGTGTGATCAAATTTCATGATAAGGAAGATTCAGAGCCATCACCTCAGCAACAAAGACCAGAGTGCGTAAGGCACATTCAGGATGTTGTGAGAGCTAGAGTTCAAAATATGAATATTAAATTCACTAGTAGGGTTGATCCATCTTGGATCGGGTGACTAGGAATATGATCGCTAGCTTGTAATGCAGCTACTAGAGGCAGTTATCAATTGTGAGTTTGGATTGAGCTTGTGTAAAATGGTTTCATGATCATATATACTGTAACATTTACATTTTACAAAAAAAAAATCAGATTTCAGAAGTACCTCAAGTCTTTGAGTCAAGTTATATACTCCTTAGATCTTTAACTTGATTCACCGTCTTAAGTCGAATAGGCCTTCAACATTTACATTTTACAAAAAAAAATCAGATTTCAGAAGTACCTCAAGTCTTTGAGTCAAGTTATATACTCCTTAGATCTTTAACTTGATTCACCGTCTTAAGTTGAATAGGCCTTCAACTTAGACACTCATTGGTTAGGATATAGGTCCATCTTAAGTAATTATCAGTTCCTTTATTTCGTGTGTTTTTTTCCTTGGGACATTTTACAAATTCCCCACAAAAACATCATTATCACAAAACCGCTTCCGCATAGTTCGTATTATATCTCTCTTAGTAAAGCAACTCTCCCAAGTACTTGAATGGGAGGGTTTCACACAAAAAGTATATCATTTTTCAATTCATTAAAGTAGGTGTTGACTTAGGCCATGTTCTTTTCAGCTTATTTTCAGCCCGTTTCGGACAGCTCAGCTTCTATCAGCTTAGCCCAGCTCTTATCAGCTCAGCCCAGCTCCTATAAGCTCAGCTCAGCCCTAATATTTTCAGCCCAGCTCCAATATTTTCAGCTCCTAAAATAATACTTCAATAATAATAATAATAATAATATATAATAATAATAATAAAATAATAATAATAATAATAATAATATAATAATAATAATAATAGTAATAGTAATAGTAGTAATAATAATAATAATATTATTATTATTATTATTTATTTATTTATATGAAACGGGAGTTGCATTAAGATCGAAACAAATAACAATAAGGTCTTGTTGTTGTTGTTGTTATGAAAAGATAATAATAATGATAATATTATTGTTCTTGTTATTTTTATTACCCATATCTCTTAATGTTAGTAATAATAACAAATTATTATTATCATCGTCATTGTTATTATTATCGTTATTATTATTATTTTCTATTTTTTTTATCATCATTATTATAACAATTATTAATTTATATTATTATGCACTCTATAATATTTTTAGGTCTTGAAATAGATATTACATTCAAATATTTACAATTCTGTCTCAATGTCATTCATCATTTTTTTTACAATATTTTTTAGTGAATAGAATATCTAATATATATACCATACAATATAGCATATGAGTATTATTTGTATTGTACGGAGTATTAGAATTTAAGAATATCAAAATATAAAATTTTGTATCTTAAGTAATCAAAGACATATACCTAACAAATTTTACTATTGTCAAGTATGAAAAAACAAAGTAGAAATCAAATGAATTGGAGAGAGTACTATGTTGTTGTTGTTGTTATTATTATTATTACTATTATTAATTAATTTATTTATTTATTATTATTATTATTATTATTAATTGGTGTTATAATTTTTTTTTTTTCATTTTTTAAAATATTATTAGATAATTTATAGAAGTAGTTATTACTTTCAGCTTATTTTAGTTCAGCTCAGCTCAGCTTCTATCAGTCCAGCTCAGCTCCTATCAGACCAGCTCAACTCAGCCTTATTTCAGCCGAAAAGAACAGGGCCTTACTAGTAGACCCGGTAAGGCTGACCCAAGACGAATACTTGAAAGTAACCCAAAACCCGATCTAACCCGACCCAAACTTGATCAACCTGATTGTGACCTGACCTAAAACCACTTGACCTATATTTGACCTGATAGTGACCCAATATGAGCCCAAACGGCTGGTATTAGGTTATATTAGTATTTAGTATTATATACATAAAAACAAAGAGTTTATTGGTTAGAATGTTTCATAGTATATCAAATGATTTTTGAAATTACTCTTATATTAATCAAATTAGAACTATTTGAAGTGTCATTATGTTGTAAAGCGTAGATATTTTTGGATGACTTTGTAATAAAATTGTTAACGTTAAATGTATTCATTGACTCCATTGTTACATAGGAAGCATAATGTAACGAAAAAATCATGACAGGAAGCACAAACGCTTACATGCATTTTTTTGTAAAGTCGTAAACTTTTTATTGAAGCCCCAACATTTTAGGAACCGTTGCTATATTCCTTGTATTTGGGGAATGGGAAAATGTACTACCTCCATCTCCCCCCACCCACCCACTATAAACCCCTTGCTGGCAATTTTAGTCTCAACCCTACCCCCCCTCCAAGAGCATGTTTCTTACCGAAAAAAGTCTTTACTTAAAGATAGGTAGTCATTGTTAGAAGCATCCTTGGCGTTGGATGGTTGATCTTGGAATAAAATATATGCAAGCCTGCTATTTATTTACTGATATTCCAATTGGACCTGCCCAAAATATTATTCTTCTATCTGTTGATGTTACCTGATTGCAGAATGTACTATTCAATAAAATCAATTCGTCGCAGTAGTGGAGTTTTTGTTTTCTATTGCAATTTGCAAAGCATATTTTTTCTTAGGTCGCATCCTTTAATGTGCTTGACTCGCTAATTATTGTGTACTTGTTATGCTTTCAAGGTGCTGGATGAGTACCAGAAAAATTTCGGCGATTCGTGGAGGACTGTGTCGACAGACGTCGCACAACCGTGGCCTTATCTGGATGAAGCCTTGGTCAAGTATCAGGTTTGTCTTTATGTTTACCAACTGAACCGTATTGATCAAGAGCTAATTGCCTGTCTTATTTTATTCTGATAAACCATTATGATTATGCTTCTCAAACTGTTAGTAATGTATCAATATATTTATATGTAGAAGGTGATGCTTATGTTTCATTGGACTTTACTGACAGGACCCAGCTGAAGCTGATAAACTGCTAAAAATACAAAGGGAATTGGATGAAACCAAGATTATCCTAGTAAGTAATTTACACTTCAATATCAACTGATAAGAGTTTTACACTTTTACCCATATTGTATTTGTTTTTTTCGGTTCTGTGTTTTGGTTATATTGAATGTATGTTCTCATATTCTTTTTTATATTAAATATACTTTTTACATATTTTAGGTTTACTTTCCTCTCTTATTTTAGTGACTTGTTTTCTAATGAGTAATGACTACAGCTAATTCTTGGTTAATGCTTTTATATTTAAGCATCAACCTGCAAGATTTATGTAACCATCACTATCAATAGTGAAAAGACACTTTCTGAGCCTTAGAGGAGCTCCAATGGTTCTATTTAGGGACTTGCTTGCAATATTAGTAAAATAGTAAGTATGTAGCTTACCATTGGAGTAAGCATTTTTTATAGTCCATAGTAGCTTGTAAGCATGGTAGCTCTACCTAGTTACAATAGCTTGCATTAAAAAAAATAAAAGAAATATTTTAATTGGGTGAAAATAATAATTTGGGATTCAAAAACAAGCAGCAAGATGTTGTAATCCACAATTGGAGTTGTGTGTAGCCAAAAAGCTAAGTGGCTTAAAACATCGATGTAGCAAATCAAGCTACAATATAGTGTAGTTGTCGATTGGACATGCTCTTACTGGTTTAGATCAACTTTGTCAGCTTTGAGACTTTGAGTAGTTAATTGTTTTTTTAGATACCTCAATAGTCCATTAACTCGTGGCTTTTTTTTTATTACATGCTCTGAAAGTGGCTTTTCAATTCTGATAGTAGCATCTGTCTCTCTCTGTAAATTAAGAGTAATACAGTTAAACAAGGTTTTTGTATGCTTTTGTAGCTCCTAAAAGTTCTCCATGTTATTTGGCTTTCGTGTATGGCCATTCTTGTGATATGTTCAAAGTTTGAACCCATAGAAAGTCAAAAATATGTGACACCATTATTCGATGCTAGAAAATTTGCAAGATTCAATGTAGATATGTACTCTGTATACTTGTGTTCTTGGTGCTGTGACATTCAATGGTTTAGCATTTTCTTACATTCTACCCGTTGCCTCTTTAGTTACTGGCGTTGATGCTTTAGTTACATTCTTGCTTCTTTTTTTTAAAGTAAAGTGTATCCATGAATTCCGTTATTTTTCTCTTACCACAACCTCTTATATGAGATGGTCTCACAATATATATGCTTATTGTGAGACCTCACGCAAGATAGGTAGTCATTTTATTCTGTTTTTATTTTTCTTACCTTTTAATGTATTAAAAACCATGTCTCACATTTTCTAGTGTAAGTGGGTCTGATATGTTCTTCATCTTTGCTGTCTTTTATGCTTGTTACAGCACAGGACAATTGATAGCGTGCTTGAACGAGGTGAAAAGTTAGACAGCCTTGTGGAAAAGAGTGCAGATCTTAGTGCTCAGTCACAGGTAATTGACAATGGTTAAAGATAGTATTCATCACGTTGTGTTTGTGTGGATTTGATAGTATTCATTATTGATGCTTTAGACGGTTTCCATTGTCATTGCTGGTTATTGGGAAAAAAAGAATATCCTCGAATTTTACCTTTTTACTTAGAACTGTGAATATACATGTATTGCAATTGTAAGTGTGGGTATTACTTGCCTACTTGTAGGTAGACTTGGGCTGACCCGACCCAATAAGGCAAATCCAAGACCCGAAAGTGACCCAAAATTGTCTCACCTGAAACTCGGTTGACCCAATATAGACTCGACTCAAAACTACCTGTCCCATAATTAACCCGATCTGGAAGACCCAAAGTGACCCAATATGACCTGAAAGAGCTAGTATTAGATCATACTCTGTAATAACTAATTTTTTTGTAAAATATTATGTTAGTCCAAGTACTACTCCGTATAGTCTAAGTGTTTCAACAGTGACCCAAAAATGATCCGACCCAAACCGACCCACCCGTAATGACCCAAACCTGAAATGACCGATAACATGTCACCCAAAACACGTAATGCCCTGGCCCAAAATGTTATGTGTGACGGGTCGGAAATGACCCAATCCAAATTGACCTAGCCTAGATCCAAGCCGATTGACCCAATTGCCACCTCTACTTGTAGGTCGTCATGGTGATAGGAAGTTCCCCCTTTCTGTGTATTGCAGTAATTAGAGGCCTTTTGACTGACAGCATGATTTGTGTTTTTGGATCAGTTCTTCTACAAGCAGGCGAAGAAGACCAACTCATGCTGTTCAATATTATAAGTGTTTGAAAAGGGAGTTATACTAATATATCGCCACTCATACTCTACTGCCCATTTATATTTCCAAGCCTAAACGTGGGAAGTTAACTCCGTATTTGTTTAGATCATCAGCCCACGTAGTATATGTGTATCAACACTCGTCTTTCTTTTTTCTTATCTGGAGTAAATTTGATGCATGACCGACACTGAACTCTGGCTCCTTGAGACATAATCAAATGCATGTTTATTGATATGACTCATTATTCATTTGTGTTCGTTGGTAAAACCTTAACCTGTTCGAAATGCAATCATCAGTCGACAACTTATATTTCTCAAAATGCACGATGTGTAATTCGTTTTATGTTCGTTAAAATTATGGTTAGGATATACAGTTATTCGATGCTTTCATGCATGTGTAATAAATGTATACTCTGTTATTGAATTTGTTAAATAGAACCTGTTTCTTAGGTGTCATGTCATAAACTGTAATTCCATTTAGAAAGTTTGATTTCTATGTACTTAGTACATGCCTTTGGGTGCGTGTCTAATATTTGGAGCAGGGATGACGAGCATTAGGATTTGGATAACACCCTATGAGGGATCCAGATCCTTTATCATAGAGTAGATTCGGATGTGATCCAAATCCTTAGGGCTTGCTTGGAATGAGGGTAATGATTCCGGGGGTAATAGAGAAAAAATGAACTTGAAAATGGCGGAGAGTAGTGGTGACGTTAAGCGGAAATGAAGAAAATGAGGATGATCTAGCCTATTTGGAGGGGAAAGATTACTCCCCTCTTCCCTCAAGTAATGCATTACTCCTCAATGGGGTAATTGTTCATCCCTCTTATCTCTTTTACATCATAAAATGCCACAACCAAGTCCCATTCTCCTCCAATTCTAGTTCGTTTTTGTTCTATTACCTCTGGAATCATTACCCCATCTCAACCGAGCCCTTAAAATCAGAATTTTCAAGTCTGTATCTAGATTCACAGGATCCTAAATCTTTTACGAGTATTTTATTTTGAAACACCAAACTCGGGATTAGTTCATTTGATTCAAACCGTCAACTACAATAACATGCACTATTCCTTCCCAAGCACGTCTCCCGAAAGTACGTGAATAGAAATAAGTAGGCTCATGCATTGCTCGGTTACAATGACGCGGTACATAAGACCAAACTATACTATAAAAGTTGCAGCTAGGCCAGGAAATCTAATCTAATAAGACAATAAAAAGTGTACTCCGACTCTTTTGGGAGTTCACAAGGGACTCAATAACCATCTTAGAGTCATTCTCAACCATAACTCTTCGGTTTCCTCGCTTCCATGCTTCCTTCATCCGCTTCTGCTTCACTAGGGTTCGCATGTCCTCCTCCACAGTATTACCTCATTTGTTCCCCTGACAATCACACTTACACCGGTTCCGCTTCCACCGATCCTAGCATCACGATTTATCTTTATAAAGCTAATTGGTGGTGCCGACCATTTCTCCATTTCACCGCCTCTCCGCTCCCGCAATTTCCCTCCTTCCACTCGCCCCATTTTCTCGCCCATCTCCATCTCACACTACAAATCTTGGACCCGTTTTACCTTCAAACACACATTTGTTACATGCCTCCCACATTGCCCAACATCCCATTTGAGCTTCCTTATCCCTTCTTCCCCTATCTCCCTCCACACATTCTCCACCCACTCCCCTCATCTGGTCATGCACGTTCTTCTTTTTCACATCCAACTCCAACCCATTCCAAACCCTATTCCCCCCACTCATAACCCTTCACGGACTTGCAACAACAAATAGGACAGGTAGCATCCAAACCTGAAATCCGTTTAGCGATATTACCTTTTTTTGAGGTAGCATCCGAGAAAAGTTGCCAGAAAAAAATACCTTCATACAGGGTAGCACCTTTGCCTTCCAAATTCTCAACCATAACCACTTCTCACGCATGAACTCAGACGGTCCAATCTCTTCAACCGAACCCTCCATAAGCAGTCGGTAACCCGACTTAATTGGATATATTTCGTTCTTTTCCGCTCCCCATAACCATGTGTCTTCTGTGTGGGTTTGATTACGTCGCATGTTAAGAATGATATCACTCTCAAAGGGGGGAAACATGCCACAAATCTTCGACGCGTCCCAACGTCCGTCGCCCCTAAAGAGTTCTGCCAATATATATTTCAGCGTTGTGGTCTTCCCTAGACAAAGTAACACGGCTGACGTATTGCTAAGAATCGATGGGTCACTCCAAACCTGCGTCCCCGATCATTGTCAACTCTCCTCCATAGCCACTTTTTAGCACAACCTCCTCAGCTTCTCATATTTCTTTTCACGTGTAGCTAGGATTATGACCCAAGTCCGATTGCAAGAAAGATCCACCTTTATACTCCCTCTATTTTCTTAAATTAGCCCCACTTTTATATTTTTCCCTCACAAAAAAAAAAGTGGAGCTAATTCAAGAAAATGGAGGAAGTAGTATTTAGCTTGTAGGAGTCGACCGAGGAGGCAAACTGTGTTGTGTCTAGCAAAGCCAGGTTAAACTTGTGAAAATCTCTAAACCTAAGCCCTCAAAGATCCTTCGATTTGCACAACTTATGCCACGCAACCCATGACATTTTCTATTTCCCATTCTCCGAGCCCCATCAAAACTTAGAGATTATAGAGCGAAGTTCCTCACAGAAGTTCAGACGTAGTTTAAAAACACTCATGACGTAGGTAGAGATTGATTAGGCTACGACCTTTATCACTATTTCTCTACATACTTTCGACAAAAGCATTCTTTTCCACCCCTGTAATTTCCTATTAAGTTTATCTTGAATTAAGCTCGTAAAAGCATGTTTTGAATGATCCAGGACCGTAGAGAGTCCAAGATACTCACCCGGATCAGCTACAACACGGACCCCTAATTCAGGAGCCACAATAGCTCCCTGCTCCGCGTTCGTGCACCCGCTGAAAGAGACGATTGTTTGATCCAAATTCACCATCTGACATGACACTTCCTCGTAGTCCTTCAAGATTTCCTTTAAAAGCCGAGTCTCAGTCACCTTAGCCTTACAAAAAATAATTTATCGATGGCAAAGAATAAATAAGATGATTGGCGATTCATGGGCTATGCGAATGCCATGAATGGATTTAGCCTTAATCGCCTTCCAAATTTTACTCGATAAGACCTTCACGCAAAGACAAAATAATATACGGAGATAATGGGCCGCCTTGATGGAGCCCATTCCCCGGCTTAAGCTCTCGTGACGGTTTCCCATTGATGAGCACCTCGAAAGTGATAGTAGTAACACAGTGTAAAACCTCCTCCACCCACTTCATATCAAATCCCGTGCGACACAACACTCGTTCCAAGAAGAACTACTCGACCTGGTCATAAGCTTTCGTCATGTCTAGTTTAACCGTCATATATACAACATGCTCTCGACACAATACTGTCTGTGACCGCAAATGGACCAACAACATGCTAATAGGCTAGGTTTAGTAGAAGAACGCATTTATCTCATCTAGCCAAGGAGCCTCCGTCGGGTGCATTTGTTCCAACGTGCACCACACTTCACGTTCCGTATATTCTGCCGTAAGAGACAAATTCATTCGATTGGTTAGCCACCCTTCAATACCTGACAACAGGCCCTCAAAATTCCTAGGTTGGCTTGACAAAAACAACTGCGATAAATATCCATATGCCACGACTTCAATTTGTATAGGGCCCTCCCTCACCACCTCTTCTCCATCGATAAGTTTAGAATTTGATTGTTTTGATGTCTTACTATCGATGCCTTCTTATGTAAAAAATTTGTGTTCCTATCCCCTTCCCGTATCCATTCCGCTCTAGATCGATCTTTATCGTCAGACCACCTCTTCACTATGGAGGAGATTTGCAAGATCCTTCGACAACACTTTCTTTCAGCCACCTTCGCTACACTTCGTTCTTCGCCTTCCAAAAACATCCAGCCTCTTGCGTTTTTTCTTAATATCACGAAGTACTTTCCCGATACTCATTCCTTTCATGCTATCAACTCGTCACCACAAGCACGAATCTTATCATGGAGGTTTTCCTCGTCATGGCCCCAAGCCCTCGACACCGACCCCTCACACACCTCATCGCCAACCCACATTTGCTCAAACCGAAAGATCTTTCTCTCCCTACCCTCGTATGCAATTTGATCCAGCCATCAATATACAATTTGATCAGGGTATGGCCCGACCATTCCCTAAGCTTTTGATTTTGGGAATAAGTCGAACCGAGCCTCATTTTCGGCCAAACGCTTTGTCCAGTCAGCATTGTCTGTTAAAGGTATCCCTTGCCCGTTATCATGAGTAAACTTGTAACCTTCTGTGGACATGGCAAAGTCCACTCCGACGCGGCCACGCACGGGTTTTAATTTGGTAGGTGTATGTTCGCCTTTGAAATTGATCTCGAATCAAAATTTAAATGATAATGGAGTCGCCACCGAACTTTATGGGAGTTTGGACCCGTTTGAACCCACTCTACACTTAGGCGTATCGCGCACAAAGGGCGGCTTGCCTTATACTAGAGCTTGTGGAGTTCGTCCCTTTGTATAACGGTACCGATGTCGAATTATCGAATATCATATATCGAATGACTCTCAATGCCAATGGTGTCGGGCATTCGGAAACCGAAGGTTTTGAGTAACGCGTGAAGGTATGTGTTGGGAAGCCCACGAAGGACACCCAACCTCACCCGCACAGAGCGGCCTCTACTAAGATATCGATCAGTGTTTAAATAAGCGCGTTAGTAAGATGATGAAAATATATGACAACTATTATTTTAGGCTATACATGTGAAATATGTGTTTGCTATGTCGTTTAATGCATCTTAAGAATTTGTCGGAGTTGAATTTAGCATGCGGGTTATTTTAAAAGCGATAAATGTCACGCAATGAATTAAATAACTTGAAAATAAAGGTTACAAGTTACACGGGCGGAATACAACCCGGAATTCACAATACAACAAGCAATAATAATATCGAGTTAGAAACGGTAAACGTAAATTATAAACGAACCCGTAAATAGAAACGCGAAAAGAAACCGTAAACCGAACGATTCGACAGACTCCGATCAGTTACGCATTATGTTGCGAATTGATTAGAGGACAGAGGCTCGGGCGCACGAGCTAGGGCATCCTGAAGTTCAGGCGCCTGATGTGCGGCGACCCCGCTTTCAGGTGCACATGCTGGGGCGCCTGAATCGATGGTGTTCGGCACTAAAGCGTGATGCTAGCTTGATCCTGAGGCCTCGAAGTCTCGTCCCGACTTATCCTAGTGAAATATGATTGCCTTGATTTATCGAATATCGAGTCCAACTAGGGAGTCGTCGATATAGAATTAACATCGCGAGGCGTTTACTCAAAGTCGTAAAAGAAAGATGATGATAGATTGAAAATTGATATAGGATATGAACTTAAGAGGAAATACGTGATAGATTCGCACGCATCGACTTATGTAGCAAGTGTAGTTCCCTAGGTAAAACTTGCATCGTTGTTTGACTACGTTAAAAGTCTACGATACCTCATTTTGACCTTAATTGGGTACTTGTCCTTAATCGTCCTGTTTTATGATTTGAATCGAAGATATTAACTTAACACGAATATCATAGTCTTCCGTATCGAGAAGTTATTGTCGAGTCTCGTGGACCGTACGATGCTCGGATTGGCATCATTAGGTTTCGTATTAGCCTGATTTTTGGTAACTCCTTATGCATGACATTAGATTATAGAATCGACATCAAATGTTTTGGAGCGACATTTATTAACGACGTCGAAAACATACTGATAACACGCAAATTTGGACCATTTCACCTCTCATTTAGACTCGTATTTGACTCAGTTTTGTGTACTTAAACGTCAATATAGCTCATTTTTATTTATATTTTGTATTTTTTAGTTATAGTTTAGTTTATTAGTAATTATCGTCATTTTCGTGGAATTTGGTACTGCTCTTTTTTTATCTTTGTAGGTACGTGTTCGTGAATAAATGGATCGGGTCAAAACGATCCGAGTCAAACTCCACTTTGACCCATGTCAACCTTAACCCAATCCACCGAACAAACCTTCCATCTCTCCAACTCATTCATCATAACTTACTACACCAAACCCACTTCCCGTTTCAATCAACCCATTTCCTTACTCTAACCCAACTCACCATCCACCAAAACTAGCCCAATTCATCAACCTAATTCAAGGTCAAGACCATGACCAAGATACATTCAATCATCATCAACAACTCATCCGCTATCCACCAAATACCTTCCTCCTCCATAATCCGACAGCCGCTGCACCACCAGCACCGACGCACCAGTCACGACTCCACCTCCGTCCTGTCCAACTTCGAACCATCACCACAGCAACACCAATACGCCTCACTCCAGTTCTCAGGCGCCCTATTCGAGTCACCAAACTCCGGCGAACGCGTGATATAATGACACCTCTATCCACCATATTCTCCATCCCCATCTGCAGCGCAACCAACCCAGAAGACCAGCCTTCATCCTCTGACAGCCTCTACGAATTCACCACACACTTGACCTCCAACGACGAACCTAGAGGTCGACCCTGCTCTCCTCTGCTGCCCAGATTCCAGCGACATCAACACCAGATGCCGGCAGCCCGGTCTCTATTCGAAGCTCCATCTCAGAAGCACAACAACAGAAGTAGACGAGTTCTCAACCGCACACAAGCCACCACTCCAGCTCTGTTCCCCTGCTCCGACAATCACCACTAGCACTAGTCAAACCATCGCGCCTGCAACCTCCATGGCCGGACTTCATCTCTTATGACGTCAATGCCGGTCACGACTCAGCAACCCAGTTCCGGCGCTCCACAACCCAAATTCGAGTATTGAAGTTCGAGACTCGATGTACAATTAATTTGGATCAACCTAAAGGAATCAAATTGCAATGGGAGAAATACGGAAAGACGTGGGGCAAGGTTTTGTCCGGTGGAGTAGATTCTGAAATATGGTAGGGCATAAAATCACCCTGTGAAGTGATTGCACATTTGCACGGGTGAAACTTAATGTTTTGTGTGTGGGCTGATTCTGATAGTGGGCTTCATTTTCTTTCCTCTCACTTATATTTTAATATTTTCTTATTCAAAATTTATCCTGAATGAGACCCTGTATAATTGTAAACCCTCATTTGAGGGGATTATCTTAGACTATGTACTTACTAGAAATTAGGGTTTAGATATTAGATGAGAGAGATATTTTGGGAGTCTCTCCCCATTTCTCTAGTCTAATTAGTCTAAATTTACTTAAATTAATTAGCTTAATTAAACTCCAAGACTTAATCTTTCCTTTAATCAAGTTCCTAATCTTTCTTTCTCATTTGATTTCCTTCATGTTTGGTATATTCTTCTCCTAATTTTATCGCTTGTATCTCTTGTTTCTAGTTTATCTATTTGTTTCTTATTTAGTTCATTGTTTAATGTTATTGTTAGTTTAATGTTTATTTCTATATTATTATTAGTTGTGAGTTACTATTTAGTATACTTAATTTCTAGCATGATTAGTTAGTAGATTTTTAGTTGGGGGTTTAATTAGGAGAGGAAGAATTTGGGTGTCATGAATTATGGATTTTTGATGATTGATACACTTTGGTCAATTTGTCTAATTTGGAATTGTTATATTAGTGTCGACCTTACTTGATCAATATCGTTGACTCGTATTCACCCTTATCAATATTGGAAAACTCGAGGTTTGGGTAATTCCGATTAGTGACCTACCTTAATCGTCGCGAAAGCAGGTTTTAGTGTGGTCGAGTTAGGAAATATGGGTCACCCGCATGACAGGCAGGGATTGAAAAGGGTAATTTGCTCCTTATCGATTGTGTATGTATCGTTTCCTTGATTCCTTGTTTATGTACCCCGTTTCTAATTCTCCGACTCCCTCTAACACATTTCCTCTATTTGATTATTCTTAGCTATTCTAGTTTCGTTCTCATTAGTTTAGTTCGTGACCAACTTCAGAACCGCCCTTAGATCCCAATCAATAGACAAGACCTAGACTCGACTTCCCATGTGTTTCATCCCTGTGGATCGATCCCGAATTCTCGCTACTACGTAGTAGTTAGTTGGAGTTATAAATTTTATTTGATTGCGTTAGATAGACGATAATCTAACGTGCATCACATACGACGAAGGATTCCGCGATCGCGTCATAACCTGATCGGGTCAGGTGTCTGCCTTGGGGCGCCCTAACCTTCAGGCGCTTGGGGTGGCGCAGCTCAATTGTGAGGCGCCACCACCCTAGCACTATATCTGGTGATTATGCTGACTTGTGATAGAAACTTTCGTCGAACGAATTCGTTTTGAGAATGATCAATCAGAAATAAACCTTTGCACTATTCGACATCGACATTGGATGATGGGTCTATGATGTGCGAATTGGCGTCAGGGGATGACGCGCCCCTTTCTAGGATTGCTCATTAACGATGGATAGGGGGTCAAACAATATTTATATGACTCGTAAATAACACAAAAACAACTAAATGTTGTCGAGGTCGGTCCACAGGGATGGCAGTGAGAAAATCGAGTAAGAGCGATGCGTTTGGGGTCCGATCGGGGGTTTTGAGTCGAGTCTAAACTAGAATGCGATAAATAATGATGAATAATCAAATAAGAAAAAGGTGTTAGAGGGAGTCGGGAATCGAAAATCGGGTTCTATGAGTCTTGGAATTAGGGGTTGGTCACAAAGTCGATAGAGGGAGAATGCCACCTTTCAATTTCTTCACCCAACTTATCTAGATCCCGCTTTCGCGGTGAAAAAGGGCAAGTCTCAAGTCAATATAACTCCTGCCCCGAGTTTCCCCATATTGATAGATAGGAGTGAGTCAAGGTCGATCTAGCCGGTCGGTCTAAGTCAACAAAGACACAGTAATCTCAAACATGATAAATCAACAAGCATGCAACCAAACCACAATTTCTTAATTTATATTACCCAATATCTTCCTCCCTTAACCCTCTAACAAGAAACTACTCACAATTCATGAAGGAAACTACAAAAACATTAACAATAAAGAAATTAGCAATAACATGCATAATGATAAAAACAAGAGAAAATAAAACCAAGACAATGAAGAAAATTGCGATCTATAAAAGAAACTACAAGGCGATCTAGAAACAACACAAGTAAAATCAATGAAAATGGTGCAATAATGAAAGAGCAATATTAAATCTAATATAGAGATGAGGGAGAAGAGGGAGAAGAAGAGAAATATACCATCAATGGATGAAAAATAATAATAAAGAAGATGAAGATTGCATAAAATAAGATGAAGCCTTGATGAAGAAGACAATGGATTTGTCACTAATCCCTTGATAATCTTCAAAGAACTTTAACAATGAAACTAGAATTCCTTACAAAAAATGAAACTAGAATTCCTTACAAAGCTTGAATATAAATCTTGAGGAAGATGAAGATTGATAAAAACTATGAAGAACTACTAGCTTTCTATCTAAGCTAATGGAAAATGATCTAAATCTAATGGAGAGTTATTGTAGTCTAATGTAGTGTTATGTGCATCACATTAGGTTAACTATATATATATAGTAGTTGCTTAATGGATCACTAAACCAAAGGCCAAATCCAACTTTTGCACTTTTAGATGAGACTTTGCCCTTTGGATCTTCATAGGGTGAAGTTTTGCCCTGCGGATTCTCTCCAACATGACCGAAATGCCGTCGGGCGAAGTTTCGCCCGGTGAAAATCTCATCGGGTGAAGTTTCGCCCTATGAACTTTTTTGTCCGAAATGGCAATCTGGGGAGGAAACAGTGTCGGGCGAAGTTTTGCCCGGTCAAATCTCATCAGGTGAAACTTCGTCCTATAACTTCGGAGGGCCATAACTCTCTCTTTTGATCTCCGATTGAAGAGTGTGATATGTCATTGGAAAGTTAAGAAGATAAGCTTTCACCTCCAACTAGAATCACGAGGTTTAGAACTCTAGATATATCCATTTGAAGTTCGACCTCTCCGGTGAAGATGTCCAATGGACTATAGTTTTTCCCTTTCGCTCAAGATTTCACCTCTTGGATTTGGACTTTGGACTTTAATCATGCTTTAGGACGATATTCCGCTTCTTGTGCCCATGTAAGCTCGAACATGCTGTCGGACAATGAATTCCTATCAAAATAATAGGAAAACTACCCAAAAACACGTAAAATGCACAAGAGAGGTCGCTAAAGTTAGAAAGACTCAAGAATGAAGGGCAATAATCGCACACAAATCTCACAAAAGCGATAGGAAAACGAGCTTAGATGGGTGGAAAAACAGTCCAAGTTTGACACACATCAGGGGACGTTTACATCGAATTGATGACGACTTGTCCTCGTGGGCATTAGGTCCTACGTATCTCGACATTGTTATTTGATCGTTAGGATCTACGATGTCGACACCGTCATTGGACGCCCACTCGAGTTGTGTTAAAGTAGTTTTGATTATATATACACGATATTAGTAAAAGGAAAGCACAAAAGCAGTTTAGGGGGTTGACTCGCCTTAAACAGCCAAATACGCGGGGCGACGAGATAAGCGACCGACGACGCAAGTGCGATACTCTTGTGTTCAGATTTCCTTATTTCGTCATCCTTACTATTCGATACGTAAAAGGACAAGTATTTTATCGTCGGAAAGTTAATAGTTAGATGTTAGGAGCGAAAATTAAAATGTTAGATGCAAATAATAAAATGTTAGCGTAGTTAGAATACGATAAATAAACGAGTTTAGAGATTAGAAATGTAGATTTGGACACCCTCAACCTACATGTCAAATGCTTTGAAATACGGGCTCGCGGAGTATCATCGTAGACACGGGGAGCGGTTTGAGGTATATAGGAGGAGTTAAGGTGTGTATATTACGGTTTTGAGTTTGTGTGAAAGAGGTTAGGCTCTCGCACTTTTGATTTATGATTCCGAAATGAGGAAGTCGGCCCTCGTAATGGTTTGCATAAGGGTGTATTTATAAAGTTTTGCAAAATGTTCTGATTTCGAAATTCAGGCACCTGAAGGCTAGCGCTCTAATATTGAGGCCCCTTACTCGGGGCGACTTAGTTCCGAGGCGCCTGGGTTCAGGCAGTTGAAATCGTGTGTATCGGTAGTTGCTCAAAATACGGATTGATATCTGGGTTTTTCGAGGTAATATTTTATTCCGTTTGACTTGGTTGATTTTTGTATTTGAACGCTATTTAGCTCCTTTGATTTGTTTTGGGTTTCAACTTTGACCAGGTTTGACTCGGTTGACAAAAACGGTTTTGCCCCCGATTGCAATTTTGGCTCAAAGTAGCTTTATTTTTTTGGAAATGACCCACTGAGTCTGGATTTGTGGTCAGTTTTGAGAGAGTTGTACTCCGCTAAGTGCCCACGTTGGATACTATTGATTCTATGCCCGTATTCGAGCGTATTTATGCATGTTAACGTCTGATCATCATCGGGTGTTTTGTTGGAGACTGCTACAGACATGAGTAGGCAAAATGTGGGTGTCTACACCTTCAAAAGCAACAACATCATGAAATCCGCATTCATCTGCCGCTCGAAAATTGTTCATTTGTCATTGTACCCCGGGTTCCACCCTTCATTTCTGTAGCATATAGTATTTCATTAAAATCTCCCATGCATATCCACGGCCCATTGAACTCCTCATTGAGTAATATGAGGTATTGCCATGATAAGTGCCTCTCACTCACCACCAGCCATCCGTAGAAACCTGTGTCTCTCACTCACCACTAGGGGTGTTCAAAAAGTGACCCGGACTGGCAAACCCGACCAACCCGGACCGTATGGTCCGGTCCGGTCCGCGGGTCTCCAAAAATTTGATTGCCGGTCCGGTCCACACTTAGAAAAATTAATCAAATTTAGTGTATTTTTTCGGTCCGGTCCGGGTTTCTTTGTATGTAACCGGTACGGTCCACGGGTTTCTTTGTAACCGGTCCGGTCCACGGGTTTGGATTTTTTGGGTTGTCGGTCCGCGGGTCAAGCCGGTCCGGGTTTGGACCGGTGAACACCCCTACTCACCACCGGTCATCCATAGAAACATGTTACTCTCAAGTCCTTCCTCTTAGGTGCATCTCGAAGGCAATGGGATGAATTGACGATAATCTAAACTTACATTGTACCTCTTTTCTCCAAAAGAATGAAAGACCCCCGAACTAGGTTGGATTTGGTCTAAATTTCAAATCCAAATCCAAGGAGTTCCAAACGCTTGAAATATTTCAAATCCAAATTTCAAATCCAAATTCAAGTTCCCAAACATAGCATTAAGGTATTTCAAAGCATTTCGAGTAACCTCGAGTTGGAAAATAGTTATTTACAAACTTCGTAATAAAATCATAAATGGCTAAACTTTTATAAATAAAAATATTACTTAGTTGAAAATATTATATAAATATATTTGGACATTTGCAGGAAAAGAAATAGCTTAAATTCGAGTTTAAAAACGTTAATTCGTAGAGAAGTAGAATTCCTTGCGGAAAAATAATTAGTTTACAAAGAAGATCGAATAAATAGATTTAAAAGAATTAAAATCTTTTAAAATAAAAATAAATATCATTAGATTCGAAAGTAAAAGTAGAGCCTGGAAAAATGAAGAAACATATGGTCGAAATGTGATAGAGTTATGACGAAGTCATAACAGAAAGGATAAAAGTGCTAGGAAAATAGCGGGTGTTACACTATCTCACCCAACTCTCCGTATTCTTGTCCACAACATGCCTTTTAGCATCCAAACCACTCACACCAACAACCCTGCGCACGCCCCCACCTCCTCCCGTATCCTGCCTAGTTGGCCTATCCTTCTACTCCCTAACCTAGTGATATGCTCATTTTTGTAAACAAATTATGTTAAATAGTGACATCCTTAACCCAACGATTTTTCAATGGTATTATTATACTATTTAGAACAGAAAGAGGTTTAATATTTTTTTTGCCAACGGGACCAGAATCATGAACCAAGTGTCATAGCGGTAATGCTATGTGCCCTAGAGTCCATATCCTAGGTACTTATTTAATAGAATACAATGAAACAAAGGGAGGAGCGATGAGAGAATTCCCATAATTCCAACTGTGGACGGGGAACTTTTCTCGACCTCGGCTACCTACAAGACAAATTGTAAGTAATCACTAAACAGTTTGACATGAAACAAAGGCTTCTTGGAAGCCCACAAGACCGCTTCATAGAGACTGAGAGTCTCCGCCTATAAAGGTGACAGCGCTCTGATCTTTAAGCCTCCTTCATGAATACAAGAATAGTCATCATTATAAACCACCCAACCAACCGTTGCCTTATCAACCTCTTTCCATACAACTTCAACCAAGCTTCAACCATGATTCAGACACCCACACATGAAGAGTTGCCTCCAATGATATCAAACACCTTATCATACTTGAGGAGCATAAGACCATCCTCATCCATAGGCTGAGAGGGAAGCTCACACCGGCCAACCGCCCACAGGGCCGCCGAGGCTTCAGCGCGAATCAAGTTCATCGCAAAAATCGCACAAGGGATCGGATCTTGAAAAATACACATGTTTCTAAAAACCCATATAGACCACACGACACAAAGAAACAAAGTCTTTCCACACTGAGGCTAACAATAACTTTGAAGGTAGTCAATCCAGTCAATCACCCAATCCTTTATGCTAATAAAGGAGCTAGCAAAAGTATTGATTCCCATATCACATCCCTTCCATACCCGGGATGCAAAGGAGCAGTCTCTAAAAGATGAGTCGTAGTCTCGATGATGTCAGGGCTTTTACTCGTCAAAAAGTGGATATTGAGTGGCCTTCGAGGAGCAGTACAACGACAATATTAAGCAACCACCCTTATCACAAAAAGACCTAAGGGGGCGTTTGGTTAAAACACGGAAAAGGAAAAGGGAATAAAAATGGTAAACAGGGGTAAAGGAAAGGAAATCAAAGATATTACCTTAGATTTTCCTTGTTGTTTGTTTAGAAATTATAGGCCGGGAATATAAATGACGAGGTGGTGACGGTCTCGGGGTGACGGTAGTGACGAGATTGGTGGTGGAGGTGGTGACATTGGTGGTGGTGGGGGTGACATTAGTAGTGGTGCCGGAGTGGTGGTAGTTTTAGGGTGGTAGGTGATGAGTTGGGGCGGTGGGTGAAGGAATCAAAATCCAAACCCTTGGGGCGTGGGGGAATGAAATTAGAGGACTATGGGGACTTGGGAGGGAATGAAAAGGGGAAAATGAACAAACAATCACAGAGGGAATGAAGGATGTTGATTCTCTTTCCCTTTCCTATAACCCCTCAACCAAACGACCCTTAAATTTCTGCAGGAAAAAGCTTTGGAAACTTCAAGGAAATGCAAAATGGAGAATTCTCCTCTCGAAACTCATTAATGATGGTCTTCCAAGAGGAGAAGAATTTATGAAACTACAGTATTATATTTCTTTCCACCGTAAAAAGTGCTTAAAATTATTTAGGACTCATATTCCACCCTCACTTAACCTATATTCGATCTAACCCGTATTATGACTCAATTCATGTAAATCCATTTAAGATCAATGACCAAAAACTTTCTCCCTCTCATGAGTCTCATCCATTCAATTCTTTACACTTAGTATAAATAGACAATTCATTCAATTATTACCTTCACATTTTGGCAGAAGATTTTTACCCTATTATCCTCATATCTTTCCCCTATTTACCCAAAATATCACTCATTTTTTCTTACTTTAAAGTTTGGTGGATCCATAACACCACTTGATTTACCAATAATACCTTTACTTTTATTGCTTTTCTTAAAAGTTATGAAAATCCTCGTGTAAATGATTGAATGGATGAGAGTAGGGATGACAACGGAACGGATCCGGATCGGATCCGCATGGATCCAGATCCAGATCCGTACCACTAGTAGCGGATCCGGATCCGACGGATCCCAAAAATGCAGATCTAGATCCAGATCCGCCAGATCTGGACTGGATCCGCGGATCCAATTTCTTACTTAAATTCTACAAAATTTTTAATTAATACGTATTTGCGACCATATTAATTTTCATAATTTTACAAATAAAATCGAATATAAAGATTTATAATCAAAGATTAATAAACTAAAAGAAAAAAGTCTTAGAAATAACCAAAAAAACACAAATTAGAGTTCTAAGTTTTTTATTATTGTTAATTTTTTAATAAAACGGATTTGTGGATCTGAATCCGGATTTACTTATTAAGATTCAAATCCAGTTCCGTTTAAAAATAGCGGATCCGGATCCGGATCCATATCCAACGAATCTCAAAATTTAAGATCCATATCCGATCCGTGCGAACCGGATCTAGCGGATCCGGATCGGATCCCGGATCCATTGCCATCCCTAGATGAGAGGATCTAAAACTTTAGACCTCGTTCTTTTCAACTTTTACTAAGATAGTATTTCTGTTCCGTTTGGTAAATCCATTTCACCTTAGTTTAATTCAATTCATTATTATCAGCCAGTTTAAATTTTTGTTTTGAGCTCATTTAGGGGCTGTTTGGTTCACTCAATTTAGGTATGAGGTATGAGTTTAGAATGAACCAAACTCATACCTCGTGTTTGGTTGACAAGTTTTCATTTCGATACTCATACCTCAAACCCTCATGGTATGCGTTTCTCATATCCATGGGAGGAGGTGGGTATGAGATTCATACCCTTGGAATCAAACTTTGTTTGATTTTCCGAAAGAATTTGTTCCAATTTTTTTTTTTGAAATATTTTATTAAAAGGCACTAATTTAAAATACCAAAAAAAATTATTTTAAAATTTTATTAATGTAACTCAGTATTTTATATCGCCAAAAAAAACTATTTTTAATGAAATTTATTTAATTTTTCTTTCAAGCTAAATTTTTTAGATTTTATATAGTCAGAAATATAAATTTTTATATATTTAAAATATAATTATTAAATATAACTTTTAAAAGAATTAGAATTTCGGATTTGGATCTCAATCATCTAAAAAAAGTTTCAGGAATCAAGTTATAAACCCACACCACATTGGTTTGATTCCTGATTCCATTTCCATACCCTTTCACGAACTAAACGAGTACTTAGTTTTGAGTTTGATTTAGTGTGAGAAAAAAACGATGGTCAACTCTTGATTGATCCAGGTTACGTGGGATCCGAACACAGAAGGCTCCTTCATGGAATTTACCTTTTCAACACGGAATAAATAAAGCAATCAAATCAAAAACATACATACTCCATTATTCCCCCTTCAAGTCCACACAGAAGAATACCTCAAAAACCCAGAAAAGAAAAACATGGAATTAGAAAAGGGGGTCCGATTACTATTCCAACAGTTGAAAGCCCTGTTAAGGAAGAATGCACTACTGTCATGGCGTCACAAAGGCGCAACAATACTCCAATTGTTCTCTTCATTAGTATTCATATTCTTGCTGTTTTGTATACAAAGAGCTATAGAAGCCCGGTTCACCAATACCACATTCTTCGACAACCTTTTGGATCCAATCCCACTTGTTTCGCCATCAATTCCGCCATGTGAACTCAAGTTCTTCATCAAGCAGCCTTGCTTTGATTTTGTCTACAGTGGGGCTTCTAATAACAACGTTGATACCATCGTTAGTCGTATCAAGCACAACAATCCTGGGCGTTCAATCCCTGATTCTAAGGTTACTTTTGTCTTTTCACCTTCTCTTATTACCGTCATTTCCTATTTTATTTTATGTGAGGTTTAAAGTTGACCATGGAAGTCATTTAAAATACTAATCGGAAAGAGGTGGGATACATACCATCAAAGTACAATCGTTTTATTTGACATTATTATACGAGTATAAAACAAATTTATTTTGGTCAAAGTATACTATGTTTTTAAGCCAATTTTGCGTAAGAATACGGTAACGCTTAAATAAAATACGACTTGGGACATTGTGTGTTACTCTGTCTTTTTAATTTTTTCATGGTGTAGGTTCTTTTTAGACAGGTATCGGAAATGATAATATTTCTCCTCAATTTATTGTATTCACAAGGTCTTCAATTTGAGTGTTTTTTTTGTCTTTTTCGAAACTTATATTCCCTCCGTCCCAATGAATTGTTTGCATATTTCATATTGGGCCGTCTCAATGAATTATTTGTCTTTTTATTTTAAGAATGTTTTTTATATGCAATTTGATAATTCTCATGAGTTTGGCTCTACATGTCAATCCCTCATTGGTTCCCTTTAACGTTGGTGCCAAAAGGAAAGACAAACAATTCATTGGAACGGAGAGAGTATTTAGAGTTATGCTTACCCAAACTATTTTAATCGAATAAATTTTGACCGATCCTAATTCTTTGTCCTGAGTCCGAAAGTGATAATTTTTGTCCAAACCAATAATTTGTATGATATGTTCGGTTTGAAATTAAAATATCTCTTTCTGAATTCATAATTGAGAGTTATCGTAAGTCAAGGAAATCTTGACCAAAATGAGAGATACTCGTACAATATAGAATATGAAAAACACGTGATGGTACCATGTAGAATATCTCGTACGAGTTTGTATATCAGGAGTTTATACTTTTCTTTTTGCGTGTGTCACTAAATAATTTATGTTTCTATTTTTAATATTCCGTATGATTTACTCTTTTAATAATATTAAAAACAATTCTACTCCTTTGTTGCCCTTTAAATGATTAAAAAAAATACAAATTCTCATGGGAGAGGTCTCACATGACACACTGGGAGCGGACCATCGATTAGCCAACGAGAAATGGATGTAGCAATAGATGGAGGCCGGGCATGAGAGCGTGTGGGGTGGGGGAGGATGTTTGGAGGCAATGGAGGAAGAGGATAGGTAGTATTTTCTTACGAGGATTAAGTCTACTACTCTTAAGTCTTGAGCATTAACTAACTTCCGTAAAACATACCCCTTCCAAGTCTATTACTCAGAATAATTAATTTGGGCAAGCATACTAGGTAGAAAGACCATAAATATTTTTGATAATGAGGACTGAGGAGTATGTATCATGGATTCAGGGTCATACATACAATGACAGTAGTATTTACTGGAATATCATTCACAGCTCTCAAATAGTTTGTTAACTACAGTTATGTCATCCTTGTTTTAAATTACCGACAACATATCATATTGAGGTTCATTGATGAGAAATGACTTAATGCAGGTTAAGTCATTTAAGACAGAGGAAGAGGTTGATGCATGGCTTCTTACCAACCCAATGCAATGTCCAGGAGCACTGCATTTCAAAGAGCAAAATGGATCAATAAGCTACGGTATTCAAACTAACTCGACAGCAGTGGCTAAACGAGGTAAATATGAAGACCCTACCTTCAAATTCCAAATCCCACTTCAGCTTGCCGCTGAACGAGAGATTGCCAGGTTTCTGACCAAAGGTATTGTCTTTTTATGTTTAGTATATATGATCCGTTTATATAGCAAGCACAGTCTATCCAAATTTCATATGTTTGTACCTAATGTCTGTTTTGGAATCCGTGTAATGGTCAGAACCGAATTTCAGCTGGACTGTCGGTTTGACAGAATTTGCGCACCCTCCAGCTGACCCCTTCTCAGCAATGTCGTCCATTGGTCCTACCTTTTTCTTCGCAGTTGCTATGTTTGGTTTTGTGTTCCAAATTAGTTCCTTGGTGACCGAGAAAGAGCTAAAACTTAGACAGGTTCTTCTCCTCTCGTATAGCCTAGCTTCACTTATCTATTGTGTCGTAAAAACTTTTTTTTTGTGATTTTCGTACCTAGAATAAACTTTAGCAGTTGAAATCAGTGTATAATGCTGCTCATAACGAGGATTTTAACATGTCAGTATAAAAAAATTCCTTGCAATACTTTTATACTAAATAACATACGTAAACTTGGAGGCCTCCTTATTATGCTTCTTCTTTGCAGGCAATGAGTATGATGGGCCTCTTTGATAGTGCATACTGGCTATCATGGCTGGCTTGGGAGGGCCTTATCGTTGCCATCTCATCAGTTTTCATCGTACTGTTCGGAATGATGTTTCAGTTTGATTTTTTCCTGCACAACAATTTTGCAATTTTGTTTCTCGTGTTCTTTCTTTTCCAGTTGAATATGGTCAGTTTCTTTAATCCAATATTATCCAAATTTCTATATTAATTCCAATTGATTTTGGTTTAGTTTGCTCATAAATCATTGTGCTTAATGGCTGTTAAATCTTATTGCATCGACTAACATTTCATGTGATAACCGTTCTTGCCATGTACCTATTTCAGACAGCCTTTGCCTTTGCACTATCAGCCTTCATTAATCAAGCATCTTCAGCCACAAACATAGGGTTCTACAACTTCATTGTCGGCTTGATCACCCAGGCAAGTTCTTGTGAGACAGTTTTTAACGGAAATCACACCAAAATTACATGAGACATTGTTACATGTGAGACAACCCGGTAGCCATGTTGGATTGTTGGGGAATTATTAAACGATATACACATAATTGTTTGTGTCAGTCTCACATGTAAGATAGTCTAATACATGTTTTAGTAGGAAAAGGAAGAACAAACACTATCACACTACCATTATAGGTACCACATGATGAATATTCATTCCATTTATGCAGGTTGTGACCCAATTTGGATTTCCATACAGTGATAGGTTCTCCAAAGGCTACAGAATCATATGGTCCCTTTTCCCTCCAAATTTACTTGCCAAAGCTTTAAAGATGCTCACAGATGCGACTGCAACACATCGAGATCCTGGAATTAGCTGGAGTGGTAGGACCAAATGTTCACCTAACGACGATGATTGCATAGTTACAATGGTATGAAAACAATTCACATAATAGAAATTGACTTCATTGTTCTCTCAATACTCTACGCATGGGATTGACTAAAATGGCCAGAGAAGGTCAGTTAATAGGTTTAGACAAAATTCTGACAGTTCTTTGTAGTATTGTGTATTTGGAAATGAGGCAAATGTCAGGTAATTTTTGCCAAAAAAATCCTTATATCGTTCTTGATTTGTCCCGTCTTCTGTTATATCAATAATGCTAGGTATTGTATCTATAACTGCAGAATGACATCTTCATATGGTCTATGGGATCATTCGTTCTATGGTTTGCTTTGGCTCTTTACTTGGACAACATAATCCCAAACCCATATGGAGTAAGGAAATCTGCATTTTACTTTTTGTACCCGGGATATTGGACTGGCAGAGGAGGGAGTAAGGTTCAAGGTACTGGTTCTTATAAACCCCCTCTATTTCGGTCAATAAGCCCCATTGTTTAAATTCCCTCTCAGAGAGAAATATGAGGCTTGCGAAATGAAATGGCGAAAATACTTGCTTCTATATGCATCTTGTTTTGACTTTTGACCAATATTTTCTAGTATAGCTTTTCTCAAGTATTCACGTGTCCATTTATTAGAGGGCGGCATCTGTACTTGCTTTCGCTCTTCACCGGAACTTGAGAACATCTCTCCTGATGACGAGGATGTTCTTAGAGAGGAGAATACTGTGAAACAACAAATACATGATGGTGCCGTTGATCCAAATGTTGCTGTCCAATTACGCGGTCTTGCAAAGGTCTATTCTGGATCAACAACCCTGGGATGCTGTAAATGCAAGAGGACGCCTGCTTACCATGCACTCCGGGTAAAAATTATGACCTCAATGTTTAATACTCCGTGATTGCAGCTACTAAGATCGTTTCATAAAGCAAAAAAAATACACGCGTTATTTCCGCATGCAAATGAGATCGTCGATGGTTATCTTTCCTTTTGTAATTTGCACGCCGTTAGTCCTATCAGTTACTTTACTTATTCCATTTTGTTCTTCTCATGCAATTTTGTAAGTTTCCTTTTTACGAATGTTTTGTATGGTGGATAGTATGAAAGATAGGATTGAGTCTGATGCATCAACCGTCTATGTACTCGGCATCTTCGTACAAGTCCACAATCACTACACAAGATGAACCCAGTTTTGGTTGATTTATGTTAGCCTTAGGTGTAATTGGACGCTTATCATATACCACTATACTGTCACTTCTACACTACATACCACTCCTGCGTGTTCTTAGACAAAAAGGTCAATCCAAAAGAAAACGAAGGCGCTATCTTTGAGACTGAGTTATGCATTAGTACTACTTACTCGTATTTCTTATACCATGCTCTTTAAATAGAGGATAGAAAGGAAATCTGATCTGATACGTCAACAGTGATTTAAGGTTGTTTATAGATATATAGACAATTTCAATGGTCATTCATAATTTTTCCAATATATTTTTGATAATTCCTTTGTCAATCTATTTAGGGTTTGTGGGTGAACCTTGCAAAGGATCAGCTATTTTGTCTATTGGGACCCAATGGTGCTGGAAAAACTACTGCGATTAATTGTTTAACAGGGATTTCACCAGCGACGAATGGAGACGGTAAAGTTTACTTGGAACTTTGTGACTTTATTACAGTTGGTACTGAATAATTTAGGATTTCTCACAATTGTGCTTTCTCCACAGCACTGATTTATGGAAATTCAATACGTAGCTCCGTTGGCATGACAAATATACGAAAGATAATAGGCGTGTGTCCACAGGTTTACTTATTGTCCCATTTGATAATGATTTTACTTGGGTATGAATATGATGAGCTCTGTTAAGCAGCTGAACCGTTCTCTTTTTCAATCTAGTTTGATATCCTTTGGAATGTATTGACTGGCCAAGAGCACCTTGACCTCTTTGCAAGTATAAAAGGTCTACCTAAGGCCACAATTTCCACTGTAAGTGTCAAAATAATTTACCCTATTTTTCTTTCCAGCATAGACTAACGTTATCTGTACATCAGTAAATGTTGTCTCTCTTTGAAAATTGCTAGTTTCCTATGTAATTTTTTCTTTTAATAAAAAAATGTTCTAAGATCACATCACAACTGAACCTAAATCGTCATCTACACTACTCATACAATTGATAACGATGTAAAGGGTGACTAAGTAAAAGTATCGATGAAACAGTAAGGCCTTGTTTGGATACAAAAAGTAGAAGGGAAGGAGGGAAGGGAAAGGGATGGATGGGAAGATGATTGGGGTGTTTTCCATCAAAATCTTTCCTTTGTTGGAGGGACACATTTTGCCTTTGAGGAGGAAAATGAAGGGATCCCTCCACCTCCATTTTGCTACCTAAACAAAGGAAATTGTACTCCCCCAAATCCCTCACCTCACTTCTCCGAATCCCTTTATCCAAAAACACCGAAAGGGCTGGGTTACTAATCGAAAGGGCCCCAGACAATTTTAGCACAATTAGAATATGAGAGATTAATTTGATATACGACTAAGTTGATCCCGTGATACAATCATCATGGACTATTTCAAATGACAAATTGTTTTTTCGTTCAGGTTACCCAGAATTCACTGACGGAGGTGAGGTTGACAGGTGCTGCCAAAATGAGAGCTTCAAGTTACAGTGGCGGAATGAAACGGCGTCTAAGTGTGGCAATCGCACTTATTGGTGATCCAAAGTTGATTATTCTCGATGAACCAGTGAGTATCCTATAAAATCCAAACTTGTAGATCAGGTATCTTTACTAAACCATAATTTGAAAGAGCTTTTATTCAACTGCAGACAACTGGGATGGATCCTATTAGCAGGAGACATGTGTGGGACATAATAGAGAATGCAAAAAGAGGCCGAGCCATTATTCTGACTACACACTCTATGGAAGAAGCAGATATTTTGAGTGACCGAATTGGAATCATGGCTAAAGGCAGCCTTCGTTGTGTGGGAACATCAATTAGATTAAAGTCACGCTTTGGAACTGGGTTCATAGCCAATATTAGCTTTGAGGGAAATCATAACGGAAATGCACCTGATCGTACTCACTCTCAGGAGGCTGTTAAGAGATTCTTTAAGCAGGTGTGTTTCAGAAAAGAGATGTTATTTATCTCTTGATTTGGCAACCTTTTAACCATCTCGATTTGAACATTTTGTTGTAGCATTTGGATGTGTTGCCCAAGGAGGAGAATAAATCATTCCTGACGTTTATTATTCCTCATGACAAAGAAGGGTTGCTAACGGTATAACTCTTATTCTCGTCACGGATTAACTGATATTATGTGCACTGTGTATGTATGTCTATTTACAGTTATCTAACCGTATTTTGGGTGTCGATGATGGTGGAAGAAAGCAAAATCACTCTCTACAGTCTCTAGATTGTCTGCATGTCTCAAATACTGTGTAAAATAGCAATGGTCCATATTATGGGTTATCTGGAAAAACTGAAATAGTGTTCTTGTCTTATGTGTTGGAATCTATATCTGTTGTTCCTCGTACCCATGACATTATTATTTACCAGACTTTCTTTGAAGAACTACAAGAAAAGGAACGTGAATTTGGCATAGCGGACATCCAGCTTGGCTTAACCAGTCTTGAAGAAGTCTTCTTGAACATTGCAAAACAGGCAGAGATGGAAAGCGCAGCTGCTGAGGGAAAATTGATCACCTTCAACCTAAATACATCCGGCAAGTCTGTCGAGGTACGACTTTGCTTATGCAATTTATCTAATGTCACTCTTGCACTTTCGTTTGTCTCCGCACTGGCACTCCTACCAATACAGCTCATTGCTTTAGGCCACGAACATGATCATTTACACGAAATACAGCCTCTCATACATGGTACCTCCTTGCAATGGAGGCAAAGTCTCCTATTGTGAGGTTTTGATCTTTTGGGATGATATTCTCTCATACTTACGTGGATGATATTCTGTATTGCAGATACCCATAGGGGCGAGATATGTTGGGATACCAGGAACAGAAACTCCAGAAAATCCCAGAGGCATAATGGTAGAAGTATACTGGGAACAAGATGACTCGGGTGCTTTGTGCATTTCCGGTCACTCCCGTGAAGTTCCGATTCCATCAAATGTAGACCTACCTATACCTGCGTCCAACTCTTCTCGTAGAGATAAACTCCATGGTCTGGTTATCAACCCTGATCAGGTTTCTGAAACATTTTTCCCCCACTGAAACGTTGGTCGAGTTGGTGTTGCATATACATGTACAGTTACAACATACTCCTTATAGTATTACCATAGACCAGAGTGCATTTATTTACAGATTTGACGATTTTATACTTAATACTTGAACTTGAATACGGAGTATTTTATTAGTTATCCCCATTCTTTTCATTGTAAACTTTCTCCTCAGTGTTATGAATTTATATTTTTGGAATAAACTAATCTGTATTATTGTTCGATACTAACATTGATTACATATCAGTTCCTGCACACTTATCTAGAGTCTACGCAGTATTATTAAGAAGCCCAGGAATATACTCCCTCCCTTTCTTCCCCTTTCTTTTGGACACGGAATTAAGAATTGAAGAAAAAATGAGATATAAAGTGGAAAAATGGTGGGTTTATGTGTAAAGAAAAGAATAAATAATTGATTAAAAGTATAACAAAAAAAATATATAGGAAAGAAAGAGCAAACTAACCCCAATAAAAAAGAGGAAAGAAAACGGAAACTAAGACTCTAGGAGGGAGTAACAAACTACTCCTTCCATCCCTTTTAATCATCCCCATTAAGTAAGAAACACGAGCACCGTTGATACTCTTTGATGAATACCTTTAAACATGAATCAAGTTCGTTTATGTATTAGTATTTATTAATTGGTGTATTTATGATGTCAAGTATATTTGTGAATGCATGCATATATATATATATACATATATGTGTGTGTGTGTGTGAGATAGAATGTTAAAAGTGTAGCAAACATTGATTGAAAAATGTGGAGTACGTAGAAAATGTTGATCAATTGATGATAGATAAATTTAAAGATGATAGAGAAAATGAAGAATCCAAGTTTGAAGAGAGTGGATGCTATAGGAATTAGGAAGTAAGGGGGACTGGACTATGCATGGTTAGGGTGACTGGACGAGTACCCCTGTTTTTTTACTCCAATCAGCGCATGCATGTAATAACTCCCACATTCTCCAAGTTAATGGAAATGACTATGATTGGTTCTTGTGCTGTGTTTATGAATTGGGAGTGCAGAAGCAAGGTTTACGAGAAATTGAGCGGCTGGTTTAAGTCGCTCGATAAGCCTTTCATACTACTAGGAGACTTTAATTAAGCCGATTATGCAGAAGACAAGAAACGTTAAAGGGCTCGACTACTTTGTCGATTGAAAAAATGACTACAAGCTGTCCGATTTTCCTTTTAAAGAATCGACCTGCTTACGCTTCCTTCGATTGGCCTAAGCTCTCCCAAACACAAGTATCACTCATTATCCAATCCCGACCGATCATGTTATGATTCAAGTTGACCTCAACTTGGTCCACAGTAAGAGCAAGAAACCATACAAGATGGAAGCATGGAATTCGTCGTTTGAAGAGTGTAACCTCGTGGTTAGGGGTGTGCAAAATCCGGGTCGGACCGGAAAAATGGACCGGACCGGACCGGAATCTAGTGGACCGGATCCGGAATAAAAAATTCCGGTCCGGTCTCCGGGCCATCATTTTGGGCGATTCCGGGTTCCGGTCCGGTCCGGTCCTGACCCGGTTTTTTCCGGTCCGGACCGGTTTGGACCGGAAAACCCGGAATTATGCTTATTTCTTAAAAATTCCGGTCCAACCGGTCCAAACCGGGCCAACCGGTCCAACCGGTCCGGAATTTTGGACCGGAATTCCAAAAAAAATTGAAAATTCCGGGCCAACCGGTCCGGTCCGGGTCGGACCCGGTATTTTTCCGGGCCGGACCAGGGTCAATATTTTGGTTTCCGGTCCGGGTCCAGGGTCAAAAAAATTGACGATTCCGGATCCGGGTCCAACCGGGTCCGGTCCGGGTCGGACCGGGTCGGCCCGGTTGCACAGCCCTACTCGTGGTTAAAAAGGAATGGAAATAAATATCACAATCAAAGGATTCATTGTCTTTAGGTTCGTGCGAAAGTTCAGTAAAGTCAGAAATCTAATGAGGAAATGGTCTCTCGACAAAAGGAATTACTTGAACACGAAATGGTCTGACTTCGATTACCAGCCTGGAGTAGACCTGGCAAACGGGTCAACTGGGTCAGGTTCAGGTTGGGTCATGCTGATCGGGTTACGGGTCTTCTGAACGGGTGTTGGGTCGGATCATTCGGGTGGGATCAGTTTTGCCAGGCCTAAAGTGGAGGAAGAACTTTACAACATTCTCAAAGGAGATACAAAAGCCTCTACAACAAGGCGCATAAGGATGTGGACGATTTCATAAGAGCTTCCGCGATCTACTGGAAGCAAAGAGCAACGATTAAATGGGATACTGAAGGGGACACGTGCACTTAGATTTTTCTTCAACAACGTCAAGGGAAGAATAGCTAGAAACTTCATCAAATGCATCAGGACTGCGAATAGAGAATGGATCACGAAAGAGGAAGAAGTTAAGATTTACTGTCACAAATCATTTTCCCTCAATTCTTAATGATAGCCTTATCCTAAACATCATTTGCCTCGCACAGAATTCCGATTAGAAGGATACCCCTAAACAATACTCGGTATTTTGGAATTGGAAATAATATTGAATGTCAATAATTTAATATTTAGAATTCAATTCATGACAATGAAAATAATTCTACTTTTCCAAACGCTCTCTCACTCCATCTGAGTTCATAAATTCCAAATGATCCTGTGTTTGAATTACTCCTATAACTTTTGCTTTGGTCCGACGCATCATTTAACGGATCTCTTTTACAATTGTTTGAGTTGAGTGAGACGATCACGCACAAAATTTATTGTGAAATATATCAAAATACACTACTAACTAACAAAAAAAAATAATCACCTTCATCCTCACGTAACAAAAAGTCTCGCAATAACGTCATTGTAGGACCGTTTCATATACTCCATAGTACTCCGTAAGTTTTATTAACCCGATTTAGATGAAAAGACATTTTATTTTTGTTTGATTATGAAATTAGAAAGGAATGGAAAGAATGGGATCCCTCAATTACCCTCCAATAGAGGAAAGATGTAGAGGGTGACTCTCGAATGTCATCATCCTTTTCCATTCTTTCCCTTCCCTTCAACATTCTTTTCCTCTAGATTTTCCTCCATTTTAAGTATCCAAAAGAAGGCTTTAGTGCGACAGATCCTTTGAGTACTCGTAACATACTCTCTCCGATCATAATCTTTTGCCCTTCGAAAAATATTTTAATAAATGGAGAGAGTATTACTCCATAAAACATAAACTGTTAGTCACATGGCCTTAATTTCGAGGATATTGATGCTGACGGCATTGACCACCATTCAATCCAATAATCCCCAAAGAATCACAAATTGACAATAATAATGAAAACACTATTTTTATTCACCAATCCAATCATGAATCATTCAATCCAATGCCATAATACTATGAAATACTTATGAATCATATAATCATGTACTTCTACTGCTTGTATGATAATAATAATAATCCAAAATTAGAAAAAACACATGGAGTAGTACTAAAACCACCTTCAATTGTATGTTATCCCCCCACCCTTCATACTCAAATGAATATCTGATATCCCTCATACCATGCTGATGCTACCGGCATTGTAGCCGTATCTGGAGCGCTGGATATTATCCTGTCGCTTCTTGTATATCAACCCCGCCACGCAAACAGCCACCGCACCCACCACTACTCCGATGGCAACCCCCGCCTTCTGACCACTGCTCATCCCTCCCGTCTTCTCCTCCTGCTTCCTCTCTACTACATCCGCCGCCTCTGGCTCCGTCTCCGGTGCCGGCGATGGTACTGGTGTGTGCGACGGCGATGCCGAGGGCGTTGACGGTGGCGAACTGGTGTCCTCAGCCGGAGACGGAGACGGAGACGGAGTCGGAGATGGAGATTTTAGCGGCGAATGTGACGGTAATGCTAATGGCGAAGGGGAGGGGGAAGGGGAAGAGTGAGTAGGGATGGAGAAGCGGAGGAGCAAAAGTAAGTGTGTGATGATGATTGTTGGGTTGGCCATTGTTAGTTAATAGAAACAAGTAGTAGATCTGATAGAGAATTGAATGAATGAATGTAGATCTGTAAAGTGAAGTATGTGAATGTGAATTTGGTTGATTCAAAAGGGGAATGATAATTGATAAAGCAAGGGAGTTGATGTAGTTTTGAAGCAAGCAAGCAAGGGTTGTGTGTATGTAGCGCTAAAACGAGAAGAGAACAAGAAGCAAAAGGAATGGAAAGGAAATTTCGAGGCGGGTTTAAAGGAGGAGGAGGAGGAATGGGCGAATACTGATAGGGTGGGAGTGTTTATGACTCTCAAGACCTTCATTTGACGCAAATAACCCAAACTATCCGGCGTATAATATCTACAGTACTATTCTATAGTGATATCTTCAGTATATTCATTTATTTATTACTCCAATAATTATACTCCTACTCCGTATTCGATTTCACTTTCTACAAGTCGGTCATTGTCCTTCGCTCCTCTATTTAAGTCTCCAATCTTTTCTTTTAACAGTGACTAATTATTCGACAAGGGTGACATAACACACAAAACCAGAGTCCAGCCCAACTTTTGTCTAAATAAAAGAGTCATCCAAGGCCCTTTCTTTTGTTTTTGGGCTAAATACTTTGATTGACGAACTATCGTCTTATCAAACAATTTTTATTTATGAAAACTCTTAAAAGATTGTTGTTTCAAGATCCAAACAGTTTAAGTCAGATGAAGCTTGGGTTTGCTTGCTAGGGTTTCTTCAGCTAGCGTTCCTCTACCAGGAGCAAACATGGCCTCGGAAGACGAGAATGTCTCAAATAATTAGGTATTGAAGTGACATCTTCAATACCTAAGTTAAGTGTTCGCATGAGATAAAAGAAATGTAGTTTTAGTTTTTTGGAAACTAGGTTAAAAATCCGTGCAAATTGCACGGTGGGATAAAAAAACGTGTGACAAAGTGAATTTTCAATCCACGCTTGTTGTTAATCCTGGATATTGCAACGTATATTTGTCCATGGGTGAACATAGGCTTGAGGATATGGACATGTGGAGCAACTAATTGCACGAATGTATTGGAGCAGTGGTTAAAAGTTACGGAGTAGTTGTATATTTTATTGTTTGAAATAAATGTACTTGGTATATTACTTAATATCCAATATGGCAAGGTATTTTGCTAACTTGTACTCTGTATGATTACTGGGTCATATCGATACATTTTGTTATTTTAAATAATCTGAAACATTCTAATGAAACAACCAAGTCAAGTTAAAATTTTAATTTTCTTGTTCCAATTGTGTTAAAAGATTTTAATATTTCTTGTTCCATTAATATTATAAATTTAAAATGAACAATTATTCGTAGATGATACATACAATTCTACTCCCTCCGTTCCGGTCAATTGTTTGCCTATTCCATTTTAAGCCGTCTCAGTCATTTGTTTGCCTTTCTATTTTAGGAAAGGTTTTTATATGTAAAATGATCCTCCACATCATTTTTGCTCCACATGTCACTCATTTATTGGATCCCTCCCCCCTCCTTGGTCTTTGTGCCAAAATCAAAGGCAAACAATTGATCGGGACGGAGGGAGTATTCTTTATTGATTCTTGATTTGAAGATACTCCTATTTTTTACTCCATATAAATATCCTTGGATTGAAATTGAGTGAACTTGCCAACGTGTAAAGATATCCGACATGGGAGACACGTTAACAACTCTTGTTGATGTAGGCTAGGTTGGAATTTAAACAAATCAAGAAAAAATGACAACCAATAAGAGGCATAATATAAGCAAAATTTATCACATCATAGTATTGCAAAGATGGTGTCAATTAGTTTAATACTCTTATGACAATAAAACTATGTTTGTCACTTTACACTTTCTCATCTATTTAATGCATTCATTTCAATTTACGAATGTTAATTATTATATGTGGAAAATATTCACCAATTTAAGCTTTCAAAACTTATTATTTGTTGAGATAAAAAAGAAAAAAAAATGACTCAAATGAAATGAAGAGAATGGATGAGTATAAATGGAGTGAAGGAAATAGATTGATGTAAATGGACTCTCAAACTCCTATATTACATCATCGTCAACATGATATGAGTTGACAATGTAAGTTGCAATTAAATTCAACTATCATAATTCAATTCATACAAAATTCTGACAATTAAATTAGACCCAAAAAGTGAAACATAATTTAAAACACTATTAATTTAACAATCGACTCATGTAAATAATCATCTAGTTGATCAAGCTTAAATTAATAAACATGAAAACAAAAGTCAAATCTTGAAGTTAGTACGGAAAATTGATGATTGTCGATTATGTATTCACTGAAAATTGAAAATGGAAAAACACTTAAAGTAAATAAGTAGTATATTGAATCAAACAATCAAAAATCACTCACTCATCATCAGATGAACATGATCCCACGATTTTTGACTCACAAAATCAATAATGCTCCCACAAAAAAATTCAACATGCAACTTTGCTTTCACCCTCTCTAGTGATCAGAAAATGAATATGAAAGTCCTTTGGCGAAAAAAGTATAAAATACGTATTGAAAATCATGAATACCTTTGTGCAAATAAGCAATTATTGGACTCGACATTACCTAGAAAAGTGCAATGTATCAAATTAAATTCTTGTGTAGCATCCTCTCTGATCACTTACTTCAACGGTAGTGATCGACATAGGCGTTTTCATGAGATTCAAAACGTCAATGGTAGATTTGTAGTTAGCAATATTTACGAAGCATCCGGGATAGAGATTTGATGATTGTTTTATTTTACAGTAATTTTTTTTATGGGGAGATTGATGGTTACTTGAGGGGATCATTTTGGTAGAGAACGTGATTTATTTGTTTTAAACTGAATGTGTCGGTTACTTCATTGTTTTGAATTGTAAAAAAACAGTTTATTACTCCATATATGTGTAACTTCTTATCAAAGAGCGGTTATGTGATTTTTTTAATTGTCAACTAAGCGATAAATAAGTGTCATGTAGGACGATGATGTGGATGCTTACGTGGTGAATGTGGGAAGCCTAAATGTTTCTGCTTTAAAAGATAAGAGAAGATAGAGAGAAAATGATTACGTGTCCTTTTGTGAGTTTGCATTATTAAGCCCATCTTTTTTTTTTTGTGTTTTAAAACCAACCGCCACCCGCACTAGGAGACCCTAAAATATCATCATCATATACTCAGAGCAACTCCAATAGCTTACTAAAAGAACTTGCTTGTAATTATTATAAACTAGTTGGAAAGCCCGTGCGATGCACGGGCCGATTTTTAGTGACAATGATAATGACACCAAGTTAGAGGATTGTATAAATTTGTGAGACTACGCAACAGTAGAAATTAAGTCGAAAATAAAAGTATGTCTAACAGTAAAGAAATACTATCAACATACGTGAATGTGTTTTTTGGGATGTCATATATGCGGTAAACGTCAAATTAAATTATACCCGTGCATTGCATTTAAAACTCATAATATCTCTCTTTAAGACGATACTCGGTAAATATTTATGTCGATAGTTGATATCTAAGAACCAATAATGACTTCAATTTATAGTCATAGGATCATCTCTAGCTTATGATAATCTTTCAATGTGGTACAATTATACTACGGAGTACTTCCTCCTTCCTTTTATCTTCTTCCATATTCTATTTTCGTCCATCTTTCTATCTTCATCCCATCGTAAATACGGAGTTTTTTTTATTTGGTCCAACATTTTTACTATATTAACCTCACTTTTTACTTATAACTACAATTATAGAAATGAAAAATATTTAATTTATACATATGACGTTATTCTTTCAATGACATTATTCTTTCAATGTGAGATAGTTTTTACTTAATTTTATAGTCTTAAAAGCTCTTTAATTTTTGTCGATATTTAAGGACAAATTATCTAATGAAAATTCATCGCCCTGTTATATAATTTTTCGATGTGAGATAGAGTTTTTCTAAGACTCAAAAGATGTTTGGTTAATATCTATTGACGAATGATTACTCTTAATTTTATGTGTTAGGATTAAGGATCAAAAGATTTTTTTTGATATCTAAGAATGGATGATTATTCTTATTTATAATATAGAAATTTATCTCCTTAATATAATTTTTCGATGTGAGATGATTTTACTATTCTATATGTAATAGATTCATTACACTTTTTCGAGCAAATAATATGAACTTCATAACTTTATAATAATTTTTCGGTGTGGGAAAATTTCACGCACGTTTATAGTCTTAAGAGCTTTATTAAGACTCAAAAGAGAATTTTTACTTAAGCTTATTATAGTCCTAAGAACTTTTCTAGAACTCAAAAGATGTTTGGTTTATATCAATGAAATTCATGACTTTGTAATAATTTTTTGATGTGAGAAATTTTACTCAAGTTTATAGTCTTAAGAGTTTTTTAAGACTCAAAAATGTGGGATAATTTTACTTAATTAACTTTATGGTTTTAAGAATTATTTTTAAGACCCAAAAGAGTTTGGTTTTCATCTAAGATATTAAGGACGAACGATTACTCTTATTTATATAGTAGAATTCGATCACCTTATTATGGAGTATATTTTGGACAAATGATTACCTAAAACGAATGATTTCTCTTATTTATGATATCTTATCATAATTTTTCGATGTGTGATAATTCTACTTAAATTTATAGTTTTAAGAACAGAACTTAAAATATTTCTGATTGATATGTAAGGACGATGATTACTTTTATTTATATAATAGAATTTCATCACTTTTTTTGTAATTTTTTGATGTGAAATAATTTTACTTCAATTTGTAGTCTTAAGAGAAGTATTATAAGATTCAAAAGATTTTTGATTAATATCTAAAAATGAATAATTTCTCTTATTGATGATGTAGAATTTCATCACCTCATTATAATTTTTCGATATGAGATAATTTTATCTAAGTTTATAGTCTTACAAAGTTCTTTTATTTAGGACTCAGAAGATTTCTCGTTGATATCTAAAGACGAATGATTGTTTTTACTCCGCCGTTATTATAATTTCTCGATGTGGGATAATTTTACTTAAATTTATAACTTTAAGAACTTTTATAAGATTTTTTTTTTGTTAATATCTAAAAACGAATGATATATCTTATTTATAATATAGAAATCCATCACCTCATCATAATTTTTCTATATGTGATGATTATACTTCAGTTTATAATCTTAAAAACTCTTTTTAGAACTCAGATTTTTTTGTTATCTAGACACAAATGATTTCTCTTTTCCAATAGATTACAGTCCTATGAGCATTTTTAAGACTCAATTTTTTTTATATATTTAAGAACGAATGATTAATCTTATTTATAATATCAAATTCCATCACCTCATAATTTTTCGATATAGAATAATTTTGACTTAAGTTTAGATAGAGTCTTAAGAACTCTTATAATAACTTTATTTGAGTTTATAGTCCTAAGAGGTTTTAAGACTCAATTGAATTTTGGAAGATATCTAATAACGAATGATTAGTCATAATTAATGACAAAAGATTACACTTATTTACAACATAGAATTGCATCACCTCATTATAATTTGGAGGAATGATTACACTTAGTTACATTGACGTTTTCACTCACGTATGAATAGTGTCCAAAAAGCAAAAGCAAAGAATCAAATGGAACGGAGGGTATAATTTTTCGATGTGAGATTATGTTATTCAAGTTTGTAGTCTTATTAAAATATTTTCTAAGACTCAAAAGTTTTTTTTATTGATATTTAAGAAGGAATGATTAGTTTTATTTATAATATAAAATTCCATTATCATAATTTTTTTGATGTGGGATAATTTACTGTCTGAACTCATTTTAAGACCCAAAAGAACACATGATTACTCTTATTTATAATATAGAATCATCATCTTATTTTAATTGTTTTAGTTTGTAGTCTTATTAAGAGTTTTTTCGTCGATATTCAAAAACACTGATTACTCTTATTTATATTATAGAATTCCAAAACCTTATCATAATTTTTCAAAGTTGGATAATTAGTTAAGGTTATAATCTTAAGAGTTTTTTACGAATCAAAAGATTTTTTGTAGATATCTAAGGACGGATGATTACTCTTATTTATAATATAGAATTTCATCACCTTATTATAATTTGTCGATGTGGGATACTTTAATATCTTTATATGTAATAAATTCATCACTTTTTCGAGCAAATAATATGAAACAAATAATATGAAATTTATACTCTAATGAAAGCATTTTCTACCACGAATCTAATTAATTCATTTTTATAATTTTATTTACGATAACTTTTTGTTAAATTAAATTTAAAGATTTTTGGATGAAAATTTTAAAACATCACATTAATATAATATATTAATTATATTCTTGTATTAATAATTAAAAGATTCTCTGTTTGATTTTTTTACTATTAATGATAGTTTCCTAAATTGAGTTTTGATGTAACGGACCAATCATATCGCTCGAAAACTTCCTCCTTTATATATATATATATATTGATTATCAAGCAAGTTGTTTACTATTGGAGCACTAAAAATACACCATGCTTGAAAGCAATTGAAGCTTGGTAGAGCTGCAAGCTTGAAATTAGGTGGCTTGGTTTTTATTGGAGGATAGAAACAGTATGGAACCCTAAAAACTACAAAAAGTTGTTGCTTACTATTGGATTATTATATGTAGCTAGAAAGTCTCGTAGCTTGAAAATTTGACATGACAATGTAAACTAGAAAGGGTTGTAGTTTACTATTGAACTTGCCCTCATTAATCACGAAAAAACAAAGAGGATAGAAAATACTTACTCGTAGGAGAGTATTTGACTAAAAATAAAACTCGAATGACTCCTTACAAAGTCATCTAAGTATTTGACCAAAATCTTTTTTCCTAAACTTATTAAATCGAAGCTTAGTTTATGAGGTTAATCAACAAGAAAATAGTGACAACTTAGATACTACTCCACTATAGTACTTACAGAAAAACGTAAAGGTGAAACCACAATAAAAGAATGGTCGTACTCACTCCGTAAGAGGGAGGCATCACATGAAGATCCATTTTTGAGGCGTCAAATATTCACAAGCAACAAAATGCAACAACTTGGCTGACCCTTTGCTTCAAACCTTCCGATGATGCTATACTTTCCATACAACATTTTATTGTTTGGATCGACTTTCTTCTATTCATGATGCAAGTTCCCTCACAGCAACTATTAAATATTTCCCCAATGTATTTAAACATTATCTGTCTCGCTGAATCATGTACTCCGCTACAGTACTCCCAGTCGAGTGGAGCTCGAGTGGGTAAATCGTATCGAAAACTACTCTGGCAAAAACGTGTTTCACTTCCGGTGATCTCCCCAAAGCTAACATCTCGTAATCTATCTTACTACCTTCTTTTGATACTACTCTGACCTTCCTGCCTTTACTTACACTCTCAACGATCTTGCTAACTGTAATGTACAATCCAAATGGAATAAGAACCTGCACAGTTTGAAACAAACATGTTCTCAAGGCGACTCACACATATTTTTATGTTGACATAACTATACTGCATGAACACATGCGCGTACGAAAGCTCCGGTAAGTCGGAACAATTTGGATTCAATTGTCAACTGCTCCAATCAGAAATCAGAGTGACTCATAATCCTAACTTTATAACGAATAGATAATAGATGATATAATATGTACAAAAGACGTTAAAATAAATATCACCCTGATACACGGCCGAGTTGAGGGCAATTCTGGGACACCGTTACCGCGACCAGGACAGATACCGCGATTTAAAACCGTGCATATGGCCAGATTTATAACTTACTCCCTCCTAGTTGATTTTATACTCCCTCTTTTTTTTGGCACAAAAATTAAGAAGAGAATACAGAATTGATTAAAGTAAGAAAATATGAGGTATAAAGTAGAAATATGGTGGGGTTTGTGAGTAAAGAAAAGAATAAAAAATTGAAAGAGAATAAAGAAATGATTAAAGTACAATCCAAAAAAGGAAAGAGGAAAGATTGTTTAACTAGTGCCAAAAAAGAAGGAGGAAAGATAAAAAAAACTAGAAGGGAGTATTTAGTATTTTTAGTTACACATACATGTATTAGATTTAATAATTTATCATAACATGTTTTCCACCAAGCATAATCAAAAGATAACTAATGTATAATTACTGAAATGTAATTACTCCCTCAAATCCATTTCAAACTACCCATCCACCTTTTAAAGTGGAACTTCCCAAATATTGGCTTCAATTATATTGTCAAATTTATGAAATTTATATATGAAACTAATACATTTATGTGCATTATACGTAAAGGCTTCGGAAAATTTTAATTCAAACAAGAAAAACTAATATATAAATAAGAAAGGATTATTTAATAAGAATAATCTCAACTTTGGGTGGTATTCCATAAATAAAACAAACTTCAATTAATATGGGAATAAACTCATGTATGAGACGCATCAACCACGAATGGAATTGGCTCATCAATGACCGAATGCAGCAGGTTTATGTGGGTCTCATAGTCATTAATTAACGCAGCTACATTTTCTTTCTTTCCACATCAATGTCGATTATATTCCCCTAAACCCAAATTCTCTCCCCTAAACCCAAATTTTAAACCCGAATTTTGCGTAACAATTTTTGAAATTCATGGGTAATCCATGTTCTTCGAATTCATGGGAATCTAACATCTCGAAAGATGTTTTCCGCAACTACAAGTTACGGGCAGTGATTAGGACTATCAAGAAGGAAGAAAACACTGGAAATAAGTTTTATGGACGTCCATTATTGCTGGTAAGCTCAATAATTACGATTATGGTTGTTATAAGTTAGTTTAGTAACATCAAATTAACCATAATTGTACAGGCGTAGCAGGTAACCTGAATCCATCCGTGCTTGATGTGTCTCATACATGGATTTATTCCCAAATTATTTAAAGTTGGTTTTATTTATGAAATACCACCCAAAGTTGGGATTATTCATGTTAAATAACCCAATAAGAAAAACGTAATCTGAGTATCATCTCGTAGACCGTGAAATTTCAAATGGGTAGTTTGAAATGGATAGGAGGTAGTATTATATTTTCACAACTTCAGATTTTGATCAAATAACTAAATTAAATGTCAATTTGCCAATTTTACATTTTGTTCATTCTACGTAAAGAAATGATTCTCCTAGGTCAAAATTTAAATTAAAATGCTGACCAACATTTTATAGTTTATTTACTTTTCCGATTTTAACTGGAAGTGTAAAACCACTTGATCTTGAACCTAAATGGTCTCCCAATACTTCTTACATTTAGTTACCTATACGTGAAGTCGTGAATATTTTCGTTGTTTCAACGTATATTTATATTTAAGTAGTTGAGTTTGTTAGCTCGCACAACGCACGGGCTTTAAACCTAGTAGTGAGTGAATTCAACCAAAAAAAGAAAACTTCTATGCTCTAATAACATAGGTAGCCTATTTGACTCAGGAATCAGAGTAAGGCTTTTCATACATCTGACCCCTTCTTGTTCCACCATTTGGGTAATCTTGTTGCCGAAGTGGGCAAATGCACTGAAAAGAAAAACTGAACTTTACGGAGTTCCAAGAGCCTCAAGAGTCAAGACTCACATCCTAACAGGTACACTCAAATGGCAGTCACGATACATAGGGTTGGAATGAAATTGACAGTAAAACGAAATCAGATATATATGCAGTAAATTAAAATTTGAGGGGTTACCAGATCTGAATGTGGTGCTTGGGGATATTTAGCCATTGCCATTGATACAGCGTAAGCATCTGTCATACTGGAAAGAGCCATATTGATTGATACTGCTAGATTTAAAACCTCTTTTTTTAACACAGTCTTCTCTGAAATCGGAGTTTCAAGCAATTCATGAAATTTCTGCTCACTTGGCCGCGAAATCATTATGGCAATGTCAGCTGCTTCATCAATATCCCCGCCATTGTTAATGGCAAGTGCAAAAGCAGCAGCAACTGAAGGAGCTCTTGGTTGGTCCGACAAGGCCTTATGGTATGCCAAGAGCATGACCCTGAAAAATCGAGTGTACATTTATATATAATCAGATAACAAGTTATCAAATGGGACCGTCTCACAAGGTTTTTTTTCTTCACGAAACCGCTCTATTTACCAACTAATTACTCATTAATATATTTATAAAACTCATATTAATTGCTTGTCTCACTAACTTATACTCCGTACATAAATCACAAAGAAGGGTATCTGTTATAGATATAAAGGCTTCACGGAGATCCCAGGTTACGTGCTTGGAAAAAGCTTAATAAGAAGTTACTCGTACTTCGTATATTTTTGCCAGGCTTGGCAAAACATCAAATTTTGGAGACATGGACTCTAATCAAGAATCATGGACACAACTACAAGGAATCAAGGATGCATTTTTAAATAGAAATTTAGTTGACATTTGAAATATTTGGAGTTCTGTAGAGTAAAATAGACACAAGCCTTAAAATTGTTAAAAAAATCATACTAATGCTTCCATACACCATTCCTTCTTATACTTCTGTCATGTGACCCTCGAGCCTCACATGATGTATGTGCCAATAGAAGTGCCCGATTGGTAAGGGCCAGGAACAAATCCCATACCATATCATTGAGTGCTGTGTCTAACATTAGCAAGACCCACCGAAGTAACATACTAGACACGTATTTAGTTACGCCTTGCTGCATAAGATCAAAACCATTAAAACTTCTTACCATAAACTACTATGGCATGGCCTATCAGTTGCCAAAAGTTTATCCAGGTTGGCAAACAAAGCCTGTGAACAAAATAGAAAACCAATAGGTGACGTGATTTTTTACAGTGAAATTAAATAATGCAATGGAACAACAGAGAGAGAAACTATACTAAAAACAACCCCCACAATATAAAAACACTCAAAAACAACTCAAGGCAGATATTCAGCCAACAGCAGGGAAGCCTAAATGTAGGCACACACCATACTGGAAGGACAAACCTATATCTATATGCCAACCCTGGTTAGAGCAGGAATCATCAGAAAACATTTGTCCATTTTCTGAGGAAAAAAGCGAAAATTCACATTGTAATCATCAGAGAGCATCGTTTACCAGAAGCATGTTTGATCCAGAGTCCTTTCTTCGAAAACCACTCCGAACTAAGTATGCTGCCTTTCCCAAAGAATGTTCAACAAAGAAATCAGTAGGTCTTTCGTAGATAAATAGTTGGCAAGTGGGTGCGAAAATAACATACAATCTTACCTGATGAGGGAGAAGTATTTCCAGCAACCCAAACTTCCATAATAATCTTAAAGAGGGCTCAGCAGAACCATAAGAGAGCATATAGTTCATTTCCAAAAGGAATCTTCCCTATAAAATCAGAAACATCATTTATAGCCAGAAAGATTACACATCACATATACATATACTCCGTAGTAAGGAGAAGTGATAGGTTATCACCTAGTGGTACTGAGTATTCACATAGAATGTTAATGTTATATTAATACAATATGACAGCCATGTTATATTCACATAATATTTTATGTGAATGCGGTGGTATTGACTTCACTTAAGGAAAGTAATAGGCGTCATTGTGATGTATTTTCTATCCACATACAATATGACATTTAATATAGTTGTGGGCGTCCATGAGAATGAGATAAAGAATCAACTACCAACAAATTCTGGAAACTCATTTCCTCTACTAAATTCTACCTTATCAAGCCGCAAGATGGAATAAGATAAATTTCGGACAGATTGAGCTGTTTCCCTTTCCAAACGAAGCCCCAAACGCGCTGCGATCCTGATTGCACGCAGGATGCGAGCTGCGATCACATAAATAAAATTAGAAATCTGAAATGCACGAGGCTCGCATAAGTAGCAAATCCCTAAAATTTTACATTGTGAACAGCATTAAGGCAACAAGTAAAGTGCCCTAATGTACTTGTTCCATAATTTAAGAAAGAGCTGAAATTGAAAGGAACTCACCACAGTCCTCATGAAATGAGATGCTTGCAGGAATAATTGTCCGTAACTGTGGTTACAGATAATGATGTTTTATAGGCCATGTAGTTCATGTTATTTCAGAAAAATAAATAAATAAATGAGATAAATCATACTTTAGCTTTTTTTATATCTTCCAATCCACCTGTGTAGTCATACACTATCCTTGCAAAAGGATCAAACATCAACCTGCAAAAGGGACCAGAAACACAGAAAATGTGAAGAGTATTTCCTTAACACTGATGTGAGAAGTTATTATATTCTCGACTTAGAGAACAGTAATTCACTATGCTCTCAACTCTCAAGGTTGGAAGAGTGTAACGGGGTGGAAGGTGTTAATGAATCATGATGCCTATGAAACTATGATGATACAAAAATCGAATTACAAGGATCAAATCAGCTACCCATTAATCGTGAAGTCCCGTTGCATACAGTTCCTCCAGCGAACAGTATCCTTCTCATTGCATCCAATTGGTTTTTCTAATAGAAAAGGCAGCTTCTTATTAAATTTTTGTGGCTCAGTGCTGAAACTCGAAACCTGATACGTCCAATTATAAAAGATAATATAAACACTGGTGAAACAAGTGTAAAACAAAAGCAGCACCATTTCTTAGATGGTTTCTAGCATTTTCAGGGATAAGCAGTGATAAGTCTCTGAAATACCTCTATAACGTGATCACCAATATGTACATGGCAAATAGGAAATCTTCTTCCAACAATTACAGAGTGTTTGAACGTTTTAATGACCTGCAGGACAAAATTAACGGCTAATGACTAAACAATAACCGGAAAGGCCTTTTTCTAGACTTGAAAAATAACAAATCTTAAGCAAGACAAATGCCACTGTTTTACTAAACATCGTGTCAAACAGCTGACATTAACAAACAACAATCGGATTTAATGTGAAGTATACTGTAATTAACCTGTCTTAATTCAGCTGATGTCAATATATCAAAATCTTTGGGTACTCGCTTAAGGATCAGATCACGAACACATCCACCGACAAGATACACTTCATAACCTACAATGTATCATAATATTCCAATCAGTCTAAAAAATTGATGTAGCATAGCTTATCAAAAGAGATATGTCTTGTTTTATCAAACAAGTTACATTTGACCAACTATAATGCATCCTCTAAGAAGAACTGAAGAACTATCCATGAGATGTATCGAAGGTTTAGGGTGGCCATCCCACGAAAGACGAATACAATATGCAAAATTAAAATAAATTTACAGTGGTACAAAACACCCTTCCCCCTTCCCACCGGCAATTTGTGGGCATCCCTGAGACAGTGCGAGTCTGCAATGATGTTGTGAAAGGAAGAAGAGATCCAGCGTAAGAGGGAAGGGAAAAAATTGTTGTGTAATCATTCATAGTTAAGACTAACCAATGGAAAAAGAATCATACTCAGCCTTACAGAAACCCAGTTGCTAAATGCCTAGTTTCGTAAAGCAACAATCAGCAGAAAAAATCGAAAGTACAAAATTCAAAAAGTGAAAGATTGAAGGGTCATAAGATAGATGGCACCCCTCGCCATAGAAAAGAAAATAGTGAAGCACAACGCATAAACTAATCTAGTGCCTGCTAAGATAACCACGCTATGAACTTGGCTGCAACATGATTCAATAGCAAACTAATAATGTCTATCCACCCCTCAGTTTCGACCACAGCACTTACAATACAATAAATGCACCATTATTAATCCAATCTAGAGTTTGGTTCAATGAATCCTAAGGTGAATAAAGAAATGCTACAGAAGACAGAAGACAGAAATCATCAAATGACAAATGCATCACAAATCTATATATCTAATTTAAACCCATTTTCATACATTCATAATAAAAATGTACGGAGTAATATGCTTCACTTTCGGAACATAGTGAATTGAGAGCACTTAAAGAGTGACAATTACATAGTACTAGTAATTAGTTATACCCTTTTTCTTGAGCTCCTTAAGGACAACTTTTGTTGGGCCGGATATCTCAGATGTGCTAATTCCAAGCTTTTTTGAACTTAATTTCTTCCATTGTGGCACTTTCTGAGCCCCTGTAGAGAACAATAAACACAGTAAATCCAAAAAGGGAAGACAAATTTAAATGAAAGGTTGAGTAAGAAAAGCAAGTTGCAATGTTGAAGAAAAATGAAGTACGTACCTGGGGTCTGGGATTTGGTACGTTTAATGATGAATTCATCTTCATCAGGAGGTCCAACAACAGTTGCAGCAGCAGCCCAAGAAACAGATGGCTTTTGGGAGGAATTGAGAAGAAAAGGGAAGAAAGAGGGTCTGCGTGAAATTGAAAGTTTGAACATTGGAATCGCCATTGATTATAATCAAGGACATCAATCAGTAGTAGTTCTCACTACTTTACTCCCTGCAACTCTTAAACCCTACTCGTAGTAGTGGCTTCTTCAATCGCTGGGGTTTATGGACCTCTCCTTTCTTGTCCTGTAAGTCTATGACGGCTAAGACACTAGTAGAGGGAGTACCGTTCTACCGGACAGACTACCCATTACGGCCGGGTGAGAACCAAAGCTTACGACGTTCGTCCCTTTGCATAACGATATCGATGTCGAGTTATCGGGTATCGTCTATCGAATGATTTTCGTTCGCCAATGGTTTCGGGCATCCGGAAACTAAAGGTTCTGAGTAAGGGGTGAGGGTACGTGTTGGGAAGCCAACGAAGGACACTCAACCCCTCCCGTAGATAGCGGCCTCTACTAAGATATCGATTGATTTTTAATTCACGCGCTAGTAATATGATGAAATGTTATGCAAACATTGTTTTGAGCTACGCATGTGAAATACGTGTTTGCTACGTCATTTAATGCATCTTAAAATGTCGAAGTTGTTTTAGCATGCGATGTTCATTTAAAAGCGATAAATGGCAAACATCGTAAATAAAAAGCTTGGAAATAAATTACAAATACACGGGCGGAAATACAACCCGAAATTCACAATACAACAAGCGATAATAATAGCAACCGGATTAGCAACGATGAATGTAAACTATAAATGGACTCGTAAATAGAAAACATAAATTAAAACCGTAAATCAAACGATTGGACAAACTTCGATCACCTACACATTATGTTGTGTATTGATCGAATGACGGAGGCTTAGATACGCGTGGGCGTATGGTACCGAAGCGTGATGTTAGCTTGATCCCGGGGCCTCGAGGTCTTGTCCCGACTTATCCTAGTGAAATAGGATTACCTTGACTTATCATATATCGAGCCAGACTAAAAAGTCGTCGACATAGGATTAGTCACGGGAGGTGCTCACTCAAAGTCGTAGGGGAATGTGATAATAGTAAATTAGGAGCCATATAATGTATGAGTTTTAGAAGTGAAATACGTGATTGATTTGGCACGTACCGACTCAGTGTCGTGAATATAACTCGACGAAACCTTATATCGTCTTTAAACCCTCGTTGGAGGCTTATAAGGGGTCACTTGATCGAGTCATTAGGCGGACTCGATCGAGTGCCCTTGACGAAACCTTCATGTCACTTTTTAGGAGGGGTCACTCGATCGAGTGGCCCTTAGCACTCGATCGAGTGCTCTCTGTAACGAGTGACATGTGCTCTAAAAATGACCCAAATCATGATTTACAATTTGAATCGAGAGACGATCGAGCTAAATACAAATATCAAACAGTTTATACTAGTTCGATTCTCGATAACTCTTTGTGCACGACAGTCGGTTATGGAACCAGTATTGAACATTTGGGAGCGACGTTGATGAGTCGAAAATGATCGTACTATAACATGAATATCGGACCCCTCCACGTCACGATGTCGTTGTCGGGTTTTGTGGACCATACGACTGATGCGCGTCAGAATGTCACCTATCAAACACGATCAAACAAAGTTTATAAACTCCAACTAACTACTACGTAGTAGTGGCAAGTCGGGATCGATCCACAGGGACGATCGAGGGTAGTCGGTCAAGTCTAAGTCTGAGAGTGATTGGGGTCGAGAAGGGGGGGTTTTGGACGAGATGAACTAAATTAATTAAACGAGATAAGGAACTAAAGCGAGAAACAATTAATGGGAAAGGCGTTAGGGAGAGTCGGGGAGTCGGAAATTAAGATAAGGGTGTAACATCGCAAGAATTATTACAAGATGTATAAAGGAGGTGCCACCTTTCAGTTTCCCTACCAACCAAGCCTAAACCCGCTTTCGCGACGAATAAACTAAAGTATCTAGATGGAATTACCCAAACCCCGAGTTTCCCCATATTGGTCCGAGTGAGTCAAGTCAACCTAGGTGATCAAGCTAAGTCAATCAAGACACAACAATCCCCATCAAGACAAATCACCCTCAAATGCAATAATCTCACAAAATAAAACATTTATCTAGAATTCCTCCTCCCCTAGCCCCCTAACTAAAATCTACTTACTACCCATAATAAAACTAACACTAAGGAGACTAGGAGAAAAACTAAACATGCTTGAACTAGAGGAGAGGCAATTAAAACAACAATAAACAAACACACAAACTATGGAGAAACAAGCTAAGGGGAGAGAAAAACACCAACATAAAAAATTACAAGGTTAACAAGGGATTAACAAGAAACTAAAAACAAAACTAATTAATGGAGAAAGGGAGAGGAAAGAAACTACCAACAATGGAGAAAACTAAAGGAGAAGATGAAGATTAACATAAAAGATGAATCTTCAAGAAATAATACAAGGATCTTGTCACCAAACCCTTGCAAAACCTTTAAATCTTCAATATAAAACTCAAATATTCACAAATATGATAACTTGATTGTAGAATGTTGAGTGGATTAATCTAAAACTAAGGAAACTTACTAAATCTATGGAGTTTTTCTATGTGAACTACTACTACTACTACTATAGAGATCCACTAACCTACTCTAATATAAAGAGGCACACTAAAGACACACTTAAGGCTCCAATTGAAATGAAACTCTAGGTTTCCTATCTATACTAATCCTTAATGGATCACACATTTTAAGGCCCATAATTCAATTCTTCTTCCTTAAGCTAGACCTTCACCCTATGCATCTTCATAGGGTGAAACTTCACCCTGCGTTTGACGAGCTAACACCACCGGGTGAAACTTCATCCGGTCACTTCACCCGGTGAAACTTTTTCCAGTTTGCAATTTTGGCGCTCTTTCTCCATTAGGCGAAATTTCGCCCGGTCATTTCGCCCGGTGGTAAGTGCCCACGAAAATCTTCGGGGGTGGAAAATGTCGTCGGGCGAAACTTCGCCCGGTGGTGAATCATCGGGTGAAACTTCACCCGGTGATCCTCCGCCTCTTTTCTGGTCTCTTTCTTTGTCGATCGATTGGATTAATTGAACTTTTAGTCGTGTGCTTTGCTCTTCGGATGATTTCCCTCTCTCTCATGCTCATAGAAGCTCAGACACGTTTTTGGTCGAAAATCCTATCAAAATAGACAGAAAACTACCAAAAACACGTAAAATGCAAAAGAGAGACACTAATGCGAGAATTACTCAAAATAAGGCGATAATCGCACTCTAATCTCGCAAAACGGAGGAAAAACGGGTCTAAATGAGAGGAAAAACGGTCCAAATTTGACACACAACAACGACGATCGATTTGACGTCATCGGGTTTCATGCTAATTGGACCCTCGATAGCTCTTCATGCCCGACACTCGATTATGGAATCGATGTCAAACATTTTAGAGCAATATTTATGATATTACAAATAAATATGCGAAGGAATATTCCTTGATCGCGTCATACCAATACGAATATCGATCCTTCTGTTTCGTGATGTCACTTATTGGGTCTCGAGGACCGTATGACGATCGGATTGACGTCATTAAGTTTCGTATTGGTTTTAAATTTGATGACTCATAATGAACGATATTCAACTATAGAGTCGACATCAAACATTTAGAGTGATATTTTGAAAATGACATCGAATACGCTCGATAATGAATTACCGCGATCGCGTTATAATCCAATCGGGTTATGCGTACGCCATAGGGAACCCTAACCTTTAAATGCCTAGGGCGGCGTGCCTCTAGGGGCGCCACCTCCAGTACGACTTGTTCGGAGATTATACGGACTTTAGGCGGCATTTATTATCGAATGTACTCGATCGGAAAATTCGATCTGTCATCACAAAACTTAGGTCCTTTGCATTTCGACATCGTAATTTGACTTTTAAAGCCTACGACGATCGATTTAGCCTTATCGGACGTTTGCTTGAATCGATTTTGAAAGTAGTTTTTGTATAATATACACGATATTAATATAAACAAAATGTAAAAAACAAATAAATGTTAGAAGTTAGGAACAATAATAAAATGTTAGGTGTGATAATAAAATGTTAGATGTTAGTAATTAGTAATTGAAATGTAAATGTTAGGAACACAAGAAATTAAAAGTTAGTAATGTTAGTAGTTAGTATATTAACATATAAAACTATAAGAGAGTTAGAGATTAGAAACGGGAATTGTACACCCTCAACCCACATGTCAATTGTCTCGGAAAACGGGCTCGCGGAGTATCGTCGTAGACACGGGGAACGATTCGAGTATGTAGAATGAGTTAGGGTGTGTTTTGTGTTTAGGACTACCGAACCCTTGTCAAATGAAGGGAGTAGGTTTCGAGATTGACGAGATTTGACTCGGTTTTTGTAGAGGTAGGGAAAGAAAGAGCTCTCGGATTTCTGAAATGGAGTTTCAATGATTTTTTCGACCCCCGATACGACGCATGTAAGGGTGTATTTATAGAGTTTTGCGAAATGCTTCAACCCGGTTTTCGGACACCCAGAAGTGTGCGATTGAGTATTGAGGCGCCTCGGTGGAGGCGGCTCAGTTCTGAGGCACCCGGATGCGGCAGTTGAAGTCGCGCGTATCGGAAGTTGCTCAAAATACGCATTGATATCCGTGTTATTCGAGGTATGATTTGATACGGTTGACTTGTTTTTGATCATGTATTTGGACGCTATTTGCCTCCTTTGGTTTTCGGGTTTGGACTTTGACCGGTTTTGACTCAGTCGCAAAAGACAGTTTTGCCCCCGGTGGTGGTTTTGGCTCAAAGTAGCTTTATTTTATTGGAAACGACCCACTGAGTCTGGATTTGAGGTCGAGTTTGAGAGATTTGTACTCCGCTAAGTGCCCACGTTGGATACTATTGATTCCGAGCCCGTATTTGAGCGTATTGATACATGTTAACGTCCGATCATCATCGGGTGTTTTGTTGGAGACTGCTATAGACACAAGCAGTCAAAATGTGGGTGTCTACAAGGATGCGCGTGAGTGAGGTCAAAATGCGCTGGAAATGACTTGTGTTGTTCTGTGGGACCATTACAGAGCCTGGCGAGCTACCACGACTAACATATTTGGCACCTAGTGGGGGTGAACAAAGTACACTTTCTTTTCTGGTCATCCATGCAAAAGAACTCCGCAATTAAGCGTGCTTGGCTGGGAGTAGTCTAACGATGGATGACCTCCTGGGAAGGTATCCAGGATGCGCATGAATGAGCTCAAAATGCGCTGGAAAGGACTCGTGTTGGTCTATGGGACCAGTACAGAGTCTGACAAGCTACCACGACTAACATTTCCGGTTCTAGTTTGAGCCAGGGTGTTACATGTTTTGTAAGTGATTTTATTTAGGTAGATTAGTTTCATTATCATTGTGATTAGGTTGATAGTTTAGGCTCCCCGGAGCTAGCCTGTGGTTGAGTAATTAATGTAGTATTCGATTTTAGTTGTTATGATTTGACGTATTCAATTTTTGGCGTTCCTATCATTGATTTCCGTACGACAAAAAAAACGCAAAACCCAATAGACGTCCAAAATTGACACCATTTTGATCGTAAAGGCGTCAATTTTTGATGCCATTTTGACCGGTGGGGCATCAAAAATTGATGTCATTCTGGTCGCTGTGAGATCAATTTTTGACGCCATTCTGATCGAAATGACATCAAAAATTGACGTCATTCTGGTCGAAATGGCGCCAATTTTTGACGTCTTCCGGTCAAAATGGCGTCAAAAATTGATGCCATACGGTATTTTGCATATTGTTTTATAAAAAATTGTACGAGTATTATACGACTTTATACGTTACGAAATACCTTTGGTTTTTTTTTCATTTTTCAATAAATACATATATTTAAGTTCCAATTCGTGGCTCGGGTGTTACTATTACGAATTTTTAATATTATTATAATACGAAAATGATAATATTATGAAGTTTTAATATTATTAACAATCCCTTTAGTTTATTTTCATTTTTCAATAAATTCGAATATTTAACTTTCAATTCGGTTATCGGGTGTTTCTAAATGATAATAACATGAAATTTTAATGTTATTAACAATTAACTTAGTTTTCTTTATCGTGTCATATTATTAAAAGTAAATGGCATAAGGGGAAGGGTAAGGTTGGGGGTAGCCGGGTCGACGGTAGGGTTGTCACGGCTTCGACGTGTGCTAAGGGTAGGGCGCGATAGGCACCTAACGGGCCACCAGAGGCGTCGGCTACCACGGAGCCGCTACAGACACCGACTGCGCAGGTGGAGGGTAGGAGCTCGTCTTATGGAGGGACACAGTTTTCTGTTCCTCGTTTTCGTATCATGCGCAGTGACCAACCCGTTACTTTGGAGGGTACCGGGAGCGTTGGTGTCCCCGAGGCGTCTAGGTCGTTTCAGACTGCCGACCTAGACGTGGAGTCTGACGAGAATGAGAGGCAGTACGATCTTCCGAATGACATCTATCCCACAGTATGCCGAGGAAGAAGAGGAGCAGCCAGACGATGACACACAGAGGAGCGGTGAGGCCATTTCGTACAAGAAGGGACCGAATGGTCGGTTGCAAGGGAGTGTTGGTTCGTCGTGCACGAGAGCTGGCAAGGGTCCACTGGAGGACACTTTTTGGCATCTATAGGGACCTAGCCCCGGAGGTCCTATTGATCCGTCGGTGATCCCGAGCTTCGGTGGTCACGTTGCGCGCAGATTGTGGTCTTATCCAGGGAGGCCATGAACGATGCTCAAGGCCTATCATCGTCCTAAGCTTATTAGGGAGTTGGGTCCTTACGATGTCCTTGAGCCCTTAGTAGCTGCCGTCCGAGAGGTTGGTCTGATCCATCTACGGGCGTGCGTCGTACCCCATTTGGACATACCACTTATTACTGCGTTCGTTGAGAGGTGACAGCCTAATACGAACACATTCCACATGCCATTCGGGGAGGGACGATTATGCTACACGATGTTGCTAGGATCTTAGGGCTCCCTATCGAGGGTGAGTCGTGCGTAGTCTACTAGCTGATATGATGGTCGCTGTGACGAACTTCTTTGGTCGGAGTGATAAGCAGATGAAACTGCCCATGCCTGGATCGTCTGCACCCATTTACAGGGGCGAGGGTGTGCTAGCGAGTGTCGTGCATGAGGTCATGGGTATTGGGACCACAGAACAGGCTGTGCAGGGGTACTTGATCACATTGCTGGGGGAGTTTCTCTTCGTCGATAAGTCTAGCAACCATCTTCGTTCGTCCGTCTTTCCACTGACGAACAACGTGGCCTGGCGGCGGTTCCCGGTTTTGCATAGGGTGCTGGTCCATTGGCGTACCTGTATAGGCACTAAGGGATGCGTACAAGGGCGGATTGCACCGGGATTCCCGGTTGTTTAGGTCTGGATATACGAATACTTCCCAGACTTTAAGCCAGGGGCACCTCACCCGATTCAACTGACTTCTTCACGTGCGACTACTTGGATTGGTGTCGGTAAACCAGCGGCGAAGGAGAGCAAGGTGTTGGAGTACCAGAGAGTAGTGGATCAACTCACGGCAGATCATGTCATTTGGGAGCCTTTTCTCTACCGTGCGCACACGTTGTACTGGACTACTGCCTTCATGGGGACACTGCGCTTATGAACATTGTTGAGTCGTACCAGGCTGACCGGGTCCTGAAACAGTTAGGGTACGTTCAGATCATACCCGGGCCTATGTCCCGACCCACTAGAGAGCACCGTCCTGCCCACGGCGGTAAGAGTTACAGTGTCACGTACGCTGGGGGTTACGAGGTCCATCCGTGGAGGAGTTTCATGGCTCATTGTGCTCACCCGAAGACTATGTCGAGGGTTACGGATTATCCGGGGGAGGTGGCTCAGGATTATCTGCCATGGTACAGTAGAGTTTCTCATCCACGGATCATCCCACCAGTCACTGACGAGGTTCAGAAGCAGGCAATGCTCGTCAGGGGGTCGCAACAGGTAATAAATTCTTCAAATATTTATTTACGAACATTTTTACGTTATTAGTGTCCGCAACCCAACACTTCCAGGATGACCCAGAAACCCGACATGCGTACTTCGAGAAGCTCATGGAGTCGTACATACCCATTATTTCACACCCGGTTAAGCGACCACCCAGACGTGACGGGAAACAGGGTCGTCATGATGGATTGTTTTGAATTTTATGTTGTGTTGAATACGCTTTTCTGGTTTATCTTCGGATGATTATTATTTATCAGTACACTCAGACATTCGGTATTAAATTTAGGTTTTCATGAATCACAACTTCGACGCGCAAAATTACTATCACCGGAATTAATTGTACAACAACCTACTAAGTAAATAATACTAAAATAATATACATACGTAAATAATTTACTCAGTGAATAATCACAACCTATTATCCGAACTACAGAAAATACTAAAATATACATGCACTCTACTAAGTAAATAATTTACACACGTAGTTTACATTTCTAGTAATCGAAGAGGTTGAAATCTACCCACTGATCCCCTGTCGTGTAACCACTGTTGTACCTAGCACCCAAATTCAATGTTGCACTTTGGTCATCCTCGTCTGGAATGTTGATATGGTTGTCCTGACCCCACTCGGTCACCGTAATTTGGAGGCGCCGGGAAGTACGCCTACCACTCCGTCTCCCATCTGTCTCGACACGCCTGAAAAATCGAAGGATAATGTACCGTGCTACCATCTTGCCAGTTCTTCCACAAGAGATGTGTAGGAGGCATCGGACAATCGTCTTCCATTCTCAACCTAATCCATCCTCAAGATGAATTATTCATATTACGCCAAATGGTACATGGTTACTTGGCATGACCCGCAATGGGTAGTAGGTAACACACTCCAAGTTAGATGATTAGTCGAGATATAACCCAATTGTTGATTGTGGCAAAACCGAATAAATCAATGTCATGGAGATAGTGTGCTTCGCCCACCAGACTGGGGCACATTGTACCTATACGATACATGGCCTGTTGAACGCCTCTGTCCCTGTATGTAGGACAAGTACAAAAGTCCGTATAGGGGAGACTGAATATGCTGAAACAATGGCATCTTCTGCCGAGTGAAACTGGATTGGTCTCTATAAACCGCATGAGACATGACACAGAATCCACAATGACCGTCCCCAATAACATTTATCCAATTGACGAGATAACGCTCCATGAAACCAAAAAGTTGATCACGGTAAGGGAACGGGCCTACCATGTAGTTAAGCTCTAGGGGTGCATTTGGAACACCTTGCCATGTGCCCGTTGTCGACTCGGTGCAGGTAGGCGTCGGCGATCCGGTGCTTTTGATCGACTGACTGTTCCCAGGTGCTGACGTACGGGTAACCTTGGTCGACTTACTCGGAGTGGTTGACTTATCAGTGGTGCCGAACTTCCTTCTTTCATGTTCTACTCCGATGAGCAGCCTCCCCGTTTCCGATGGTTTCCTCGGCTTAGGATTCAGAGAAGGGTCGACTAAGCCCGATTCTTCGGGATGTAAGGCTGAACTTAGCACGTCAATGTAATGCTGCCACATACTCGGATTGCTCCGGGAATCTCGTCAATCAACCCGTCCAGCTGGAAATTATCGCTGACGGGCATAGCTTCTTACCCGATGTAGTCGAGCGTCCTCCAAAATACGTGCACATCGGTCTGTTGCACCCGAGAACCCTGCGCCAGCATCCCAGCAAGTTGACACGCGCACGGCAAACCCAGGGATGTCCTCAAAACACAGCCGCAGTCGTCAGTTTCCTCATTAGCTTCTTCAGTGCCTTACAACTAACCTGGAGTCTCAATTTACTGAAAATCGGAGGCAAATCAGATAATCGCTTCTTGCGGGAGTTCTCCAGTTTCTTCCTTAGTTTTGACTACTGACGACCCAGTAGCTTGTCAATCCTCTCGAATAAGCGATCTAAGGTTGCCGCCGTGGCCGTGCCAAGAGCCTTCTTCAAGGCTGCATGTACAGACTCGACGATGGATATGGTGCTATTGCTGAAATGGAGGACTCGATCCATGAACGCGTGATTCCGTCCCCTAATAGTACTATACCAAGTATCACCTATGTACTGCGGAACTCCGGACACGTACCACTTCTGCCTCATATTAGCCCATTTCCTTTGCATATCTGGGATACTGTAATACAAGAAAGGGTACCACACTGCTTACATTAAGTTTGTTGCTCGATCTTTTTTACTCCCGAACTTGAACAAGGTACGTGTTTCCACACAGTTCGATATGTGCCATGCACAGAACAAGTTCTGGGTCTGTGAAGCTGGAAACACGTCCGGGACTGCCCCTGTCAACGCCAAATCGCGGTCCGTGGCAATGACATTCGGTACGTTGTCCCCAATGAGCAACTTCAACTTACGGAGCACCTAAATGTAGGATAACTTGTCCTCATATCGAAGGAGGGCATAGACAATCACAAAAGGTTTCTCAACACGTGGTACCCCAACCATCTCAACTATTTCATATCATACATGTTAGGTCGCATCCACGGTGACAACGTAAGACCACGTACGGAGCATTTTCATGGACTCGGGGTGAGCCATGAATACACGTTCGACCTCGATCGTAGTCTCGTTCTCGCTGATGAAATGGACGTACCTCCCCCGACGTGCTAGTACTGTAATCCCCTAATAATTCTAACGCAATACAGTGGCGGAAACACTGTAGAGTTAAGATTAAAACACTCTATAACTATGTCTTAAAATAATAAAACGGTAAAGTTGATACATAAGCCATAAATAAAAGTGGCTAAAACAATAACAATCCTTAAACGGGTAAAACATTCTATAGTAAAGAAATATTATTAAAGCAAAGCAGGATCCACTACTGCTCGTCAGCCCACCCTAAGGGAACACATATACCTGTCATGTTAAAAAACATAACAACCACAATCAGTGAGGAGCAACGACGACGTTCTCCCAGCCATATTACAACATTTTAAAATTGTAATTACTATTATATAAGAAGAGTAAAAACGGAAACAGTAAAACATTATAATAAAAACAAGCTTTCGGAGAAAACTTGAAACTTTTGCCAATCTGCAAATGAAAATTTATCGATAAAAATAATAATACTCAAAACTAGCGTTATGGATGGAATAAGTGTCCACAAGGCTAGACTTTCACTAGGGATATACTAAAAACTAGCTTCGAGAACTCAGACACCAACTTCATATGCAGCGAAGATCCAAGGTCTCTAACTAGGCAACTCAACCATAATAGAACGACGACTTATTAATGCGAGGTCCTAGCTTAAGTAATATACACCCCTCCTGGACACCAAATGTATCCAGTTCAACTGACGCCGACTAACACGATGCAATATATATCTTAAGGGTACAATGCACATATACTCCTGGACACCAAATGTATCCAATTCAACAACCAATGCATCCCAAATGGATACACCAGCCTTATAGTTGATGACAAAACAATACATCCTAGATTGTATTACTCTAACCCCACAATTATCCTTGTTTCATAACTCCAAAACACGCCATTATCGTTATCGATATTCAAAAGAGATAAATCATTATAAATAATAGAGTAAATTAAAAATTACTCCCTTTTGAAATTTTTGTTAAAAATAACTCCCATAATCTATCAAAAGTTCAAAAATTTCTTCCAAATTTATTTTTAGGATGAAAATGTCCTTGGCTAGAGGGTGAGGTGATAATATGGCATAAAAAAGTTAGGGGCATTTTCCTCCAAAAATTATATTTTGGAGCGATTTTTGAACTTTTGATAGATTTTAGGAGTTATTTTTAACAAAAATTTCAAAAGGGAGTAAATTTTAAAAATTGGTATGTTAAAAGGGAGTAATTTTTAATTTAGAGATAAAAGGAACAAACATTATATTCTAAAAGAGGAAACTTTCTATTTTAGGGAACTTCTATTTTTATAAACTTGACTAAAAATAGCATCATATCAAAAGATCGATAATATTTGTTCATACTAATACAAAACTTTTAGTAAATGATATAGATTTATAAAACTAATACTTTCGGCCTTAACAATATTAATTTCTAAAACGAGAATAAAGGAGTTTATGAAATTATTGAAATATCGTACAAGTGCTTATTAAATTATTAAAAATGACTTCAATATTTTAGTACTATTAATTAGGGTGTTCCTAAATTTTATAAAACCAAAATTCCTTAATTAGTATTAACTTTGATGAAACAGGCATAAATAGGCTTTTACGGCAAATACTAAAACAAATCATTTAACGTCTTTTATTTATAAAATATTTGAACAACTGTAGAGTATCATAAAGGGTGATTTTAGTTATAAAAGTATAAATTCATAATTCTCAAAATAGCTGGAAAATTAATTTATTTAGTAGAAACAAAATATTTTAGTGGTACTTCGCAACTTTGCTCAAAAATCGATACTATCATTTAAATGCTTCAATAAATAGTATAAAAATTATATTAAATAGACAACATATATATTTGGACATTTTGTCCAGAAAAAAATAAATTTTCCAGAATCTGTAAACTCGGTTTTTAAAGAGTTTTCACGTTAATCGTCTAATCTCAACGATAACGATTAATAGAAATAGTAAATTCAAAACGATTTAAGCGTTAATATCCAAAAGTTATTATTAAACTTAAAATTTGAGATATTCTAGAAACTTATATTTTTCTCAAAATTCCAAAATTCCAGAATTCATAAACTTTGATAAAACCGTCTTTTAAAACCCGTTTTCACAATTAACGATCTTTTAAATATAATTGTCGATCCAATTTTTTATTTAAAACTCTAAAATCATTAGAATGAATATTCATTAAAGAAAATTTAGAAACATTATTTTAAGAATGAGATAAAAGTCAGAAATCAGAAATCAAATTAGCAAACACGTGATTTATTGATAAACGATGATTTAGAATGATGAATTAATTCACCCATTTATCAATTATGAAAATACGCGGGAATCAGAATAGTAATCCACACCAAATTTTAGATTAAAATAAATTGTCTAACTATAAGAACTAACAATCGGCTTTTAATCATTTTTGTCCGAAATCGGTAATAATTCATTAAACAATATTTAAAATATCAGAAAAATATGAAATTATCACAAATCATCCAAAATATTATTTTTACAAAATATATGTGTATTTTATCTTTAGGCCAAATATTACGATTTTATACACAAAAAACGACAATTTAATCGTTAATCTCAAAAAACGATAAAAATATCGAAACATGCAAATTTTACGACTTTTAAAAATGAAATCAGAATTCACGAGACATAATATATTGTTAAAAAAAAATTATAATTATATATATGCAAATACACAAATTAAAATCATGCAATACCGAGTAACATCGACGTTACCTTTACTCGTCCAAGTCTGAATCAATGTGATACTCGTCCGCTTCGGGGTCGTCTTGGAAGCCTACAATTAAAATAATTCATGATACAAAAAGGACCGTAAGATGACTGAAAAATGTGACGAGAAGAAGTTGAAACATGCTTGATTAATAACTTTACGAAGGAGATGATTAAAAGATCGAAACAAGCGAGAATTAGAGAAGGAATTGAGGGTGAATGACTTGAGGTTTTTTTTATGAAAAAGCTGCTAATTTTCACGAGAAGAAGAGAGAAATAGAGAGTGTTTTTGGTTGATTGGAATGATGATTGAATGTGTAGTAATTAGAATGATTAAAAGAGGCTTAAAGAGAGTTACCAAAACAATTCCATGGGTGGATGAGTGTTCAAAATCATGGCTAAGGGGGAGTCAAAGGTGAGATTGAGTGTGTGAATGCAAGTGTGTTAAAGAGAGTAAATGAAAGTTTCACAAATTTGAATTTGCATTAAAATTTTGCTTGTTAGTAGTGTGTCACGACACACTAAGGGTCTAAGTGGGTCCAAAAATGAATTTATAAGTCGATAAAAGAAGGTTAGTAAATTAATTAAAGGTTTTTCGAAGAAACCGGATAAACCTCGCGTTAGAAAATAATTATCTACGAAACTTGTAATAAAATCATTAAAGGATGAATTTTCATAAATAAAAATATTTTCTTAGTTGAAAACATTATATAAACGTGTTTAGATATTTTTAGGAAAATATATAGCTTAAATAGAAGTTTAAAATAATGATTCGTAAAGAAATAGAGAGTTCTTCGCGATAAAAATAAATAATTTTCAACGAAAACCAAATAAATAGGTTTGTGACAAAAACTTAAAAGAATTAAACCTTTCAATAAAAGTAAATTTATTTGGTTTGAAAATAATATTAAGCTTGGAAAAAAGGAAGAAGATATAAGGCAAAATGCTTCGGAGTCATGACAGAGTCATAACGGAAAAGATAACAGCGCTAGGAAAATAGCGGGTGTTACAAGTACGATCATCTGCTCTATGGCATTCCTACCTTCTCTTGTCTAGGCCCTCATTTTCTCCCCCATATTATATATTGTTTTGATGGAGGGGCGTGGCTTTTCAGAGTGTTGCTGATGAAGGGCCTCCATGATTTATGCCGGTGTAATATGCGGCCTAAGACACGTCAAGACGTACTCTTTCTCAACATTATCAAGGGCAGTTAGACGTCTGTGCCCATCATCATAAACCCGTAACTTGTGATTGTGCATGCCACATGGACCGATTGCTAGAATCCATCGTTGCTTATCGAAGCTCTGGCACACTTTCACTTTGTAGACACCCGCATTTTGCCTGCTAGTGTCTATAGCAGTTCCCGACAAAACACCCGATGATGATCGGACGCAAACGTGACTTAATATACTTGAATACGGACTCAGAATCAATAATATCCGACGTGGGCATTTAGCGGAGTATAAATCTCTCAAAACCGACCTCAAATCCAAGCCCAGTGGGTCGTTTCCAATAAAATGAGACTAATTTGGGCCAAAACCGACACCAAAAATAAAAACCGTCTTTTGGCGACCGGATCAAAACCCGGTCAAAGACGAATCCGTCACATAAACCAGCCAAATACAAAGCTTCTAGAACAAGCGCCCAATCAATATTTCAAAATTCAAAAAAGTCAACCCTTGCCTAACATGGCTCGTCAACCTGATCCACTCGATCGAGTGGATTGACCTCACTCGATCGAGTGGAGCCACAAAAAACGATCAGTCCCTCTTTTTCAGGGCACTCGATTGAGTGCACTAGGTCGAGGGGTGTACTCTATAAATACTCGCTCAAACCCTTCACACTTTTCAGATTTTGCCATGCTTTAGAAACCCTACATTTTCCAACGTAAAGCCCTACACTACACAAGGCACACTACTCTACAATCCTAAGCAAAAAACCGAGCCTTTATTCCTCGCAAAACCGATAAATCATCCCTACACACACACACACACACCATAACTCAACTTGCATCCTCAATACTCCCGCGCTCCCGTCGCTGTTACGAGTCCGTTTCGAGGCCATTTTTAAGCATGTATGTTGAGGGTGTCATCAACCCCTTTTCTCTCTTTTCTCTTCCTCTCTATCTCGACATATATATATATAGAAAAGGGATCAAGGGAGTTTGGTGAAACGTGGGAAGTTGGGAAGTTGTGTTGTTGGCCATTGATCTTGGGTTGGATGGATGGCTTAGATGAATGATGTTAAAAAAAAAAGAGTAAATGTCAGTAACTGACACAACAGCAGTGGAGAGAGAAAAGGAGAAAAGCAAAAAGCAACCCTTCCCTCAATCAAATTCTCACTTCTTACCACTAGTCATGATCACTCCTTACCACTTGATACTCTCTCATCTTCATCTTCCTCTTCATCTATCAAACAAAAAAAAAGCATCACCATCTTCAAGATCCATTTATTCGTATAACTCCGACCATACTCCGTCAACTACTCCGACCATATTCCGTCAACTACTCCGACCATACTGCGTTTTTAACCCAACATACTCCGTAGTAACTTCGATCATCATACAAAGATATGTTCATCTTCATCTTCATCTTCATACTCATTTTTCTTCATCATCTTCATCATCATGCTTCTTTTTAACACAACATGACGGATAATTATACCAAGCTATGTTTATGCATAAACTTTGATCATCTTCATTTTTTTAGCTTCTTCTTCATCTTCGATCATCTTCATCTTCTTCAAACTTCTTTTTATTTTTCATATCTTTTTTTTTTTGTATTTATAAAATTATCCATCTTCGTTATCTAAAAAAAAAGAACAACTTCATCTTTAAGATGAAGTTTGAAAATGAAGTTGTTCTTTTTTTTGTGGGATGAATGGAGCTTGAAGATGAAGATGAACAAGTCATGCGTAATGTTTTTGCAGAATTGCAAAATCACACTCATTATGCTGTACAGTCACACTCATTATGTTGTAGAATCACGCAGATGTACACTCATTGTAGTCACATATTTAGTTGTATAGTCATACTCATTATGCTATATAGTCACACTCGCTATGTTGTAGAATCACGCAGCCGTAGAATACCTTGGGATTAAGGTATCATTCGTTGAATCATCTTCATCTTCATGCTTGTTTTATTTTTCATACTTTTTTTTGTATTTATAAAATTATTCATCTTCATTATCCAAAAAAAAGGTATGAAAAATAAAAAAAGCATGAAAATGAAGATGATTAAACGCATGATACCCTAATCCTGAGGTATTCTAGAGCTGCGTGATTCTACAACATAATGAGTGTGACTATGCAACATACTGAGTGTGACTGTACAACTTAAAGTGTGTGACTATACAACTTAAATTGTGTGACTTTTTTCAGGTATTTTTTTTATCTACATTCAAGTTTCCACGTTCGTCAAATCCCTACTTCCGAACCTCGATGATTTTCAGGTATTTGTTTTTATCTTTTTAGAGTATCTTTAAAATAATTAATCATCTTCATCCTCATGCTTGTTTTATTTTTCAATCCTTCTTTTTTTTGGTATTTATAATATTATTTATCTTCATTATTCACAAAAAAAAATGAAGGTTGAATATGGATGAAAGAAAGTTGAATATTTAATAAATGTTTAACTAATTTGCTTTGATTTGTATGTATAATCATCTTTCTAATTATGAATGTGACTTTGATAATGATGATTGAAGAATAATTGACTGTATGGCTTTTATTTTCCATTATACGGTTTCAGTTTTGTAGTCACACACTTTAGGTTGTACAGTCACACTCATTATATTGTATAGTCACACTCATTATATTGTAGAATCACACAAATTCTTACAGTGATTAGTGTATGTAATCATCTTTGCTAATGATGATTGAAGTATAAATAAGTACGAGTATAATTTAGTAGTATAGTCACAGAGATTATGTTGTAGAGTCACACAGTTAAAGTTGTACAGTCACACTCATTATGCTGTACAATCATGCAGTTGTAGAGTCATTGTAGTCATATATTCAGTTGTGTTGTGTGATTTAGATTGATTGTGTGTTTTGTTGCAGCGAAATAGTTGGTGGAAAGAGGAATGTTGGTAAAAGGGGCGGTGGGAAGAAGAAGGTCGTGGAAGATACCACGACCGACCACGTAATTGGACAATGTATTGTTGCGCACGTACCGGAGACCATCGTTAAGCTCTTGTGTGTTTATGCGAGATAAAATATTTGCTTTAGAATGAACGTACTATGTGTAAATGATGTTTGGTGGGTTAGAATGTTTTTATGTTTGACGTACTATATGTAAAGGATGGACTTTGTCCAATGTAAATATATTTTCATCGCTATTTTCTGGTTTCATAATTAATCACGCGAGGTCTATAGCAAAATCACTTATCCTTCCACCTGTGTGACTATACAACATAATCTCTGTGACTATACGACTAAATTATACTCGTACTTATTTATACTTCAATCATCATTAGCAAAGATGATTACATACACTAATCACTGCAAGAATTTGTGTGATTCTACAATACAATGACTCTACAACTGCATGATTGTACAGCATAATGAGTGTGATTGTACAACTTTAACTGTGTGACTATACAACATAAACTGTGTGATCCTAAAACATAATGACTGTGATTCCACAACATAACGAGTATGACTATACAACTTCAACTGTGTGACTATACAACATAATCTCTGTGACTATACAACTAAATTATACTCGTACTTATTTATACTTCAATCATCATTAGCAAAGATGATTACATACACTAATCACTGCAAGAATTTGTGTGATTCTACAATATAATGAGTGTGACTATACAATATAATAAGTGTGACTGTACAACCTAAAGTGTGTGACTACAAAACTGAAACCGTAAAATGGAAAATAAAAGCCATATAGTCAATTATTCTTCAATCATCATTTGCAAAGTCACATTCATAATTAGAAAGATGATTATACATACGATTCAGAACAAATTATCTAAACATTCATTAAATATTCAACCTTCATTTTAATCTTCGCAACAATACATTGTCCAATTACGTGATCGATCATTGTATCTTCCATGACCTTCTTCTTCCCACCGCCCCTTTTACCAACATTCCTCTTTCCACCAATTATTTCGCTGCAACAAAACACACAATCAATCTAAATCACACATACAACTGAATATGTGACTACAATGAGTGTACAACTGCGTGATTGTACAACATAATGAGTGTGACTATACAACTTTAACTGTGTGACTGTACAACATAAACGGTGTGATCCTACAACATAATGACTGTGATCCTACAACATAACGAGTATGACTATACAACTTCAACTGTGTGACTATACAACATAATCTTTGTGACTATACAACTAAATTATAACATTAATTAAATATTCAATCTTCATTCATTCATATTCAACCTACATTTTAATCCATATTTAATCTTCATTTTTTTTGGATAATGAAGATGAATAATTTTATAAATACAAAAAAAGGTATGAAAAGTAAAACAAGCATGAAGATGAAGATGATTCAACGAATGATACCTTAATCCCAAGGTATTCTACAGCTGCGTGATTCTACAACATAGCGAGTGTGACTATACAGCATAATGAGTATGACTATACAACTGAATATGTGACTACAATGAGTGTACATCTGCGTGATTCTACAACATAATGAGTGTGACTATACAGCATAATGAGTGTGACTGTACAGCATAATGAGTGTAACTTTGGAATTCTGCAAAAACATTACGCACTAAATGACTTCATCTTCATCTTCATTTTCAAGCTCCATTCATCCCACAAAAAAATAACTTCATCTTCAAACTCCATCTTAAAGATGAAGTTGTTCTTTTTTTTTTAGATAATGAAGATGAATAATTTTATAAATACAAAAAAAAGACATGAAAAATAAAAAGAAGCATGAAGATGAAGATGAAGATGAAGATGAAGCACGAAAATGAAGATGAAGATGAAGATGATGAAGATGAACATACCTTCGTATGATGATCGAAGTTACTGACGGAGTATGTTGGGTTAAAAACGCAGTATGGTCGGAGTAGTTGACGGAGTATGGTCGGAGTTATTAATGGTGATTATTTGTTGGGGTTTTGTTAGAGAAAGATAAATTGAGTTGAGAAATGAATTGAAAATGAGGGGATTGGGAAGTGTATGAGGGAAGTAATGTAGGGATTGATTTGGGTGAGGGGATGTTTCCTCTCTCCACTGCTGCTGTGTCAGTTTATTGTTTTTTTTTTAATTGAACCCCATCCATCCACCATCCATCTTAGGATGAATGGATGGATGGGATCAACACTAAGGGAGAGTTGGAGAGTTAGTAACTCCCTTGATCCTCCCTCTATATATATGTATATATGTATATATATATGTGTATATATATATATTACTATTGTTATTGACATACTAACACTAACTTTTTGTCGCATTTTTATCATTATCGCATTTTAACTTTTATTCTTCTTATCGTCAATTTAATACCGCGTATATATACATAGTAGTAAAATTTCGGGTCGAACTCGTTTGACTAAGACAACCGCTCCAAGTCCGTTTAATCCCTTTACGAGTCGCGACGGAGGTGGCACCCTTTCGAGGAGCGCCGCCCCAAGCACTCAAGGTCGTAACGTGATCGTGGTCGTTCGAAGTTGAACACGTCCGATTCCATTTCCGAGATTAGTACGGAACCCATTGACACGAAAATCGACATCACATAATCCGTAAGGATTAGTATCGGTATCGTGACGCGGAAGGAGACAATTTCGTCACTAATCAAAATTTTCATTCCTATAAAACATTTTTTATAAAAAATCCCGACGCCGGTCTCGTAATCATAAAAATGTTACGGGTACCGAAAACCGAGCCGAATATAAATTATGCCATATATTCGACTCGGTTGACAATCAGTTTTAAACAAATCACCAATTTCGAAACCATCACCTTTTCGAAATGAGCAATAGCTCATACAGGGGGCATTCGATCGAGTGCCATAGGCAACTCGATCGAGTAGCACCCCAAAAACCGGGCAGTAGACCCTTCAAAGGCTCACTCGATCGAGTCTCTGCCATGACTCGGTCGAGTGGATCCCTTTGCCCAAGCAAATCAAGTGCTCCTTACATCATCCGGGCCTCGTTTTTTTTTACGACTTTGATCGTCACGTGTAAAGTCAATCACGTGTTTATGTTTTCAAAACTCATATATTTTATCCCATTTTGTTACTTTCACGACTTTGACTAACGTCTTATACGATTAATTTTGTGTCGACGACTCCTTAGTCGTAACCGATGCATGACTAGTCTAGACGTCACTTTTTCTTCAACATGATAAGTCGGGACAAGGCATCGAGATCCGGGATCGGGCTAGCATCACGCTTCGGTCCTATACGCGAACGCGTATTAAAATCTCCGTCCTCCGTTTAATGCACAATATAATGTGTATTTAATCGAAGTTCGTTCATTTATTCAACTCACGGTCTAGTTTATATTTACTATATACGGGTCCGTTTATAGTTAGTATTTGCCGCTTTTAATTTGATTATTCTATTTATTTGTTCGTTATTTTTGTTTTGGCCAGGTTGTATTTCCGCCCGTGTATATTGTATTTATTTACGAGTCTTATTTATTTTCAATGTTTATCGTTTTATAAATGAACCTCGCATGCTAAATAATTCGACTCTAATTTTGATGCATTAAAATGACGTAGCTCACATATAATTCGCATGCTTAGCCGAAAACACTGTTTGCATATCATTTAATCAATTTACTAGCGCGCGTACACGAACACGAATGATGTCTTAGTAGAGGCCGCTAAGTGGGGGCGGGGTTGGGTGTCCTTAGTGGGTTTCCCAACACGTACCCTCACCCCTTACTCAGAACCTCGGTTTTCGGATGTCCGAAATCATTGGCGCACGAGAGTCATTCAATACACGATAACCGGTAGTGACGGTATCGGTATCGCAATGCAAAGGGACGAGCCCCATAAACTCTGAAATCGAAATGGGCCGTACTTTGTGTATGGTCCACAACGATATAGAGTGGGTTCGAACGGGCCCGAACTCCCACAAAGTTCGGTGGCGACTCCAACTTCGACTTAAATTTCGATCCGAGATCAATCTTACTACGAGATTCATTCGCCTACCCAAACCCGCGCGTGGCCGCGTCGGGGTGGACCTATGTCATGTCCACAATTTGGCGACTCCGTTGGGGATACCCGATGTACCACTTGTCATCGGGGTTCCTAGGGTGAGACTCGAAAAGAAATCGTTCGATTAATAGTGTACGCGCATTAGTTTAATGATTCATGCATAACCCAAATTTTTCCCGGGCCGGTTACTTGTGACTGACGTCCCACTATACCACGGTGCATTCCTAAATGGGTGCGCTAAAGACTTCTACGGCCGAACTCGTATTAGTTTCGCGGCATGTCCTAAGACCAATTCGGCTTAGGGAGTCCGTCCTGATTTACGAGAAAGCCGCCGTCGTTAGTATAGACCCGATTTTGACCGACCGAGACTTAGTGTAAAGCATACATAGCGTCGTTATAATGCTTGTTTGACTACGTGCTACTTGGTTTCCGTGTCATCTTTTTCAAAAACCGTCATTTCAAAAATGCATCTTTCCAAAATACCAAATTTTGAAAAAACCCGAAATACCGTCCGTTTTGGGACACATCTTTTCAAAATATCCAATTTTCAAAAATTCGGAATGCCGCCGAAATTTAGGACTAACGATTTGACTCAAAATATCCTTTTTTTAGCCGACATGCACGTTACCCGTTTTAACTCTCGAATTTTTGATACCATTTCGATTTTCGAATTTTCAAAAATCAATCTCGGTTTTCAAACTCTCGAGATTCTGTTCTCGATTTTCAATTTTTTTTGGAAATTCGTTTATTCCATGTTCAAATTTCAAAATTTCAAACATTCAACTTTTCAAAAACATTCCTTATTATAGGACCTACCGTTATCCGTGTGTTGGGTCTTTTCATAGTATGTCAAAGGTTTGTAGCATCGAAACTCCGTCGATCTTACATCACGAGTTTCCTCCCTTTCCCGAGTCCGCCTTATTTGACAAGGCACGACCAACCCGCGTAAGGAATACCCCTACAAAGGAAAGTCCGCGTATACACTCGAGTCAAAAAGTTTGGGGAAAGATCTCACGTGGACCTTCCTTCGAACGGGACAAGGCCCACAAAGCTGAGTCCTAAAGAAGCCATACCACCCACGAGTCATCCGTCTAGGTGTCTTTCTCGAGTCCTTTTCACTGGATCTTTTCTTTTCGTCGCTCGGGATATACTTTTTGATTCCAAGATCTGGGTTCAGTTTTTGATTACGCGGTGTTCTTACAGACAGGCCGCCGTCAACCAGACACAGAAACAAGATGGAAGCATCTTTGAACAATATAAAGGCCTCCGTGGATGCCATGATCGTCAAACAGACCAATATCGAGACCGAACTAACGGCAATGAGGGCTGACCAGGCGGCCGTTGTCGCCCGTCTGGCTGTGGTGGAGCAGGGGACTCCTAATACCGAGGCCACTGGGACTATAGCTGACCTAGTTAGCGCGGTGTGCCGACTAGAAGAACAAGTCCATTTAGCTGGGAGTAACAACATCCATTGGGAAAATAGCCGTGAGTACTCCCCGGTGAACGACAAGCTACCCCCAAACCTGAATCTCACGGGTTTACCAATGTTTGAGGGGACCGAAGACCCGTTACTACATGTACGGGCCTTCAAGGAATTCATGGTTATCAAGGGTGTGGATTCTTCGATGTTGAAGAATCTCTTTGCTGCATCCCTTGAGAAGCACCCACGGGCCTGGTACTATAGGCTAGACCCGAAAAAATATCCTACTTGGGATGATGTGGCTACGGAGTTTGCTCGGAACTATGCTAACAACACCGAGATCCAAACCACAATGCGCTCTTTGGAGGTTATGGCCCAAGAGCCCAAAAAAGGTTTTACCAAATACCTTCAACGCTTGAGGGCCGAAAGCTTGAAACTGGTCGATAAGCCCAGTGAGAAAACTTTGGTGGAGGCTTTTGTCAAGAATCTTCTCTCCTCCTACCAGGTTCATCTCCGGTACGCTGTCATACCCAATTTGCACCACCCTTACTGAAATGGGTATGAGGATTGAAGATGACCTGAGGTTAGAGGGCCTTACTAAGGCCTCTAGCAAAGGATACCAAGGGGCTTCCTCTTCCACTACTAAGCCCCAAGCTGCAGCCCGCAGCATTTTCGACGCGGTCAATCTACTAGATGCCCCGTCCAAGAAGAACACTCCACCTCGGGTTTTCACTGATATAGGTACCATCTATACCTATGCCTTACAAAGGCTATCCTCCAAGGGCCTAATCCAACCGATAGGCCCAACTCCTGAAGTTCCGGTCGAGCGACGCTCCAAGAACTACAATGCCCAAGCTTATTGGCAATACCACCGAGGCAATGGGCACGATACCGAAAAGTGTTGGAAGCTGAAACACTTGATCCAGGACTTGATTGAGAGCGGTAAGATCCCGCTCCCTGGAGATAAGCCAAGTAACAAGGAGAACCCTTTCAGCTCTCATGCCATCTTTGCCGGGGAGGTGATTGATTGCTCTCATCTTATCTCTCCATTTATCCCGCAAGTGAACGGGATCTGGTTCGATGACGAGAATGATGTCTACCTCGCTAAAGGGGAAGCCGTCCTCATTACCCCCGAGGAGATTCGAAAGCTAAATCCCGAGTCTTAGCCAGTAACCATCTTGGTCGTCCCTATCAAGCCACTAGCTCTAGGGACACCCTCATCCCGACAACCGTCACTGAGCCACTCAGGACGGAAGTCGCCCCTGAGGAGCCGACCGCTGAAACGACTCTCGTGAAGCAACTAAAGAAGACCCGAGTTGACCTTACTATATGGCAACTCATAGTTAGCTCACAAGAACATCGAGAAGCACTCACTAAGGCTCTCGATCAAATTAAGATCGACTCTCTGGTTACTCCCGCTGAAATGGTAGCCACGATCCTGCCCCACTTGAAGGTCAAAACCAAGAAGGGAGGCCCACTAATCACCTTCTCAGAGGCCGACTTGCCACCATTCGGGGCCTCTCATAATCTGGCCCTATACATCACGGTGATTTGTCGGGGAAAATATCTCCCGATGACCCTAATTGATGATGGGTCGGTGACAGGGTTAGTCGTATCCCTAATCAAAGATACCCTAAGGTCACTAACTAATGTAGATAGCGAAGTCAGGGGTCGAACCACAAGGAGATGGGAATTCAATTATTTATCCTAAGAATTAGATTCTAGATTATAGGTCACAGTTTTGGTTGGTTTGGTAAACTAATAACTAATTACTGATAAATAAATCAATAAGGAAAAAAAGTCTAGGGTCTCAGGTTCACAATGAATATTACTCGGGTCAGGGAGTCAACTAACAGGTCAATAATCGAACTACCTAAGGTGTAGGTCTGGTCGGTACACTACAACCTTTAGATCTAAACTTAACCTGCGGTCGCTAGCATTAAATCAGTCTACCCAAACTAACGTGGCCTAATTAGTTCTTAACCCGGTCGGCGAAAAGTCCTAATTTGCGATACTAATTAATTGAATTATGCATCAAACAATTAATCAGAGTTTAAACGATATTCAGGCAATAGTTCATACGATTAGAAACAGGTCAATTGACTATCACCCTAATAATACGCATCGATCCCCTTAAACCCTAGATGAAATCTAGCTACGCATATTAATTATAATCGGACTAACAAAAGACGAATTGCAATTAAACATGACGAAAACGATACGAATTAATCTACGGAAGCAATAATAAATCTACACTATAAAACAATACAAAGAATAAATTAAGACGGAAATTAAAGTAGAAACTGAAATTGAAATTAAAATTAAGAATAATAATACCGGAGAATTCAAGATCTGAGACGGAGAACTAGGTTCAATGTATCTCGCAAAGTAAACTAGACTAAGAAAACTAAGATAATAAAAAGTGTGTAGAAGAAGGTAAAAGAAAAGATAAAAGATGTCCCAAACAAGAGTCAGACAACTGATATATAAAGAGTATCAGTTGGACTCAAAAGCAGGCCCAAATTCTAAGTCGAAATAAGAATGACGCGTGGCCCGGATTGGGTGCACTCGATCGAGTGCCTGACGGCACTCTATCGAGTGACACATCCAAATATGGGCAGGAGCTTCACGAAGTAGCACTCGATCGAGTGCAGTAGGGGCACTCGATCGAGTAGCGCTGTAGGTCACAGCATCGCGCGCTCGACTTCAAACGGCTTTAATTTCTTCGTTACTTGTTCAAATTGGACGTGTAATATACCGTTGGAAAGCTAAGAGAAAGAGCTTTCCAACGCCACCAAAATCACTTTGATTGGAGTTGTAGAACTCAAGATATGAACGTTTGAAGTTGACCCTTGTGTAGGCGATCATTCTCGCATCTCGTTTTGTGTCTTTTCCTTCTTGGGTCTTTGTTTCTTCGTATATTCTGCATCTTCTTCCTTCGATTCCATGCTTAGATGTGAATTCTTCAATTATCGATTCCGTAATGCTCTTATTAGCTCCAAATGCATCCAAATCTACAAAATACACACAAATACGGAAGTATCGACATTCAAAGCATATTGCATCATTATTAACGAGTTAAGCACGAAAACCGAGATAAAACTAACAATTAAGGGGATCCAAATATGTATATAAATAACGCTTATCAAACTCCCCCAAACCAAACCTTTGCTTGTCCTCAAGCAAACCAAACATATAATATAAGAGAGGACAAGTGATGCGAAGCACGACTAAGAGCAAGCTTACAATCATTCTACTAAAAATCGGCTCAAGTCGGTTAGAAAACACACAACGTCAAAAATATAACTAAATCAATAATCATGCCTTAAATTAACAATTGTTTGCCAACCTTTCAATCTTGCAAGACCATCAATGTCGGACTTCCTCGCGGTTATCGCTCAACACTCATAAGAACGGGTGAGTATATAATAAATGTGAAGATAAGAAAGAATAAGAACACTCACTCAACTTATGAAACATGCATGCAATCGAACATGAAATCAATCTCCTCAATCAAATACGTGTGTCACCAATCAGGACCATAGTACATGCCAAGGACTTACAAAAGGTGGCTAAATGAGTAAGGGAAGAAAATGGATTGTGCCTAAGCACGTATGGGAATGTGGAGCAAAAACCGGGCCCAATCGCAGCTACACAATAAAAACTATCCATAAAAACCCCCAGCAAATAACGTCGAACCACCAACTAGAGGTATAAATTCAAGATTAGGTGTAAGAGGGAATTTTGTCCATCCTCTCAATTAATCTCTAGTTTCAATCTTTTCGACCATTCCCCGAAATATTACAAGAAGCATATTTTTCATTTTTCATTTTTTTTTCATTTTCAATTTCTTTCCTTTTCTTTTCTTCACTTTTTTCTTTCATGCTTCTATTTTTTTTCAATTTGGATAGGGGGAAGGCGAGTACAAAGTCGCACCAACGATATTACACACTAAAGTCCAAAAGATGTAAAAATCTCGAAATATGACCGATTAGTGAAGTAATTCCCAACTAAGTTCACTGCGACTGTCCCGACAGGGTAGGCTATTCTGGGTTGTAGTTAAATAATATAGGCAATAAAAACAGGCTTACAACGGCCGAAATGGGCTAAACAAAGGAAAACGACCTAAATCTACAATGTAGTAAAAATGGGTCATTTTTTGCTATGTGGAGCTCATCAAAAACAAAATTGCCTTTCCTCATGTACCTCCTCCTCAAACCAAACACGTATTCAATATCAAGAGACGGATGTCATATTTATGCAAATTGATGTTACACATTCCACAAGGAGAAAATCACTCAATTCCTAAATAATAATGAGACCAGTTATGGATGTTACTGGCCTAGGAAGCTCTAAAATCCTCAGAATTTTGTGGCTTGCCGACAAGTGGTCAAATTTACTCATTTGGCAATTAAAAGTTCAAATAGGCATATCATATCAATTTAATCAAATCTCAAGACAAAACACGTTTTCAGGCACGAAGTAAGCTGAAAATTAGGAGAAATCATGTTAAGAGCATTATCATCATCGCCGTTTTGCATGCTTCTACATCAGACACACCACATAAAAAATAAAATATTTTTGGAATTTTATGATTTTTTCAATTTTTTTGGATTTTTATATTTTTTGAAAGCAGTAAAACACACGACGGAAAATGAAACACACAAAAGCACACAAACTCTCCCCCAAACCTAAATGTCACAGTGTCCTCAATGTGACTCTAAAGCAGATAGACAGAAAATCCACAGCCAATCCTAAGGACAACTTGACCTAAGGGGAAGGAAAAACCTAAGAAAACATGAAAAGCAAAAATGAAAAGGAAAGAAATTACCGTATACAAGGGCAGCTCCCCCAAACCAGCTGCAAAGTGGGGGTTCGTCTTATAGATCAGTTGTCCACAGATGACTGTGATCAAAACAGCTTAAGGCTCTCAAGAGTCGATCAAACATCTGCGCATGTGCTACACAAAAGCATAAGTAGCACCAGGATATATAGAAGACAAACAGAGACAAAGTCAATGATCGTCTTAGCCTATCAGACGAGCTAGACCAATCCTCAGCATGGTGGTCATAGTGCATAAGAAGAGTAAGAATGTTAATAGGCGGCTCGTAAGACAAGACATACACATCAAATATCTCAGATTCACCCCAAGGCTTATCATCGGGTATAGATTGCATAAAAGAAGAGTTAGAACTCCTAAGACTACTCAAAGGATCAATCTTACCGATCTCCGTGAAAGATTTATCACAATCCTCCCCACTAATCATAAGCTCAAACAAAGGGTCAAGAGAAATATAATCAAGACAATCAATAGGTGGAAGTGGGTCGTCCTCAATATAAGGGAAAAACTCAAATGTCTCTAAAATTGGTGTTTCAAAGAAATCATTCTCGCTATCCCATGTAGCCACACCTCTTCCACTCAAGGAATCGTCAAAAAGTGTATTCTTCTCTTCCCTTTCATTTTTCCTCTCAAGCTTAAGATCCTCTCTTTTGTTCCATTCTGTCTCCAAAACCTCATAATTGACATCAAATGACACTCTCTCAAAATCACACAAATCAAAATCCTTAATGTTATCCTCAATTAAAAGAGCATCATTCATAGCATCCAAACACATGTTTTCCTCAAAAAACACACATTCTAGCTCACAGTCATTCATGGCGGTTTGGTGATCTTGAATAGATTGAACATTATACCCATCATCATCATCATCATCATCATCATCAATTATGTTCACAAGAGATGGAGATAGAAAACTTACCTGGAGGTTCTTTACTACTTCCATAGGCGTACCCGATTGACTTTGTTGCTTTTGGCTTGCTAATTGGGCAATTTGATTGTTCAAGATTTCATAATGATCTAGCAATTGGCCTATTTGAGTATCTTGCTTTTGTTGAGCTTGCACGAATTGCAGCAACAAAGCCTCAATTTCCGCCTTGTCATTTATCCGCCTCAACTCTAATTCAGCACTATTACGGGCTAAATATTTAAGGATTTCCAATCGTTCCTCGTAAGAGATATAATTAAACATCCCTCCGCAATTTTCCTCAATTTTAGCCCGTGACTCATCATCAACACCATTATATATCATATGACACATATCCCGTATATCAACATTAAAGCCATTTTGAATAATGAAAGACTCAAGTCTATCCCAATAATTATGTAGTGACTCATGTTTGAATTGTGGGAAGTAAAAATTGGTCATAATGGTGAATGATAAAAAAAATATATACAAAATAAAATAAAAAAATTATATACAAAAAAAAAAATAACCTAGAACCTAAAAAAGATAAACAACTAAATAACACCGTCTCCCCGGCAACGGCGCCAAAATTTGACAGGGTTAGTCGTATCCCTAATCAAAGATACCCTAAGGTCACTAACTAATGTAGATAGCGAAGTCAGGGGTCGAACCACAAGGAGATGGGAATTCAATTATTTATCCTAAGAATTAGATTCTAGATTATAGGTCACAGTTTTGGTTGGTTTGGTAAACTAATAACTAATTACTGATAAATAAATCAATAAGGAAAAAAAGTCTAGGGTCTCAGGTTCACAATGAATATTACTCGGGTCAGGGAGTCAACTAACAGGTCAATAATCGAACTACCTAAGGTGTAGGTCTGGTCGGTACACTACAACCTTTAGATCTAAACTTAACCTGCGGTCGCTAGCATTAAATCAGTCTACCCAAACTAACGTGGCCTAATTAGTTCTTAACCCGGTCGGCGAAAAGTCCTAATTTGCGATACTAATTAATTGAATTATGCATCAAACAATTAATCAGAGTTTAAACGATATTCAGGCAATAGTTCATACGATTAGAAACAGGTCAATTGACTATCACCCTAATAATACGCATCGATCCCCTTAAACCCTAGATGAAATCTAGCTACGCATATTAATTATAATCGGACTAACAAAAGACGAATTGCAATTAAACATGACGAAAACGATACGAATTAATCTACGGAAGCAATAATAAATCTACACTATAAAACAATACAAAGAATAAATTAAGACGGAAATTAAAGTAGAAACTGAAATTGAAATTAAAATTAAGAATAATAATACCGGAGAATTCAAGATCTGAGACGGAGAACTAGGTTCAATGTATCTCGCAAAGTAAACTAGACTAAGAAAACTAAGATAATAAAAAGTGTGTAGAAGAAGGTAAAAGAAAAGATAAAAGATGTCCCAAACAAGAGTCAGACAACTGATATATAAAGAGTATCAGTTGGACTCAAAAGCAGGCCCAAATTCTAAGTCGAAATAAGAATGACGCGTGGCCCGGATTGGGTGCACTCGATCGAGTGCCTGACGGCACTCTATCGAGTGACACATCCAAATATGGGCAGGAGCTTCACGAAGTAGCACTCTATCGAGTGCAGTAGGGGCACTCGATCGAGTAGCGCTGTAGGTCACAGCATCGCGCGCTCGACTTCAAACGGCTTTAATTTCTTCGTTACTTGTTCAAATTGGACGTGTAATATACCGTTGGAAAGCTAAGAGAAAGAGCTTTCCAACGCCACCAAAATCACTTTGATTGGAGTTGTAGAACTCAAGATATGAACGTTTGAAGTTGACCCTTGTGTAGGCGATCATTCTCGCATCTCGTTTTGTGTCTTTTCCTTCTTGGGTCTTTGTTTCTTCGTATATTCTGCATCTTCTTCCTTCGATTCCATGCTTAGATGTGAATTCTTCAATTATCGATTCCGTAATGCTCTTATTAGCTCCAAATGCATCCAAATCTACAAAATACACACAAATACGGAAGTATCGACATTCAAAGCATATTGCATCATTATTAACGAGTTAAGCACGAAAACCGAGATAAAACTAACAATTAAGGGGATCCAAATATGTATATAAATAACGCTTATCAGTCGGCTGTAAATGTCCTCCCCTTGAGGACCGCCAAAGCCCTCGGTATTACCGAGGCCGATTATGCTCCGACTGCTCAGACCATCCAAGCTTTTGATGGGAGCACAAAGCCGGTAGCTGGGGCCGTAAAACTAACTGCTATAACGGGCCCAATAGAAAAGGAGCTGGAATTCTAGGTGATCAATGTCACCTCTTCCTTCAACCTGCTCCTAGGGAGGTCATGGATCCACGCTGTCAAGGCGGTATCCTCCAGTCTCCACCGAAAGATCAAGTTGCCCTTACACGACAATGTTATTACTTTGGAGGCAACCCCAATGACTGTGGCTAGCTGTAATGCCACGGGCCGCACGGACCTCTGGGGGTTCGACTTCATGGGAATGATCGAGGAGGAGTACCTTTTCAGGCCCTACTTCACAACTAGCATCAACACGATGCTACAGAACCTGGGGTACTTACCGGGGGCTACTTCCTGACCCGATCTTCCAGCTGGGAAGATCATTGAGGTCCTTAAGAACGAAGACTCTCACTTCGGCCTTGGCTATGCCGCCACCCCGGGCAAGCAGGAGTTGAAAAGGCCTGCAACATTATTAAGGGTATCTACTTGAGCCTTTACAGCCCACGGTTGACTGACTACTTTGTCACACCGGTATTTGGGGTTGTTCAGGTTGGTCTGTACCAACCCAGTGCTGCGCACCTCGGAACCCAATTGGCCCGGGACTGCAACTACATTCCGGATGATGTGTTCGCCCTCATCCAATCTGATGGAGCTGACAATGTGATAAGTCGTGGTTTTATTTATTTTTGTCCCACATTTCGACTCTTATTTAGTCAATTTTATAACTCGATTTATTATTATTCAACTGTTTTATGTTTATTTAGCTTATTAGTCGAGTCTAGCTTTATTAATATATATTTACGTTATTTCTCGAGAAATCGATAATGCTTTTTGTTAATTTTATTTTGTAGGACTTGAAGCGGGAATTACCGAGAAAAAATGGATCAAAGCCGAGTCAACAAGTCATGACGGGTCATACGAAAGTCAAGGCCAAATGTTTTATTTTGAAGTCTAATTGACCAACCTGTCCTTTCTCCCTCTTTTTATCTCATTTTTAAGTTGGGGGCATTTTGGTCATGTTCTTTTATGTGATTTAGATGACAAAACCCTCTTTGTAATAGACTTAGTGGGAAGGCTGTTAGATAGAGGAATAAAACAGAGGGTTTAGGAGTGAAGTAGTAGAACACCACGCAGCAGCAGACAGCCTCCTCTTCCCCCTTTTTTATTTTATTTTATTTTAATTTTAGTTTTAATTAATTTACTAAGTTAATCTAATCATTTCTTTTTCAACATTCAACTTCTTATCTCTAGTAATTACTTGGTACAATTCTCATCTCTTTTTTATTTATTGTTTATCTTAATTTGTTTTGGGTTTATGTTTACTTTATTGTTAATTAGCTCAAAGTTTACATCTTTATTGTTAATTGTATTTGTTTTGTATGTTTATGCTTGAGATTAGTATGTGTAGATGATGGTAGAATTAGTTTAAGCATATTAGATATTTAGATTAGTTAAAGCTTTTTTTTTATTTCTTTATGTTTAGTATTATGTCTAGAATTAGTATTAGTATTTGTATTAGTATAATTATGTTTTTACTAGTTAGTCTTATTAGTTTAATCTCTCTCTTTTATCTATCCGCGTAGCTAATTTGTAATCCGAGATCTAACTAGTACTCATTCCCGATCTCTCTGAGGATTCGACCCGACTTACCCTTGCTATTTTAGTTTAGGTTAGTTGGTTTATTTGGTAGGAAGATTGGCGACAAATCACGACTGTCACAATGCTGAGCCCGCGCTAGGGCTACTTTTCGGGGAAGACACCATGACCCTGACTCCAAAGGAAGACCTGGTCGACCTGATTCTCCGCAGCAACAGGTTTGACCCAACCAAGCTGATCTCGGATGTTGGCTCCGAGACAGGGAACAAGGCCTGGAGGAAGACTGTCAAATGGACTGACAGTCAGGGAAGGATCTACAAGCTGGTCGCTGGAGAAGGACATATGCCTGAGTCTGAGTCCGTGTCTGAGTCTGAGTCTGAGTCTGAGTCTGAGTCTGAGTCTGAGGTCGAGTCTAGGGGGTCCGGTGCTAGAGTCACTCCTGTAACCCCTGTCCCTTTATTTACTTCTGCTGCTGGTGCTTCGGGGTCTGTCCCGAGCGCCTTACCTATCCTGCCACTGACCAATGATCAGATGGCTGCTCTTTTCGAGCTGTTTTCAAAGTTTTCAATCAATAATAACAACCGTTCTGCTTACGACTTGTCTTTTTTTAATTCTGGTTTTAAAAATATTTTGTGCAATGACATTGAGAAACCCGACGAACAGGTATCCTTATCTCCACACCTGATCGAGCAACTGGATCAAAGGGAATCTCGGAATCCGGTAATCGAGGAAACCGAATCCATTAATGTGGGAACAACCTTAGAGCCCCAGATACTTAAGATAGGGTTATCCTTAGATCCCGAGGAGAGACAACAATTCACGAACCTCCTCCATGAATTCAAAGATGTCTTCGCATGGTCCTACAAGGACATGCCGGGGATAGACCGGGAAATAGCTGAGCACCACATACCAATTAAAGACGGGTGCAAACCGGTTAAGCAAAAACTCCGCCGAATGAGGCCCGACTGGTCTCTCAAGGTAAAAGAAGAAGTCGATAAATAGTTCAAAGCCGGCTTCATACAGGTGTTCGAATATCCGGACTGGGTTGCGAACATCGTACCGGTTCCTAAAAAGGACGGTAAGGTGCGTGTCTGCGTAGATTTTCAGGACCTTAACAAGGCGAGCCCGAAAGACGATTTTCCGTTACCACACATCGACATATTGGTGGATAACACGGCCGATCATGCCCTTCTATCATTTATGGACGGGTATGTCGGGTATAATCAGATCAAGATGGCGGAAGAAGACATGAGTAAGACAACCTTCACTACTTCATGGGGTACTTACTGTTACACCGTCATGCCATTCGGTCTCATTAATGTCGGGGCCACATACCAACGGACCGCTACGACCTTATTGCATGACATGATGCATAAAGAAGTAGAAGTTTATGTGGACGACATGATCATCAAATCCAAAGAACGGGACGGTCACATCACCGTCCTAAGAAAATTCTTCACCCGGTTGCGCAAATACAACATGAGGCTAAACCCTCAAAAGTGCAGTTTCGGGGTAACATCAGGCAAATTACTGGGTCACATCGTTAGCCAACGTGGTATCGAGGTCGACCCAGTTAAAATCAAAGCCATTACCGAGATGCAACTCCCTAAAACCGAAAAAGAAATAAGGGGATTTCTCGGGAAAGTCAAGTATATCAGCCGGTTCATTTCCAAGCTGACCATGGTGTGTGAACCAATTTTCAAGAAGCTGAAAGTAGGGGAACGGGTACTATGGGATGACAAGTTCCAAGTTGCTTTCGACAAGATTAAGGATATCCTGTCTGCCCCGCCAGTCTTAATGCCACCTCAACCCGGTTTGCCTCTGTCATTATACCTGACAACGACTGAGATTGCCATGAGGGCTATGCTGGCTCAAACAGTTGACTCTGAAGAACGAGCTATTTATTACATCAGCAAAAAGGTTTTAGAGTATGAGTGCAAATATACCATGCTCGAAAAGACGTGCTTAGCTCTAGTTTGGGCCACTAAGAAGCTCCGTCATTATATGCTCAGCTACGAGGTTCAGGTATTATCCAAAAATGGATCCAATCAAATACCTCTTCGAAAAGCCCGTTCTCAACGGAAGAATTTCTGGATGGACTATAATGTTGGCAGAGTTCGACTTAAAATTTGTACCGTTAAAGGCTATTAAAGGCCGAGTAGCAGCTGAATTCCTTGCCGACAGTCCCGTAACGGAAGAAGGACACACCGACACTTGGTCCTTCCCAGATGAAGATATTTTCCATACCGATACAGAAACATGGGATTTGTACTTCGATGGGGTGTCCAATTTCCGAGGGTTCAGAGTCGGGATTCTTTTAATCTCGCCAAAAGAAGAACACACTCCTGTGTCCATAAAACTAGACTTTAATGTTACTAATAATGCAGCCGAGTATGAAGCATGCATCCATGGGCTACAAGCCGCCGCCGGCTTAGGGGTCACTAACCTCCGGGTACATGGCGATTCGTCCTTAGTCATTAATCAAGCACTTCAAAAATGGAAAACTCGAAACGCTAATCTCGTGGCCTACCAGGCACGAGTAAGGGATCTCCAGAAACAATTCCAAAAGGTGGAGTATATATACTTACCCCGGGAAGAAAATCAGTTCGCAGATGCACTCTCAAAACTGGCATCTTTACTGAATATTCCCGATCACGTGACCAGTATGCCAATTTGTGTCGAAAGACGGTCTGAGCCAGCATACGTCCACAACATTGAAGATATTGAGATAGCTGATCCCGAGCCATGGTATCTGGCTAGACTTGTCGTGAGCCTCCAAATTACAATTTTTATCCACTACTAACTAAACAAATAGTAAGGGTAAGTAGGGGTCGAACCCACAAGGAAGGTGATTATGTTGTTTTAAGTGTGTGTAAGTCTATATAAATTAGTGACAAATATGAGGGTATTTTAATGTTTTAATTCTAAGTCTAATAAACTAATGAAATAAATTAACAAGATAAAATAAACTAATATGTATGAACGATGCAACAAATATGAGAAAAATACTTGGACCAAGCAATATCCACCACAAGCTTAACGAATTGTTCATTGACTCTTCTACTTTACAATTTATATTAGAATACTTTGCTATGAAGTTTAATCGACTTCTAATTCCACTTATTGATAGTTATAAGATATGAGAAACATACTCAAATAACTCTTACGATATTGTCAATTTAAATCAAGCTTCTAAATAGTATCAATATGTAAAATAAAACGATGGAATTTAGCAAAGATGAAGAATGATTACTCAAGCGGTATCACTTTGTTTCATACAAGTTTAATCCTCATAACTCAACAACGATGAAAAGCATACAAATTGGTGAATTATATTTGCTACTCGGATATAGTTAAACAAACAAAAGATTCATTTAACTATTCTAGCAATGATTTATCAATAACAACAACTAGGTGATCAAGCTAGAAGATGAACTAACAAACCAACAAATAATGCAAATTAAAACTGATATTCTAATATAAAGTAAAATAGAAATGAGTCTTACAATTCTTTAAACTTGAAAGGCTTCAATAACTTGTTCCAAAAATAAGAACTTATCCCTCCATACAAACGAAAATACTTGCTAAAAAGACTAGAAAATAAGATAGAAACTATATGTGTTTTTTGAGAATTACAAGTGATGATTGATGTGTTGGATGATGAAAATGATGGTGAACTTCTCCTGTTTATATAGTCATCCATGGAGCATCTTCATCAATGGCTCATAAAGCCTCATAAAATGCCTCATAACAATGATCATCATAAAGGAGAAGAGTAATGTTCATGAGTAAAGAAGAGAAAAAAGAATCCAATGCAAAATAGAATCCTAGAAGGAATCCTATGCATAAAACTGAGCCTCCACCTGTGGCAGAAATGCCTCCACCTGTGGCAGAAATGCCTCCACCTGTGGCAGAAATGCCTCCACCTTCACCCATGGCAAAAAGTAGCAAAAAGTGCCACTGCCTGTGGCAACTTAATCCTTCACTTTCTTCTTGTCTTGGGCTTCCACTTGTACCTTGGGCTCCATGTGTCTTCACTTCGAATATTTTGTCATCTATTAGCCCAAAACACACACCATTTTATATCCTACTCTCTTTTCACTACTTAATCCACTTAATTACACATTTTCATACCTTAGTCCATCAATTTGGACATATACACAATAATCCTTCAAAACACACCCAAAACTACAAAATAGTCAACTAAATGACCCTTATTAATCCCTACTAAACTAGACTAATCAGTATCAGGCTGTATTGACATACCTGACGACCGGGGAATATCCTCCCGAGACTGAAGGTCGGGCTAAGAAAGCCTTACGGAGGCTAGCTACCCAGTTCGTCCGTACCGACGACGGGCAATTGTACAAAAAGACGGCACAGGAGGTTCTTCTTCTTTGTGTTGATAAATATAAAGCTGAAAAATTCATGCCGAAGTGCATGATGGTGAATGCGGTCCGCATATGAATGCCCAGATGTTAGTCCGAAAAATCATGAGGCTCTACTGGAATAATATGGAAACCGACTGCCAATTATATGTCAAACATTGTCATAACTGTCAAATCTTCGCCAATGTGCAGCATATGTCGTCATCTTTACTATATACCATGACATCGCCTTGGCCATTCTCGACATGGGGTATCGATATAATCGGGAAAATAAATCCCTTTGGTACCGGCGGACACTGTTTCATTTTAGTAGCTATCGACTATTTCACCAAGTGGGTCGAAGCTGAATCCTACCGCATTCTCAATGCCAAGCACGTTGCCAAGTTTATCCAAAACAAGATAATATGTCGATACGGGATCCCACACGAGTTTATCAATGATCACGAGACTCATTTTCAAGCTGAAACGGCAACCCTGTTGACCAAGTATAAAATTCAAAGGCATATGTCTTCGCCCCACCGTCCCCAAACAAATGGAGCAGTAGAGGCGACCAATAAAACAATTGTCACCATACTAAAAAACATGGCTGATAATTACCGAGACTAGCTCGATAAAATACCTTTTGTCCTATGGGGATATAGGACGTCAATCCGCACCGCAACCAGTGCGACGCCGTATTACCTAACATACGGAATGGAGGCAGTCCAACCAGTCAAGCTGGAGGTACCGTCCCTTAGAATCCTGCTAGAAAGTCAAGTACCCGAAGCTGATTGGGTCCGAGCACGATATGACTCGTTAGTTTTATTAGACGAACGACGAGCTCGTGCCCTCAACAATATCCAAATTTACCAGAAAAGGATCCAGTGGGCCTTCAACAAAAGAGTAAGGCCCAGGAACATTACGGAAGGAGATCTGGTTCTTAAGTCTGTTTGAGCTTTATTACCAGTCGACCCGAGGGGAAAATTCAAACCCAATTGGGCCGGGTCATATTTGGTAAAGAAGATCTTATCAGGCGGAGCCGTGATGCTAACAGACCTGGACGGGAATGAGTTTGTCAACCCAACCAACCTGGACCAGCTGAAGCGTTACTACCCTTAGCCTTTTCTCAATGTCATTAGCAAAAATTTATCAAAGTCGTTTTTTATTTACAAAAAGCAAGTTAATAAGCTAGAATTATTTATTCTACTGTCGCAAACATCTTGAACTAATGGTCTCAGTGTACTTCGAGATTGCAAATTTACAAATGCCTCAACTACGTTTGGTTTGATACCGCTAATTGTGGATACGTAGGCAGCCCCTCAAAAGGGCACAACCAATGCAATCGAGAAAAGATAGGAATGGTTTAATAATAAGCTTCCTTTATTAATCACTAAAAACCCGATAAACTCGGGAAATTACAAATGCAAAGATTTAAAAATTCAAAAAGCACACGACACTCCAAAATAAATAATAATAATATTCAAATAATAAAAAACTAAGGACTTGACGTTTAGGGCATCTTGCCCTTTCCCTTGTCCTTGGCCTCTTTGGCCGTCCACTGGCGACGACGAGGAGGCGAGCGCTCCCGAATCACCACGGGAACTTCTTTAGCCCGGACTCGCTTCTTTGAACTCGAGTCCTCGATCACTTCAATTGGCCCAAGTCGGGCCCTCACAGGCTCAAGTAGCCGGTCACGTGGCCCCAGTCGGTCTCGGGCCGCCAGTCTTGGCCCGAGCCGTCTCTCCAAGTCGGTCTGGGGGCTTAGCTGCCCCCGTACGCCGCTAGCACCGGCATCCTTAGCTCGAGTCTTAGTTTGTGACTTAAGACCCGATCCTAATCGGACTAAAGTGGCAGGAGTATCCCCTTCGTCGAAGAAACCCCTGTTGTCTTTCGCCGTCTCCCGGCGAACCAATTCGAAGGCCTCATGACCTTGAAAGCTTTGCGAACTTCCTCAGACTCCTCGGAAGTCCACTTCTGATATGCGTGTGAAACCCAAGCGGATTGGCAGGGGTTGGGTATAGTCCACATGGGACGGGTGAACCACCGTTGTAACCATGTGTCGCACATAGCGTCCGTCAATTGGAGCGAGACGCTAATGATTGCTTCAGTCTCAGGAATGCGCTAAGACGAACCGAACTGCCTCAGAATGCGGTCCGGGTAGATGTGAACAGTCCAGTCAAGCGACAGGACCACCAAGTAACGAACTTGGTCCCTCTTGGCCAACCCCGTCAGTTTCGAGAGAAACCACCAGGCGACGGTCCACCTAATCAAAGGACCACCATGAAATACTAGCTCCTCATCCCAATATGCTCGGTTTATGTGATGACTCGACCTTATCCGTCGCCTCCTCGAGCTAATCTGGCTGCTACGGTAGTTGGGTATACTCGGAGGAGACTCTATAATCGACAGACGTTTAGATAGCCAAATCTAAAAAGGATACACAGATTTCATAAGCAACGGAGTTGGTTCGCTAGAGGCCACTCGATCGAGTACTGCAGGTGACTCGATAGAGTAAGCCCTATGAAAACACGCAGACGCTCATTAAAGAGGTCACTCGATCGAGTGACAGGCCCACTCGATCGAGTGACTCGCGTACATCAGAATTTTCGCGTCCAAAAAAAAAGTGAGTGAGATGTATACCTGTAAGATACGGACGCTCCCCGTCAGTTGACGGTCCGGGTTGAGTCTCCTAGCATCTAGACCCATAATGATCTCCCCGGTGGCCAGCCAAGCTGGGCTATGACCAGTCTCCATCTGGTCAACCACACCAATCAGCCTGATCTTACCCAAGCACGAGTCAGCCTCCATCATCCCTTCAAAGACATATCGGTGTAGCATGTGACAGGGTTAGTCGTATCCCTAATCAAAGATACCCTAAGGTCACTAACTAATGTAGATAGCGAAGTCAGGGGTCGAACCACAAGGAGATGGGAATTCAATTATTTATCCTAAGAATTAGATTCTAGATTATAGGTCACAGTTTTGGTTGGTTTGGTAAACTAATAACTAATTACTGATAAATAAATCAATAAGGAAAAAAAGTCTAGGGTCTCAGGTTCACAATGAATATTACTCGGGTCAGGGAGTCAACTAACAGGTCAATAATCGAACTACCTAAGGTGTAGGTCTGGTCGGTACACTACAACCTTTAGATCTAAACTTAACCTGCGGTCGCTAGCATTAAATCAGTCTACCCAAACTAACGTGGCCTAATTAGTTCTTAACCCGGTCGGCGAAAAGTCCTAATTTGCGATACTAATTAATTGAATTATGCATCAAACAATTAATCAGAGTTTAAACGATATTCAGGCAATAGTTCATACGATTAGAAACAGGTCAATTGACTATCACCCTAATAATACGCATCGATCCCCTTAAACCCTAGATGAAATCTAGCTACGCATATTAATTATAATCGGACTAACAAAAGACGAATTGCAATTAAACATGACGAAAACGATACGAATTAATCTACGGAAGCAATAATAAATCTACACTATAAAACAATACAAAGAATAAATTAAGACGGAAATTAAAGTAGAAACTGAAATTGAAATTAAAATTAAGAATAATAATACCGGAGAATTCAAGATCTGAGACGGAGAACTAGGTTCAATGTATCTCGCAAAGTAAACTAGACTAAGAAAACTAAGATAATAAAAAGTGTGTAGAAGAAGGTAAAAGAAAAGATAAAAGATGTCCCAAACAAGAGTCAGACAACTGATATATAAAGAGTATCAGTTGGACTCAAAAGCAGGCCCAAATTCTAAGTCGAAATAAGAATGACGCGTGGCCCGGATTGGGTGCACTCGATCGAGTGCCTGACGGCACTCTATCGAGTGACACATCCAAATATGGGCAGGAGCTTCACGAAGTAGCACTCGATCGAGTGCAGTAGGGGCACTCGATCGAGTGCAGTAGGGGCACTCGATCGAGTAGCGCTGTAGGTCACAGCATCGCGCGCTCGACTTCAAACGGCTTTAATTTCTTCGTTACTTGTTCAAATTGGACGTGTAATATACCGTTGGAAAGCTAAAAGAAAGAGCTTTCCAACGCCACCAAAATCACTTTGATTGGAGTTGTAGAACTCAAGATATGAACGTTTGAAGTTGACCCTTGTGTAGGCGATCATTCTCGCATCTCGTTTTGTGTCTTTTCCTTCTTGGGTCTTTGTTTCTTCGTATATTCTGCATCTTCTTCCTTCGATTCCATGCTTAGATGTGAATTCTTCAATTATCGATTCCGTAATGCTCTTATTAGCTCCAAATGCATCCAAATCTACAAAATACACACAAATACGGAAGTATCGACATTCAAAGCATATTGCATCATTATTAACGAGTTAAGCACGAAAACCGAGATAAAACTAACAATTAAGGGGATCCAAATATGTATATAAATAACGCTTATCAAACTCCCCCAAACCAAACCTTTGCTTGTCCTCAAGCAAACCAAACATATAATATAAGAGAGGACAAGTGATGCGAAGCACGACTAAGAGCAAGCTTACAATCATTCTACTAAAAATCGGCTCAAGTCGGTTAGAAAACACACAACGTCAAAAATATAACTAAATCAATAATCATGCCTTAAATTAACAATTGTTTGCCAACCTTTCAATCTTGCAAGACCATCAATGTCGGACTTCCTCGCGGTTATCGCTCAACACTCATAAGAACGGGTGAGTATATAAATGTGAAGATAAGAAAGAATAAGAACACTCACTCAACTTATGAAACATGCATGCAATCGAACATGAAATCAATCTCCTCAATCAAATACGTGTGTCACCAATCAGGACCATAGTACATGCCAAGGACTTACAAAAGGTGGCTAAATGAGTAAGGGAAGAAAATGGATTGTGCCTAAGCACGTATGGGAATGTGGAGCAAAAACCGGGCCCAATCGCAGCTACACAATAAAAACTATCCATAAAAACCCCCAGCAAATAACGTCGAACCACCAACTAGAGGTATAAATTCAAGATTAGGTGTAAGAGGGAATTTTGTCCATCCTCTCAATTAATCTCTAGTTTCAATCTTTTCGACCATTCCCCGAAATATTACAAGAAGCATATTTTTCATTTTTCATTTTTTTTTCATTTTCAATTTCTTTCCTTTTCTTTTCTTCACTTTTTTCTTTCATGCTTCTATTTTTTTTCAATTTGGATAGGGGGAAGGCGAGTACAAAGTCGCACCAACGATATTACACACTAAAGTCCAAAAGATGTAAAAATCTCGAAATATGACCGATTAGTGAAGTAATTCCCAACTAAGTTCACTGCGACTGTCCCGACAGGGTAGGCTATTCTGGGTTGTAGTTAAATAATATAGGCAATAAAAACAGGCTTACAACGGCTGAAATGGGCTAAACAAAGGAAAACGACCTAAATCTACAATGTAGTAAAAATGGGTCATTTTTTGCTATGTGGAGCTCATCAAAAACAAAATTGCCTTTCCTCATGTACCTCCTCCTCAAACCAAACACGTATTCAATATCAAGAGACAGATGTCATATTTATGCAAATTGATGTTACACATTCCACAAGGAGAAAATCACTCAATTCCTAAATAATAATGAGACCAGTTATGGATGTTACTGGCCTAGGAAGCTCTAAAATCCTCAGAATTTTGTGGCTTGCCGACAAGTGGTCAAATTTACTCATTTGGCAATTAAAAGTTCAAATAGGCATATCATATCAATTTAATCAAATCTCAAGACAAAACACGTTTTCAGGCACGAAGTAAGCTGAAAATTAGGAGAAATCATGTTAAGAGCATTATCATCATCGCCGTTTTGCATGCTTCTACATCAGACACACCACATAAAAAATAAAATATTTTTGGAATTTTATGATTTTTTCAATTTTTTTGGATTTTTATATTTTTTGAAAGCAGTAAAACACACGACGGAAAATGAAACACACAAAAGCACACAAACTCTCCCCCAAACCTAAATGTCACAGTGTCCTCAATGTGACTCTAAAGCAGATAGACAGAAAATCCACAGCCAATCCTAAGGACAACTTGACCTAAGGGGAAGGAAAAACCTAAGAAAACATGAAAAGCAAAAATGAAAAGGAAAGAAATTACCGTATACAAGGGCAGCTCCCCCAAACCAGCTGCAAAGTGGGGGTTCGTCTTATAGATCAGTTGTCCACAGATGACTGTGATCAAAACAGCTTAAGGCTCTCAAGAGTCGATCAAACATCTGCGCATGTGCTACACAAAAGCATAAGTAGCACCAGGATATATAGAAGACAAACAGAGACAAAGTCAATGATCGTCTTAGCCTATCAGACGAGCTAGACCAATCCTCAGCATGGTGGTCATAGTGCATAAGAAGAGTAAGAATGTTAATAGGCGGCTCGTAAGACAAGACATACACATCAAATATCTCAGATTCACCCCAAGGCTTATCATCGGGTATAGATTGCATAAAAGAAGAGTTAGAACTCCTAAGACTACTCAAAGGATCAATCTTACCGATCTCCGTGAAAGATTTATCACAATCCTCCCCACTAATCATAAGCTCAAACAAAGGGTCAAGAGAAATATAATCAAGACAATCAATAGGTGGAAGTGGGTCGTCCTCAATATAAGGGAAAAACTCAAATGTCTCTAAAATTGGTGTTTCAAAGAAATCATTCTCGCTATCCCATGTAGCCACACCTCTTCCACTCAAGGAATCGTCAAAAAGTGTATTCTTCTCTTCCCTTTCATTTTTCCTCTCAAGCTTAAGATCCTCTCTTTTGTTCCATTCTGTCTCCAAAACCTCATAATTGACATCAAATGACACTCTCTCAAAATCACACAAATCAAAATCCTTAATGTTATCCTCAATTAAAAGAGCATCATTCATAGCATCCAAACACATGTTTTCCTCAAAAAACACACATTCTAGCTCACAGTCATTCATGGCGGTTTGGTGATCTTGAATAGATTGAACATTATACCCATCATCATCATCATCATCATCATCATCATCATCAATTATGTTCACAAGAGATGGAGATAGAAAACTTACCTGGAGGTTCTTTACTACTTCCATAGGCGTACCCGATTGACTTTGTTGCTTTTGGCTTGCTAATTGGGCAATTTGATTGTTCAAGATTTCATAATGATCTAGCAATTGGCCTATTTGAGTATCTTGCTTTTGTTGAGCTTGCACGAATTGCAGCAACAAAGCCTCAATTTCCGCCTTGTCATTTATCCGCCTCAACTCTAATTCAGCACTATTACGGGCTAAATATTTAAGGATTTCCAATCGTTCCTCGTAAGAGATATAATTAAACATCCCTCCGCAATTTTCCTCAATTTTAGCCCGTGACTCATCATCAACACCATTATATATCATATGACACATATCCCGTATATCAACATTAAAGCCATTTTGAATAATGAAAGACTCAAGTCTATCCCAATAATTATGTAGTGACTCATGTTTGAATTGTGGGAAGTAAAAATTGGTCATAATGGTGAATGATAAAAAAAATATATACAAAATAAAATAAAAAAATTATATACAAAAAAAAAATAACCTAGAACCTAAAAAAGATAAACAACTAAATAACACCGTCTCCCCGGCAACGGCGCCAAAATTTGACAGGGTTAGTCGTATCCCTAATCAAAGATACCCTAAGGTCACTAACTAATGTAGATAGCGAAGTCAGGGGTCGAACCACAAGGAGATGGGAATTCAATTATTTATCCTAAGAATTAGATTCTAGATTATAGGTCACAGTTTTGGTTGGTTTGGTAAACTAATAACTAATTACTGATAAATAAATCAATAAGGAAAAAAAGTCTAGGGTCTCAGGTTCACAATGAATATTACTCGGGTCAGGGAGTCAACTAACAGGTCAATAATCGAACTACCTAAGGTGTAGGTCTGGTCGGTACACTACAACCTTTAGATCTAAACTTAACCTGCGGTCGCTAGCATTAAATCAGTCTACCCAAACTAACGTGGCCTAATTAGTTCTTAACCCGGTCGGCGAAAAGTCCTAATTTGCGATACTAATTAATTGAATTATGCATCAAACAATTAATCAGAGTTTAAACGATATTCAGGCAATAGTTCATACGATTAGAAACAGGTCAATTGACTATCACCCTAATAATACGCATCGATCCCCTTAAACCCTAGATGAAATCTAGCTACGCATATTAATTATAATCGGACTAACAAAAGACGAATTGCAATTAAACATGACGAAAACGATACGAATTAATCTACGGAAGCAATAATAAATCTACACTATAAAACAATACAAAGAATAAATTAAGACGGAAATTAAAGTAGAAACTGAAATTGAAATTAAAATTAAGAATAATAATACCGGAGAATTCAAGATCTGAGACGGAGAACTAGGTTCAATGTATCTCGCAAAGTAAACTAGACTAAGAAAACTAAGATAATAAAAAGTGTGTAGAAGAAGGTAAAAGAAAAGATAAAAGATGTCCCAAACAAGAGTCAGACAACTGATATATAAAGAGTATCAGTTGGACTCAAAAGCAGGCCCAAATTCTAAGTCGAAATAAGAATGACGCGTGGCCCGGATTGGGTGCACTCGATCGAGTGCCTGACGGCACTCTATCGAGTGACACATCCAAATATGGGCAGGAGCTTCACGAAGTAGCACTCGATCGAGTGCAGTAGGGGCACTCGATCGAGTAGCGCTGTAGGTCACAGCATCGCGCGCTCGACTTCAAACGGCTTTAATTTCTTCGTTACTTGTTCAAATTGGACGTGTAATATACCGTTGGAAAGCTAAGAGAAAGAGCTTTCCAACGCCACCAAAATCACTTTGATTGGAGTTGTAGAACTCAAGATATGAACGTTTGAAGTTGACCCTTGTGTAGGCGATCATTCTCGCATCTCGTTTTGTGTCTTTTCCTTCTTGGGTCTTTGTTTCTTCGTATATTCTGCATCTTCTTCCTTCGATTCCATGCTTAGATGTGAATTCTTCAATTATCGATTCCGTAATGCTCTTATTAGCTCCAAATGCATCCAAATCTACAAAATACACACAAATACGGAAGTATCGACATTCAAAGCATATTGCATCATTATTAACGAGTTAAGCACGAAAACCGAGATAAAACTAACAATTAAGGGGATCCAAATATGTATATAAATAACGCTTATCAGCATGCAATAGGCGAAAGCCCTACGCCTATGGGCAACAGTAATCCTCACGTCTTGGAGGTTCATAAACTTGTCGGCCAGGTCAAAAAGGGAAACGGAATTTCCCCGTACCATTCGATCTGTCTCAGCATGAGACAAACCTAGGAAATCCCTCAGCCTCCTCCTCGGATCAGGGTAGAATGGAGGGATAGCAGGACGAGCAATAGGGCTCCAACCGCCCACAGCTGCAATCTCCTCAGGAAAAGGGCATATTTCTCCTCGTGGGAACGCGAAAACGTGATGGGTAGTATCCCAAAACATTAGATAGGCATCCAAAAAGTGTGAGTCGATTATCAGACGTTGAAGTGGGAATAAGCTAACGATTCCCAGCTGGGTCAGTTGAACCTTTTCTTTATCCCAAAAATGTTGGGACCAAGCCAGAAGCATCGCAGTCAAGTGATCGATGCCCATAGCAGATATTTGAGTCTTCTTGAAAGTCTAAAAAGGTTTTGAGAGGAGAAAGAAGAATTTGATTTGGGATGCAGAAAGTTGAAGCAGGGAGTCCTATATTTATAATAAGACACCCTAACTACCATGCCTCCTCAGAAAACGTGGGCCCAGTGCGCGCGCAAGCCTGATCCTAGATTTCAGGCTAGAATCCGGGATAGGAATCAAGCCATCCCGAGCTTTCCTAAAAATTTCTAAAAATATATTCCAAAAATTCTGATTTTCTAAAATCAATATTTTATTCTCCCCTGCATGAGTCGGTGTTTCACCTATGTGTTACATACAAATTGTTATGTGTCAGCATACAGGTACACCCAAGACTTCAGAAGCAAGTCTCCGCGCAGCTCACTTACTCCCCACGGAGCTATCATCATCAGGACATGTATGACCCTCTACTTATGGCTGGCGAGCCCTTCACGCAAGTCTAATGGACTATAAACGACCCGACCGAATGGCTGCCAGGTCGTAATCTGCAATTGGCCTGGTAGCTACTCTAACTTTCGCCTTGTCCAAGCCTCAGTCAGAGTGGGGGCTCTGTAGACACCCGCATTTTGCCTGCTAGTGTTTATAGCAGTTCCCGACAAAACACCCGATGATGATCGGACGCAAACGTGACTTAATATACTCGAATACGGACTCAGAATCAATAATATCTGACGTGGGCATTTAGCGGAGTACAAATCTCTAAGCTGACCTAAAATCCAGGCCTAGTGAGTCGTTTCCAATAAAATGAGACTAATTTGGGCCAAAACCGACACCAAAAATAAAAACCGTCTTTTGGCGATCGGGTCCAAACCCGGTCAATAACGAATCCGACACATAAACCACCCAAATACAAAGCTTCTAGAACAAGCGCCCAATCAATATTTCAAAATTCAAAAAATTCAACCCTTGCCTAAAATGGCTCGCTAACCGGATCCACTCGATCGAGTGGATTGACCTCACTCGATCGAGTGGAGCCACAAAAAACGATCAGTCCCTTTTTTTTAGGGCACTCGATCGAGTGCACTAGGACCACTCGATCGAGTGACCCTAGGTCGAGGAGTGTACTCTATAAATACCCCCTCAAACCCTTCACACTTTTCAGATTTTGCCATGCTTTAGAAACCCTACATTTTCCAACGTAAAGCCCTACACTACACAAGACACACTACTCTACAATCCTAAGCAAAAAACCGAGCCTTTATCCCTCGTAAAACCGATAAATCATCCCTACACACACACACCATAACTCAACTTGCATCCTCGATAATCCCGCGCTCCCGTCGCTGTTACGAGTCCGTTCCGAGGCCATTTTTAAGCATGTATGTTGAGGGTGTCATCAACCCCTTTTCTCTCTTTTCTCTTCCTCTCTATCTCGACATATATATATATATATATTACTATTGTTATTGACATACTAACACTAACTTTTTGTCGCATTTTTATCATTATCGCATTTTAACTTTTATTCTTCTTATCGTCAATTTAATACCGCGTATATATACATAGTAGTAAAATTTCGGGTCGAACTCGTTTGACTACGACAACCGCTCCAAGTCCGTTTAATCCCTTTACGAGTTGCGACGAAGGTGGCACCCTTTCGAGGAGCGCCGCCCCAAGCACTGAAGGGCGTAACGCGATCGTGGTCGTTCGTAGTTGAACGCGTCCGATTCCATTTCTGAGATTAGTATGGAACCCATTGACGCGAAAATCGACATCACATAATCCGTAAGGATTAGTATCGGTATCGTGACGCGAAGGGAGACAATTTCGTCACTAATCAAAATTTTTCATTCCTATAAAACATTTTTTTATAAAAAATCCTGACGCCGGTCTCGTAATCATAAAAATGTTACGGGTACTGATAACCGAGCCGAATATAAATTATGCCATATTTATATTCAACTCGGTTGACAATCGGTTTTAAACAAATCACCAATTTCAAAACCATCACCTTTTCGAAATGAGTAATAGCTCATACAGGGGGCACTCGATCGAGTGCCATAGACTACTCGATCGAATAGCACCCCAAAAAACGGGCAGTAGACCCTTCAAAGGCTCACTTGATTGAGTCTCTGCCATGACTCGGTCGAGTGGATCCCTTTGCCCAAGCAAATCGAGTGCTCCTTACATCATCCGGGCCTTGTTTTTTTTACGACTTTGGTCGTCACGTGTAAAGTCAATCGCGTGTTTATGTTTTCAAAACTCATATATTTTATCCCATTTTGTTACTTTCACGACTTTGAGTAACGTCTTATACGACTAATTTTGTGTCGATGACTCCTTAGTCGTAACCGATGCATGACTAGTCTAGACATCACTTTTTCTTCAACATGATAAGTCGGGACAAGGCATCGAGATCCGGGATCGGGCTAGCATCACGCTCCGGTCCTATACGCAAAAGCGTATTAAAATCTTCGTCCTCCGTTTAATGCACAATATAATGTGTATTTAATCGAAGTTCGTCCATTTATTCAACTCACGGTCTAGTTTATATTTACTATATACGGGACCGTTTATAGTTAGTATTTGCCGCTTTTAATTCGATTATTCTATTTATTTGTTCGTTATTTTTGTTTTGGCCGGGTTGTATTTCCGCCCGTGTATATTGTATTTATTTACGAGTCTTATTTATTTTCGATGTTTATCGTTTTATAAATGAACCTCGCATGCTAAATAATTCGACTCTAATTTTGATGCATTAAAATGACGTAGCTCACATATAATTTGCATGCTTAGCCGAAAACACTGTTTGCATATCATTTAATCAATTTACTAGCGCGCGTACACGAACACGAATGATGTCTTAGTAGAGGCCGCTAAGTGCAGGCGGGGTTGGGTGTCCTTAGTGGGCTTCCCAACACGCACCCTCACCCCTTACTCAGAACCTCGGTTTCCGGATGTCCGAAACCGTTGGCGCACGAGAGTCATTCAATACACGATAACCGGTAGTGACGGTATCGGTATCGCAATGCAAAAGGACAAGCCCCATAAACTCTGAAATTGAAATGGGCCGTACTTTGTGTACGTCCACAACGATATAGAGTGGGTTCGAACGGACCCAAACTCCCACAAAGTTCGGTGGCGACTCCAACTTCGACTTAAATTTCGACCCGAGATCAATCTTACCACGAGATTCATTCGCCTACCCAAACCCGCGTGTGGCCGCGCCGGGGTGGACCTATGTCATGTCCACACACTTAAAACTTACAACCGATCTTCTAAGAAACCTTGGTACCGGCTCTCGGAGTTCAGTTATAGTCACATTTGAAATAATTCACTCGAAGACGGTTCACAGTTACTTTGCTTTTTGATTTGTAGCTGGCTTTCACTAAATTAAACCTGAGAGCCAACGCGATCTCATTAGCGTAGTTGAATGAGAGGTCGGACGTAGCAAATGGTGGCCCAAAGATAAAGCAGCAACGATAGTCGATACCATCGTCACCGAAATCCTCTTGATCTGATATACTTGCATAATATGACGAATTAATTACAAAACTGCCACGAAACACCCGAGCCACAAATTGAAACTTAAATATATGTATTTACGGAAAAATGAAAACAAAATAAACGTATTTCGTAACGTATAACATCGTATAATATTCGTACGATTTATCGTAAAAAAATACGCAAACTACCGTACGACGACAATTTTTGAAGCCATTTTGATCGGAAGGACATCAAATTTTGACGCCATTTCGACCAGAATGGCACCACAAATTGACGCCATTTTGACCAGAATGACGTCAAAAACTGACGCCTTACTGACCAGAATGACGTCAATTTTTGACGCCTAACCGATCGAAATGGCGTCAAAAATTGACGTCAACCGGGTCTTCGTAATTTTTTTTTCGTGTTCGACTAGTTTACGATATACTAAACACATATACATTAATATAAACAATGACATACTAATACATTAACATAAATAACGAGATATTAAATGAGAAAAAATGATTAAAAGTCATTAAAATTAAATTAAGAGTGCACTAACCCAAGCGGTTGTTGCTCCATTTTGTGGAAAGTCGGTTTTTTTAAGGAAAGTCGACTTTTTTTAAAGGAAAGTCAGTTTTTTTAAGTGAGAGAAGAAAGTTAAAATATTGTGGTGAGTGGAGTGTTGTGGTGAGTGGAGGGAATTATATACTCCCTCCGAGTTCCTATTATTGTCCAATTTGCTTTTAGGTGGAAATTAAGGAGAAATGAGTGACTCAAAAAAAAGTAGTAGGAGAGAGAAATGGGAAAGTAAATGTGAACCAAAATTGATGACCTAAAAGAAAAAGTTGGACAAATATCAGACTTAGCTCAAAAAAGAAAGTGAGACAAAAATTGGAAGTCAGAGGGAGTACAATATAACATAACATAACAAAATGACGGTTTGAAAAAAAAAACGTTTCATTATCGACTTTCATTAACAAGATTATAATTTTTAATGTAATTAATAAAGTTAATTAATATAATTAGGGGAGGGCGTTTGTGTCTTTTCACATTAAAAAGCGTCGACGACCTGACTGAAATGTCGACGACCTTAAACAACACTCAAAAAAACTTGGTTTATAATTAAAGTTGATTGATTGATTGATTTGAGCACCCGAACCAATTGATTGTTTTGTGACACATCACCTTTTAATTATATATTATATTAAAGCAGAAATCATCCCAATATGCTAATGCCACGTGACATCCCTATAACAAACTTACCATATTTAATTAATCTTTATTATTGATCATTAGCTTATTAATGACAATTTAATTATTTAATTATAATTTAAAATGGGTTATTTCATGGGAATAATCTCAACTATGCGTGTGCTATACAAATTGTACGTAATCTCATTTTAATATGAACTACGCCTTCGTTAAACTCGCTTTGCTATGGGTGACCGGCTACCTATTGAAGCTCCCTTATTCAACTCTTCCTCTAACTTTCTTCTTTTGATTCACATTTCGTGTTCATTTTCGGCCATTGATAAAAAAATTAAATTTTTTGAAAATTCATCTTCCATTTATTTTTCAATTAGTCTTATAGAAACTATGAAAAACAATGTTTTTATTGTAATTTTGGCTTTCACGATGACTGCAGCGGACTTAACAAAATCCTAGAAAGTAAAAACAAGTCACTATGACCGGTAATAGCAAGTCATAATTTCATACATAGCAAAGTGGGATTAATGAATGTGTAGTTCATATTAAAATAAGATTACGTATAATTTGAATTATTTTAAGAAGCATACGCATAGTTGAGATTATTCCCATGAAATAATATTTTATTTTATTTTAATATTTCAAACAATCCATCAATGTTTAATTACATTATTAAATTTTCAGTACATTATTGTCGTAAATAACAATGTTTTATTATTAATCATTATCATATATACTTATCGGTAATCATAAATTAAACACGAGTTTAAAAAAAATCAAAATTTTGTCAATATCAATTAAGTTATCCATTTTGAAGAACTTTTTCAATAGATATTATTAAGCAGCTATTTTATTTTAAAATTAGAAAATATTTAATTTATCTTCAAACTACTAATTTCTTTTACCAAAGATCACGTTAATTTGACTTTACCATTGGCTAAAATAAATTATTATTAACTAATTATGTTTGTTGATTAATATATTAATATTACTTATGATCTTAATTGATGGCAAATTATGGTTACTGCTAATATTATTCCTATAAGCACTTTGAAATATCCATGTATTATTCATATCTGCACATATTTCTCTATTAATATTGAAGTCAGTGAACATCAAAATTATTGTTCAATTTCATCAATTGTATGATGTTATCGATCTTCTAACTGATGTTATATCAATCATTCTACAAAATCGAATGAAAGTCGTTCATTTGATATCAATTTATTAGATTTAGCTTACTATGGTTTCAAAATTACCACTCTTTTTCCGTCTCGATCATTTTTTTACATTTTATAATAAATGTGGAAAAAAAACTAATCAAAGGTGAACAAATGACTGAGACATAGGGAGTATAAAAGATTATGTGTATCTTATTGAGGTGCAATTTGTTATTTATGTTAGATACGTTACAGGTTGCTTAGATATGCATCAGAAATTATGTTTATACCTGAGTGTAAACTTAGCAAAATGGGTTAGGAGGATGGTTCATGGTTTTGATATTTTATTTTCAGATACATTTTTGCACGTATATATACATATATATATATATATACGTATATACGTATATATATATATATATATATATATATATATATATATATATATATATATATATATATATATATATATATATATATATATATATATATATATATATATATATATATATATATATATATATATATATATTACGGGTTGAAAAATAAGAGTTGGTATGTATTGATTTTAGGGTTATTTCATAACAATAATGTCAACGACTATGGGGGTGTTTTTAATATTAATACCAACTATACGTAATCTTCTTTTAATATGAACTATCCCCTCATTAATCTCTCTTTAGAACAATTTACCGGCTACCTGATGAGCCGGTTCCCTTTTCCTTTTAATTTTTTTGAATTAAAGTCCCCCCTCCCACCATACTCTGTACACTTCCTCCCTCCTTACTACGTGCTCTTCTCTCGCCATTGCTAAACTCGACATTACCTCTCGCCATTGTTTTTCTTAAATTTTCTGAAATTAGGTAAATAGATTAGAACATCTTATTTTGAAATTGTGGTAAATAGATTGGAGCATCTTAGCTGATGTCCATCAAAGTCGTCGCCACCTTAGATATTTAATATTTCTTTCATCTCTTTCATATAGTCTATTCTCATATAATCACAAAAGATGAATGTGTATATTAAATATTGTACATATCTCGTAAATATATTAGAAATATTAGTTACCTAGCTTATAGCATATTCTGTATCATTCTGATTATACTCTAATCCTGTAATCTCTGTAAACAGTTTACAAGGAATGCAATGCCTAATATCCCGATCAGGGAATTATCATAACTTTCATGGTATCAGAGCTTTGATTTCCAAACCAAGCATCCGCATAATCTTCATCTCCCACGTGTGCTTCAGCAATCGATCAATTTTTTTCCAATGGAAAGAGATAACACACCCAAAAATACCGCAAAGAATCTTCATCCCGTATACAATATTACAATATTCAACATAAAGTTCGGGTCCTCGATGGCACAAAAATAGCATACAATCACTGGGTCAAACTTTTCACACTTCACGACCGCGGATACTAGGTGCTCAAGCATATTGACGGTACTCCGGCACCGGCAAAAACTGACCCATCGTATGGCGAGTGGCTCTAGATCGACGCCATTGTGGTGCAATGGATCTACGGATCTATTGCCAAAGACATGCTCATCCAGATTCTTAAGAACCGACCATGAATCACGAAGCGTGGACCCGTCTCAAGAACCACTTCCTGAATAACAAAGGATCTCGGGCGGCTGCTCTCAAACACGAGTTTGTCAATTTGTCACTCGAATCAACGACATCGCTGGACAAATACTGCCGGAAATTGAAGGACCTGTCGACCCAATTGAATGATGTCGGAGGATCGGTTGATGATCAGCGACTCGTCCTCCAACTCGTTCGAGGCCTGCCCGCCGCGTATGACACGATTGGAGCGTATATTAATCAGACCCTTCCGAACTTTGACATTGCCCGGAATATGCTGCAACTCGAAGCCCAGCGTCACATGAGCCGATCCGACGTCTCTTCGGCGAGTACTTAGGCAATTCCGGCGATGGATCCGGTCAACTTTGAGGATCCGTCACCACCACCAACCCGCCACCAGTCCCGTGGTCATGGCAGCCATAATAATCAGCGCAAGGGTGGTCGTGGCGGTAGTAACCACCGCAGCAACAACAACTACCACCGCGGCAAGAGCAGCAACAACAGTCGTGGCAAACCTCCGACATCCGTCAACCCTGCACAGTACTGGGGACCGAACCCGCCACATCACTCGTGTCCACCGTATTTTTGGTCTCCTCCACCGTACCCTTACCCGGCCCAACCTGGATGGGTTGCTCTTTGGGGAGACCACCGACGAACCCGAGCAGAGGAGGCGACACGCATAGAAATTCTAGTCAGGTCAGTGGTCAGGCTCACTTGGCTGAAAATTCGGATCTAGAATTCAACCAAGTCGGATCCACATTTCAAGCTATCTCTCTGATCAATCCCGAGGATAAACAATGGTACATGGACACCAGGGCTACATCGTATCTTACAGCTGACCCAAGTATACTGCACTCTCTCCTCCTTTTAATTTGAGTACGGTCAAGTCTATTTACGTTGGCAATGGCAACTCCATTTGGATTCACAAATCGGATATGACACACATTAAAAACCCGACCCGTGACCTCCACCTCCGGAACGTACTGTATACCCCTCATATTATAAAGAACCTTATTTCCATTCGTCAATTTACAAAAGACAATAATGTTTCTGTTGAATTTGACCCTAATGGTTTCTCCGTGAAGGACCTCAAGACTAGGCTTATGATTACGAGGAACAGTAGTCGGGGCGAACTATATCTCGTGTCTCCACCAACAAACTCCGCTCCGTCCCAGTCCATTTCTCGTCCGTCTGCTTTTATTGCGTCAGAGTCGATCCCGTGGCACGATAGGCTCGGTCACCCGGGATCTAATATCTTGTCTTCACTTTCTCGTTAGTCATTTATCTCGAATAATAAAAATTCTCGTCGTTTATGTTCATCGTGTCAGACTAGTAAACATAAACGATTGTCGTTCTCTCCCTCCACCTCTGTCTCTCTCGCCCCATTTGACATTATTCATAGAGATTTATAGACATCACCCATTTTGAGCAAGAGCGGTTATAAATACTACCTCATGCTCATTGATAATTTTACAAATTTTGTGTGGGTTTTTCCCTTAAAGTTCAAATCCGACACTCACTTAAAATTCGTACAATTCACCAAATATATTAAAACTCAATTTGGTCGCGATATTAAAAACTTTCAATGTGATATGGGTCGTGAATTCGATAATTTGGCATTTCACAACATTGCTAATCAAAATGGGCTTGTTTTTTGCTTCTCGTGTCCAAAAACGTCTCAACAAAATGGCAAAACCGAGAGAATGCTCCGTCGGCTAAATGAAATCGTTCTTGTCTTACTTGCTCACGCGTCTCTCTCCCCCTCACTTCTGGGTCGACGCCCTCCACATAGCCGTCTATCTCCACAACATACTCCCGTCCACCACAATTTAATTCCGCACCCCTTCCTCCGTACCTCCGACACCCGTCCTACTCTCATCTTCATGTTTTTGATTGCCTTCTTTTTTCCAACCTATCGGCGAATAGAAACCACAAGCTCCAAGCCCGCTCCACTAGATGCGTCTTCCTAGGCTAACCCCCGAACCAACGAGAATATCGTTGTCTCGATCTCACCACGGGCAAACTCATTATTTCCCGTCATGCATGTCACATTCGATGAGTCAGTTTTTTCGTTTGCATCATCCAACGGTTCTGTCCCCGATTACTCCCATCAACCCAAACACAATTAATACCAGCCCATCTACCCAATCCCCAACTACAACCCACACCACTTCCCCGCCCATCACACCCTCCACCCAACCCTCGCCCACCTCGACCCCAGCCCCACCTCCACCTCCACCACCACCACTCTCATCCCATCCCATGGCTACGCACGCCACCCACGACATATTTAAGCCTCGCGTACCCATGAACCCACACCTTAGCCACAACCAACCCATCATTCCGCTACCCAAATCCCACATTGACGCCCTTCGTGATTTGAACTGGAAAGCCGCCATGTTAGACGAGTATCGTGCTTTAATTAAAAATGAAACTTGGGAGCTTGTACCTCGTCCTGTTAATGCGTCCATTATTCGTTGTATGTGGCTTTTTCGACACAAATTCCATTCTAACGGTTCTTTGCAACGTTACAAAGATCGTTTGGTAGCTAATTGCAAAACCCAGGAGGTCGACATTGATTGTGATGAAACATTTAGCCCGGTTGTGAAACCGACTACCCTCCAAACTGTTCTAAGAGTTGCCACATCCTGAAATTAGCCGATTTGCCAATTGGATGTTAAAAATGCTTTTATCCACGGTGATCTGGCTGAAACGGTCTACATGCACCAACCCTCGGGATTCTATGACTCAACCAAACCGGGGTTCGTTTGTCGGCTTCGAAAATCTCTACACGGACTAAAACAAGCACCTCGTGCTTGGTATCAGCGCTTTACGATGTATGTTATATTCCGTGGTTTTCGAAGCAGCTTATGTGATCCGTCTCTTTTCATTCTTCAACGAGGTTGTGACACCGCATACTTGCTGCTATATGTTGATGACATTATTCTCACAGCCTTTTCCGATGCGCTTCTGCGGTCCATTATTCGTTCTTTATCTCAGGAGTTCGCTATGACAAATCTTGGTGCATTACATCAGTTCCTTGGCATAACCGTCACCCGCAATAACTCAGGTCTGTTCTTATCTCGACGTCAATATGCCTTGGACATCCTTGACCGTGCCTCTACGGCAAACTGCAACCCGTCCAACACGCCTGTCGAGCTCGGTGCTAAACTCAGTACCGAGTCTAGTCCGCGGGTATCTTACCCTACCCTATATCGCAGCTTGACCGGCGCATTACAGTACCTTACGCTCACTCGGCCTGATATATCATATGCGGTCCAACAAGTATGTCTTTTTATGCATGACCCTCGTGAACCACACCTCGCCTTCCTTAAGCATGTCGTTCGATACGTTAAAGGAACGATTGATCATGGGTTACACATTGGTGTGTCGAAGTCCCTTACTCTCACGGCATATTCTGACGCTGACTGGGCTGGGTGCCCAAATTCTAGACGATCCACGTCCGGGTATGGTATATTTCTTGGCGACAATCTTATTTCTTGGTCCTCTAAACGACAGCCTATTGTCTCCCGTTCTAGTACTGAGGCCGAATATAGAGGTGTAGCAAATGTTGTTGCTGAAACTAGCTGGCTTCGTAATTTGTTACTGGAGCTACATATTCGACTCCGCCATGCTACTCTTGTATTTTGCGAAAATGGTTCCACTGTTTATCTCACAGGTAATCCGGTCCAACACCAACGCACCAAACATATTGAACTCGACATACATTTTGTGCGTGAAAAAGTGAAAGTCGGCCCTGTTCGTGTTCTTCATGTTCCATCGGAATTTCAATATGCTGACATATTTACGAAAGGTCTACCTCGGTACCTATTTGATTGGTTTTGCTCCAGCCTGAGCGTCCGCCCTCCTCCTGCTCTGACTGTGGGGGCGTATTAGATATTGTACGTATCTCGTAAATATATTAGAAATATTAGTTACCTAAATTATAGCATATTCTGTATCTTTCTGATTATATTCTGATCCAGTAATCTCTGTAAACAGTTTATAAGGAATGCAATACTTAATATTCCAATCAGGGAATTATCATAACTTTCAGTGTATACACATATAATCACAAAAGAATATGTAATCGTCATATATATATGCTATAATCTTAATGATAGATTTAGATTTAGATTTAGTAAATATATTCATCACAAAGACTAAAAATAAAAATAAACAATTGAGAAGAATAAAGTATATATATAAACAAATTAAATATTTAATTATAGGGTTATTTAACGACAATAATATCAACTATAGGGTGTCTTTCCAAAATAATACCAATTTCAATAAATCTGAGAATAATATGTATTATTGAAGTAATTAAACAAGAGTAGTATAAGTGACTTTATAACCTGATACATCAGGTCACCTAATTAATATTTAACCCGCTACTTATCCTTCATCCTCCTCCTTAGACTTGAATAGTAGGTGAACCGTGTCGGGTCAGCTTTGGGTCGACTCACTCTCGGGTTATAATAATCGGGTTGACTTCGGGTCGGGTGGGATAATTTCGTGTTCAGATCATTCTCGGGTTTGCTGTTTTCAACTTTTTTAGGAATATCGACTCGTTTTCTATAATAATAGTCGGGTCAGTTTCGGTTTAGCTCGGGTCAAAATCAGGTCTTCAATTCGGGTGTCGGGTCGGGTTCGGTTTGACTTATTCGGGCCAGGTCAGTTTTGTCAGATCTATTCCTCCTTATTTCTCTCCATAATCCTCTCTCTCCATTACCCTTCATTCTTCTTCAGTTTCTTTCTATACGTTTCGTTTAGATTAACGTGTTGATTTTGGTATAAGATTGTGTTGTTAGCTAGATTTGGTGAGGTTGAAGACTTGAAGGAAGAGGAAGACGAAGGACATTAATAACGTTTAATGCCCCGTACACTGAGTAAGTGAAAATGAGTGAAGTAATATGAAATAAATTAAAGGCGAAGAAGGAAGGTGAACGGGTTCTACCGCTAACTGGTCATCTATACTACTCTGGTTTAACTACTCCAAAAATACGTATTATTCTCTGATTAAAATTGGAATTATTTTCGGAAGACGCTCTATAGTTGGTATTATTGTCATTAAATAAAATCAATCAATATATATAATGAAAGGAGGCTTTTTTTTATTTAACAATCAATATTAACTATATTATTATTTTATTTTCGGGTTTTGAGTAAATATGAGGTTAGAAATAGACTTCTTAATTTTAACCTAAGACGGATTTTGAGTGTAAGTAAAATTCTTTTTATAAACAACACAAGTCTACTAATTACTAATTACATTACGATAATTACTATACGCAACACGGGTAATATGACATATTATATATATAACAATAACAATAATGCATGGGCTTAAAATTGATTGATTATTATGTAACACATAAAGATGATTATACCCTTATCATTATATTGAGTATATTGATTATTATAGATTATTATTAGTAATAGTACAAAATAATAAATTTTGATTGAAAGTAGAATTCATACTTCTGACCTTATAAGACAGATTTTTTAATGTACATAAGTTTTTTTTAAATAACTTTAAACATTTCGGGTCAAAATACTAAATATGGGTCGGTTTAATTATGAGTCGTGTTATATGGGTCCAAAACGGGTTATGGTCAGAATACGGATAGTTTCGAATGTCAATTTTTTTTACCTCTTTTTATTTATTTAATAGTACTTCGTATTATTTTTGTACTCCTTAATTATGATGTTATATTTCAATTATTTAAACTAATATTCATCGCACAGACTTTATATTTCAATAAATTTTTAACATTCTTTTATAATTAGAAGATAAAAAATTGAATTGAATATTAGTTTATAATTTTAATTAAAATATTGAGTCATAGATCAAGATTTAGAGATCTTGACTCTTGACCTACAAAAAAAAGTTGGACATGTCGGGTTAGGTTTTGTCTTATAGTAATGTTGAATAACATTTAACACGAGAACACAACTTTTGTCTCCTATGTGCAACAGTACAGGAGAGTAAGTTACTAAAAATACTAGATGATGAAAGAAAAATACTAATTAATAAATTTCTATATGAAGAAATGGAGCTAACCAAAAACATTTCTAAAAAAAATGAGGCTAAATCAAAAAACTGGAGGGAGTATATATTGAATTGCTAATAGGTTAAAATTAAAGTTTTAACAAATCTAGGTATAGGAATAGATTGGCTAAAATTGTGCTTTAGGCTTTGTAGTCTCTTCTTTCCAACGGGTTGAACGAGTCAGGTCAGGTCATGTCCCTAAATTAACAGGTAATTTAGGATTTGGGTAAAAATACAGGGTTCATGACCCAAAAAACAACAGATTGGGTGGGACGAATTTGCGGGTCAGATCAAATTTAAAGCGAGATGGTTGCATGCATGCAAATATATTAGATGTACTAGAGTCAAATGGTTAGCGAGTAAAAGATATAGATAAACTCAATATTCGCAGATGAGTTGTCATGGTCTCACGAAATTATTAATATTGCTCACAGGCGCAAGACCTGATATTTTGATGAGTGTCATTTGTTTCACCCAAGTAACTAAGATAATGTAGACACTAGAACTATCGAGTGGGTCGGGTCAAATACTGATCCCGTATCGGGTTATGGTCAGAGTATGGGACATAAATAGTTTCGAACGCCTAATTTTTTTACCGCTTTTTAAGCAAAAAAAATATTTTTGATATTAAATTTTTGTTTATTTTAATATTATTAGTATTATTTTCATTAAATTATAATTTTTATATTTAAAGAAAATCAAAATTTTCTTAGCCTGTCTCACTTCTTGATTTCTCTCGGTGTCGTCCCCATACTATAAACATTGATAAGCAGTGTCAAATCTTCGAAATGACAATGGTTTGAAATAATCATAATCACTTCGTCGCATAACTAATACTCCCTCCGTCTCACTAAAAGAGTCACCCCACCGTCTTAATTAGTGAGAATTAAGGTGTATAAAATGTGTAGTGGAAAATGAAATATGGAAAATAACTGTGGTTATAACCAATATCAACAACAAAATCAGACAAAATAAGAATAAAGGCAAAAGGTGACTTTTAGAGAGACAACCAAAAAAGAAAAGAGTGACTCTTCTACAGGCTGGGGTAGGGATGACAATGGGTCCAGGACCCTGCCCAGACCCGTCGGGTCTTACCCTAATGGGTTGGGTACGGGTCCTACTTTTTTGGGACCCTGTGGGTACGGGTCGGGTATGGATCCTCTAAAAAATTTATGAGTCCGGGTCCGGGTCCTACAAGTCGGACCCTGACCCGACCCTTAGACCCGCTAAATAATAATAAAAGAAAAAAACTGCTGGATGATAATGGCAGAGCTCTAGAAAATCAGGAAATTTTTTGTGTAAGTGTGGACATGACATAGGTCCACCCCGACGCGGCCACGCGCGCGTTTGGGCGGCGAAATGTTTCCCATGTGAGATGGTTCTCGGGTTTAAATTTAAGTCGAATTAGGAGTCGCCACTGAACTTTGTGGGAGTTCGGGCCCATTCGAACCCACTCTATATCGTTGTGGACCGTGCACAAAGTACGACCCATTTCGATTTCAGAGTTTATGGGGTTCGTCCCTTTGCATTGCGATACCGATACCATTATTATCGGTTATCGTGTATTGAATTACTCTCGTGCGCCAACGGTTTCGGACATCCGGAAACCGAGGTTCTGAGTAAGGGGTGAGGGTACGTGTTGGGAAGCCCACGAAGAACACCCAACCCCGCCCGCACTTAGCGGCCTCTACTAAAACATCGTTCGAGTTTATAATACGCGCGCTAGTGATTCGGTGAAATGATATGCAAACAACGTTTTACGACATGCCTAGAAAAATCGAATAGGTTGCTACGTCATTTTAATGCATCTTACAATTATGTCGAGGTTGTATTTAGCATGCGAGGTTCATTTATAAACGGTAAAATGCAAATAAATAAAAGAAAAACAAAATAAATCGATTACAAGTTACACGGGCGGAAATACAACCCGGCCAAAACGAAAATAACAAATGAAAATCGAAATAATGATATAATAACGAATAAGTAACTAAATTAAATGACTAAGATAATAAGACGATGCATGTTTTTTGAAAACATAGGCACGTGGTTGTCTTTACACGCGTCGACCGAGGTCATAAAATATTTGTCGAGGCTAGAATGATATTTATGAACTTGCATTCTTGTACGTAATGGACCACTCGATCGATTCATATGCAGGACTCGGTCGAATGACCTTATACAGACCAGTCTGCCTCGTTTTTGGGGTGCTACTCGATCGAGTAGCCTATGGCACTCGATCGAGTGCCCCATGTTCGAGCTACTGCTCAATTTCGTAAAGAGCTATTACGAAATCTATAATTGTTTTTAAATCGATAATTGACCGAGTCGAATATAAATATGACATAGTTTATATTCGGCTCGATTTTCAGTTCTCATAATACGTGTTTTATAATTACGAGACCGTTATCAGAATTTTATAAAAAAAAGGTTTTAGGATCGAAAAATTTGATTAGTAACGAAATTATCTCCCTCCGCGTCACGACACCGATACTAACCCTTAAGGATTATGTGGTGTCGATTTTCGCGTCAATGGGTTCCGTACTAATCTCGGAAATGGAATCGAACGCGTTCAACTACGAACGATCACGGTCGCGTTACGCCCTTGAGTGCTTGGGGCGGCGCTCCTCGAAAGGGTGCCACCTCCGTCGCGACTCGTAAAGGGATTAAATGGACTTGGAGCGACGGTCGTAGTCAAACGTGTTTGATCCAAAATTTTACTATTATATATATATATATAATATATATATATATATACACGGTATTAAAGTGACGAAAAAAAGAACGAAAATTAAAATGCGACAATGATAAAAATGTTAGTGTTAGTATGCTAAATTAACTATAATATAAAGTACTCCCTCCATCCCAAAGAGATGTTCCCATTTGATATGGGCACATCTCTTAAGGATTAGTATAAAATATTACAAGTGGGTCCATTAGTAAGAGGAAATATTATAAACTAATGCATATTGGCTTAAAGTAACTAAAATGGATGGCATTTTTTGTAAATAGGTAATGTTTACAAGGATAATGTTGTAAAATAAACAACCAAATAAGGAAATAAAGTAAATGGGAAGATGTTAGTGGGATTTCCTTTTTAGGAAAGTGGGAAGAAGATAGTGGGATGGAGGGAGTATAATATATGTATATATATATCGAGATAGAGAGGAAGAGAAAAGGGAGAAAGCGGGATGATGAGACCCTCAACCTACATGCTTAAATTGGCCTCGGAAATGGACTTGTAATAGCGACGGGAGCGCGGGAGTATCGAGGATGTAAGTAGAGTTATGGTGTGTTTGTGTGTAGGGATGATTTATCAGTTTTTCGAGAGATAAGAGCTCGGTTTTTGGCTTAGGGTTGCTTAGAGTTGAAGAATAGAGAGGATGAGTGATTTAGGGTTGCAAAGTAGGGTAAAAATGTATATGTAAAATCTGATTTTGTAAAGGGTTTGAGGGGGTATTTATAGAGTATGCCCCTCGACCTAGGGTCACTCGATCGAGTGGCCCTAGTGCACTTGATCGAGTGCCCTGAAAAAGGGGCCTGATCCATTTTTTGTCATTGCACTCGATCGAGTGAGGTTATGGCACTTGATCGAGTGAGGTTATAGCACTCGATCGAGTGGCTAGACGGGTAGAGTGAAAATAGGGAGTGATTGACTTTTTTGAATTTTGAATTTGTTGCATGGGCGCTTGCTTCTAGAAGGTTTGCCAAGGTCGATTTTTGACTCGGACCGTGTTCTTGAGTCGTAAAAAGATGGTTTTACTTTTGGTGTCGGTTTTGGCCCAAATTTGTCTCATTTTATTGGAAATGACCCACTGGGCCTGAATTTGAGGTCGGTTTTGAGAGATTTGTACTCCGCTAAATGCCCACGTCGGATATTTTTGATTTCAAGTCCGTATTCGAGCATATTAAGCACGTTTGCGTCCGATCATCATCGGGTGTTTTTTTGGAAACTGCTATAGACACCTAGCGGCCAAATGCGGGTGTCTACAGAGCCCCCACTCTGACTGAGGCTTGGACAAGGTGAAAGTCAGAGTAGCTACCAGGCCAATCAAGGATTAAGACCTGGTGGACTTCCGGTCAGGTCGTTTATAGTCCATTAGACTTGTGTAAAGGGCTCGCCAGCCATATGCAAAGGGTCATACCTGTCTTGATGTTTGATGGATCCGTGGGAAGTCGGACTTGCCTTCAAAGTCTTAAGTGTACCTGTACATGGTTAGATAATAAATTGGATGTAACGTTTAGGTAAAACACCGACTCGTGCTGGGGAGCAAAAATTTTGAATTTTTGAAAAGTTTTGAAAATTTTATAATTTTGAATTTTTTGAAAATTATTAGGACTGCTCGGGACAATGACGGGAGGATTTGTCGTGAATCCCACCGATCAAATAAATAACCGACAAAACCTAACTAGGGTAGCTAGGGTAAGTCGGGTCGAATCCACAGGGACGGGAGGTCAGACTAAGGTATGCTACGGTCTAGGACTAGGTTCGAGCCGAGCTAATCTAAGGAGGGGGAGACTAGGACTAAGCTAGGTCTAAAGCAAGAAAACAAACAAGGAAAACGGGCTAGGATTAGGTCGGGGTCAAAGGGGTAACGGAATGGTCAAGGAAGAGCTAGAGCGAAGGAGGTAGTAGGGTGATCTAGGTTGGTCCGGGCTCTCGCAACTTAGACCGACCTAGAGGTTCCACATGGAACCCATTTTGGCGACACACATGACAAACGGGGTTACTAGCGTGTTATTGTGGCCTAGATCGCATAAGGGCTCTCGCAACTTAGACCGACCTAGGGGTCGTCCTCACCGGGCTCTCACAACTTAGTGAGGGAACCGAACCCACAAGCAAACTATCACCCACAAGAGAAAGGCAAGAAAAACAAGCATATGCATACAAGTCATTCAAGCATTTCAACAAACATGTGATATGCATCAAACCAAGAGGAAACCCAAATCTTCCACCAACATCTCCAACAATCCCTTAATCATCCAATTAACACCCTAATCACCTTACTAACCCTAGCAAGATACTACTCTAACATATCTATACTAAAACTAACAAAAACAAGATAAACCAACACAAGAACAAGAGGATGCATATATGAAACTAACAAAGGTGAAGAACAAAACAATAAACAAGAACTAAAGATTCAAACTTGATGAAAGAACAAAGATTAAGAGAAAGGAAAAGAAGATTATACCATACTAGAAGATGAAAGGAAGAAGGAAACTTGCATAAATGAGAAAAAACCCAAAACAAACATCCAAGTTTGTCAAGCTTGGTGAAGATCTTGAAGAATTCCCAAATTACAAGCACTAATCTTGGATTAACGATAATCTAAGGACTAATCTAATCTAATCTATGCTAAAACTAGGCTAGGGTTTGTGGGTAATGTCTAACATAAGCTTAACAAAACAAGGGAAGGGTATATATAGGGTTACAAGTGGAAGGAAGATGAAAGAAAAGATGCGGAACAGCGACTGGGCCATTCCCGATCGGGAATGGGAAATCCTGATCGGGAAACTTCCACTTTCCCGATCGGGAATATGTGATCCCGATCGGGAATGCTTCACAGTGGCTACGTCTTCTGTGCACCTCATCCCGATCGGGTTTGAGGCCTTCCCGATCGGGATGGGTCTTGTAGGCCTCCAATATGAACTTTTTGGTCCCTCCTTGCTTCTCATGGGCTTCCCATCGATTCTCGGGACTCAGGATCGGGTCTCGGAGGCTCGGGATTGGGTCCCAAGGTCTCGGGGTCGATTCCAAGGCATCGAATCATCGTTCCTTTACTCCGTTGGCTCCAAAATGTGTATGTATAGAGTCAGAATCGCTCCAACTCTTCCAAATCGGTCTCGGGAACCTGAAACGAACTAAAGGAAGCATAAGAAGCCCCTAAACCGCTCCCAAGGAGCGATTCTACAAGGAAAATGGGACCAAAACACAGTAAAATAAGCACTACAAACTACACTTATCAACTCCCCCACACTTAACCCTTACTCGCCCTCGAGTAAGCACATACTAACTACTATACTAGCCGAATTGGTATTAGCGCACCCTACGCCCTTTCAACTCACGCGAGTGAACTTAGAGGAAAAGTGCACTCCGCAAGGCAAGTCGGGTCTTGCGACAAAACTGCGGATGCAACCGGGCACAAGACACAAAAACAAACAAACACACAAACGAACACATAATCGGTTGCACCCAAAGAAAAACAAATACCGCTTCCCTCTAAAAGCGGTGAAAGAAGCACCGGTTTAGGACTCGAGGTAAGTGACAACGTTCCCAAGCTAGCAATACAAACCGAGGTGGACTAAACCCTAATAGTATGACGATAAAGCAACAAAAACGTTGGTAACTTACCTAGGTCCTCCTAACTTCCTAAAAACGTACTACGGGACAATCGGCGGAGTGGGAAGTGATGATCCACGGTGTTAGTCGACACTGTAGGTAAGTGAGACCCCGCCCCCTTTAGCGTGAGCCAAGAGGGTCGTCCCGTGTCCAAAACCGCCTAACTAGTCCAAGTAAAAAGATGGAAATATGCAAAATGAGGGAAGACCGACCATTACCGCTATCATCCTTCCTAGGGACTCGGTCCTTTGGTAGGCTCTTCACGGTAATAGTCGGTAAAAGGCTTATTTTTTGAGGTGTGAGGTTATTTTTGTGAATCGGATTTTCTTTCGGCATTTTCTCTTTTCTTTTGCATTCTTGCCTTGTTTGTTGCCATGCCATTCTTTTTATTCTTTTCTATTTTCTTTTTTTGGCTTTTGTGCCTTTTCTTTTTCTTCATTCTTTTCTTTCTTTCATTTTCTTTCTTTGCCCTTTTGGCTTGATTTGGCTTTTTGGCACTTCTTATTGCAACAAGAAAGATGACTTCAACAATTTGCAATTTTATTGTGTGGAAATGTGTAGGAGGTAGGGTAATGGGTGAGTCGGGGGTCGCGATCCCTCTTCAAACCCACAAAAAGTGGAGAACTTGGACTAATCAAACAATTCCGAACACGGTCACCTCGGGAACGGGACTCGGCAACCAAGGCCTTTTCACACCGTGAGTGGTCATAATGGTCAAAATGCAAATCCCGTAGTAAATCTCTAGTAAGCTAGGTGGACTCAAGGTAAAGGACCAACGAATTCATTGATTTAGGGTCATTCTACTAGACTAAAGTCCAAGACTCGATTTATACTACTAGGAAGGGAAAGTAAACACTCGCACACGAGCCTCTAAACCGGGTTTTCGAAAACCATTTACACATAAGACACACAACAAAACACAAAACAAAGACTCAAAGAAAACGAAAGAAAAAAGAAACAAAAGCAACAAAACAAGAACAACACAAAACGAACACAAATATAACACAAACACCACCCCTAGCTTCCAAATGAGCAACCAACCAACATCAAACTTTACAAAGCTCCTCCCGAGCACACCACATCACAATCCTTCTCCAAACTTCACAAGAAATAAAGAGGGAAAGGGATAGAAGATGTTACCGGATGTCTTGAAAGCTTTCCAAAACTAATGGTGATTAAGCAACCTATAAGGAAAAGGGAGGCAAAACACACAACAAAAGAAATATATGACACAAAAGAAAAACACACAAAAGGAAAATCTTTTTGATTTTTGTGAAAATTTTTCAAATTTTTAGGGTTTTTTAAGATTTTTCTAAAAACTACAAAAATAAAGCTAACTATGCTAGAATATCGCTCCCCCCACACTTAAACCGAGCCATGTCCTCATGCTCGATCGTAGTGTGCGGAGAGACAAAAAAAAAGAAGAGAAACTACGAAAATAAAGCTAAAAATCAAAAATAAAGGTGAAGAAAAGGGAAGAAAGTGTCCGGCCGGGGTGTAGTCAAGTCACCATGGGCCGAGACAAGAAAAGATATGGAAGGGGGAAGAAAAATAAAAAGAAGGAAATAAAAGGAAATGGGAGGGGAGGACTAGGTGTAATCACGTCACCTAGCCCGGATTCCGCCTAAATCCGACTAAATCCTCAAAAAGAAAGAGTGAAAAACTTGTGAAATTTGGATTTTGAAAATGACTCTCGATGTAGTCACATCATCGAGAGTCGGGAGCAACCATATACCAAGGCCTCGAAGGCCACCAAGACACCATGACTCAAGGGAAAGGGAGGTAAACAAGAGAAAACAAGCAATAATAGACGGAAAAGAAACGATAGTTGTCATACCCATCGGTTAGCAACTCACTCGCTCCATCGTCTCGTCGGTCAATATAAGCACTTTGCTTGTCGTCCTCATTGTCATCCCGCTTCGAACGTGAAAGTATCGCATGGTAGAGGTAGTAATGGTGTGAGGGAGTGAGATTTGAAATGAATTTCGGTGTAAGAGGGAATGAAGTGAGGGTATGCAAGAGGTAGGGAGGTTGGGTGGGGGCATACAATGGTCGGGTGGACTCGAATGTCGAAGAAGAGGCATAAGGTGGAGTAGGAGACCTTCCCGGTCGGGATGGATGGTCCCGATCGGGATGATAAACCCTTCCCAGTCGGGAAGCCTCCTCATGGTCTTCATGACCTCCAAAACCCCAAAAGCTTAACCTAAGCTTCAAAAACCGACTCCCTAGCTTTCAATCAATGCTCTATCGAAAGCCATTCCTCTCTAGGATCACCTTCACTTCACACCTATCACAACAAGCTCAAATACAACATCAAATTCCCTCCCTCACATCGCTCATCAAAATACCAAATAACAAGAGTTTCACAAAGCTAACAATCCTAGAAACCAAGGTACCAAATAAACATAAACACAAATACAAGAACAAAAGAAAAGGGAAAAGATATTTACACTAACTACTCTCTCCAACTACCCCTCCATAGCCATCAAGAGCTCGAAGGAGTAAGTCAAATGCCCTAGCAACATCTTCATTGAAGCTCACATGGCCAAGCCTAGCCACTTTCAAAAGTTTCCAAGTCGGAGGTGAGAAGCGATCATCTTCATTAAGCTCGGGGTTCTCGTGATCTTCCGGGTCTTCGGAACCAACATAGCTACAACTCTTATGACCATCCGGTAGGTATAGTGGTCTAGAGTCAAGCTCGGTGTCATGATGTGGGAGATCACACCCTAGGGGTGTCGCTTCTTCTACGGGGTCGAGAGTGGAACTCTTTTCCACCGCCCGACAAGGATCCTCTTCACCAATCGTCTCACAAGACAAGGGACTAGAAACCGAGTGCGGTAGAGGAGGATAAGACATCAAATTTTTTTCATTGGAGGGTTTAGGATCCTCCAATTTCCCGTTCAAGGCAAGTTCCAAGGCATCTACTTCTTTTTCCCAAGTATTGCGCTCCTTTTCACTCACCTTGTCTATATGGCCTAGAGGAGTCTTGTCTTCACTTGGCTTTGGATTGTCAAGATCCGGTTCATCACGAAGAAAATCGAACAAATCCAATTTGATAGCCAAAACATCGGCTCCCCAAGAGTTATCTTGAGAATCATGTTCACACCCCTTCTCATTGTCGGCCCTTGAAGCTTCAACTTCCTCTATTCTCTCCCTATCTTCACCACCCAAGCAACACTCAACAATGGTCTCTTGATCGACCCTCTCTTCTTCATTTGTAGCTTCCAGGTTGGGTTGACTTTCTTATGGAGGCACCCGACCTTCTTGCCCAAATGAACCTTCCTCAACATGTAGTGGAGCTCGAGTGGCCAACATCGTGATATGAGCCATGAGTGCATCGATTCGAGCATCTTGCACCTCTATTTGGGCCTTGAACTCCTCCCTAACCCCTTGTATTTGAGTCAACATCAATTGTTGACCCTTTTGCAATAACAACAATGTCTCATTTTGACCCATTTGCGTTTGGACCAACATTTGACAAGTCTCAAAGTTAGGGATATTTGATTGTGGGTTATGTGAGGGTGTTTGGTAGTTGTTAGGATGTGGGAACGATCCTTGACAACTTTCTTGGTAACCATAAGAAGAGGGTTCATAAGATTGTTGATGAGGTTGATATGGTTGGTAAAGTTGTGGGTTTTGGTAATTCGCCCCATAGTTGTCCCGTGATGATTGATGGTAGCTTGGACGCGCCATGTCCATAACGTTGCTTTGGTACCTAGGATGAGCTAGAAGCACTTGAGCAAACGTTATTATCCTAGTGCTTTTGAGGCACTAGCAAGGGAGAGTAACACACAAGAAGAAAAACGGAGATACACAAGGAGAAGAGGACACAAAAATCAAGAACAAAGTCCAAAACTAAGCAAACAAAAGTCTAAACTACGCCGTCCCCGGCAACGGCGCCAAATTGACGGGAGGATTTGTCGTGAATCCCACCGATCAAATAAATAACCGACAAAACCTAACTAGGGTAGCTAGGGTAAGTCGGGTCGAATCCACAGGGACGGGAGGTCGGACTAAGGTATGCTACGGTCTAGGACTAGGTTCGAGACGAGCTAATCTAAGGAGGGGGAGACTAGGCCTAAGCTAGGTCTAAAGCAAGAAAACAAACAAGGAAAGCGGGCTAGGATTAGGTCGGGGTCAAAGGGGTAACGGAATGGTCAAGGAAGAGCTAGAGCGAAGGAGGTAGTAGGGTGATCTAGGTTGGTCCGGGCTCTCGCAACTTAGACCGATCTAGAGGTTCCACATGGAACCCATTTTGGCGACACACATGACAAACGGGGTTACTAGCGTGTTATTGTGGCCTAGATCGCATCCGGGCTCTCGCAACTTAGACCGACCTAGGGGTCGTCCTCACCGGGCTCTCGCAACTTAGTGAGGGAACCGAACCCACAAGCAAACTATCACCCACAAGAGAAAGGCAAGAAAAACAAGCATATGCATACAAGTCATTCAAGCATTTCAACAAACATGTGATATGCATCAAACCAAGAGGAAACCCAAATCTTCCACCAACATCTCCAACAATCCCTTAATCATCCAATTAACACCCTAATCACCTTACTAACCCTAGCAAGATACTACTCTAACATATCTATACTAAAACTAACAGAAACAAGATAAACCGACACAAGAACAAGAGGATGCATATATGAAACTAACAAAGGTGAAGAACAAAACAATAAACAAGAACTAAAGATTCAAACTTGATGAAAGAACAAAGATTAAGAGAAAGGAAAAGAAGATTATACCATACTAGAAGATGAAAGGAAGAAGGAAACTTGCATAAATGAGAAAAAACCCAAAACAAACATCCAAGTTTGTCAAGCTTGGTGAAGATCTTGAAGAATTCCCAAATTACAAGCACTAATCTTGGATTAACGATAATCTAAGGACTAATCTACACTAATCTAATCTAATCTATGCTAAAACTAGGCTAGGGTTTGTGGGTAATGTCTAACATAAGCTTAACAAAACAAGGGAAGGGTATATATAGGGTTACAAGTGGAAGGAAGATGAAAGAAAAGATGCGGAACAGCGACTGGGCCATTCCCGATCGGGAATGGGAAATCCCGATCGGGAAACTTCCACTTTCCCGATCGGGAATATGTGATCCCGATCGGGAATGCTTCACAGTGGCTACGTCTTCTGTGCACCTCATCCCGATCGGGTTTGAGGCCTTCCCGATCGGGATGGGTCTTGTAGGCCTCCAATATGAACTTTTTGGTCCCTCCTTGCTTCTCATGGGCTTCCAATCGATTCTCGGGACTCGGGATCGGGTCTCGGAGGCTCGGGATTGGGTCCCAAGGTCTCGGGGTCGAATCCAAGGCATCGAATCATCGTTCCTTTACTTCGTTGGCTCCAAAATGTGTATGTATAGAGTCGGAATCGCTCCAACTCTTCCAAATCGGTCTCGGGAACCTGAAACGAACTAAAGGAAGCATAAGAAGCCCCTAAACCGCTCCCAAGGAGCGATTCTACAAGGAAAATGGGACCAAAACACAGTAAAATAAGCACTACAAACTACACTTATCAGACAACTTGATTCTTGTGTCCGTAGGAGGAGAGAAAGATCGGGCTTGTATGCTTTAGGCCCACCTGGGCCAAGGAGGCATAGTAGCAAGGGAACTGCAAGGGTTTGGATGTTAAAAATACATTGACCCTAGTTCCAACTTTGCCACAACTCTCAATTCTTCTTTCCCTCAAGAAAAACTTGTCTTTTTCAGAAATTTTAGTCATGGGTATTGGGCGCCTGACTGCCATGCTGCAAGATTGGTCCCATCATTTTAGGGACGCAAATAAGGTAGCCCTGAATCAATCGAGCATATCGTTACTTTCTTGACGCCTGTCTCTCCTACTGGGACGACACATACCACGTTTTCGTCTTTCCTCGGGGCGAAATATGTCCTCTCCTAGAGGAGATTGCTGCCATAGGAGGATGGAACCCTTTGCTCCGTTCTGCTGTCCCTTTCTCGGTCCATGACCCCAAGAGGAAATTGCGGGAGTTTTTAAGGCTTTCTCATGCCGAAGTATCCCGTATGGCAGAAGGGGATACTATTTCTCGACTTGCTTTGGCTGAGAAATTCATGAACCCGTATGATATTCGAGTTTTGCCAGTTCACAGTCGCAGGGCGTTTGCGTTTTGTATGCTTCACGTGTACGCTTTTGAAGGTCATCTGGATTTGCTGTCGTGTATGGGCAGCGTTCGTCTTCTTGTTATTGCTGACTTAATGGAGACGGAATACAGTCCCGCGTGGCTGATTACTGGGGAGATTATCCAGGGCTTAGACGATCGCAAAAGGGACCCGTCAGCCCGTCTGACTGGGAGCACTCGCCTGCTGCAGGTATATCACTTTTTTTTTTTCGAAAACCTGCTTCAGGGGCACTCGGTCGAGTCACCCCGGTACTCGATCGAGTGCCTTCGTCAAAAGCCCGTTGTTCCATTTTAGAGGTGTCACTCGATCGAGTGATCCCCAAGCACTCGATCGAGTGCCCCTGGGCAGATGTCTAAATCGTCCCGAAATCTCATAAGCCTTGCGTCCTTTTCAGCTCTGGCTATTTGAGAGGTTATCGATCATCGAGCCTCCCCTCGACCTGAGTCAATACCGATCTAACCAAGTGATGACGAGGATACGGGCTATCGATTCGTCCGGCCTTATCAACCAGAAATACTGGGATGAAGAATTATCATACCATCGCGGTCCATTAATCCGATGGGTGGTTCCGTGGTGGCCCATTTATGCTTGGACAGGCTTGGCGCCTAGAGATAAGGCCCGTTATCAGGTGATTTTGTACCTCAGCCAGATAGTTCACCTTTATTCGGACCGCATACTCAGGCAGTATGGCTGGTCTCAGCGAATCCTGGAGAACGAGGAAGTTGTGAGTGAACCTACCCAGCTGACCGACGTTATGTGTGACACCTGGATACAGCGGTGGTATAGCTGGGTTACTTGGTCTGTTCCTGAGTCCCTTCACTCAATTTGGGTGTCCGACTCTTATGAGAAGTGGACCAAAGCAGATTCTGCCGAGGCCCGAGCTGCTTTGAAGGTTGACGAAGCCTTTGACCTGCTTCGACGAGAGCAGGTTAAAGACAATAGGGGTTTCTTCGATGAAGGCGAGAGTCCGGCCACACTGGCCCGTCAGAGGGGAAGAGCTAGGACTCAAACTGCGGGGTCTAGTGCTAGAGGTGCTTGGGAGGAAATGAGCCCCCAGACAGGCTTAGAGAGGAGACTTGGGCCCAGATTATCAGTCCAGGAGCGACTTGGTCCTAGGGACAGGTTGTCGGAGCATGTACGGGCTCGACTTGGGCCTGTTACAATAGCTGAAGACACGCTGTCAAAGAAGCGGACCCGAGCTAAGGAGGTTCCCCTTGTCATCCGAGAACGCTCGCCCCCGCCTTGACGTCCCCGGGCTCCACGTGACCCGAAGGACAAAGGCAAGGGCAAGATGCCTTAGATAAATGTCTCCTTAAGTTTTATTATTTAGATATTATTACTATTTTTTTTGTGGTGTGCTTTCTTTTTGTGGCTTTTTCGTGGCTTCTGTAATTTGAAATTCCCGAGTTTATCGGGGTTTTTTTTAATAATAAAAGTATTTTATTAGTGAAAGCGTTCCTGTCCTTTTCGTTATTGCGGTGGTTGTGCCCTTTTGAGGGGCTGCCTACGTATCCACAGTTAGTGGAATCAAACCAAACGTAGTTCGGGCGAAGATTTTTGCAATTTCGAAATACACCAAGACTATTAGTTCAAGATGTTCGACAGTAGGATAAATAATCCTAACTTATTGACATGCTTATAAATTTTGGAAATAATAATTTTGATAAATTTTTCAAATGACATTGAGATACGGTTTAGGGGTAGTAGCGCTTCAGCTGGTCCAAGTTAGTCGGGTTGACAAATTCATTCCCGTCCAGGTCTGTTAGCATCACTGCTCCCCCTGATAAAACCTTCTTCACCAGATATGGTCCAGCCCAATTGGGTTTGAACTTTCCTCTTGGGTCAACTGGTAGTAATGCACTGACTGATTTGAGAACCAGATCCCCCTCCTTGATATTCCTGGGCCTAACTCTTTTGTTAAAAGCCCGTTGGATCCTCTTTTGATATATCTGGATGTTATTGAGGGCCCGGGATCGTCGTTCGTCCAAAAGAACTAACGAGTCGTATCGAGCTTGCACCCAATCTGCTTCAGGCACTTGGCTTTCTAGCAGAATTCTGAGAGACGGTATTTCTAACTCGACTGGTTGAACTGCTTCCATCCCATACGTTAGATAATACGGAGTTGTACCGGTTGCGGTGCGGACTGACGTTCGGTATCCCCACAGGGCAAAAGGTATTTTGTCGGACCAGTCCCGATAACTATCAACCATCTTTTTAAGTATGGTGACAATTGTTTTATTAGCTGCCTCTACCGCTCCATTTGTTTAGGGACGGTAAGGCGAAGATGTATGTCTTTGGATTTTATATTTGGCTAGCAAAGTAGCGGTTTCAGCTTGGAAATGCGTCCCGTGATCACTGATGAACACGTGTGGGACCCCATATCGAAGAATAATCTTGTTTTGGATAAACTTGGCGACATGCTTAGCGTTCAAAATCCGATATGACTCGGCTTCGACCCATTTGGTGAAATAGTCGATGGCCACCAAAATGAAACAGTGACCTCCTGTCCCGGAAGGTTTTAATTTCCCAATTATATCAATCCCCCATGTCGAAAATGGTCATGGTGACGTCATGGTGTATAGCAGGGACGATAGCATATGTTGAATGTTGGCGAAAATTTGACAGTTATGGCAGAGTTTGACATATGACTGACAGTCGATTTCCATACTGTTCCAGTAGTATCCGAGCCTCATGATTTTTCGGGCCAACATCTGGGCGTTCATATGGGGCCCACATTCACCGTCGTGCACTTTGGCCATAACCTTCTCAGCCTGTATTTTGTCGACGTATAGGAGGAGAGCCCCCTGTGCGGTCTTTTTGTATAATTGTCCATCATCCGTACAAATAAATTCGGTGGCCAACCTTCGTAGAGCTTTCTTGGCCCGGTTTTCAGTTCCCGGAGGATATTCTCCCGTTGTCATGTAGGTTAGAACAGCATGATACCAAGGCTCCGGATCAGTTATTTCTATGTCCTGAATGATGTGGACATATGCCGGCTCAGACCGTCTTTCGACGCAAATTGGCATGCTGGTTAGGTGATCCGGGATGTTCAGTAAGGATGCTAATTTGGAGAGCGCATCCGTGAACCCTTACTCGCGCCTGGTAGGCCACGAGATTGGCGTTCCGAGTTTTCCATTTTTGAAGGGCTTGGTTGATAACTAGAGATGAGTCACCGTGAACCCGGAGATTTGTAACTCTTAAATCAGCGGCAGCTTGCAACCCGTGGATGCATGCTTCATACTCGGCCGTGTTATTAGTCACGTCGAAATCCAGTTTGATGGATAACGGCGTATGCTCCCCTTTTGGTGATATTAGAAGAATACCGACTCCGAACCCTCGGAAATTGGACGCCCCGTCGAAATATAGATCCCATGTTTCCGTATCCGTATGGAATATATCCTCGTCCGGAAAGGACCAAGTATCGGTGTGCCCTTCTTCAGTTATGGGACTATCGACGAGAAATTCGGCTACTACCCGGCCTTTGATGGCCTTTAGTGACACAAACTTGAGGTCGAACTCTGCCAACATCAAAGTCCATCCAGACATTCTGCCGTTAAGGATGGGCTTTTCAAATCGGTACTTGATCGGATCCATTTTGGATAAGACGTGTGCCTCATGGCTGAGCTTATAATGACAGAGTTTTTTGGTGGCCCGGACTAGGGCTAGGCACGTCTTCTCGAGCATGGTATACTTGCACTCATACTCCAAGAGTTTTTTGCTGATGTAGTAGATGGCTCGTTCTTCCGAGTCGACTGTCTGTGCTAGCATAGCCCCCATGGCTGTCTCGATCGTTGTTAAGTATAACGACAAAGGCAAGCCGGGTTGAGGTGACATTAATACCGGCGGAGCAGACAAGATCTCTTTGAATTTATCGAAAGCCGTTTGACATTTATCGTACCACAGTGTTCGTTCCCCTATCTTCAGTTTCTTGAAAATGGGCTCACATACCATGGTTAACTTCGAAATAAACCGGTTGATGTATTGGACTTTCCTGAGAAACCCCCTTATTTCTTTTTCGGTTTTGGGTGGCTGCATCTCGCTAATGGCCTTGATTTTAGCTAGATCAACCTCAATGCCGCGTTGGCTAACGATATGACCCAGTAATTTGCCAGATGTTACTCCAAAACTGCACTTTTGAGGGTTTAGCCTCATGTTGTATTTACGCAGTTGGGTGAAAAATTTCCTTAGGGCAATAATATGTCTGTCTCGGCTTTTGGACTTGACGATCATGTCATCCACATAAACCTCCACTTCCTTATGCATCATGTCATGTAATAAGGTCGTGGCTGTTCGTTGATAAGTGGCCTCGGCGTTGATGAGACCGAATGGCATGACAGTATAGCAGTAAGTACCCCAAGGTGTAGTGAAGGTGGTCTTACCCATATCTTCTTCTGCCATCTTGATCTGATTATACCCGGCGTACCCATCCATGAAGGAAAGAAGGGCGTGATCAGCGGTATTGTCCACCAGTATATCATTGTGTGGCAATGAAAAGTCATATTTCGGGTTTGCTTTATTAAGGTCCCGAAAATCTACGCATACGCGCACCTTACCGTCCTTTTTAGGTACCGACACGATGTTCGCAACCCAGTCTGGATATTTAGACGCCTGTATGAAGCCGGCTTTGAACTGCTTGTCGACCTCTTCTTTGACTTTGAGAGACCACTCGGGTCTCATTCTACGGAGCTTTTGTTTTACCGGCTTACACCCATCTTTGATGGGTATACGGTGTTCAACTATTTCCCTGTCTATCCCCGACATGTCCCTGTAGGACCATGCGAAGACGTCCTTGAACTCTTGAAGGAGGTTTGTGAACTGTTGTCTCTCCTCGGGATCTAAAGATAACCCTAACTTAAGCATCTGGGGCTCTACGGTTGTTCCCACATTAATGGACTCGGTTTCTTCGATTACCGGGTCTCGGGATTCCCTCTGTTCTAGCTGCTTGATCAGATGCGGAGGTAAGGATACCTGTTTGTCGTGTTTCTCAATGTCAATGCATATAATATTTTAGAAATTGAAAGCATTTTGAAATTAAGACAAGTCGTAAGCAGAACGGTTATCATTATTATTGATAGAAAACTTGAAAAACAGCTCAAAGAGAGCGGCCATCTGATCATTGGTCAGAGGCGGGATTGGGAGCGCCTTCAGGACAGACCCCGAGGCTCTAGTGGTAGTGACTACAGGAAGGGGGGTTACAGTTTGGACTCTAGCACCAGACCCCCTAGACTCGAACTCAGACTCAAACACTGACTCAAACTCGAAATCGGTGTCCGACATGTCTCCTTCACCGGTGGTCAGCTTGTAGACTCGGCCTTGGCTATCGGTCCACTTGATGGTCTTCCTCCATGCCATTTTCCTAGTATCAACACCAACTTCTGAGATCAGCTTCAAAGGATCGAACTTGTTGCTCCGGAGTATCAGGTTCACCAAGTCTTCTTTAGGGGTCGGGACAACCTTGTCTTCCCCAAACAGAAGCCCCAGCACAGGCTCGGCATTGCTAGCACCCTCCTTTGATTCAGATTGGATGATGGCGAATATGGCATCCGGAATATAGTTGCATTCCCGAGCTAATTTAGTCTCAGGATATGTGATAGTTGGTTGGTACAGACCAACTTGGACAGCCCCGAATACCGGCATGACAAAGTAGTCAGCTAACCGTGGGCTGTAAGGGCCCAAGTAGGTACCCTTGATGATGTTGCAGGCCTTCTCAATACCTGCCTGGACCACATTCCCCGGGGTCACAGCATACCCTAGGCCGAAGCGATATTCTCCGTCATTTAGGGCTTCAATAATCTTCCCAGCTGGAAGATACGGCCTCGAAGTAGCCCCCGGTAGATATCCCAAATTTTGTAGCATCGTGTCAATGCTAGTAGTAAAATAGGGCCTAAAAGGTGTTCCTCCTCAATCATCCCCACAAAATCGAACCCCCAAAGGTCCGTGCGGTCTGTGGCATTGCAGCTAGCCACGGTCATAGGGGTTGCCTCTAAAGTAATAATACTGTCTTGTAGGGGCATTTTGACCTTTCGGTGAAGAGTGGAGGACACCGCCTTAACGGCGTGGATCCATGGCCTTCCAAGGAGCACATTGAAAGAGGAGGTGACATCGATCACCTGGAACTCTAGCTCCTTTTCAAATGGGCCCCTTATAATTGTCAGCTTAACGGCCCCAGCAACCGACTTTGGGCTTCCATCAAAAGCCTAAATAGTTTGAGCAGTCGGTATGTAGACGGCCTCGGTGATGCCGAGGGCTTTGGCAGTCCTTAGAGGGAGGACATTCACAGCAGACCCATCATCAATTAGGGTCATTGGGAGATATTTGCCCCGGCAAATCACCGTGATGTACAAGGCCAGATTATGAGAGGCCCTGAACGGTGGTAGGTCAGATTCCGAGAAGGTGATTAATGGGCCTTCTTCCTTGGGCTTGTCCTTGAGGTAGGGCATGATTGTGGCTACCATTTCAGTGGGGGTAACCAGGGAGTCAACCTTGATTTGATCAAGAGCCTTAGTAAGTGCCCCTCGATGTTCTTGCGATCTAACCAAAAGTTGCCATATAGTGAGGTCAACTCGAGCCCTCTTCAGTTGTTTGACAAGAGCCGTATCAGTACTTGGCTCTTCCGGGGCAATTTTCGTCCTGACAGGTTCAGTGATGGTTGTCGGGACAGGGGTGTCCTTAGAGCTAGTAGCTTGGTAAGGAAGACCGGCATTGGCGAGGTGGTTACTGGCTAAGACCTTGGACTTAGCCTTCTGGATCTCTTCGGGGGTAATAGGGCCAGCTTCCCCTTTGGTGAGGTACACATCATCCTCATCATTGAACCATATCCCATTAATTTGTGGGATGAAAGGAGAGATAAGGTAAGAACAGTCGATCACCTCCCCGGTGAAGATAGCATGCGAGCTGAAGGGGTTGTCTTTGTTGCTCGGTTTGTCCCCGGGCAATGGTATTTTCCCACTCTCGATGAGGTCCTGAATCAAATGCTTCAACTTCCAACATTTCTCAGTATCATGCCCATTACCCCGATGATATTGGCAGTAGGCTTGGACATTATAGCTTTTGGAACGTTTCTCAGCCGGGACTTCAGGAGTCGGGCCTATCGGTTGGATCAGACCCTTGGAAGACAGCCTCTGTAGGGCGTATGTATAGGTAGTCCCTATATCGGTGAATACTCAGGGTGGAGTATTCCTTTTGGACGGGGCATCTAGTAGTGTAGACACCCGCATTTTGACTGCCAGGTGTCCATGGTAGTTTCCAAAAAACAACCGATGATGATCGGACGCTAACGTGTTTCTACGCGCTCGGATATGGGCTCAAATCCATTAGTTGTTGGCTAAAGCACTTATGGAGTACAAATCTCACGAAACTAACCTCAAATCCAGGCCCAGTGGACCGTTCCGAGTCAAACAAGACTAATTTGGGCCAAAACCGACTTTTTAGCAATTTAGTCAACCCCGGTCAAAGTCGTTTCCGAAACACATAAAACAACCATCCAAACATCAAAAGTCCACTTCAATTACACAAACCCATCAAATGCCAAAGTCAAGGTCCAAAACGATGTCCACGCGACCCAGCTGGGCCACTCGATCGAGTGAGCCTATTTCAGGCCCGACTGCAGGCACAACGGGCCACTCGACTGAGTCAGTTGGTTACTCGGTCGAGTAACCCTAACCTGGGTCCTAGGCCATGCCTATATAAACACCCCCATGCACAACCTTTCAACACACTTTTTGCAACCCTAATTTCACACACACTTTACAACCCTAATTCAACCCTAATCAAACCCTAATACTACACTCAAGCCCTAACCCTAGTACTTAGGAGGCAAACCCCAAACCACCACAACTCACCCTACATATCTCGATCACTCCCATGCAAGCCACAACTAGACGAGACTATACCGAGAACAAGAACATGTAGGTTGAGGGTGCAAAACCCTTCTTCTTCCTTTCTCCTCTCTTTCTCGTTTTTTATTGTTTTATCGCGTCCTAATATCGATAATATAACTAGTATAAAATATTAAAGTATTCGTCAATTCGTGTCGAGTATGAGTGATGGTGGGATAAGGAAACCCGAATATACAAGTGTACTGCACACAGCGTTGCCGGTCGCTTATCCCATCACCCCGATTGCTTGATTGTTGAGACGAATTAACATCAACCATAATTTTATTATTTCATCATCGTTATCGCATATTTCCATCAATTCTAAAATCAATTTTCAAAACAATTATTTTATTCAATAAGGGTCGAAACCCGTTGATGCGGATCCGACATCAAGCAATTCGCAAGAATTAATTGTGATGTCGGGATGCGGAGGGAATCAAGTCTTTCAATTCTAACATAGCGTCAAACTCTTAGATTCGATGCTAATTTCATAATTAGACGTCGAATCTAACGATCTAGTCACATAAATTAATTAACGCGATTTCTATTGATGCTAAAATAATTGTCATACAATTCGCTAGAATTCTGACATTATTAAACGCGGAGGAAATCCACTCATATCGCGATAGTTAATTTAAAACGACTTATAGCAACTTCTCTTTATCTCGCTCTAATATTCCATATCGATTCAATAATCGAATATGGGATACAATGAATTTTTAAGTTTAGAATCGAGTATAAATTCCATAATATTTGTGCCCAATTCATCAAGTCATCAAAATCAACAGCAATTTCGAAATCGATAACAAAATTGCAAACGAACCTGGTTCGTACAGGTGCCACTCGACCGAGTGCCTATGCCACTCGATCGATTGACATCATAAAAACCGAAACAGAATGTCTTTTCGACCTCGACTCGGTCGAGTCTCACAGTGACTCGGTCGAGTGGCAACGTACTCGGTCGAGTTGGTTAATAACTCGATCGAGTAGGGTCCCAAAATCTGGACAGAACGCTTTTCATAGGTCCACTCGGTCGAGTCCCTCAATGACTCGGTCGAGTGGCCCCTTGCCACGACAGAACCGTGAGTCCTACAATCACATTCGAGTCTCGTTAATCGTTTTTCGTGACTTAAGTCAGCACGTGCCTAATCTATCACGTGAAGCATCATTCTTTCAAACCATGCATCGTCATATTTACATCACTCCATATTTATGCAAATCGTTAATATCGTTATACCGTTACTAACCGTTTGTTCTTTTGTCGATTTAATTCTTCTTTCTTTTATTGCACAAAATGAACCTGCATGCTAAAATACAACTTTGACGTTAAGATTTTAGTTGCATTAAATCGACGTAGAAACCCTTTCAATTTCTCACATGCTTAGGGAAAACAATGTTTGCATAAGCATTTCCCCGTTTAACTAACGCGCGTATTAGAAAGTTAATCGATATTCTAGGAGAAGCCGCTAACGTGCGGGCGGGGTTGGGTGTCCTTCGTGGGCTTCCCAACACGTACCCTCACCCTTTACTCAGAACCTCGGTTTCCTGATGCCCGAAACCGTTGGCGCACGAGAGTCATTCAATAGTTGATAACCGGTAGTGACGGTATCGGTATCGCAATGCAAAGGGACGAGCCCAATAAACTCTGACATCGGAAATGGGCCGTATTTTGTACACGGCCCACTACGACATAGAGTGGGTTCGAACGGGCCCGAACTCCCACAAAGTTCGGTGGCGACTCCACTTAGATTTAAATTTCCATTCGATCCATTCTCATATGGAGATTCATTCGTCTCCCCAAACCAGCGCGTTGCCGCATCGGGGTGGACCTATGTCATGTCCACAATTTGGCGACTCTGCTGGGGATTAACTGATGCGTGACTTACCATCGGCATCCTCAGGGTGAGACTCGAATAGAAATTGTTTGACTAGTACAATACGCGTTTTAGTTTTACGGTTCATGCATAACCCCTATTTTTTGACTCCCCCTAACACTTTTTGAATTCCCTTTATTGATCGAGCGTTTCTTTCTTGGAGGAGCAAGGATCATATCTTGTCGCCATCTTTGATAACCTCTTCGGCGTTCTTTAGGTTAGAACCCTTTTCTCCTTTTTTGAATCTTTCGCTTCTTTTCTTCCCTTCCATAGCCTAGATGTCACGAGCCCGCCCCCTTTCTTTCGATTCTTTGCTCGGAGGGATTAGCGGCGGCGACGGTGGTCGTCGTGACGTAGCTTCTTCCTCCAGGGTTGGCCCCCGGGAGGGAGATGATCACAGGGGAGAAGGGGCTGAGTCACCCGACCCAGCTCCCTTCGATGTGGTTGATTCTGACGATGAAGCCCTGGAGGTGGACCCCGCCAGGGTGGCCGGTCCTCTCATCCGCAGGGAGAGAGGGAGGACCTATTTTTTAGACAAGGAGAAGTACGTGATTCCCTTACAGACCTACCCCGAGGCCAAAAATAGGGACCTGCTCTTGGAATGCGACGCGGCTAAGGCCATCGAGCAGTTTTATAACTTTGGGGAGGGGTACACTGTGGTGATCCCTGGGGAAAAAGACACAGTATGTTGTCCCCCAGATGGGTGTGTAGCTGTCTTTCATAAGGCCCTAGAGTTTGGCCTGCGATTTCCGTTGCATCCCTTCCTGGAAGATACTTTCAGGAGGATGAACGTTGCCATTGCTCAGCTGACTGCAACAGCCATTAGGGCTTTAGTGGCCTACACTTGGACCTGCCCATTCCATGGTGAGGGGCCCTACATCGACGCCCTTCGCTTCATGGTCGGCCTTCAAATGGTGTCTTCATCAGGGGGGGATGGCTCCCCTGGCTACTGGTCTCTGCTGAGACAGAAAAAATACGCCCTGGTATGGCCACCCCTGAGCAGTCTCAAGGATTGGAAAAACAACTTCATATACGTCCACAGTGCAACGGGGTGGAAAATTCCCAGACACTTTAGGAATCATGTCCACACTCGCATGGAGACGCGTGAGGAGTATCACCCTCGCGTCGGGGGGAAGGCTCTGGAGGTCAGGCTGACCGACAAGGAGAAGATTTTGATTAAAAAATTTGAGATCGTGGCGGACAAACATGGGAACTTTTGCCCTGTTTTCTGGCTCCCTCACGCGGAGCTTATCACTACTGACGAGTACCTGCTTCCCATGGGCCTGATTCGTGGCCTTGAAGGTAGTTCTAGGGTTTTCTTGTTGTCGCGGTTTTCCAGGGATTTTATCTCTCCCTGCTTTTTAAATGATCGCCTCTCCTTTTCTGCAGATTCCTACTCTTGGACCTGGACCAAGAAGCAGGTCAGAAGGTTAGGCCTGAGCGAGGAATTGCACGTTCTTTCAAAGCGCCCTTCTCTTCCGCCAAACTTTAAGAAAGGAAGTAAGGCCCTGATGAAGCTTGTGAAAGACTTCGCTGCAGGTCGAAGATTGCCTCTTCCTCCCCGGCTGCCTTCGTCGAAGCCGGCGACTCCTACTCCCAGCACTCATGAGGGGGAAGCGGAGGTTACCTCAGGGGCTACTCCTTCCCCTGGTCAGAAGCAGGGTGCTTCTTCAGCTGGCCCTCGGATCTCGCAGGGAACGCAGCCTGGAGACTCGGAGGGGACCGGGGAGAGTACTCCCCTGGAAGTGAGGAGAAAAAGGGAGAGGGAGCCCCCCAGCGCTGATGTGGTGGATTTGGAGGCGGATATTTCTACCCCGGATGCAAAACGCCCTGCTCGTGAGCCTTCGAGCATTCCCTTCCCAGAGGAGAATGTGGAGTTTCACTATACGGCTGGGGATAGCGTGGACGTTTCGGGCCTACTTTCTGACTCTGGGGCTGTCTTGGCTGACCGCCTTACAAAGATGGTAACTTCTACTTCCCACCAAGTGCTTCAATATATCCAACGCACCTCCAAGGTTATGTTGGCCTCTGCAGAACTGGCGGCTCTCAGCCGTCTGAGCGATGAAGAGCTAACAGTTACCCCTGGGGCTTCTCCTCCTGACCGCCTGGCTATGGTAGAGAGGGACGCTGCCTTGATAAGCTCTTTGAAAGACAAACTGGAGGAGGCCAGGAGGCAGGCTGATAACTGGAGGGTGCAGGGGGAGATGGCTGTGAAGGAAGTTGCCAAGCTGGGGGCCGATCTGCAGGAGAGCCGACAATCATTGGACCGTGCTAACATATCTTTGGCTGAGATGGGGCATTTGAAGGGAAGGGTGACTGTTTTGGAGGAGCAGCTGTTACAGGCAAAGTCGGCTTTTGACCAGGCACAGTCGGCTTTTGATCAGGCCAAGGGAGAATGGGCAAAGGAGAAAGAGTCCTTGGCTGCGGAGAACGAGGAAGCAGTGGGTGCCAGCTTTGTGAGTGGCGCCAACTCTTCTCTGGAATTGGTCATGGAAGTGATAGGGGAGATGTTCCCTTCTTTTGACGAGGACGCTTTCCGGAGCCTGTATTCTGCTAAGGACGAAGCCCGGGTGACTAGGCAGCCTGAAGCAGACGCCAACGCCCGCCAGGATGCCGCATGATGCCCCTTCTCTTTTATAAAAACTCTGCATTCTCTTGTGCTGAACCAGTGTTTCATGGTTTTTCTTGTAATATTTTGCTACTCAGTTTTTCTGACTTTGTAAAATTTCTCCACCCTCCACGGGTTGTTTGTAGGATATTTTCCTTTGCTTCTTATGACATTACTGTTTGAAGGACCTTTTTCTCGTATGTTTGATTGCGCCTGTCATGGCCTCTCTCTGGTTTTTCGTTCAAAGTCCAGGGGGCCTACCCCCTGTCTGCCCAGAGGCAAGCAGGGTGGCATTTGCGTTTTTTATACAAGGTTGGGGGGCCTGCCCCCAGTCCTTGTTGATACAGCCTGACCCTGGCTTTTCGTTCAAAGTCCAGGGGGCCTGCCCCCTGTCTGCCCAGAGGCAAGCAGGGTGGCATTTGCTTTTTTTATACAAGGTTGGGGGGCCTGCCCCCAGTCCTTGTTGATACGGCCTGACCCTGGCTTTTCGTTCAAAGTCCAGGGGGCCTGCCCCCTGTCTGCCCAGAGGCAAGCAGGGTAGCATTTGCGTTTTTTATACAAGGTTGGGGGGCCTGCCCCCAGTCCTTGTTGATACGGCCTGACCCTGGCTTTTCGTTCAAAGTCCAGGGGGCCTGCCCCCTGTCTGCCCAGAGGCAATCAGGGTAGCTTTTGCGTTTTATACAAGGTTGGGGGGCCTGCCCCCAGTCCTTGTTGATACGGCCTGACCCTGGCTTTTCGTTCAAAGTCCAGGGGGCCTGCCCCCTGTCTGCCCAGAGGTAAGCAGGGTAGCATTTGCGTTTTTTACACAAGGTTGGGGGGCCTGCCCCCAGTCCTTGTTGATACGGCCTGCCCCCTGTCTGCCCGGAGGTAAGCAGGGTGGCCTTTTGCGTTGGGGGGTTCACTTTTCCTGCTTTTGGCAACAGGGGGCCTCCCCCTATTGCCCCCTGCTCGTTTGTTTGTGAAAGAGTGAACAGACAACGAGTATAAATCTGTATCTTCTCATTTCTTTTAAAAATTCTTTTGACATTGGGGTGGTCGGAGCCGTCGACATTTTTTGATCGTCCTCCGCCTTTTTACTGTAAAAGTGAAAACTGCCTACGATTCTGCTTAGACGTAGTATTTTTTCAGCGTATCTGCATTCCAATGAGCGCTCAGCTCTTGTCCCTCTAGATTGGATATCCTGTACGTGCCTGGACCCAAAACCTGAGTTATTTGGTATGGGCCCTCCCAATTGGCACTTAGTTTCCCATGCTCTCTTGATTTTCCAGTTGCCTGTGTTTTTCTTAGGACTAGCTCGCCTGCCTGAAAGCTCATCTGCCGGACTTTGCTATTGAAGGCTTTCCTCATTCGCTGCTGGTAGGCCGCGATATTTGTACCGGCTTCCTCTCTTAGCTCACTTATCAGGTCCAGGGCCTCGACCATCGCAGCTTCATTCTCAGCCTGGTTGTACAGTTGGGAACGCAGAGAGGGAATCCTTGTCTCAATCGGCAATAAAGCCTCTGCTCCGTACACCAAGCCAAATGGGGTCTGGCCTGTAGACTCCTTCCTGGTAGTTCGGATGGACCAGAGTATGCTGGGGAGTTCATCAGCCCACCTACCCTTGCAGTCATCCACCATTTTCTTCAGGCCATTCAGAATTTGTTTGTTGGCTGCTTCTGCCTGTCCATTGGTTTGAGGGTGACAGACAGCTGAGTAGGCGACTGAGATGTTATGGCTTTCTAGCCAGATCCTTAGTGGGTCATTATCGAACTGCCTGCCGTGGTCGAACACTAGCATCTTCGGTACACCGAACCGGGTAATGACATTTCGCCAGATTACCTTTCGGACAGCCGGCTCAGTGATGTTGGGCACTGCTTCAGCCTCCACCCATTTGGTGAAGTAGTCTATGGCGACTATCAAAAATTTTCTGCCCCCTGTGGCCACTGTGAAGGGCCCTAGAATGTCCATCCCCCATTGAGCAAAGGGAATGGGAGATAGGATTGGCCTGAGCTCCTGGGCCGGGGCATGGATCGACGGGGCGAAGAGTTGACATTTTCTGCATTTTTGGGTCAGGCTCCTGGCATCTGCCAGCATGGTAGGCCAGTAGTAGCCTGCCCTGAGGGCCTTGTGGGCCAGCGACCTCCCGCCGATGTGATGTCCACAAATTCCCGAATGGATATCATCCAATACTTCAGCGGCCTGATCCGCTCGTAGGCATTTAAGCAGTGGATAAGTAAAAGATTTTTTGTAGAGTTCTCCATTAATGAACATGAACCAGGCCGCTTTAGCCTGTACCTTCCTTCTTTGCAATGGATCTGGTGGTAGGACACCGTGCCTCTTGTACTGGACGAAAGGGGTCATCCAGCTTTCTGGCTCTTCTTCCATGGCATTAATGTCTTGACCAGGATTGGTAGACCTTTCATGTAAAACGTCAACCCATACTGACCTCCGGATGTCCTGCAGACTGGAGCTTGCCAGTTTTTACAGGGCATCTGCTCTGTTGTTCTGTGATCGGGGAATTTGTTTGATCTCGTATGATTTCAGACTGGATAGCTCTCCTTTTACCATCTCTAGGTATGCGGCCATCGCTTGGTCTCTTGCTTCGTACTCTCCATTAATCTGGTTGGCGATGAGTTGGGAATCCGTCGCCAAGATAATTCGTTCTGCCCCTGCAGCTTTAGCTAACCTGACGCCTGCGAGTACTGCTTCGTACTCAGCCTCATTGTTTGATGCTGGGAAGACGAATCTGAGAGCATGCTCAAAGTCGGTCCCTTCTGGGCTGGTTAATACAACTCCTGCGCCTGCGCCGTTGGCCGTGGAGGACCCATCAGTGTGTACGACCCACTCCTGGGCAGGGGCTCCCTCTTCCCCTGAATGGGAGCACTCAGCCAAAAAGTCTGCCAGGGCTTGGGCCTTGATGGCTGTTCTCGGCTGGTAAGATATACCCAGCCCACTCAGTTCAATTGCCCATTTCAACAATCTTCCTGATTTTTCGAATTTTTCCAACACTTTTTCCAGGGGTTGATCGGTGAGGACAATGACTGGATGCGCGTCAAAATAAGGTCTGAGCTTCCGGGCTGCAATTATGACCGCGTAGGCAGCCTTTTCAACCATAGGATAATTCTTCTCAGCTGCCCCCAGCGCATGACTCACAAAGTATATAGGTTGCTGGGTCCCTGCTTCTTCCCGCAGGATGACTGCGCTGACAGTTATGTTAGTTACTGCGATGTAGAGAAAAAGTTTTTCTCCTGCTACTGGTCTTGCCAGGGTAGGGAGCCTCTTAAGATGATCCTTCAATTGCTCGAAGGCTTCTCTCTGCTCGCTTTCCCATTTGAACTGTTTGTTTCCTTTCAGGATTTTGAAAAAAGGAGTGGCTCTGTCAGCTGACCGGGCAATAAATCGTGCCAAGGCGGCCATTCGTCCTGTCAGGCGCTGGATGTCCCTGATGGTCTTGGGCTCAGGGAGGTCCAGAACCGCCTGAATTTTTTCAGGGTTGGCATCAATACCCCGAGAACTGACCAAGAATCCTAGGAATTTTCCGGAGCGGACTCCAAACGTGCACTTTTTCGGATTTAGTTTCATTTTGTAGGCGCGCAGAGAACTGAAGGTTTCCTGCAAGTCCGTCAGGTGTTCCTTGTCTTCCTTGCTTTTTACGATGGCGTCGTCAACATAAGCCTCGATGTTTCTTCCTTTTTGCTTCTCAAACACTTTATCAACCAGACGCTGGTACGTAGCTCCCGCATTTTTGAGCCCGAAGGGCATCATCTTGTACATGTACGTACCCGAACTAGTGATGAACGCACACTTCACCCTGTCCGGTTGCCACAAATATACTTGATGGTAGCCTGAAAAGGCGTCCAAGAAGCTTAGCATGGTGTAGCCACTAGTGGCGTCTACCAATTGATCGATCCGAGGGAGCGGATAGCAGTCTTTCGGGCAGGCTTTGTTTAGGTTTGTAAAGTCGACGCACATTCTCCATGCTCCAGACGACTTTTTGACCATAACAACATTTGCCAGCCATTCTGGGTAGTCGCAGACTTCGATAAAGTCTGCTTTCAAGAGTTTGTTTATTTCTTCCTTGATTGCTGCGTCTTTTTCTGCAGACATGTTTCGTTTCTTCTGTTTTACAGGGCGAGCATCCGTGCTTACGTTCAGCTTGTGAACGATGCATGAGGGATCAACGCCGGGCATTTCGTCTGCGGAATAGGCAAACACGTCCTTGTTTTCTCTCAGAAGTTTGACCAGTTCGGCCTGGTAGGACTCCTCCAAGCCTGTTCCTACCAGGACCTGTCTTCCTGGTTCTAAGTCCACCAGCATGCTGTCGCCTCCCGGTTCCAGGCGGTCGGGAATCGGGTGCTCAACTGGGACTTCGCCTTCCCTGCAGGGGGAACTGTCAGCTTTTCTTTTTCCTTTCCTGTCCTTCTCATGCTCTTGTAGGGCCACGGAGTAGCATTGTCTAGCTGACTCCTGGTCCCCACGTATCTTTCCTTCCAGCCCGAAGTCTGTGACATATGCAATGGTGAGAGCTCTGATGGAGATTGCGGCCTCGATTTCATCCAGCGTGGCCCTGCCAATCAGGGCATTATAGGCAGACCTTGCGTCCACAACAACAAAGGTTGCCCTGACATTTCTGGCTGCGGAACCTTCTCCGAAGGTGACGGGCAAGTCGATGACGCCCATGGGCAGCACGCCGGCCCCACTGAATCCATACAGGGATCCGGGAGCAGGCCGTAGATGCCTTTTTTCCAGGCCCATTTTTTCGAAAGCATCCTTGTATAAAAGATTTGTGTATGCACCTGTGTCTACCATACATCTTCGCACAATATGGTTGCTGATTTCTAAGGACAGCACCAGAGGATCACTATGCGGATATATCACCCGCCCTGCATCATCAGGGGTGATGCTTAGTGTCACTCCCTTTGGGCTCCCTTCTTTCTCAGCGTAGCAGATCTGGTTTCTCAGCTCGCGCATTTGCCTTTTTTGACTTCTTCGACTGAGCTGGCCCTCAGTGCCCCCTGAAATTACGTGGATTATCATCCGGTTCTGCGCAGACCCCTCGGGTTTCTCAGACACTTCTTTCTGAGACTTGTTTTTAGCTGCGTAGTTGGCCAACCATCCGTTCCTGATTAATTTCTCAATCTCATCCTTCAGGTGACGGCATTCTTCAGTGGTGTGGCCAATACAGTCGTGGAAAGTGCAGAACTTCTTTGGGTCGCCTTTTGGGCTGCGAGGTTTGCTTGGACGGTTCCATTTGGCAGTTTCTTTTTCCAGTTCGAAGATTTCCGCCCTGGACTTGTTCAGAGCGGTGTAACTATCGAATCTGGGTTGGTAGACTGGGCGTTCTCTCTTGGGAGTGTCTCCCTCCTCTTTTTGCTTGCCTGGTTCACCTCTGCCCCTTCCACCCTGCGGTCCCCCTTGAGGCTTTGCTTGGCCTGCAGGGGTGTCCGTCAGGCCGTGGAACTCCTCCTGCAGAATGAACCCCTCGGCGATTTTTCTGGCCATGGCCAAGTTTTCTGGCTGAGCCCTGATCATCTGATTTTTCATTTCCCCTGGAAGTAGGGAGATTGTCAGGGCGTAGGCGGCGGTGGAATCGTCGATCTCCCTAACCTGCTGGTAGGATAGATCGAATCTTCTCATGTATTCTCTCACACTTTCGCCCTTCTTTTGTTTCAAGGTCATGAGATCGAAACGGGTGAGACGTCTTCTCTTGTTTCCAGCATACTGCTCAAGGAAGATCTCAGCCAAATCTATGAAGAACCTGATTGACCCCTGGCGGAGATCTCTGAACCACCCCTGCGCAAGCCCCACCAAGGTGGTAGGGAAAACTTTGCACCAGATGGCGTCATCTACATCATACATGCCCATGTGACTCTCAAAGGCTGCCAGGTGGTCTTCAGGGTCCGTCGTACCGTCAAATTTGATGGTGGGCATTTTGATTTTTGGAATGGGGTACTCTTGTACCTCAGGGTGCAACGGGGTTTTCGTAGGCCTGCCCACCAGTCGTGACCTGCTCTCCCCAGACTGGTTACCATGAGATTCCCATTGTTTATGGGTTGGTTTCCTCGTACTGGGGGAGCGGTGCCTCGGCGGCGGCCTGCTAGCTGCTTCGTCCTCTGTTCCCGAGGAGGTCTGCCTGGGCCTCTTCCTCTGGGAGTGGCAGAGGTTTTCACCCTGATGGTACCTGGATTCGAGCGGTTGTCCTCGGTTGAGTCTGGATTGCAAGCTTTGCGATAAGCCGGGGGCTGACTGTTCTTTGGCCGCAGGTGTTAACCTGGAGAAAACTCCGCCTGGCCTTTCTCCTAGGCGTTTTGACACAGGCTCCCTGGGTCTCATGCGATCCTGTAGCCCTTGAGATAAGCCTCCCTGCCTTCCAGACGCCGATTCTGTCGTGTGAATAGAGACCGCCTGCTGGGCAGGTGATCCTGGTTTGTCAGTGGTAATGCGCCTCTGCACATGCGTATACACTTGGGCTGTTCTCCTCGCCTTTCTCTGAGCGTTTCTGGCGGCGGTCCGCCTCGTGCCCCCGGCCTCGTCCCTGCTGCCTGGGGACGGCTGCCTAGGAGCCGAGGCGACCCTGCCCACCAGGTCCTCCGGCGTGAACTCCTGATCCAGCATCGCAGAGAAGAACGCGGCTGCCTGTGCCATCTGGGCTGGGGTCAGGTTAAGAGCACGTCCAGGGCGTGCCCCCAGCTTGGGTGTCACAGCAGTGTTAGATCTACCGAGGGGATTGGTTCCCTCTACCCCGAGGATTGTGGCAGGAGGGACCCTCTCCAACAGCGGCATTCCGTACAGAGGGGTCACCGGAGGGACCGTCGGACCCGCTCCTGTACTGTCATCAACGATTTCTGGCATGATTGTGTTTAATTTTTGTGGTTATGAGTGGTTGATTTTAGTGGGTAACTCGTGAGCACAACCGTAAGTTCCCCACAGACGGCGCCAAATTGTTCCGGTTACGGAAACAATTCACCCGGCTCAGAATCCGGATGGTACAATTGGATTGATTACGGATAATTAGCTGTTTGATTCTCTTGATCTCCCTTTCCTCTCACTCCTGGAATCGGACTTCCCCGGCGGAAAGCGGCCTGCTCCCTGCACAGTGAACGCACAGGGCCTCGGAGGTTGTCCGAGGAAACCCTCTCCGATGCCTAAGTCAGTCCGTGGAATGCCTTTACGAACCTAGCTCGTGAGGAACTAGGCGGCGTTTTAAGAGTAAGAGTCTAGAGAGAGAAAAATCCCACCCCCTTCATGTGGGAAATGGGGAGGTATTTATACCTTCCCACAAGAGAGAGAAGAGAAAGAGGAATGGTTGGATGGGAGAGTGACAAGTGGCGGCTTCTCATCCATCCATTCCTAATTACCTTAGGCAAAATGACAGGAGGGCCCCTGGGGTTCATGGCCCCGTCGGCCAGGGATTTCCCCAGGGCAGACAGTCTCCAAGTGGGGGGCTGCCAAGCCTTGGCAGGCTGCATTGGCTGGCGCTCTTGGCGGCTGACTTAACGTTTTCACGCTTTGTTCTCGGTTCTTGCCGGGGGCTGGTCTTTCCACTCTCCGACAGGAATTGCCCCGGAGCCTGCGTAGCAGGCGGTTGATTGTCAGGCGGCCCACCCCCAATCAAAAAACAACAAATGAAAATCGAAATAATGATATAATAACGGATAAGTAACTAAATTAAATGACTAAGATAATAAGACGATGCATGTTTTTTGAAAACATAGGCACGTGATTGTCTTTACATGCGTCGACCGAGGTCGTAAAATATTTGTCGAAGCTAGAATGATATTTATGAACTTGCATTCTTGTACGTAATGGACCACTCGACCGAGTCATATGCGGGACTCGGTCAAGTGACCTTATACAGACCAGTCTGCCACGTTTTTGGGGTGCTACTCGATCGAGTAGCCTATGACACTCGATCGAGTGCCCCCTGTTCGAGCTACTGCTCAATTTCGTAAAGAGTTATTACGAAATCTATAATTGTTTTGAAATCGATAATTGACCGAGTCGAATATAAATATGACATAGTTTATATTCGGCTCGATTTTCAGTTCTCATAATACGTGTTTTATAATTACGAGACCGTTATCGGAATTTTATAAAAAAATGTTTTAGGATCGAAAAATTTGATTAGTGACGAAATTATCTCCCTTCGCGTCACGACACCGATACTAACCCTTACGGATTATGTGGTGTCAATTTTCGTGTCAATGGGTTCCGTACTAATCTCGGAAATGGAATTGGACGCGTTCAACTACGAACGATCCCGGTCGCATTACGCCCTTGAGTGCTTGCCGCGGCGCTCCTCGAAAGGGTGCCACCTCCGTCGCGACCCGTAAAGGGATTAAACGGACTTGGAGCGACGGTCGTAGTCAAAACGTGTTTGATCCGAAATTTTACTATTATATATATACACGGTATTAAAGTGATGAAAAAAAGAACGAAAATTAAAATGCGACAATGATAAAAATGTTAGTGTTAGTATGCTAAATTAACTATAATATAAAGTATAATATATGTATATATATATTGAGATAGAGAGGAAGAGAAAAGGGAGAAAGTGGGATGATGACACCCTCAACCTACATGCTTAAAATGGCCTTGGAAATGGACTCATAATAGCGACGGGAGCGCGGGAGTATCGAGGATGTAAGTAGAGTTATGGTGTGTTTGTGTGTAGGGATGATTTATCAGTTTTTCGAGAGATAAGAGCTCGATTTTTGGCTTAGGGTTGCTTAGAGTTGAAGAATAGAGAGGATGTGTGATTTAGGGTTGCAAAGTAGGGTAAAAATGTATATGTAAAATCTGATTTTGTAAAGGGTTTGAGGGAGTATTTATAGAGTATGCCTCTCGACCTAGGGTCACTTGATCGAGTGGCCCTAGTGCACTCGATTGAGTGCTCTGAAAAAGGGGCTTGATCCGTTTTTTGTCATTGCACTCGATCGAGTGAGGTTATGGCACTCGATCGAGTGGCTAGACGGGTATAGTGAAAATAGGGAGTGTTTGACTTTTTTGAATTTTGAATTTGTTGCATGGGCGCTTGCTTCTAGAAGGTTTTCCAAGGTCGATTTTTGACTCGGACCGTGTTCTTGGGTCGTAAAAAGACGGTTTTACTTTTGGTGTCGGTTTTGGCCCAAATTAGTCTTATTTTATTGGAAATGACCCATTGGGCCTGGATTTGAAGTCGGTTTTGAGAGATTTGTACTCCGCTAAATGCCCACGTCGGATATTATTGATTTCGAGTCCGTATTCGAGCGTATTAAGCACGTTTGCGTCCGATCATCATCGGGTGTTTTTTTGAAAACTGTTATAGACACCTAGCGGCCAAATGCAGGTGTCTACAGTAAGCAAGTTTTTAGGGTCAAATGTCATTGGATTTTGATTTTAATGCTAGTGTTAGTTATGAGAATCTTATTATTTCATATCTTTTAGTATTAAACTACTAAATGTCTAAATACAATTGATTTGTTAATCTCCTATATTTAATAAATTGTCGACATTGGACCCGTGAAGGACCCGGACCCTACGGGTAAGGGTCTAAAAAATTTGAACCCTTAAGGGTCCGGGTCGGGTTCGGGTCCAACTTTTGAAACACGGGTCCGGGGCCGGGTCCTGCTGGACCCGGCCCATACCCGCCCCGTTGCCAACCCTAGGCAGGGGTGTACTATTCTGTATGTTAAAATTTGAGTTTTAGCAAAATGCAGACATAGAAATAGATGACTAGAATTTGGCTTTTAGACTAAAATTTTATGATCTCTTCTTTCCAACGAATTGAACAAGTCGGGCTAGATCATGACCCAAAATTGGGTCATTTAGGATTCGGGTTAAACAGGTTGCAAGTAAAAAAACGAGCTCATGCCTCTGAAAACGTGTCAGGTGGGTTAGGTCAAATTTAGAGCGAGATGATTACATACATACAAATATATTTAATGCGAAAGTTAAATGCTTGGAGAACAAAAGACACAGATAGGTCCAATGTTCCAATTGAGTTGTCACAGACATTAAAATTGTTAACAATGACCAGGTATTAATGTATTATGATGAACATCGTTTGTTTTAGCCATGTACCTAATGTACACACTATACCTGTCACCGGTAGGGGTATACGGGTAATGCTCAGAAATAGTTTCGAACACCTAATTTTGTAACGGTTTTTAAAGTTAAAAAAATAGTATGGATTAAATTAGGATTGGGTTTACGGGTCGAGTCGAATTTGACAGGTTTAACCGTCTAAGTGTAGCATCATAACCCGCGTCTGCTACTTTTCGTATAAAATACATTACATGCAAACGTGTAGTGCTAATCCTCTAAAATGACAATTGTTTGAAATAATCGTAATCATTCCATCGCAGTCAACCATTATAAAATGAAGTATTAAGGTTGATTTAGTAACGTTATTCTTACACTTGTGCATCGCACGGGCATCAAAACAAGTTAAAGGTAAAAAAGGAAGGTGAAAGGGTTATACAGGTAACCGGTCACTTATCCTACTCTGGTTTAACTACTTCAATAATACGTATTCCGTATTATTCTCAGATTCATTAAAATTGATATTATTTTGAGAAGACACTTATAGTTGATATTATTGTTGTTAAATAACCCTTAATTATATGTATTTTTATTTTTGATACAATTTTTAAACCACCCGGATAATTTTTCAAATAATGGAATACGAGATGGAGCATAAGGGTCGGTGGTCGGACAGATGATCCGCACATTGGAACGTAAGAGTCAATCCGGTTAGAATGGGCCGGATGGGAATATGGGATGTATGGAGGCAATCAAACGACCCAGGACAGGAGTTGATTAGTTGAGCTCTTGAGCAAGTAGGTGTAAATTTTGGTAAGCAGTTCCGGTGAAGTAATCGCCATGGCTGCCAGAATCTCAAACGGTAGCCATTTCTTTTTTGATTTGAAAAGTTGTAATCTTTGATTGTTTCTACTACTCCGTATATCTCAACTTGATTTTTTGTGATTGAAGTGGATTTATGCTGTGTAATGTGTATGCAGACGCCATTCTTGAGCAACTTAGAAATGGGTCAGCAGAATTCATGCTTGTGGGTTCACCTCAATCTAACCTCAATTCCCATCTTCAATTGCTCCATCATAACCATTCTACTACCCATCCCTTCTTCGCCAGAATTGGACCCCCTTTGTATGTCTTTCTATCTTCTCTCTTCCTTTACTGCTTAAGACGCACCTATCTTTAGCCTTTATCTACAAACTAAACTAATCTTAGATCCATACTAGAATTTGTAACTCCTTCGAGTTGGTTCGGTTCGTAGGAGTGTTGCATCTTCCTCACCTACTACTAAAAAAGCCGAGCACTATTCAGTACGGAAGGTCGCTGGAGATGGTCGTTGCATGTTTCGCGCTTTGGTTTGTTTTCATCCACCACTCCTAATTCCATAACTGAACTTTTACTCCACCATAGCCTCTTTACTTATTTAGTATGTTCTCATGCTTCTCTGTTCTATGATGATATATACAGATATACTCAATTTCATTAGTTTTGTGATTCAAGTTTGCGGGTGCACATGGCCGAAACCACTTGTACAGCTATTTCAGACTCATCACTCATACTATTCTCTAACAACATCAGTTGTTCGATCTCCACAACCTTCTAATCTAGTGTTTAAGACGGAGGAACCTTGGATAAAATAAAAAAGCCTCTAGTTCAGTAGTTCCACTTTCTTAGCTTCCGACCTTAGCCTAAGACATGTAGTGCAAAGAATGAGTGCTTGCTAAACTTTGGACGATTCCAGTATGTATGGACAGCAAGCATAATTACTTAGCCCATGGGTGTTAAGTGTTAACTTGGGGCCCAAAGCTATGCCAAGTTGTGAATCCTGACTCATTGACGATAACACTATTGACTGATGCTGCATGGCTCTCGACTTGCTTGCGTATGATAAGAGAAGTCAGCCTTGGAATATCCGTCAATGTGGATCACAACGGTATGAAAACACTGTACAAACAAATGCAACTCATTATCTCCACTTCTTCAACTCCTGGCACAAACAGTTAGACTGAACATGTTAAGCTTGTGATTCTTTTCATGAAAGTTCGACACGAGGTGCAATCCAATGTATATCTGGATATCAAACTAATTTTCAGATTGTGTTGTAATAGATGTGGATTCTATCATCTGAAATGAGAAGGAAAGTTCAGTGCAAACAATCTGGTAGAACTGCAAAGCTTTCTACTTCTCATGTACCTTAATAAAGTGTGTGTATGTATCAGGTCAAAGGAATGGCTGTGAACAAGGGCACCACTCTAACATCAAATCGAGAAAGAGAAGATGCTGGTATTTGGGATCCGTTTTCGTCCATATTTTGTTCTTTTGTTAAGTTCATTATGTATTGGTTACATGATTGCACATGCAATTATTGATTTCTTGTGTATCAATAATAAGTTGTCTTTTGGGTGGAGTCATGGAACTCTCTTTCATCCTCTTTACAGATTCATTTTTAGTAGGTCATATACCTAGAATGTTTTGCATTGTATTTCTTACTTTGGGAAACTGGCAGATGAACTAAGAACTGCTGTCAAAGAGGTTATATGTGAAGATACAAACGAGCGGAGTCGCTATAAAGAAGCCGTTATTAGCATTACTGTTGAAGAGCCTTTGCACAGGTTTCTTCAGTTTTCTGTGTAACCTATTTAATTTTGTGGTGGAGTTGTCTATTGTTTTTGTAGCTTTGTTGGATTTCCACTATTCATACTTGAAATGCTCTTCAGATACTGCCAACGCATCAATCGGTCTGACTTTTGGGGAGGCGAGTCAGAGTTGCTGGTTAGTACTATCTAAGAGCTGACGCCACATTGTTCTCAGGCTTGCATTTACTGTGGAAGACATTGTTTTGCAATCTTAATACTATTGGTTTGCTTTGTTCTCCACATTGGCTAGAGTCATAGGACAATCACTTGGGTAATGTTTACCCGTTCCTTGACTTCACGAAGAGGGATCTTACTATCTTAGTCTCAGTACCCCCCTCCCCATGGAAGATGTTTCTTTCTACTGGTTAAGATAAAGTCTGATAGTGACGTTTCCTGAACAAGTATCTCATGCTGCTAAGCGGTTTTCTTGCAGGTATTGTCAAAGTTGTGCCATCAGCCCATAATTGTGTATATACCAGAAACTGAGGTTAGTTACATGGACAGGCATAGAACATGTTTGATTAAATGTGTAACTTGAAGTTTAGATTTCAACTGATTGATCATGCCCTTTTGTCGAACAGAAAAAACGTTGGCCACACGTAATAAGGGCTTGCTTGGATAGCCATATAAGAGGGAAAGTGAGTAGAGGGAAGGAGAGGAGAGGAGGAATGGGCAATGGGTAGATTAGCTCCATGTACAACTGTTTTTTGTGATTTTGAGTGTTATCACAAAGCTATTGAGTTTTGTTGTAAATTTTTTGAGCTTTAATGTAAAGTTTTCGAGCTAAATCACATCAATGTTTTGCTCAAAAACTTACAACATAGAAACTTGTACCAGCTCAGAAAGTATACATACAAGCTCAAGTACTTTGAGGCGGTTGTATATACAATTGGTGGCATAATACTATTTTCCAGGGGAATGAGGTGTATTTGTGTGGATACAATTCCCTCCAAATATTTCTTTGGAAGGAACGATTTTGATTTGTCGTGGAGGAGGGAAAATTGTTCCCTCTAAATCCCACATCTCCATTTCTTTTCACCATTACTTGCTAGTTGCTACCAAAACAAGGGATTTTATATCCCGTACTCTCCCTCCTCTCACTTTCCATCCAAATTTAGTTTGGACTGCAACACATATACTCCCTCCGGTCACTATTTTTCGCCCCGTTTCATGAATATTTGTGAGAAGTATTTTAATGGAATGGGGCGAAAAATAGTGACCGGAAGGAGTATTATATTGCGAAATAATAGTTTCTGTTGTAGGATGACTGTACATTAGAATCTTTCCTATGGAGGAAAAGGGGGGAAAATGGATCTCTCCAATCTTCCCCTCCATTTCCATTCACCCTTACCTGCCATCCATAATTTATAAATACTTCAAGCTAAAAAATTATTCCAATCCATTTATTTTATAATAAATATTACTCCATTTATTCTTTATTTATTTTGTAAGTATTCACTTCTAAAAAACTTAGGCCCCGTTTCCAGCAAACATATGTGTAGAGCTTACTTAAAAAGATGAAGCCTATTTTGTAAGTGGTGTTTTATGCGCGAAAGTTTTGATATTAGTAAAGACTAAAGAGGAGTGGTTTAAATTTAAAAAAATGATGATTTAACTATGTTATCAAAAGTGAAATAAGTTTCAAGACTAAATTGACCAATATATACCTCAATGAAATGTTTGCTTGAATTGATTTAGGTAATACTCCCTCCAAATCATAGGAATTGCTCCATTTCTATTTTTGGTTTATTCATGGAATTACCCCATTTCTAGTTTGATCATGTTTTGTGTGGCTATAATTCATTATTGTATTGATGAGGCGTACCACTCATCCACATTCATTTTCACCCCCTTAATATTTGTGCAAAATGAAATGGGGCCATTCCTATGGGTTGGAGGAAGTATTCTATTCTGAAGGATTGTTTTTTTAAAATTATTATTACTCCCTCCATATTCTTGAATTAGCCTCATAAGGGTTGGGCACAAAGTTTAGAAAAAGTGAAAAAGTAAGAGTATAGTGTTGATATGATGCATGTGAGGAGAGAGAAATAGAGATGAAAATATTTCCTTATAGGAATGAGGCTAACTCAAAAAAAAATCCATAAAAGGAATATGGGGACTAATTCAAAAAGATGGAGGGAGTATTTTAATTTATACCAAAAGATAGGGTTGTAGATCGGAATCACTTAGTTGTATTGACGTTATAACTGTTTTTGGACTTGGTGGAAGCTCAAAGGAGCAGGAAGAGGTTTTGTTCCGATTGCAGAGTATGGAGCGGAGTTCTACAAACCTTCAGGAAAGACAAGGGCGCGGAAAGCTGTGCGTTTACTTTACAGTGGGAGAAATCACTATGATCTTCTGGTTTGATGGTTTGTTTTAATAGTATAGCAGGTCCATGAGAAATGTTATGACTGTTTGGACTGCACATCTTGCTACATTTTAACCAAGAGACGGCTTTTGTAATCTAAATTATTGTAATTTTTACATCGTCCGAAACAAAGTTCGTTGAAATTACATTTTGCCTGATGGAGGCCGCCCCTTCAATTAATGCAGTTTTGAATCCACACCGGTCTTTCCATACCGATAATTTTGTTTTTGGAAGACAAGTGAGAATGAATGAGGTTGCAAAAGTATTCTATCACGTTGATCGATAAGGATTTCTTCAAACTTTTTTTTTTTTTGCGTTATTTCTGTTCATGGGTTTTTTTTCTCCAGTCGAATGACTAGAGTCGATTAGTCTGGAAATATTGCTACTAAAGATCTTGATATATACTAACTTTGTGTTTTGTTCAAAACTGTAATCTTTATATCAATATCTCAAATCCTCAAGGTATGGGTTCTCATACCAAGGGAGGGGTTGGGCATGAGTTTTATGCCTAGTTTGTTTGATTTTCCGGAAAAAATTATTCCAAATTTTTGTTGTTGAATTATGGAAAACACTAATTTAAAATATTAAAAAAATATAAATTTTATTAATATAACTCAGGATTTTTAAACTCGTTGACAACGAGTTTTGATCAAACTTATTTTACGAAGTACTTTTCTTTCAAGATAATTTTTTTTGATTTTATATAGTTAATGTTATAGTTTAAATTTTTATATATTAAAATAAAATTATTAAATTCTCATTTTACAAAATTATATTTTCGAATTTGATTCTAAATCATCTAAGAAAATGAACCAAAGAGCAAACTTCATGAATGAAATTCAAAATCGATGTTTGATTTATGATTCCAAACTCATACCCGTTTGCAAATCAAACGTCCTCTTAAAGACCTGAGTTTGATTCCTATCAAGGTGTTTAGCTTTTATAAACTATTATAATCCCAATAAAAGCAAAATATACAAAAAAAATGATACTCGGCAGGATTTAAACCCTGATCGGAGTGCTAGAAATATGAAATTCTTACCACTACTCTAGCAACCATTTTCTGTTACAATGCTGATTAGTTTGTGATAAGTGTAGTTTGTAGTGCCTATTTCGTAGTGTTTTGGTCCCATTTTCCTTGTGGAATCGCTCCTTGGGAGCGATTTATGGGCTACTTATGCTTCCTCTAGTTCGTTTCAGGTTCCCGAGGCCATTCATGAAGAGTTGGAGCGATTCCGACTCAATACATACACTTTTCGGAGCCAACGAAGTGAAGGAACGATCACTCGATGCCTTGGATTCGACCCCGAGACCTTGGGACCCAATCCCGAGCCTCCGAGACTCGATCTCGAGTCCCGAGAATCGATGAGAAGTCCATGTGAAGCAAGGAGGAACCAAAAAAGATCATATTGGAGGCCTACAAGACTCATCCCCGACGGGTATGACCTTATCCCGTCCGGGATGAAGGAGCAAAAAGAGTGTAGACACCCACATTTTGACCGCCAGGTGTCTACAGTAGTTTCCGACAAACACCCGATGATGATCAGACGCTAACATGCTTTAACGTACTCGGAAATGGGCTCGTAATGATGGACATTTGGCCTAGGCATTTAAGGAGTACAAATCTCACCAAACCAACCTCAAATTCAGGCCCAGTGGGTCGTTTCGAGTCAAATAAAACTAATTTGGGTCGAATCCGACACCGGGGGTAAAACCGTCTTTTAGCGACCGAGTCAAAACCCGGTCAAAGATATTTCCCGAAACTTGTAAGTCAACCGTGACACCTCACACGGTGTATTCACGGTCCAACTCTACAAAATCAGCCATACAAAAAATAATAAACAATTCCGTTTAAGGTAGAATTCGATCCCGAGTAGGAATCCTATCCGAGAACCGATTCAAGCACCCAACCGAGTGTAAACCACTCGGCCAAGTAGTACAAACCAGCCGGTTTTCCTCTTTTCTTCCCTTACAAGAAAACGGAATTCTCGTTCTCCTCAGCTTCTTACCCAAGCGGTAATTCTAGCTCAAACAGGAATCCTATTCAAAAACCGATTCGAACACCTGACCGAGTGTGAAACACTCGGCCAAAACAAGAGCAAAACAGCCGAGATGCCTTTCTTCCTCCACAAGAAAGCGGAATTCTTATTTCCCTCAAATTCCTACGTTTCCTATCCTAAGCGGTAGTCAAACTCTCCTAAGCCAAGGTCGGGAATTCCCTATAAATAGCCCATTGCATCCAACACATATTCAATCATCATTGATACACACAATTAATTACACACACGATTTTATCAACAATAATACATATCAGCTTTCTATCATCCCGACACACATAATTCCTTTAGCATCGAGAAACCGATAATACATCCAAAACCCGAAGGAAACCGGTCCCGATACCCGACACCTTCACCCGTCAAACCGAGCCACCCTAACCCAACCGACGTTGCCTCGACGCTCCCGTGCCTAGCCACATTCCGACGAGTCCCGATTCGAGTCAACAAAAGCATGTAGGTTGAGGGTGTAACCAAACCCGATTTCTTCCTTTCTCTCCTTTTCTCCTCTTCGTCCGTTTCGTTTTTTACGGGTCTAGAGTCGATTTTTTTTTATTTTCCTAATATCGTTATTAACGAAAAACTATTTTCATAACGAATATTCTTAAACATACGATATCGATTTTTCTATAATCGAATATCGTATCGAAAAGAATTATATTAAGATTTCGACGATACTAAAAATCGTTACATCTTTTCTTCGTTAAAAATTCTTTTCTTTTCTCGTTCAAAACAAACTATTTTACAAAACTTTTTTTTACTCATTCTAAATATCCGATATCGATTTCATAATCGAATATCGGATACGACGAATATCGAAAACGTGGATCGAATACAAGTTAATTCATAATTTGTACGCGATTCATCAAAATAACAATTTTCGAACAAAAATAAAAAACGGACAGACCCGCACGCGAGTCGCGCCATGCCCAGGCCTGGAATCCGGGACTTATTTTTTTTTTACGTTTTCGTTCGTTTATTATTTATTCTTCGATCGATTTCTAAAATTTACATCTTTTCTAAAACTATTCCAAGTATTTGATATTGATTTCGTAGTCAACTATCGAATATAAAGAATATCGAAAATATTAAGTCGAGTACGAATCATGCAATATTCATACGCGATTTAATACGAACATCGAGTTTTCGAAAACCGACACCGAAACAGGCCACCACGCGACCCGCCGGCATCCCAGGCGAGTCGCGCGGCCGGCTGTTATGCCGCGGCCTTTTCCGTCTTTTTTATTATTTTTTTCGAACTTCGTTTTTTATACAAAACAACGTTCTTTTCAACAATATTTTTCAGATTTCGATATTCTCTCGATCTCGTTATTTTATTTTGCTATTATTATTTACAAATCGATACTAACTCGTTTGTTCGTTTTGTAGCAAATTCATCATTTTTTATTTCATTTGTTTTATTATACTAAAACGAACCTCACATGTTAAATTTGACTTTGACATCAATTAATTTTGCATGCATTAAACCACTTAGCAACCCATTCAATTCCTCACATGCTTGTTTTGCATATCATTCATCGTATTACTAACGCGCGCATTAAAACGTCATTCGATATCCTAGTAGAGGCCGCTAATGTGCGGGCGGGGTTGGGTGTTCTTAGTAAACTTCCCAACACGTACCCTCACCCCTTACTCAGAACCGTGGTTTCCGGATGTCCGAAACCATTGGCAACGAGAGTCATTCAATATACGATTAACCGCTCAAGTCGGCATCTATATCGATATGCAAAAGGGACGAGCCCAATAAACTCTGACATCGGAAATGAGCCGTATTTTGTACACGGCCCACTACGACATAGAGTGGGCTCGAACGGTTCCGAATAACCATAAAATTCGGTGGCGACTCCGACTTCGATTTAAATTTCCATTTGACCATCTCATGGAGATTCATTCGCCTCCCCAAAACCCGCGCGTGGCCACGTCGGGGTGGACTTATGTCATGTCCACAATTTGGCGACTCCGCTGGGGATTTTCTGATGAGTTAATAGCCTTCAGTGTCCTCAGGGTGAGACTCGAATAGAAATCGTTTGACTAGTACAATGCGTGTTTTAGTTTTACGGTTCATGCATAACCCCATTTTCCCGGGCCGGTACTCGTGACCGACGTCCCACTATACCGTTGATATAGTCCAAACTGGTTATGTCAAAGGTGTCCATTAGCCGATTCATATGGGTTTTACGGCATGTCCTAATCTCAACTCGAGTTAGGGAGTCCGCCCCGATTCTTGATAGGCTATGTACACTGGTATAGACCCTTATAGACTGACCGAGACTTAGACTAAGAGCATACATGGCGTCATTATACTGTTTCCATGACTACGTGCTACTTGATCCACATCTTTTTCAAAACCGTCATCTTTTCAAAATTTGCATCCTTTTCAAAATATTCAATTTTCAAAACCCGGGTCATATACCGAACTTAGGACTTATGATTTTACTCAAAATAGCCTTTTTCTAGCCGGTATTATGCCCAATTCAAAACTCGAAATTACTTTCGAAACTTTCAAAACCCGTCATTCGGCCCACTCCTTTTTTCTCTTTTTTCGAAAAAGGGCCGAATTTCTCCACCCGATTCATTCCGGGCTTTTCAAAAATTCATATTTTAAAACTTCCTCTTCTTAGACTTCCCGTATTTAGCGGTGTCGGGTCGTGTCATAAGTCGTTGAAGTCTCTAGCGTCGAAACCCCGTCGATCCTACATCACGGGTTTCCCCCCCATCCTAGTCCGCCTTACCTTACTAAGGCAAGACCCACCTACGTAGGACATACTCCTACAAAGGTTGGCCCGTTTACACAATCGAGTCTAAAAGTCTGGGAATGTCCACGTGAACCTTCCTTTGGACAGGGCCCAACCCACAGCGTTGGATCCTGAGGAAGGCCCACCCTTTCACAAGTCACCCGTCTAGGTGTCTTTTCCGAGTCATTATCGTTTTAGTCTTCTTCCTTTTCCCTTGCTCGGGATGTACTTTTCTTAGGATTCGGGTTAAGTTGCTAATTACGTGGTGCTCTTACAGACAGGCCACCCTTCACTCGAACCATGACGCAAAAAGCCATAGATGAGTTGACCACCACGTTGACCCAGATCCAGAACCAATTGAGGAAAATGCGGGAGGACCAGATCGCCATTGTCACTCGGGTTAGTGCCGTGGAACAGGGAACCCCCAATGCCTCGATCGAAGATGACAGACCCTTAGCCGCATTGGCCGACGCGGTCCAAAAGTTGCAAGAACAGGTCCACTCGACCACCAGAAACACCATTCTCACGGAAAATGCCCGTACCTATTCACCCTTAACTGATGAACTGCCCGCTAACCTTAACTTAACGGGCTTGCCAATGTTCGATGGGACTGAAGACCCGGTACTTCACATTCGGGCTTTCAAGGACTTCATGGCTGTCAAGGGGGTCAAATCGACCAAGTTCAAGCACCTCTTTGCTTCCTCTCTGGAGAAACACCCAAAAGCCTGGTACTACAGGCTTGACCCCAAGAAATTCAAAACTTGGGACGATGTTGCCATGGAATTCGCGCGGAACTACGCGGATAATGCTGAAATCCAGACTACCATGCGTACTCTGGAAGTTATGGCCCAAGAGCCTAAAGAGGGTTTCACCAAATACCTCCAAAGGTGGCAGACCGAAAGTGTTAAGCTGGTGGACAAGCCCACCGAAAAAGTACTAGTGGAGGCCTTTGTCAAAAACCTCCTCCCTGCTTACCGAGTCCATCTCAGGTACGCCATTATACCCGACTTCGCCACCTTAACCGAAATGGGTACCAGAATCGAAGACGATTTAAGGCTAGAGAACCTCACTAAGGCCTCTACCAAAGAGTATCAAGGAGCTAGTTCATCCTCTAGCAAGCCCGCAACCACAACCGCGGCCCGAAGCATCTTCGACGAGGTAAACTCACTTGACACCTCAACCAAAAAGAATACTCCAAATCGGGTATTCACTGACATTGGGACAACCTATGCTAATGCCTTACAAAGGCTATCTTCAAAAGGCCTAATCCAACCGATAGGCCCAACTCCGGAAGTTCCCGTGGAAAAGCGGTCCAAAAGCTACAACATTCAGGCCTATTGCCACTATCACCAAGGCAATGGGCATGACACGGAGAAATGCTGGAAATTGAAGCATCTTATCCAAGATCTGATCGAAAATGGGAAGATACCGCTACCTAGTGACAAGCCAAGTAACAAAAATAATCCTCTTGCTACTCATGCCATTTTTACTGGAGAGGTAGTTGACTGCACTCATCTCATTTCCCCTTTCATTTCCCAAATCAACGGGATATGGAACGACGATGAAGATGATGTTTACCTGGCTAAAGGGGAGGCTGTCCCCGTCACTATCGAGGAAGTCCGGAGGGCTAAAGCCAAAGCTCTGGCCGGTACACACACCATCACAACCACCCCGGAAACCGTCACTGAACCTTCCAGGACGGAACTCACTCCCAAAGAGCCAAACGCTGACACGGCCCTAGTCAGACAACTAAAGAGGGTCTGAACCGATATTACTATATGACAGCTTTTGGTTAGTTCTCAGGAGCATCGAGCGGCACTTACTAAGGCCCTTGATGAAATCAAGGTCGACTCATCGGTTACCCCCACCGAGATGGTAGCCACGATCTTGCCATACCTCAAGGACAAGTCCAAAGGAGAAGGCCCGCTTATCACCTTCTCCGAATCCGACCTTCCACCATTTGGGACCACTCATAACTTGGCCCTGTACATCACGGTGATTTGTCGAAACAAATATCTCCCGATGACCCTGATTGATGACGGGTCCGCAGTTAACGTCCTTCCTTTAAGGACAGCCAAGGCCCTCGGCATTACCGAGGCTGACTACCTTCCGACTGCAAAGACTATCCAGGCTTTTGATGGGAGCTCAAAATCAGTTGCTGGGGCCGTTAAACTAACCATTATAACAGGCCCGATCGAGAAGGAGTTAGAATTCTAAGTGATCGATGTTACTTCATCTTTCAATCTGCTACTTGGAAGACCATGGATTCATGCGGTCAAAGCTGTGTCCTCCACTCTTCATAGAAAGGTCAAACTACCTTTACAGGACGGGATCATTACTCTCGAAGCTACTCCCATAACCGTGTCAAGCTGCAACACGGCAGGCTCAGCCGACCCACGAGGATTCAACTTTGTAGGAATGATCGGAGAAGAGTACCTTTTTCAGCCATACTTCACCGTTAGCATCTATACGATGCTACAGAACCTGGGTTGCCTACCAGGAGTCACGTCAAGGCCATATCTTCCACCGGGAAAGATCATCGAAACCCTGAACAACGGGCAATCTCACCTCGGTCTAGGCTATACTATGGCGTCCGGCTACACGAACCAAACCAAGGCGGTCACGTTCGTCACCCCGGTATTCAAAACTGTTCAAACGGGCCTCTATCGGCCCACTATCTCGTACCCCGGGACCAAACTGGCTCGGGAATGCAATTTCATCCCAGACGACATATTTGCCCTTATCCAGGCCGAATCAAAGGAGGGCCCAAGCAATACTGAGCCCATTCTAGGACTACTCTTTGGGGAAGACAAGGTCATCCCGACCCCTAAACAGGAGTTAGTCAGCCTGATCCTCCGCAGCAGCAGGTTCGATCCAACTAAGCTGATCTCTGAAGTTGGTGCCGACACTGGGAAGAGAGCTTGGAGGAAGACAACCAAGTGGACCGACAGCCAGGGTCGAGTCTACAAGCTAACTACTGGGGAAGGAGATATGCATGCTATCGAGTCTGAATCTGAGTCCGAGTCCGAGTCAGAGTCAGAGTCGGAGTCTGAGTCAAAGTCTAGAGGGTCCAGTACTAGGATCGAGTCTGTAACCCCTCTCCCTTCTTTAGCCTCACCATCGAGAGCCCCGGAGTCTGTCCCGAGGGCTCTCCCTATCCCGCCTCTGACCAACGATCAGATGGCAACTCTCTTCGAGCTCTTTTCAAAATTTACTATCAATAATAACGATAACCGTTCTGCTTACGACTTGGCTTATTTTCAAAATGTTTTCAAAAATCTTACTTGCAATGACATTAAGAAACCCGACGAACAGGTACCACTGCCTCCGCATCTAATCGAGCAAAGGGAGTCCCGAAATCCGGTAATCGAAGAAACCGATTCCATCAACGTAGGAACCCCTTTAGAACCTCAGATGCTTAGGTTGGGCCTATCTTTAGATCCCGAGGAGAAACAACAATTCACGGATCTCCTCCAGGAATTCAAAGACGTCTTTGCATGGTCCTACAAGGACATGCCGGGAATAGACCGGGAGATAGCTGAACACCGAATACCCATCAAAGACGGGTACAAGCCGGTAAAACAGAAACTCCGAAGAATGAGGCCCGAATGGTCTCTCAAAGTCAAGGAAGAAGTCGATAAACAATTCAAAGTGGGCTTTATCCAAGTGTTTGAATATCCAGACTGGGTTGCAAACATAGTACCAGTACCCAAAAAGGATGGCAAAGTCCGAGTATGTGTAAATTTCCGGGACCTTAATAAGGCCAGCCCAAAAGACGATTTCCCGTTGCCACATATCGACATACTGGTGGATAACACGACCGACCATGCCCTTCTATCATTCATGGACGGGTATGCCGGATACAATCAAATCAAAATGGCGGAAGAAGACATGAGTAAGACCACCTTCATCACACCTTGGGGGACTTACTGCTATACTGTGATGCCATTTGGGCTTGTTAACGCTGGTGCCACCTATCAACGAACCGCTACTACTTTATTGCATGACATGATGCATAAGGAAGTAGAGGTCTACGTCGACGATATGATTGTCAAGTCCAAGGACCGAAACGGGCACATTGCAGCCCTAAGGAAGTTCTTCACCCGACTACGCAAGTACAACATGAGGTTAAACCCTCAAAAATGCAGTTTCGGGGTAACATCGGGCAAGCTACTGGGCCACATTGTCAGCCAACGTGGCATCGAAGTTGACCCAGCAAAGATCAAGGCCATAACCGAGATGCAACCGCCTAAAACCGAAAAGGAGATAAGGGGGTTTCTCGGGAAAGTCCAATACATAAGCCGATTCATTTCAAAGCTAACCATGGTATGTGAACCCATTTTCAAGAAACTGAAGATAGGAGAACGAACACTATGGGACGACAAATGTCAAATGGCTTTCGACAAGATCAAGGAAATTCTATCCTCTCCACCGGTGCTAATGCCACCTCAGCATGGTCTGCCTCTATCACTATACTTAACAACGACCGAGACAGCCATGGGCGCTATGTTAGCCCAGACGGTCGATTCTGAAGAACGGGCTATTTACTACATTAGTAAGAAGTTCTTGGAATACGAATGCAGATACACCATGCTCGAGAAGACGTGTCTAGCTTTAGTATGGGCCACTAAAAAGCTCTGACACTACATGCTTAGTCACGAGGTACATGTGCTATCCAAAATGGATCCAATCAAATATCTATTCGAGAAGCCCATCCTCAACGGTCGTATATCCAGATGGACTTTAATGCTAGCTGAGTTTGACCTCAAGTTCGTGCCTTTAAAAGCCATTAAGGGCCGGGTAGTAGCAGAATTCCTAGCCGATAGTCCGGTATCCGAGGAAGATCACACCGATACTTGGGCCTTCCCAGATGAAGACATATTCCATACCGATACCGACACGTGGGATTTGTACTTCGACGGAGCGTCCAACTTTTGAGGATTTGGTGTCGGGATCTTGCTAATCTCACCACAAGGTGAACATACCCCGTTATCCATCAAGCTAGATTTTGACGTGACTAATAACGCGGCCGAGTACGAAGCATGCATTCACGGGTTGCAAGCCGCCGCCGATTTAGGAGTAACAAACCTCCGGGTCCACGGTGACTCATCTTTAGTCATAAATCAAACCCTACAAAAATGGAAGACTCGGAACGCAAATCTCGTAGCTTACCAAGCACGAGTAAGGGTTCTCGAAAAACAATTCCAAAAAGTGGAGTACATTTATCTACCTCGGGAAGAAAACCAGTTTGCAGATGCTCTCTCAAAATTAGCATCTTTACTGAATATCCCAGCACATCTAACCAGCATGCCCATTTGTGTCGAAAGACGGTCTGAGCCAGCATACATCCACGCTATCTCAGATATTGAAATAACTGATCCGGAACCTTGGTACCAGGCTATTCTAACCTACTTGACGTCAGGGGAATATCCTCCGGGAGCTGAAAATCGGGCCAAGAAAGCTCTACAAAGATGGGCAACCCAGTTCATCCGCACAGACGATGGACAACTATACAAGAAGACAGCACAGGGGGCTTTACTCCTATGCATTGATAAAACTCAAGCCGAAAGAGTTATGGCCGAGGTGCACGATGGCGAAAATGGACCACACATGAACGCCCATATATTGGCCCGAAAAATCGCAAGACTCGGTTACTATTGGAATAGCATGGAAACTGACTGTCAGATGTATGTTAAACACTGTCATAACTGTCAGATTTTCGCTAATGTTCAGCATATGCCTTCATCCCTACTATATACAATGACGTCACCATGGCCATTCTCGACATGGGGAATTGATATAATCGGGAAAGTGAATCCCTCCGGGACAGGAGGTCACTGCTTCATCCTAGTGGCTATCGACTATTTCACTAAATGGGTCGAGGCCGAATCATACCGGATCTTGAATGCCAAACATGTGGCTAAGTTCATCCAAAATAAAATTATATGTCAATATGGGATTCCACACGAGTTCATCAGCGATCACGGGACCCATTTCCAAGCTGAAACCGCCACTTTGTTGGAAAAGTACAAGATCCAAAGGCATACATCGTCACCTTACCGTCCTCAAACGAATGGAGCGGTGGAGGCAGCCAATAAGACAATTGTCACCATTCTTAAAAAGATGGCTGAGAATTACCGGGATTGGCCCGACAAGATACCCTTTGCCCTATGGGGATATCGGACATCAATCCGAACTGCAACCGGAGCAACTCCATACTATCTTACATATGGAATGGAAGCAGTCCAACCGGTCGAATTAGAAGTACCATCACTCAGGATTCTACTCGAAAGTCAGGTACCTGAAGCGGACTGGGTCCAAGTCCGATATGACTCGTTAGTCCTCTTAGACGAACGACGGTCCCGGGCTCTGAATAATATTCAGATATATCAGAAAAGGATCCAACGGGCTTTTAACAAAAGGGTTAGGCCCAGGAACATCAAAGAAGGCGATCTAGTCCTAAAATCTGTTCGAGCTTTGCTACCAGTTGACCCAAGGGGAAAATTCAAACCTAATTGGGCTGGGCCATATCTGGTGAAGAAAATTCTTTCAGGAGGGGCAGTAATGCTAACAGACTTGGACGGGAACGAGTTCGTCAATCCAACAAACTTGGACCAACTGAAGCGTTACTACCCATAAACCCTATCTCAATGTCATTTGCAAAAGTTTATAAAAATGTCTTTTCAAAATTTTAAGCAAGTCAATAAGTTAGGATCATTTATCCTACCGTTGCACATCTTGAATTAATAATCTTGATGTATTTCGAAAAATTGCAAAAATATTTCTGAACTACGGAAGGTTTGATTCCATTAATTCTGGATACGTAGGCAACTCCTCAAAAGAGTACAACCAATGCAATAACGAAAAGACGGGAACGGTATTCACTAATATGTCTTTTTATTATTTCAAAATACATCACAAAAAAAAAAGAAACAAAATCACACCACAAAAAAATAGTAGTAATACTTAAATAATAAATTTAGGAGACTACTCATACATTTTGCCCTTCCCCTTATCTTTCGGGTCACGTGGATCCCGAGGCCGACGGGGCGGGGGCGAACGTTCCCTAATCACAAGGGGAACTTCCTTTGCTCGAACCCGTTTCTTCGATTTTGGGTCATCCATTCTTTGCACCGGTCCAAGCCGAGCCCTAACCGGCTCGGGAAGCCTGTCTCGAGGACCAAGTCGGTCCTTAGCAGCCAGTCTTGGCCCTAGTCTCCTTTCTAAGTCCATCTGGGGGCTCACCTTCCCCCATGCACCCTTATTACTAGACCCTTCAGTCTGAGTCCTAGATCTTCTTTTCTGACCTGTCGAAGTAGCTCCCTTAGTAAAGAAGCTCCTATTGTCCTTAGCATGCTCCCGGCATAACAGGTCATAGGCCTCGTCAATTTTCAGGGCAGCTCGAGTTTTAGATGAATCAGCTCGGGTCCATCTTACATAAGAATCGGTTACCCAGCTCGAATGAGAGTTCTTGAGAACAGGCCAAGTAGCTCGTGTATACCACCTTTGCATCCAGGTGTCACACATCACATCCGTCAGCTGAGTAGATTCACTCACAACGGCCTCGATTTCTGGGATTCTTTGCGCCCGACCAAATTGCCTAAGTATGCGATCGGGAAAGAGGTGAATTGTTTGCCTAAAAGATAGGATTACCTGATATCTAGCCCTATCCCGAGATTCTAGACCAGTCCAAAGGTAAATTGGCCACCATGGCATGGCCCAACGGATCAACAGGCCTCCATGGAAAGATAGCACCTCATCCCAATATTGTTGGGTATTGAAGTGAGAAAAGGCAATAGCTCGTCTCCTCGACATAACTTGCCTGGGTTGATATCGGCTCACATCTAAGGGAGGATCCAAGATCGATAACCTCTCGAATAGCCACAGCTGAAAAATCCGAAAAAATCAAAATCGCAAAAATCGTCAAAATCACGTTAAAAAAAAACGTGAAAAGTCGTGAAAACCGCAGAAATCGGGAAAAACCGCGCAAAACCGGAAAAATGGAAAAAGCCGGAAATTCAAAAAAATCAAAAAAAACGGCATACCTGCAAAAGCCGAGTACTCCCAGTCAGCCTGACTGACGAATCCCTCTTGCGATTATCCAAACCCTGGATAATCTCTCCTGTAATAAGCCAAGCCGGGCTGTGCTCCGTCTCCATCAGGTCAGCCACGGTGAAAAGTCTGACATGACCCATGCAAGATAACAAGTCCATATGCCCTTCGAAGGCATAAACATGGAGCATACAAAAAGTGAAGGCCCTACGGCTATGAACCGGCCTGACCCGAACATCATCTGGATTCATGAATTTTACAGCCAGGTCGATCAGGGAAACGGTATCTCCTTCTAGCATACGGGATACCTCCATATGGGAAAGCCCTAAAAATTCCCTTAACTTTCTCCTTGGGTCAGAAACTGAAAAAGGGATAGCAGGGCGAAATATAGGATTCCATCCTCCTGCAGCAGCAATTTCCTCAGGAATAGGGCAAATCTCTCCTCGAGGAAAACTAAATACATGATAGGTATCATCCCAATAGGATAGGCAAGCATCCAAGAAGTGGCAGTCTACTTGCATCTGACGGATCACGGACAATTGGGTAACGCCGTTTTGATTTAGGATGGCCCTATCGGCATCCCTAAAATATTTGGACCACTCGTCCAGCATTCCGACTAATCGGTCGATTCCTATATTTGATTTGCTAAAAGAAAGAATAAATTTTTCAGGGCTTATTCTTTTATTTAATTAAGGAATTGGGAGGATTATGAAAATTTATGAAGCAAGGAAGAGTATTTATAGCATGGAAATAAGTTCCCCTCTTCACCTTAGGATTCCTAATCCTAGAGCATCTAGCATACAAGCCATTGTCCTAAGGCTTACCTAAGTCATCCCGAGCATTCCTATTCCCTTTCAAAGTCAAAACAAAAATTCTTTAATTTTTCAAAGGCTTTTGCAAATTCAAAAATTCAAACCTTTTCTCAAAATTTTTATTCCCCAGCACGAGTCATTTTTCCTACAAATGTTACATGCAAAATTTTGCAGCTTTGCATAAATATGTACAGGACGACTCAAGCAGGACCATGCGATTTGCATAACTCCCCAACGGCATTTAACAAGATGAGCCCACATACAGGCCCATTTTAAGTCTCATATGACGAGTTTAATTCCCCACGGAGTTATCATCATCAGTTCAGGTACATTTCTAGCCCATGGTCGGCGGGCCCTCCACGCAAGTCTAATGGACCTTAAACGACCCGACCGGAAGCTGCCAGGTTTTAATCCTTGATTGATCTGGTGGCTACTCTGACTTTCGCCCTGTCCAAGCCTCAGTCAGAGTGGGGGCTCTGTAGACACCCACATTTTGACCGCCAGGTGTCTATAGTAGTTTCCGACAAACACCCGATGATGATCGGACGCTAACATGCTTTAACGTACTCGGAAATGGGCTCGTAATGATGGACATTTGGCCTAGGCATTTAAGGAGTACAAATCTCACCAAACCAATCTCAAATTCAGGCCCAGTGGGTCGTTTCGAGTCAAATAACACTAATTTGGGTCGAATCCGACACTGGGGGTAAAACCGTCTTTTAGCGACCGAGTCAAAACCCGGTCAAAGATATTTCCCGAAACTTGTAAGTCAACCGTGACACCTCACACGGTGTATTCACGGTCCAACTCTACAAAATCAGCCATACAAAAAATAATAAACAATTCCGTTTAAGGTAGAATTCGATCCCGAGTAGGAATCCTATCCGAGAACCGATTCAAGCACCCAACCGAGTGTAAACCACTCGGCCAAGTAGTACAAACCAGCCGGTTTTCCTCTTTTCTTCCCTTACAAGAAAACGAAATTCTCGTTCTCCTCAGCTTCTTACCCAAGCGGTAATTCTAGCTCAAACAGGAATCCTATTCAAAAACCGATTCGAACACCTGACCGAGTGTGAAACACTCGGCCAAAACAAGAGCAAAACAGCCGAGATGCCTTTCTTCCTCCACAAGAAAGCGGAATTCTTATTTCCCTCAAATTCCTACGTTTCCTATCCTAAGCGGTAGTCAAACTCTCCTAAGCCAAGGTCGGGAATTCCCTATAAATAGCCCCTTGCATCCAACACATATTCAATCATCATTGATACACACAATTAATTACACACACGATTTTATCAACAATAATACATATCAGCTTTCTATCATCCCGACACACATAATTCCTTTAGCATCGAGAAACCGATAATACATCCAAAACCCGAAGGAAACCGGTTCCGATACCCGGCACCTTCACCCGTCAAACCGAGCCACCCTAACCCAACCGACGTTGCCTCGACGCTCCCGTGCCTAGCCACATTCCGACGAGTCCCGATTCGAGTCAACAAAAGCATGTAGGTTGAGGGTGTAACCAAACCCGATTTCTTCCTTTCTCTCCTTTACTCCTCTTCGTCCGTTTCGTTTTTTACGGGTCTAGAGTCGATTTTTTTTTATTTTCCTAATATCGTTATTAACGAAAAACTATTTTCATAACGAATATTCTTAAACATACGATATCGATTTTTCTATAATCGAATATCGTATCGAAAAGAATTATATTAAGATTTCGACGATATTAAAAATCGTTACATCTTTTCTTCGTTAAAAATTCTTTTCTTTTCTCGTTCAAAACAAACTATTTTACAAAACTTTTTTTTTACTCATTCTAAATATCCGATATCGATTTCATAATCGAATATCGGATACGACGAATATCGAAAACGTGGATCGAATACAAGTTAATTCATAATTTGTACGCGATTCATCAAAATAACAATTTTCGAACAAAAATAAAAAACGGACAGACCCGCACGCGAGTCGCGCCATGCCCAGGCGACTCGCGCGCAGGCCTGGAATCCGGGACTTCTTTTTTTTTACGTTTTCGTTCGTTTATTATTTATTCTTCGATCGATTTCTAAAATTTACATCTTTTCTAAAACTATTCCAAGTATTTGATATTGATTTCGTAGTCAACTATCGAATATAAAGAATATCGAAAATATTAAGTCGAGTACGAATCATGCAATATTCATACGCGATTTAATACGAACATCGAGTTTTCGAAAACCGACACCGAAACAGGCCACCACACGACCCGCCGGCATCCCAGGCGAGTCGCGCGGCCGGCTGTTATGCCGCGGCCTTTTCCGTCTTTTTTATTATTTTTTTCGAACTTCGTTTTTTATACAAAACAACGTTCTTTTCAACAATATTTTTCAGATTTCGATATTCTCTCGATCTCGTTATTTTATTTTGCTATTATTATTTACAAATCGATACTAACTCGTTTGTTTGTTTTGTAGCAAATTCATCATTTTTTATTTCATTTGTTTTATTATACTAAAACGAACCTCACATGTTAAATTTGACTTTGACATCAATTAATTTTGCATGCATTAAACCACTTAGCAACCCATTCAATTCCTCACATGCTTAGGAAAACAATGTTTGCATATCATTCATCGTATTACTAACGCGCGCATTAAAACGTCATTCGATATCCTAGTAGAGGTCGCTAATGTGCGGGCGGGGTTGGGTGTTCTTAGTGAACTTCCCAACACGTACCCTCACCCCTTACTCAGAACCGTGGTTTCCGGATGTCCGAAACCATTGGCAACGAGAGTCATTCAATATACGATTAACCGCTCAAGTCGGCATCTATATCGATATGCAAAAGGGACGAGCCCAATAAACTCTGACATCGGAAATGGGCCGTATTTTGTACACGGCCCACTACGACATAGAGTGGGCTCGAACGATTCCGAATAACCATAAAATTCGGTGGCGACTCCGACTTCAATTTAAATTTCCATTTGACCATCTCATGGAGATTCATTCGCCTCCCCAAAACCCGCGCGTGGCCGCGTCGGGGTGGACCTATGTCATGTCCACAAAGAGGAGCTGCTGTTTTGGGTCCATCCCGACCGGGACCACCTCCTCCCGGCCGGGACCGACCCCTTCTCGACCGGGACCACCTCCTCCCGGCCGGGAAGGGCGTGCTGCTGCCGCGCTTTGTTTCCTCTCTTCTCCCTTCCACTTGTAACCCTATATATACTCTTCCCTTGTTTTGTTAAGCTTATGTTAGACATTACCCACTAAACCCTAGCATAGTTTAGCATAGATTAGCATAGATTAGTGTAGATTAGTCTTTAGATTATCCTTGTAATTTGGGAATTCTTCAAGATCTCCACCAAGCTTGACAAACTTGGATGTTTGTTTTGGGTTTTTCTCATTTATGCAAGTTTCCTTCTTCCTTTCATCTTGTTAGTAGGTATAATCTTCTTTTCCTTTCTCTTAATCCTTGTTCTTTCATTAAAGTTTGAATCTTTGTTGAATGTATTGTTCATAGTTCATAGTTCTTGTTAGTTTCATTATGCTAGTTTGGTTGTTTGAATTGATTTCTCTTCTTAGTGTTAGTTTTAGTATAGATATGTTAGAGTAGTATCTTGCTAGGGTTAGTAAGGTGATTAGGGTGTTAATTGGATGATTAAGGGATTGTTGGAGATGTTGGTGGAAGATTTGGGTTTCCTCTTGGTTTGATGCATGGTACATGTTTGTTGAAATGCTTGAATGACTAGTATGCATATGCTTGTTTTTCTTGACTTTCTCTTGTGGGTGATAGTTTGTTTGTGGGTTTGGTTCCCTCACTAAGTTGCGAGAGCCCGGTGAGAACGACCCCTAGGTCGGTCTAAGTTGCGAGAGCCCGGGCGCGACCTAGGCCCCGATATCACGCTAGTGGCCCCGTTTGTCGTTTGTGTCGCCAAGGTGGGTTTTAGGTGGAACCTCTAGGTGAGTCTAAGTTGCGAGAGCCCGGACTATACCTAGATTACCCTACTACCTCCTTCACTCTAGCTCTTCCTCGACCATTCCGTTACCCCTTTGGCCCCGACCTAATCCTAGCCCGTTTCCTTTGATTGTTTTCTCGTTTTAGACCTAGTTTAGTCCTTAGCCTCCCCCTTAGAATAGCTCGTCTCGAACATAGTCCTTGACCGTAGCATACCTTATTCCGACACCCCGTCCCTGTGGATTCGACCCGACTTACCCTAGCTACCCTAGTTAGGTTTTGCCGGTTTTATTTGATCGGCGGGATCCACGACAAATCCCACCATCAATTTGCAGCGATATTCTAGCATAGTTAGCGTTATTTTTGTAGTTTTTCGAAAAATCTTTAAAAACCCTAAAAATTTGAAAATTTTTCACAAAAATCAAAAAGATTTTCGTTTTGTGTGTTTTTCTTTTGTGTCATTGTCTCGTATATTTGTTTTGTTGTGTGTGTTTGCCCCTTTTTCCTTATTGGTTGCTTAAACCACCGATGGCTTTGGAAAGCTTTCAAGATGTCCGGTAACATCTTCTATCCCTTTTTCCTTCTTTGTCTTTTGCGGAATTTGGAGGAGAATGTGATGTGGTGTGCTCGGGAGGAGCTTTGTAAAGTTTGATGTTGGTTGGTTGCTCATTTGGAAGCTAGGGGTGGTGTTTGTGTTATGTATGTGTTCGTTTTGTGTTGTTCTTGTTTTGTTGCTTTTGTTTCTTTTTCTTTCGTTTTCGTTGAGTCTTTGTTTTGTGTTTTGTTGTGTGTCTTGTGTGTAAATGGTTTTCGAAAACCCGGTTTAGAGGCTAGTGTGTGAGTGCTTACTTTTCCTTCCTAGTAGTGTAAATCGAGTCTTGGACTTTAGCCTAGTAGAATGACCCTAAATCAATGAATTCGTTGGTCCTTTACCTTGAGTTCACCTAGCTTACTAGGGATTTACTGCGGGATTTGCATTTTGACCATTATAACCACCCACGGTGTGAAAAGGCCTTGGTTATCGAGTCTTGTCCCTTAGGTGACCATGTTTGAAATTTGCTAGATTAGTCCAAGTTTTCTCCCCTTTTTGTGGGTTTGAAGAGGAATCACGACCCCCAACTTACCCATTTACCTACCTCCCACACATATCCACACAATAAGTTGCAATTTGTTGAATTCTCCCTTTCTTGTCATACAAAGAAATGCCAAAAAGCCAAATCAAGCCAAAAGGGCAAAGAAAAGAAAATGAAAGAAAATGAAAGAAAGAAAAGAATGAAGAAAAAGAAAAGGCACAAAAGCAAAAAAGAAAATAGAAAAGAAGAAAAAGAAATGGCATGGCAACAAACGAGCAAAAATGCAAAAGAAAGAAAAATGCCAAAAAGAAAACCCGTCTCACAAAAATAATCCTTACATCTCAAAATAAGCCTTTTACCGACTATTACCGTGAAGAGCCTACCAAAGGACCGAGTCCCTAGGAAGGATGATAGCGGTAATGGTCGGTCTTCCCTCATTTTGCATTCATTTCCACCTTTTTACTTGGACTAGTTAGACGGTTTTAGACATGGGACGACCCTCTTGGCTCACGCTAAAGAGGGCGGGTCTTCACTTACCTACAGTGTCGACTAACACCGTGGTTCATCACTTTCCATCTCCGCCGATCGTCCCGTAGTACGTTCTTAGAAGGTTAAGAGGAACCTAGGTAAGTTACCAACGTTTTTATTGCTTTGTCGTCATACTATTAGAGTTTAGTTCATCTCGAATTGTATGATTAGCTTGGGAACATTGTCACTTGCCTTGAGTCCTCAACCGGTGTTTCTTTCACCGCTTGTTTGAGGGAAGCGGTATTTCTTTTCTTTTGGGTGCAACCTTTTTGTGTGTTTGTTTGTTTATGTGTTTTTGTGTCCGGTTGCATCCACAGTTTTGTCGCAAGACCCCACTTGCCTTGCGGAGTGCACTTTTCCTCTAAGTGTACTCGCGTGAGTTGAAAGGGCGTAGGGTGCGCTAATACCCACTCGGCTAGTTTAGTAGTTAGTATGTGCTTACTCGAGGGCGTGTAAGGGTTAAGTGTGGGGGAGTTGATAAGTGTAGTTTGTAGTGCCTATTTCGTAGTGTTTTGGTCCCATTTTCCTTGTGGAATCGCTCCTTGGGAGCGATTTATGGGCTACTTATGCTTCCTCTAGTTCGTTTCAGGTTCCCGAGACCATTCATGAAGAGTTGGAGCGATTCCGACTCAATACATACACTTTTCGGAGCCAACGAAGTGAAGGAACGATCACTCGATGCCTTGGATTCGACCCCGAGACCTTGGGACCCAATCCTGAGCCTCCGAGACCCGATCCCGAGTCCCGAGAATCGATGAGAAGTCCATGTGAAGCAAGGATGAACCAAAAGGATCATATTAGAGGCCTACAAGACCCATCCCCGACGGGAAGGAACTCATCCCGTCCGGGATGAGGTGTACAAAAGCAAGGGTTTCTGTTTTGGGTCCGTCCCGGTCGGGATGATCCCGTCCCGGTCGGGATCGGTCCGTCCCGGTCGGGACCGTGCTGCCGCTGCTCCGCGCTTCATCTTCTTTTCTCCTTTCCACTTGTAACCCTATATATACTCTTCCCTTGTTTTTGTAAGCTTATGTTAGACATTACCCACAAACCCTAGCCTAGTTTTAGCATAGATTAGATTAGATTAGTGTAGATTAGTCTTTAGATTATCGTTAATCTTAGATTAGTGCTTTTAATATGGGAATTCTTCAAGATCTCCACCAAGATTGACAACCTTGGTTGATTGTTTTTGGGTTCTTCCATTTATGCAAGTTTCCTTCTTCTTTTCATCTTCTAGTATGGTATAACCTCTTTTCCTTTCTCTTAATCTTTGTTCTTTCATCAAGTTTGAATCTTTAGTTCTTGTTTATTGTTTTGTTCTTCATCTTTGTTAGTTTCATATATGCATCCTCTTGTTCTTGTGTTGGTTTATCTTGTTCTTGTTAGTTTTAGATTAGATATGTTAGAGTAGTATCTTGCTAGGGTTAGTAGGGTGATTAGGGTGTTAATTGGATGATTAAGGGATTATTGGAGATGTTGGTGGAAGATTTGGGTTTCCTCTTGGTTTGATGCATATCACATGTTTGTTGAAATGCTTGAATGACTAGTATGCTCTTATGCTTGTTTTTCTTGCCTTTCTCTTGTGGGTGATAGTTTGTTTGTGGGTTTGGTTCCCTCACTAAGTTGCGAGAGCCCGGTGAGGACGACCCCTAGGTCGGTCTAAGTTGCGAGAGCCCGGATGCGACCTAGGCCCCGATATCACGCTAGTAACCCCGTTTGTCGTTTGTGTCGCCAAGGTGGGTTTTAGGTGGAACCTCTAGGTGAGTCTAAGTTGCGAGAGCCCGGACTATACCTAGATTACCCTACTACCTCCTTCACTCTAACTCTTCCTCGACCATTCCGTTACCCCTTTGACCCCGACCTAATCCTAGCCCGTTTCCTTTGATTGTTTTCTCGTTTTAGACCTAGTTTAGTCCTTAGCCCCCCCTTAGAATAGCTCGTCTCGAACATAGTCCTTGACCGTAGCATACCTTAGTCCGACACCCCGTCCCTGTGGATTCGACCCGACTTGCCCTAGCTACCCTAGTTAGGTTTTGCCGGTTTTATTTGACGGTTGGGATTCACGACAAATCCCTACCATCAGTTTGACAGTTATTATAAACTTGTAACCTGTTTGGGGTGGCACATGCCCACCCAGACACAAATACATTTTCTGTTACATATTCGTAACAATATTGATTTCTTACATTTGTAGAAATTTTCGATGATATTAAGAACTCTTTTTATAACTCAAAAGATTTCTGTTTTTATATCTAAAGACGAACGATTACTTTTATTTACATAATAAAATTTCATCAACTTCTCGATGTGGGATCATCTTACCTAAATTTATAACCTTAAGCTAAAAGTTGTTAAAAGACTCAATTTTTTTTTATTATTATCTAAAAACGAACGATTTCTATTTATGATATAAAATTTCTCACCTCATCATAATTTTTCAATTTTGGATAATTCAACTTAGAGTTATACTCCGTAGTACTCTTCAAAACTCTTTTTAGAACTCAATCAAAAGATTTCAGGTTGAAATCTAAAGATAAATGAAAACTTTTATTTATATACGGAGGAATAGAATTCCATCAACTTATTGGAGTACTTCGTATTATTTTTTGATGCGAGATATTTCTATTTAAATTTATAGTCTTAAGAGCTGTTATGGGCTCAGAAGATTTTTTGGTTAATATCTAAAAGTGAATGATTTCTCTTATGTATGAAATAGAATCTCATCACTTCATCATAATTTTTTGATGTGTGAGATAATTTTACGTAAGTTTATAGTCTTAAAATCTTAAAAACTACTCCATTTTTAAGATCCAAAAGATTTCAGGTTAATAACTAAAGACGAATGATTACTCTTAATTATATACTCCATAATAGAACTCCATCAACTTATTATAATTTTTCTATGTGTGATATTTCTACTTAAATTTATTGTGTTAAGAACTTTTTTAGGACTCAAAAGATTTTTGGTTGATTTATAAGGATGAATGATTACTTTTATTTATAGGGAAATGATAAATATATACAGCCCTTAGGATTACATCTAAGAGTGTAAAAGAGGAAACAAATAAACGAAATTACTTTTTCCTAACAAGCGTTTACTCAATCCTAACGAATCTTTCGAGAATTTTCCCATTCTACCCTTTATAAATCTTTAGCTTTTATCCCAAATTCAATTTGCCTCCTTTTTGTTTAATTAACCTACGTGATTTATTAATCCTTCCGAATTCAATTTATGTATTTTAATTTAATTATCTAATATAGATTAAATTAAAATTATTTCGTTTATTACTTCCGAGTACATTATTATCGTTTAATTAATTACAGTATTAGACTTTAATTGTTTAGAGTTTAAAAAGGAAAAAATAGAAAAATACAAGCAATGTTTTTATTATTAAATACTAAAAAATAAATTACATTTTAAAAAAGCAAAAAAAATAAAATAAAAAATAAAATAAAAAAAACACTAGACCTAAGTCCCTAAACCTACCACGCACCTTCCCCACCCAACCACCCTCACAGCCTCAGTCACCCCACCAACCCAACCACCTTCAACCACCACCACCGACCCATACGGACCGACCACCCTAGATCCAAACCCACCACCCCGACCACCTCAACCCGAAACCTCCCAAACGCCCCTCCAGCACTGGTGGTGGCCACCAAATGACCCAAACCGTCCTCCACGGCCACCACGCCAATGTGGACGTCGGTCGGCGAGACGCCAGCCTTCGGCATGGACGATTTCCGATGATTATGTTTTGGGTGGTGGTGTTCATTGGAGGTTGGATTTTGGGTGTTTTAGAGAGAAAATCAAAGATGAATTGTGAGGATGTGATGAAATGACAAGGGTAATTCGGTAAAATGTCGTTAGGATTGAGTAAAAGCTCGTTAGGAAAAAGCACGACCCCAAATAAATTCTTAATAGTTGTATTAATTGCATCGATGTATGTGTAGTTCATTATTTAATTTTAACTTTATACAAAGTTGGGAAGGTATTAAAGGCTTAGAAACAACCTTAAGATGTGTATTTAACTTAAACCTTATTTATATAGTAGAATTTCATCTCCTCATTAAAATTTCTCGATGTGGGATAATCTTGCTTAAATTTAAATTTATAGCTAGCCTTAAGAACCGTTATAAGACCCAATTTTTTTGGTTAATATCCAAAAACGAATGTTGTCTCTTATTTATGATATAGAATTTCATCACTTCATCATAATTTTTCGATGTGAAATAATTTTACTTAAGTTTATAGTAATCTTTATAACTCAAAATATTTCATATTAATATCTAAAGACGAATTATTACTATACTCAATAATAAAATTCCATCGGCAATTATTATTTTCCGATGCAAGATATTTCTACTTAAATTTATTGCCTTAAAAGTTGATTTCTCTTATTTAATTATGATATAATACGTAGAATTTATCATCTCATCATAATTTTTCAAAGTGACATAATTCTACTTAAGTTTATAGTTTCAAAAACTCTTTTTCGGACTCAAAGTTTTTTGGTTAATATCTCAACTCGAATGATTTCTCTTATTTATGATGTAGAATTGCATCACCTCATCATAATTTTTCGATGTCGGATAAATCTACTTAAGTTTATAACCTAAAGAACGCTTTTTAGAACTAATTTTTTTTCTGAATATCTAAATACAAATGATTAATTTTATTTTATATAATAGAATTTCATCAATTTATTATTACGGAGTATTATAATATTTCGATGTGGATAATTTTACTTAAATTTGTAGTCTTAATAACTCTTTTTCGGACTCAAATTTTTTTGGTTGATATCTAAAGATGAATGATTACTTTTATTTATATAATAAATTTTCATCACCTCATTATAGTTTATCGATGGGAGATAATTTTAGTCACTCTTCTGTTTTTAACATTATTCACAAATAAAGAAAATCTTCAATATTCTTGACAATCTATAAGAGAGAATATAGTCACGTACTCACGTGAGATCTTGTGTGTTTAGTCGTTATGACTTATGAGTATATATTATAAATATCAAACTTTTATATTCTTTGCTAATGTATATTTGATATTGATGGTGCAAAACGCGTCTCGACAAAACACATTAAAACTTACTCTGACATTTTTTCGAGCAAAAAATACAATACTTATGAGACTCAATTTTTTTTTTAAAATTTACCTAACGACCAATGATGTCTCTTATTTATTATAATCACGTCTCGTTATTATAATTTTTTCAATGTGAGATAATTTTTACCGTTATATATATATGTAAACAACAAAATTATCGTAATTTTATATTTTTAGAGTTTCTAATGTTGATTATAGGGTGAATAAATAAATACTCGTAAATATTTAAAATTCGTCAAATAGAACTGACTACACGTTCCACGCGGTTTCTGTTAAATTTTTGTAGTATTTTGAGGTGATAATTGACTGTTTATAGAGTAGTAATTTTTTTAATCTTACGCGCAGTAGCATTGTTTTTTCCTACACGAATCTAATATCGCTTAAATCTGAGGTTGGGTAGGATTAATTTATCTTATGCAAATTCTTATATTCTTATTTAAATTAATAAATATATCAAAACTTTTTATTAAATAATTTAAAAAACTCCGACCAATCATATCGCTCGAAAAATGCTTTATTAATATATATTGATTGATTGATATATATTAATAATATCCAGTACACATTATTTGTGACCCGACTTAAGACTACTAGATACGTAACTCATTTACATGTCAATCCGGCATCGATATCTAGCAAGACATATCAGATACATAGATTTAAGCAGATTAATCCGTATAGGACAGTGAAACTAACTTCTTTCGTATTTCTGTCATAGACAAGAATTTACCTTATTACATATTTTCGGGGCTATGACTTTATTTTCCACTCTCCAAGGTGTTAGGGAAGAGGCGTGAGAGGGTGCAAGTTTAAATTATTTGATGGTTATAATTAGTGGCATCGTCATAACTACTATGATTAAGATTTGTTGGGCCAAGGAGACAAGATCTTATTCTATTTGATTTTCTTCTAGATGGCCTAACATAAGTAGGTACGTTTAGCAGCACAAGTCTCCAATAATTCCCAAGGATCATGCACTAATCATCCATAAGACTCACTTAGCTTAATAGCTCGGCTCATCATTCTTTATCTAAGTTTACAAGAGTCGCTCTCAGCCTAATCCATCCATCTTTAAGGGATGAATCTTGTGATATTGTCTTATATAGTCTAAATAATATTTCTGATATTAATATTAATTTCATAGGTCCAGAGTTAGTTAATTACAAAACAATATCTGAAATTGAAAAATTATATATTGAGCACCCAATAATATAGCGATCTCAATTATAACCAATGTTTGAACTGAATCGAAATTTAATCAAACTTTGCGTTGAAATAAAACAAGTTGAGTAAGGATAAAATGTGATAACTCTATTGATGCCCAAGCTTGTGGTAACCCGGCCATAGTGTCAAGACATATGCCCGGGCTCCGCGGTGAAGAATAATCTAAGTTACTAATCTATATATAGCCATCAGTTTATGGTCCCTGTTAGCACACAATAACCTAATTTTCCCACCCTCCATCAGTAGAGAGATCCATATGATTTGTGTGTCTACTAGAAGACCTAATTCATAAGACCGCCATGACGTAAGTTATGTTTTATCAGTATTTTCAGGTACGCTAGCTTTCGCTACAGCTAATTACAGTTTATTACCGATTAATTTAATATAAAGTTACCGTCTTTAGTCAGATTAAATCTAACACCGTATACTCCTAAGAGAAATATGTAACTAAGTGAACTACTGAGAATAAAAGTAATGTTGATCGATGTTTCATTGATCTTAGCTTGGTGTTATTTTACTCTTGGCATGGGTGCGCCTATATACAGACGATCCATAAAAGTATACCTCTTTTGTTCCATTTGATTCTTTACCTTTATTTGCCTTTTTGACAATATTCATAAATGAGAAGATTATTCAAAATAACTTTTACAAGTAATATATAAGATAAATATAATCATGTAAGATTTTCTTTAAACTGTCTAATAGAATGCATTATCAGTATCAATTTTTATAAATTTTATAATTTTTATGTAACTAAAGATATGAGCAAAAGAAAACTAACACTTTTAAAGATTTGTGGGTAGTATTTTAATTGAATGTTACAATTAAAAAAAACAGAGAGTATTAAGAAAGCACAAGTGCTTAGACCATCCTTATATAGAAGTTCATGATAATCGGGTCACTAATGTTAACTCTAAGAGCGAGCAAGTGCAAAAGTGATTCTTATTCTTGAGGTTGTCAACAAAAACTTCTTTTATAAAGTCCTATTAAAATCTAAAGTTCGTTCTCCACTTTAAGAATTAAGTTCTTATATAAGAACTTGGTTTGTATCCAAAGTGAAATGTGATGACTAATCGTAGCATAGAATAATATGGATAGTTTTTAAACTTTCTCCATTTCTCAAACCAAAAAAAGTTCTTCTATTGTAAATTAAAGTTCTCAAATATGAGTTGCCCTTAAATATTGGGAATGAAAAGAAGGTCTTGTATTGTTCTTAAATCTTTTCATTAATCCACATTTCCAATCATTTCAAAATTTCTCTAGATTGTCTCATTTCCTCATTACATTTGAGGATTATTTAATAAAACAGGACAATCTAAGTGGAACGAAGGCCGAAGGGAGTATATATATACGAACATTAAAGATTAAAATATATCTCAAAATATATCAAATTTGTACTCATTTTATAGAGCATTTTTTAAAAATATACTGCAGCAACATATACTCCTATTATTTATAAAATTTGATTCATAAAAAATTTATCAAATTGAGGTTATTTAATGAATTAAAATTGTTGTAAAATATGTATATGTCTTTATTTCCTATTGGGCCATGCTCATGGAGAAGGTCAAATTGATGAAAAAAGATCCTCACAAGACCTCTAAGCAGCGGGCCACGTTAATTGAGATAACGTATGCTTCACTTGACCCAATAATGTCACGACTCACGAGTCAGGACCTTCTCCGATCCATGAGCTTGGTTGAGAATGATATTAGGAATGGAGCGGAGGTAGGTTAAAGGAGAATTCCAGAAATAGATATGATAAAGTTATATGCCACCTAATGTGATGATGAGGCATATATATAATACCGCAAAGACGATTTAGTCAAAGAGATATCCGACATGGTTGCCTGCCTAGAAAGAAAGATTGTATAAACCAATGACATTCACGTTTAAATCTGTTTTGGTAGATCAAGACTAGAGTTGTTATTGAGTCAAAGATGGAGACGAATAAAATCATAGAGTTTAAAATACTCCGTAGTGTTCTAATAATAGAGCGTCCCATAAAACAAACGTCCCAACTTAATTGGACAGCCCACAGTATTGGGGCTGAATTCTTGCCTGTTTTAGATTTCTAGATACTAGATATGCATGCACTCTTTATACCTGTCCCTCCCTATAGGTCTACTCAGAATCTTTAACAAACTAATGGACTACTTTGATTGGCTACCTAAATGACGCACAACACTATCTTTCTACGTAACGGCGCAACTCATCACATACCCATCTTTGCCGGGATTAGAATCTCGTTACTCCATTTTTGATGGCCAACACTCAAGACGTACGAGTTTTGAGTTTTCGCTATTCATGGACCTCACCTCACCTCACCTTGCTTTCAATATTAAGCTAAATTCCTATTAAACTCGTTTAGATAGATAAAAGACAAAGGAAATATTAATAAGGTCTCTACTCCCAATTGACTCACTTTTCTCGTTTGATTACTTATAAATATGTCAAATAAAAATCTGTTTAAATATAGAGAATGTCTCCCGTACCACGAAATATGTGTTTCAAATTGGCGATGTGTCAAATAAAAATCGGAGGCAGTACTAAATGGTTAGATAAGAACAAAAAACTAGGGTATGTAACTATGTATGACAAATTGTTTTTTTTAAAAAAAAAAAAAAAAAAAAATTATATCTAGCCAAGTAGATGTTATTATTTGAGTTGTGATAAATTTGTAACGCATATGATTATCACAAGCAAGTATTTGACTTAAATATATTATGGAGTATATTACATTTATTTATCATGAGTATTCTTTTTAGGAATATCCTAGGTAGGACTGATACGGACACGACGGTGAAAAAACTAGTACTCCCTCCATTTTATTTTGTAGTCCCGTATTCTATTTTTGGATATTTATTTTTGTTCTCCCATTTGCATTCTTTCCATTTTAGTCTTTCCCATTTTCATTTATTTTAATACTAGTATAGACCCGTGCAATACTGCACGGTATACTTATTAGTAGATATTAGTATTTCTTTAAATAGAAACTGAAAATACATTTTTTTTCCCCAAATAATGTATCACAATGTTTCGATTTAAATAGGATATAGGGGATTGATAATCTAAATCGAAATTACTTTATAATTACAGAGTAATAAATTATCGCGGAGTAAGTAATAACTATAAACTTATGAAAATTACTATATTTAGATAGTATAACACTGTTGTGGCTACATAATTATTAAGATTGATTCGATTAGATTGACATAAAACTTTAATAGAATTAAGAATTTATGGCATAATATATGAAAAATAATGTAGATTGATATATGACACGTTAATATGTAATTAGCTGCCAAGTATGTAATAATATATGTCATAATTATAGATTGATATATGGATCACGTTAAGTACATAATTAAGTGGACGAATGATGGATTAACCCAACGCCTTAACAAATAAATGACCCAACCAAAATAGACCCAAACAATAGCCCATGCAAAGTAGGCGGGAAAAAACTTAAAATGTGTTATTCTTTTAGTGGAAAGGGGGATTTGTACCAAAATCCACTTGAGACTAACAATTTTTTTTAAATTTTCATTTTCATTTTCATTTTTTTCCTTAATAAATGTGTATAAAGCAAATGAGACTAACAAATATATATATATATATATATATATATATATATATATATATATATATATATGTAAATGAAGGGAGTATATATGATATAAAAAGTCATGCTTAAAGAAGATGAAATAAAACATCTATTGTAGTATGCCACGTTGTAGCGTACATCTCCGTATTAACTACTTCTCTTTCATTTTCATTTTTAAATTTTTTTCCTTAATAAATGTGTATAAAGCAAATGAGACTAACAAATATATATAAATGAAGGGAGTATATATGATATAAAAAGTCATGCTTAAAGAAGATGAAATAAAACATCTATTGTAGTATGCCACGTTGTAGCGTACATCTCCGTATTAACTACTTCTCTTTCATTTTCATTTTTAAATTTTTTTCCTTAATAAATGTGTATAAAGCAAATGAGACTAACAAATATATATAAATGAAGGGAGTATATATGATATAAAAAGTCATGCTTAAAGAAGATGAAATAAAACATCTATTGTAGCATGCCACGTTGTGGCATCCTTTACTCGTCAACCCTCCACTTGGATGTTATACAACCAAGCCATATGAAAACCCTCTAAAGATCATCCTAGTAATTTTTTTAGCATTAGGAAAAAAATTATACTCGTTTCCTCTGTCTCGATCATTTGTTGTCTTTTTTTGTTAAATGGTAAGTACGTATATAAATCAATCAAAACTCATGTACAATAGTTTATCGAAATAGTTTTTTCCTAACGAGCGTTTACTCAATCCAAACAAATTTTTCTGAAATTTTCCCATCCTACCCTTCTAAAAACTTTAAAATCTTTTACACTATTTAATTAAGCTTCTCTTGGATTTACTCTAATTTAAGTAATGACACCTAAATAGTGATTGAAGCACAGGATTACCTGTTTTCTCTCTAGGGTTTCTATGAGAGTGTCCTCCTAGGGTTCCTAGGTCTTTTCTTGGTCTCAAAGTTTCCTCCCCCCTACGGCGGGGATTAAGGCGGCGATCTTCGTTTAGTTTCAGCCTGCGTGCACGCAATCCTATTGAGCAATGGATGATGCACAGAGTAGCGATAGCGCGAAAGGAAATGAGAAAGTGGGTGAACAAGGAGCGTTCATCTGGGACGGGGATGCCCAAGTGGAGTCGTCGACGGAAGAATTCCTCTTGGTGGGCAAAATCTGGTCCAACAAGACGGTAGATGTTAGAGCAGCCATCGATACGATGACGAAGATTTGGAACGTAAGAGGTAAGATTATTGGTAATGTCCTTGATGATAAAGAGCGTATCTTTGTCTTTCGTTATGAGTCTGAAAAAGATAAGGCCAAGGTTGTCGAAGGACAACCGTGGCACTTCGACAAATATATATGATGCTTTAACGACCCCTTAGAGGATGGAAAACTGTCTGAAACCCCGTTATTCCATGTACCCCTCTGGATGCGTGTTTATGATTTGCCTATCAAGGGTCGATCGAACGTCGAGAATTTGCGTCAAATCGGGAATCAGGTCGGCGTCTACCTCCAGTCTGATATTGTGAGTAATCCTGAAATTGAACGGGCTGTTAGAGTTAGAATCTTGCACGACGTTAGGCAGCCTCTTCGAGATAGGGTGGGGATTCAAATGCGGAATGGTACCCTGGTGTATTTTGATCTTAAATATGAGAAGCTTCTTACCTTTTGCTACGGGTGTGGCTTGCTAGGGCATGGCGAGAGGGATTGCGAGGAGGGCCCATATGAAGAAGGCACACTCCTTTTTAGCGATCAATTACGGGCGTCACCATGGAAGCCGACTAGGACTGGGAGTGAAAGTAGTTCGGGAAGGGGGAGAAACCTTGGTGAGGAGTTTGATGCGGAGCACAAGAGGAAGGAGGAGTTGGCTGTGGCTAATCTTATCGATCTTCTTCTAAAAGTTTCTGTCAAACCGGGTCCGGGTGCCTCGTCTAAAGAGAAGGAGAAATCTGGACAGTCGAACAAAGAAGTTGTGCAAGTTGCTTTGGAGAATGATGGGGCGACTTTACCTCCAATGCAACACCAGTCCCTAATGTTTGTTGAGGAGAGTGCGAACGTGGGTGAGATGATGTTGGTTGATGAGATGGGAGAACACCTGGGGGGAGATGGAGGAACCGAGAGGGCTAACCAATTTTCCTTAGGGGGTGTGGTACGACGTGAAAAACCATTCATTGCTGTGAGACAGAGCAAGGGGATAGTGAGGTCGTCTGGTCCGGTCTTCCCGTTGAATGAGAGCAATAGCGGGAGTGGGAGGAAGAGGGACAGAGACGTGGAGGGAGACCACGAGAGCAGTGTTGAGTTATTGCACAGGCGTAAGTTGGGGAAGGGAAATGTTTCGGTACTGGACGTCAACCAGAAAGTAGCGGAGACCGTTAGTGATCGGTCCCGCGAAGAGCAATGAAAATCCTCAGTTGGAACTGTCGGGGGTTGAGCAATCCCCTGACGGTCAATACCCTCCAGGATTGGTGCTGGAGGGAGAGCCAGGACATCGTTTTTGTCATGGAAACGATGATTAGGAGTAGTGAGTTACTTTCAGTTCGTAATAAATGTGGTTTCAATAAGGGTCTGTGCATAAGTAGTGTAGGGCGTTCGGGTGGTTTGGGTCTTTGGTGGAGAAATGTGGAGGCCGAGTTAATCTCTTATGATAATCATCATATTAGGATTAAAGTTCGGGGGGGTGACGGGGTTGCTTTTTGGGAGGCCATCGGTATCTATGACTGGCCTGACAAGGCTTCTAAATACAAAACCTGGAATCTGCTTCGAGAGCTGTGCCATGATACTGATCAACCTCGGATTTGTTTTGGGGATTTTAACGAAATTCTCCACCATTCGGAAAAAGAAGGAGGAGTGAGACGAAGTGACAGGGACATGGACGGTTTCAAGGGAGTTTTGGCCGATTGCACTCTGAACGATTTGGGTTATATCGGGAACACCTTCACCTGGCAGCGAGGGCATCGAGTTGGGCATATCATTAGAGAAAGACTGGACCGGGCTACTGCGAATGTGGGTTGGAAATCCCTCTTCCCTGAGTTTAGCGTGTATCACTTTCCGATCTATGCTTCCGATCACGCTCCGATTCTTATCTCTAGCTCCCCGACCCGTCATAGAAGACGGCCTAGGAAGTTCTGCTTTGAACCTTTGTGGTTGTCTCACGAGAAGTGCAAGGGAGTTGTCCAGGAAGCTTGGTGTTCGAGACCAGAGGAGTCGATCGACGCAAAAGTCTCCAGGTGCGCTAACCAACTTTCTTCTTGGGCTCGTCATACCTTTGGAAATGTGAAGAGATCTATTAGAGAGAAGGAAAGGGAGCTTGAGTCCTGGCAAAAAAATGATCCGTCGGCTGACATGATTCAGGCGTGTCAACGCGTGGTCGGTGAGCTCGATATACTTCGAAAGCAAGAGGAATCGTACTGGTATATTCGAGCTCAAGCGACCGAGTTGAGGGACGGAGATAAGAACACGAAGTACTTCCATCATAAAGCGACTCAGAGGAGGAAATGGAACGAAATTAAGGGACTTGAACGTGAAGACGGCGAGTGGTGCACTAACGAGAATGAGGTTTTGCAAATTGCGTCTAGTTATTTCTGTGACTTGTTCTCGGCTGGCAACTCGGTTGACAGGGGACGGGTTCTGGAGGGCATTCCCAAGCGAGTTACGGATGATATGAATGAGCACCTTACTTTGCCCCTGTCGGACTCTGAGATTCGGGCTGCTCTTTTCGGGATGCATCCCGACAAGGCACCCGGGCCCGACGGAATGCACGCGTTATTTTTTCAGAAACACTGGAGTATTGTTGGGGAGGACGTCTGTGCTTTTGCTAGAGAATGGTGGCAAGGGGATCGTGACTTAAGGGCTATAAATGCAACGACAGTCGTTCTTATTCCGAAAAAGAACAATCCTCGCAAGATCACTGAATTCCGCCCAATTAGCCTGTGTAACGTCCTGTACAAGATTATTTCCAAGACTCTGGCTAATAGACTCCGGCGTTTTATCAACGAGATTATCACGGAGGATCAAAGCGGGTTTACCCCGGGGAGGTTAATCTCGGACAATGCTATGATAGCGTTTGAAATTTTTCACTCGATGAAAAGACATGGGGAAGGAAAACATGGAAACGTTGCCCTCAAACTAGATATGAGCAAAGCGTATGACCGGGTCGAATGGGTCTTCTTGCGCGACATGATATCGACGCTGGGCTTTGATGCTTTGTGGGTGAATAAGGTGATGGAGGCTGTAACCTCGGTTTCTCACTCTCTTGTCATCAATGGCGCTGTTTCGGGTGTTATTAGGCCTAGCCGGGGACTCCGACAAGGTGACCCTATTTCTCCCTATTTGTTTCTCATTTGTGCAGATGCTTTTTCTTATTTGCTCAGGCGTGCTGCCGCTCAGAGCAGGTTTCACGGCTTTCGGATCTGTCGGGGTGCTCCCCGAGTCTCGCATCTATTTTTTGCGGATGACTGTATGTTGTTTGCTAGAGCGACCCTAGAAGAATGCTCGATTTTAGCTAACTTAAGTAGCCAGTATGAAGGAGCTTCGAGACAGAAGATAAATTATGCTAAATCAGAGGTTGTCTTTAGCAAGCGTGTTGCGAGTCAGAAACAGAATGATATAGTTGCAGCTCTGGGAGTCCGCGAGGTCGTTAGGCACGATAAATACCTGGGGCTACCTACGATTATTGGGAGATCGAAGAAAGTAGTGTTTGCCCAACTGACTGAACGACTGAGGAAGAAGGTCAATGGCTGGAAGGAGAAACTTATGTCGCGTCCCGGAAAGGAGGTCCTTATCAAAGTCGTCGCCCAAGCAATTCCAACTTATATGATGAGTATTTTCGCCATACCAGATAGGGTGATCAACGATATGCATAGTTTGCTGGCCAGATTTTGGTGGGATGGATCGGAGAATAAACGGAAATTGCATTGGGTGTCGTGGGTAAAACTGTGCAGACCGAAGGGGCGGGGAGGCATGGGTTTTCGAGACTTAAAAGTCTTTAACCAGGCTCTCTTAGCCAAACAACTCTGGCGTTTGCTCACTAATCCGCAGTTTCTTGTCGCCCGCATTTTTAAGGCCCGCTACTTCAAACACTCCTCTGTTCTTGAGGCGGCTAGAAGTCACGATCCTAGCTACTGCTGGAGGAGCCTGTGGGGAGCGAAGGCTCTTCTTCTAGAGGGGTTGAAATGGAGGGTTGGAAACGGTGAAAATATCAAAATTTGGTCTGATTCTTGGCTGCCTGGAGCGACTTCAAGCAAGGTTCCGACTTTGAACATTAATGCTGACCCGGATATGAAGGTTGCTGCTCTTATTGACGGGGAAGAGGGTTGTTGGGATTTGGCTAAAATGCAAGCTGTGCTGATTCCAGATGATATTCGCGCGGTCCTCGAGCTACCTCTTAGCTCGAGGGAGGTTGACGACGCCCTGTTCTGGTGGCCTAACAAGGACGGTAATTTTTCTGTGCGCTCGGCCTATCATTTGGGGCTCCGTGATGTCGGGTGGACGAATTCGGGGTCGGGTTTGTGGAAGAAAATCTGGGCCTTGAAGATTCCTCCAAAGCTTGCCCATTTTCTATGGCGTATTGGTTCGGAGTCCCTGGCGGTTCGACTGAACCTTTTCCGTCGCCACTATATTGAGTCGCCTTTGTGTGGGCTATGCGGAATTGTGGAGGAATCAGTCCACCATGCCTTATTAGATTGCCCAGGTGCCAACTCTATTTGGTTACAGAGCCCTTTCTATAGTGTTATTGCCGGTGCGCCCTGTTTCGGAGGTGAGGAGTTGATCTTATGGCTACTCGAGACGGTGCCTACCAATGAGAGGAGTGATTTATTGGCCACTCTGTGGGCCCTTTGGGCGGTTCAAAACTCGAAGATCTTCGAGGAGCAGCCTCGTCCTTGGCAGGTTGTCGTTGTGGGTTTCACGGCCATGGTCCGTGATTACTGCTCTTTTGCTAATCATGGGCAGGTGGTTGCGGGCTCGACGGGTCGGGTGGGGGCGAACTCCTAGCAAAAACCGGATTTGGGCTTCATTAAGATCAATGTTGACGCTGCGGTTTTTGATGGAGAAGGGACGGGTCTTGGCTTTGTTGGGCGCGACAGTGACGGCGTGGTCGTTATGGCAGGGTGCAAAAGGGTCCGTGAAAGTTGGGCTCCGGAAATTGATGAAGCTAAGGCGGCATAGTGGGGTTTGAGGCAGGCTTTGGACGCGGGCATAAGACTTGTGGTCCTCGAGTGTGACTCGTACAACGTGGTTAATGCGATTTTGGAGGGCGGGACCTGGAGGAGCCCTATTGGTCTTTGTCTTGATGAGATTAGACGGTTACTTAACTCTTTTGATAGTTCTTTATGTAAGCACACTAAAAGGGGGGTAATGTTGTTGCTCATCTCATGGCTAGAAGTGATGTTGAGATTGCTAGTTCTTCAGTGTTGTGCTCGAACTTTCCGCAAGCCATTTTGGATCTTGCGACTATTGATTTAATATAGAACCCAAGCGGGGTTTCCCTCAAAACAAAAAAAAAGTAATGACACCTCCGATTCAATTATGAATTCTAATTCAATTACCGTAATATCAATTATTTATATACTGATTTTTTTTTGTTTATTATTATTATTATTGTTTGTTTATTTTCCCATCAATTATTTTGTTTATTGTATCATTTTTGTATGTATAATGAATTGTTTATACATTACGTGATACAAAATTACGACGAATTGAATTAATTTTTTTTATATATGTATATAATATGTAGCAAAAGGAATTACATAAAAACAAAGAAAAAAATATTAAAGGAAAAAAGGGAAAAAAAAACTTTAAAGATTAACAAAAACAAAAAAGGAAATTTAAATAAAACAATTTTTTTTAAAAAAAACCCAACTTCCAGGTTTCCCCCTCCCTCCCCCGACCCCACCTTCCTCCCCCGACCCCACCTTGCCACCCACCCCATGAACCCAACCACTCTCACCCACCTAGTGACCCAACCACCACCCAGACTTGACCCGAGCCACCGACCTCACCCACCACCCACCCACCGCCCAGATCAACGCCAACCCGCCGTCCCACCACCGGACTCCAGACCGCCCCGCCCCCTCCCATCCCGAGCCCAGTCATCCAGCCACTACCCTTAACCCTAGCAATCCCTCCGCCACCGATCTCGAACAATTTCAATGTTTATGGCGGTTCATGGATACATTGTGGGTGGTTGGATTTTGAGATTTTTTAGAGAGAAAAATAAAAACTTAAGTTTTGATGGGATGAAATGACAGGGATAAAGTGGTAAATTGTCTTAAGGATTGAGTAAAAGCTCATTAGGAAAAAGCACGACCCCAATTTATGATTCTAGTGACATAATTAACATCATTAGTTGCCATTTTGCCTTTTTTAGACTAGTGAAGTACATCATGAGCTCCTTCCTAATCTGCTTCCCTATAACCTCATACCTTATCAAACGCTCTTCAATTCTACATTGATTTCTTTGTCTCAAAATCTGGTAAATTACTGCATTAATCACTCCATTCAGCAGGCTTATTTTAATAAGTTTTGTTCCCCTTAGTCTGAGTGTCCAATGATGCTGTATATCAGGCTGTAGCGTGTGTTGTATCTAATCTTATATAGATGCCAAGATCTTCCTGTTGTAAGCACATTGGCAGAACAGGTGGTCAATGTCTTTAGCATGCTGATCACAGATGCAACAAAAGTTATGGCACCAGATTTAGATGGAACAACTTGGATTTGGTGTTCATAGCTTGGTGAAAATACAACCATGCCACCATCTTGTGTTTGGGCAGTGTCCATTTATTCCATACCAATGTATGCCAGTTGATGTCGTCCCCTTTGTCTCTCAGCTAGTGATATCCTTTGGCTATAGTGTAGTCATTTACCCCTTGCATAGTCCAGGCATTTTCTGCAAAGCCATGCTTCAGTAATTCCTTTACTTGGCAAATTTTTTTCCAACTCCAAGCGTTTGTTGTTATTTTATATTCATTGTGAGTTGTATTATAATAGAAGGACAACAAATGAACGAGACGGATAGAGTATATATTTATCCATTTCATTTAACACCTTATAATATGCCCTATGTCCTGTTGTTGACAGACTCTTTTCTAGAAAATACATTATTTTTTATTTATTTATTTTATTCAGCATCAACACACTTAGTATTGTTTATAATCGTTAATTATTGATCTTTTTGGGATTAATAATACAAACTAACTTTGATTCGTTTATTTAACCTTACGTGTGTGTGTATATATATATATGGATATCGGCTAGATAACTTACTAATAATTAGTTGAATTGAGTTTATGAAGGTGAATTTATTATGTAGTTAATGATGAATAGTTGTGGTAAAATAAAGCATATTAAACATGTTTCTCACGCGAGTTGGAGACACATGATTCTAATGGTATAAACAGGAGACAATTGAAATAATCAAATTCGATGAACAAATAATATAACTAGGCTAATAACACGTTAAATACTCCCTCCGATTCTTACAAATTGCTACATTTGTTTTTTGATATATTCAATTGAATTGCTACATTTCTATATTAGGTATCAACCGTGTTTGGTTAGTGACAGATCGGCAAAATAATGACATATTGAGTGCAAATAGCAGGTTTGACCAAGAAATATGTCAATATTAGTGTTTGGTAAATGATGGATTGTAATATCAAATTGGAGCTGAATTTGTCGTTTTGCAATATGCTACTAGATTGGGGCAGTAAATTACTTTTTTCTTATTTTACAAAGCATTTAAACAATCCGATAATCTAAAATAGCTAATTACCAAACACTACTTAAAGTTTTTTGCTAATTAAATATGTCAGTCAAAACTGTAAATTGATTCTGTTAGTCAAACCTACTTTGTAAATCTGCTTCTGCTAATATCATTCTGTTGTTTACCAAACAGGGCCATCGTTTTATTTGTGTAGAGTCTTTTACTTTATTGGCGAGACCACCTTCCACACTCACAATCTTATTATTTGAACCAAAAAGCAAATGTTGTGAATCGTAAGAATTGGATGTAGTAACGAATAAGACAATTTTTATTAGATTGATTGCAATCCCTGATCCAGTAATTATTGATTGTATGTGATTACGAGTGTTAGTCAGTGGCGAATTCAGGATTTCTGTGATGGGGGTGATAAATTTTACGACATAAAAAGTAACAGGTCTAGAGCATCACAAACTCTAATACATTAACTCGATTCAATCAGCCCACTTGAATTCACATTAGTGCCCTCTAACTCAACTCAGTTTAATTTATTTTGATCATATTGAACAAAGTCTAACCTGAAACTACGGTAATTTTGAAAAGGTAATTAAAAGACAAAAAATATTTTTTATACAAACGACATGAAACTATGACAATTTTGAGGAGGTAACTGCAAAATCTAAAAAATATTTTTAAAAACACCCAAAAAATATTGAGCAACTAAAACTATTATTCTAAAGATCCCACTCTTCAAAAATACCCTGATCCCTTCGTACATTATTTTTTGTCTCATTACCTCATTATTTATGAGAAATGCTTTATTGAATGAGACAAAAAATATTATCTGAAGGGAGTGGTAATTATCTCGTGAAACCGACTTACTATAAGTTATCGTGAGATATACTAATAAAATATTAAAATTAAAATAATATTAAAACTAACTCATTTGTATATGAGGAATTTCACGATAATTATTGTGAGACTGTCTCGTACAAGAATTTTGGATTAAAAAAATCCAAAAATATACTTCATCCTTCCACTATTTATCGCCCCACTAGCTGAATATATGTGAGGAGTATTTTAATGGAGTGGGGCGATAAATAATGGACGGAGGGAGTATTGAACAACTAAAACAATTGTAAGTAATCCCTCTCTCAACATAAAGAGACAGTAAACCACCAGTTAGAGGATTATACAACTACATAGTTCTATGTACAACTGATTTTAAGAGTTTGAGCTATATCACAAAGTTTTTGAGTTTTGCTGTAAATTTTTTGAGCTTAAGTGTAAAGTTGTCGAGTTAAATCATATAAATATTTAAGCTCAAAAACTTAGAACTTAGCTCATAAACTTTTATAAGCTCGATAAAAATATATAAAAGCTCAACAATTTTGCCTTCGTTGTACAATGCTATTGTACAACCAAGTGTATAATCCTATTTTCCGTAAACCACTAAAACAAAAACGAACTCATATGATTTCTATCAAAATCCAAATTTGTGAAAACCTATAGACCCCCCCCAACTTAAAAACACCGTTAACCCAAAACAAGAAACAAACCCAGATTTCTGCCAAAATCCAAATACTTAGTCTTAAAAGCACATTTATGCGCATACCATCAATTCATCTCCATTCTTCAAACACTCTGAAAGTCAAATGTCAATTAAAAATTGTAAACAAATATGCATCATCAAAATCATCTCAACTGGTGCATGTTGTAGACAAAAAATTGAAAATTTGGGGTTTGTAATTTAGGGATAGTTGAAGAATTGATTGCGTCTTATTCATTCACTTCATCTATTGCCTTAGATTAGAATGGATCAATTTTATTTTTAATATTTTTTTTCAGAATTTTAATTACTATTTTTTTGAAATAATGGGGGTGAGGGCTCACCCCCATCACCCCCTTTAAATCCGCCCCTGGTGTTAGTTTGGCTCAAAATTAAAGTTATTTCCCAAATGGGGATAATCGGGATGATGTGAGTATCTTCAACAAGTAATTGAAAAAAGAATAATGGACTCAAAGAGGAAACTAATGGTGACAAATAGTAGTAAATTCAGTTTACCTTTTTAAATTATGGGAAAACTTGCTAATCGAAAGTCATCATCTTTTCTAAAAGAAAGAGTATATTGGAAATGATAAATCGGAAATACTTGTCCCAAAACATAATTAAACTAGATTTAGATTCAGATTTAAACAAGTAAAAAAAAACACGAGAACTAATTAATCAAAGAAATGAAAAAAAAGGAGAGGTGAAGACCGTAAGACGTAGCTAGGTCGGACCTCATCAACACTAAGGAAGTAAGACAAAGGGCCGAGATTATCTTTGATGGAGAATCGAGTAGCAAGGTAGGTGAGGAAGGACTCTAAGGTTGACGGACACGAACCAGTGACGATTATATTGTCAACATAAACCAATAGATAGAGTGAGGAAGACATGGTCTTGACAAAAAAGGAGGGGTCAGAAAGGGATCTACGAAAGCCGACACACACGAGGTAGGTTTTCGTCAGTTTCGTATACCAAGCTCAAGGAGATTTTTTGAAGTCGTAAATGGTCTTCGGGAGACAACAAACGTGGTCGGAACAAGATGGGTTATAGAAACCCGGGGGTTGGAATATTGTGGACATGACATAGGTCCACCCCGACGCGGCCACGCGTGGGTTTGGGGAGGTGAATGAATCTCATGTGAGACGGATCTCGAGTTGAAATTTAAATCGAAGTAGGAGACGCCACCGAACTTTGTGGGAGTTCGGGCCCGTTCGAACCCACTCTATGTCGTAGTGGGCCATGTACAAAATATGGCCCATTTCCGATGTCAGAGTTTATCGGGTTCGTCCCTTAGCATTTGATACCGATACCGACATTATCGGTAATCGAATATTGAATGACTCTCGTTGCCAATGGATTCGGACATCCGGAAACCATGGTTCTGAGTAAGGGGTGAGGGTACGTGTTGGGAAGTTCACTAAGAACACCCAACCTCGCCCGCACTTAGCGGCCTTTACTAAGATATCGTTCGATTTTTATGTACGCGCGTTTGTTCGACGATTGAATGATATGCAAAGAGTATTTTTAGACTAAACATGTGAATTATGTTTGCTAAGTCATTTTAATGCATCTAAAAATTAACGTCAAAGTTGTATTTTAGCATGCGAGGTTCATTTTAGTATAATAAAACGAACGAAAAAGAAATCGCTAAAGACATGAGCAAACGGGTTAGTAACGATTGATAAATTGATTAAAAGATGCAAATATGATGACATGCATAATTTCGAAAAGTTTTGTGACACGCGATGAATTAAACACGTGTTGATCGAGGCCGAAAATATTTATCAAAAACTTGAAATATGCCGAGAAAACCGCTGTTTTATTTAGGAAAACGATGCTAAAAAAGGAAGAAGGAACGAAAAATCGGCTCGCGGTTCACAGCAGCCCGCGCGACTCGCCCGGGTGGGGGCGCGACTCACGCGGGTGGCTGCCTCGGTTTTTGATTTTTCGAAAATCGTGAATTTTAATAAATCGCGTATAAATATGAATTAATTTATACTCAACTTATATTTCCGATATTCGTCGTATTCGATATTCGATTATGAAATCGATATCGAATATTCGGAATTTTTGTAAGAAAAGGAAGAATTTTGCAAATCGTTTTGTAAAATTAAAAAAACGATGTTTGGTTCTCTCCACGTTAAAAACCGCCGTGTTTTGTTTTATGAAACTGTGTAACGATTCTTTTAGTATCAACGAGATTAATTTAGTTCTTGTTAGATACGATATTTGACTATAGAGTCAATATCGTATTTTAAGAACGTTGTTTTATATGAAAATAGTTTGTAGTAACGATATTATGTTAAAAACAAATGTGACGACGACCCATAATAAAAAGACGACGACACGACCCGAAGAAGAAGAAAAAAGACGCGAGAAGAGAGAGAGAAAGAGAGATCGGGATTTGGAACACCCTCAACCTACATGCTAAATTCGGTCTCGATTAGGAACTCGTAGTAACGGCACTTGCGTAGGAGTAACGAGAATATAGGAGGAGTTAAGGTGTTGTATGGTTGTATTTGCCTAGGAATTTCTATGGAAAATCGGGATGGTATTTCGGTATAATTTTCCTAAGGTTTGCTAGAGATTCGGGTTTGAAGGTTGTGTATGTTTGATGTCGGGGATTGAATGTTGGATGTCCTAGAGGATGTACTGAATGTGATAGATCCCTGAATTGTGTTGACGGGAGGGTCCTATTTATAGGAGATGACTAACTTGCAAAGGAAGAAAAGTCACCGGTCGGGACGAGGTAGGATTCCGTCTAAGGATAGGAATAATAAGCAATTTGAGGGGAATGTGACTTCCGCTTGCTTGATGGGGAAGTCACGGTTTTTGGCTGGTGTTGGGGTACTCGAACGAGTACTCCTTGTACTCGGTGGAGTGCTCGGTCGGGAATCCTACTGGGGATCGAATTCCACCTTTTGACGGATTTGTTTAATATTTTTTTAGGCTGATTTTTTGTAGTGTTTGAGCTCAAACCGGACTCATGAGATGTCACGGCTGATTTGCATGTCTCAAAAATATCTTTGACCGGGTTTTGACTCGGTCGCTAAAAGACGGTTTTGCCCCTGGTGTCGGATTTGACCCACTCTTATTTTGAGGTCTGCTTTGTGAGATTTTTACTCCGTTAAAAGCTCGCGCTAGTTACTATTGATTTCGAGTCCATAACAAGCGTATTTAGTCATGTTTACGTCCGATCATCATCGGGTGTTTTTCGGAAACTGCTATAGACACCTGGCGGTCAAAATGTGGGTGTCTACAGAGCCCCCACTCTGACTGAGGCTTGGACAAGAGTAGCTACCAGGTCAATCAAGGATTAAAACCTGGCATACTTCCGATCGGGTCGTTTATAGTCCATTAGACTTGCGTAAAAGGGCTCGCCAGCCATAAGATAGAAATCGTACCTGAGTGGATGCTAAAGATTCCGTGGGGGCTTGCATAAGAAGCCTTGGGTGTGCCCGTTTGCAGTCACATCCCATCTTGGAGCTGCGCGGGAGCTTGCCTAGGGAGCTATGGGTGTGTCCGTTTGCAGACATATCCTGATTCAGAATTACGCGGGAGCTTGCATAGGAGGCTTTGGGTGTGTCCGTTCGCAGACACATCCCGATTCTTTAGTAGAAATGTCATCTGAGGGGATTTTTTGCGAGGAGACTTCCTTCTCGAGTCTGGGTGTACCTGTATGATGCCGAAACATAGCAATTCGTATGTAACATTTAGGCGAAACACCGACTCACGCTGAGGAAGTAAAAACTTGATGTTCCTTTGGGAAGCACAAGCTGGTACCTGAAATGTTAGATAAATAGGTAGAAATAGCAAATATAGCAGACAGCAAGATAGCATACAGGAAATGCATTTAGCATCTATAGACTGACTTGTGCTGGGAAAAATGATTTTTGCTTCATTTTGAAATCGAAGTCCTGAAAGCAACTCACGTGCTAGGAGATAAGTTTTCAAAATTGAAAGGGGTAGAAAAGAAATTTGTAGTTTAAATAGACTAGAATTTGACCTTGTCGAAAAGGATTTTCTCAAATGGCTAAATTTTGCAAATTTTAAAATGAGGATTCGAAGAGAGAGGCCTACCGACAGACTCGACTCGGGACACGACCAGACGAGTTGACAGACACGACTGGACTCTCGAGGGGTTGGACCGTGACTCGGTAGGGGGTGGGCCACCTACTATGACAAGACTCTTAAGTTGCGCTATTCCGTAGCCTAGGCGAGTGGCAACACGGTCGAACGTCGAAATGGGATAGCTATGCTATACAGGGTTGCAGTAGTCTGTAATGAGACTGTTCTTGTACGACAGAACTTAGCAGTAGACTTGTGTTCTTTTGGATCTTCTTTGGTTTCAGGGTATATTCCCAAGGTAGGTGCTTATTTGAGTCCCTGACAAATTCTTGTCTTCGACTGAGATGAGTACTAGAACACTCTATAGAAAGGAGGCTAGTGTTTTGACAATATTTGGATTATGTGAGTGGATGGAGAACTTCTGCCTAGGAGAAGCCCCCAGGACGACAAAGCTGGCTGTTGAGAAGATGACAGTGTTGTGTCAAGAATGATGGTGCTTTTTGAATGTGTGTCAATGTGGGTGGTTGTGCCTCTGTTGAAAGGCTGCCTACGTATTCACGTGTAGTGAAATCAAACCATGCCGTAGTTCAGTGTTGAAAAATGTATTATGATGCCTAGTCTATTAGGGCTTTGTGTGTAACTAGCTATAGCGATAATGTAGGCTAGGTGCATTCTCAGTGATGTCTTGATCAAAGGGCTAGAATAGTTAGGATGTTGATCCTGTGACTGTGAGCGTTCTCCGGGGTAGCCCCCAGAGGTGGTGTGAACTATTTGGGCATGTTCTATGCCGACTGCAGGTTGAGTTCCCGTGTTTGGGGCTGGCAACTGGTTTGGATGTTTTTGGAAATGTGGAGCTAGGTCGTAAGTGGCTTTGATGTTTTCGAAATCTGGAGCTCAATTTTGTGGAGCTAGGCTTCGAGGGTAGGTATCGTAATGTGGTAGGAAAGGGGAAGTCGAATAAAAATGACTCGAACTTCGATCGGGGTAGGTTTGATAATGCGCGGGATCTGATTTCCATATCCGGCCCTAATGGTTAGGGTATCCTGTGGAGCTTGAATCCTCAAAATTCTAGGCTGTCTCTAGCCTAGGTCTCGAGAAGGTCTTGAGGGTTGTAATGTGGGAAGGCTAGATGTGGTGTTTGACCAACTTGATTGCTTTTCCCTTTTTTCGATGGTATAATTTTGATAATTTTGAATTGACCGTTTTCACTACGGTCATGGGTTTTTGGATATTTTTTGGCTGATCTCTTAGCCCCGATCTTGGGATTCTTCACTTGGATTGACCGTTTAACCTTGGTCATGGATGCCTTTTTTTTGATGATGGCCTGCTTTTTTGTTTTGGCCTTTTGCTTTTTTTTTTCCCTTGGACTTTTGATTTCTTTTTGTCCAGGTTCTTTTTCTCTTTGTTCTGTTGGTCAGACTAACACCTAAGGTAGGGATTGGTCGATCGTATTGGATGGGTGTTCATTGTGGGAAATGGGCTTGCCTCCCGTCTTGAACCCAAACTAGAAGACTACCTAGATTTGTCATAGGATTCGATACCGCTCCTGCTAAGGGTAGTTATGTGGCTTTTCTATACCAGACATGGAACAGGTAAGAGGAAAACACGGGCTCGGTTTCCTGCAGTCATTATAGATGTGCCTATAATAGTCACGTGCATGTGCTCACAGTGTACGATGGTGCTCATCATGTTCTCGGAAACATATAAGGAAAGCATATAGTGGAGATAGAATATTGGAAGCTGATTTTATTGAATTTTTGAAAAGAGGACAGAATACAAATGTCTCTGACGCTGATTTGGAAATGAGGATGTAGGGTATCCTAGACTCGAACTCAGACTTAGACTCGAATCAAATCCAGACTCGGATGCTCGGTTAGTTGTTTTTTTTGGTAAGGTCATTGATTGGAGAGAACGACAGGTGTCACGACTCGCCTAAACTCGGCTTTGCGCAAGTACAAGGGAGGGAGTCAAACTAGACACGGCCCGAGGTGACGGGATGACAAAGACTCTTGGATCGGGATACCCGAACGTTGACATAGACAAAGTGACGACCGCGAATTAGACTCGAGCTGCAGAAGGGTGAGTCCGAAAATGGGGCGACCGTCTTTGACGGCGTCGCGTGCTCGGACCAACCGTGGTGACCTAACCCTAGATGACTCGAGTATTTGTAGCATAGGTACGACTCGAAGAAGGCATCATAAGGACGCCAGTGTATGATGAACGTGGGGTGCCCTTAGGATGACCGTGGTTGACTGCTCGGTTGGGGGATAGCCCCCGAGTGAGGCTAAAGAATCTGATAGGACTCATATGGTGTGACACCTAAGTGACTCGAAATTGGGATACGTGAGACAACACGTGTAAGCCATGACCCTTAGAGCAACCGTGGTTGATCGCTCTGCTGAAGGGTGGCCCCCGAGTGAGGAAAAGCCTGAAAAGGAAATGACTCGGAAAAGACACCTAGACGGGTGACTCGTGAAAGGTGGGCCTCCCTTAGGATTCGGCTATGTGGACCGAGTCCCGCTCGAAGGAAGGTCCATGTGAGATAGTCACTAGACTTTGGACTTGAATGTGTGAACGGTCTTCCCTTTGTAGGAGTTCGTCCTACGCAGGTGGGCCGTGCCTCGACAAATAAGGCGGACTGGGATGGGGAAGAAACTCGTGATGTAGGATCGACGGAGTTTCGATGCTATAGACTCTAACAACTTATGACAAGACCCGACACTACTAATTACGGGAAGTCCTAAGAAGAGGAAGGTTTTGAAAAGGGAAATTTGGATTTAGAAAAACCCGAAAAAGTCGGATCGGATGGCTTGATTTTTTTGAAAACCGAAAAGTCTTATCGGGCCGAATTTTTGGAAATTTTGATAAAGTTTGGGCAGCATACCGGCTAAAAATAGGCTATTTTGAGTAAAAAAACATAAGTTCTAAATTCGGTAGCTTTTCGGGCTTTGAAAAGTGGATAGGTTTGAAAAGATGCAAGCTTTTGAAATAGCGGTTTTTGAAAAAGAAGGCAAGTAAATCAAGTAGCACGTAGTCATGGAAACAGTATAATGACACCATGTATGCTCTTAATCTAAGTCTCGGTCGGTCGAAATAGGGTCTATACCAACGACGATAGCTTTCTCGCAAATCAGGACGGTCTTCCTAAACCGAGTTGGTCTTAGAACCTGCCGTAAAACCCATGCGAGTTCCGCCATCGAAGTCTTTAGTGCACCCATTTAGGAATGCACCGTGGTATAGTGGGACGTCGGTCACAAGTAACCGGCCCGGGAAAAATTTGGGTTATGCATGAACCATTGAACTAAAACGTGTACATTACTAATCGAACGATTTCTTATCGAGTCTCACCCTGAGGATGCCGATGGTAAGTGACTCATCAGTTGATCCCCAGCGGAGTCACCAAATTGTGGACATGACATAGGTCCACCCCGACGCGGCCACGCGCGGGTTTGGGGAGGCGAATGAATCTCATGTGAGATGGATCTCGAGTTGAAATTTAAATCGAAGTAGGAGTCGCCACCGAACTTTGTGGGAGTTCGGGCCCGTTCGAACCCACTCTATGTCGTAGTGGGCCATGTACAATATATGGCCCATTTCCGATGTCAGAGTTTATCGGGTTCGTCCCTTAGCATTTGATACCGATACCGACATTATCGGTAATCGAATATTGAATGACTCTCAATGCCAATGGATTCGGACATCCGGAAACCATGGTTCTGAGTAAGGGGTGAGGGTACGTGTTGGGAAGTCCACTAAGAACACCCAACCCCGCCCGCACTTAGCGGCCTTTACTAAGATATCGTTCGATTTTTATGTACGCGCGTTAGTTCGACGATTGAATGATATGCAAAGAGTATTTTTAGACTAAACATGTGAATTATGTTTGCTAAGTCGTTTTAATGCATCTAAAAATTAACGTCAAAGTTGTATTTTAGCATGCGAGGTTCATTTTAGTATAATAAAACGAACGAAAAAGAAATCGCTAAAGACATGAGCAAACGGGTTAGTAACGATTGATAAATTGAATAAAAGATGCAAATATGATGACATGCATAATTTCGAAAAGTTTTGTGACACGCGATGAATTAAACACGTGTTGATCGAGGTCGAAAATATTTATCAAAAACTTGAAATATGTCGAGAAAACCGCTGTTTTATTTAGGAAAACGATGCTAAAAAAGGAAGAAGGAACGAAAAATCGGCTCGCGGTTCACAGCAGCCCGCGCGACTCGCCCGGGTGGGGTCGCGACTCGCGCGGGTGGCTGCCTCGGTTTTTGATTTTTGAAAATCGTGAATTTTAATAAATCGCGTATAAATATGAATTAATTTATACTCAACTTATATTTCCGATATTCGTCGTATTCGATATTCGATTATGAAATCGATATCGAATATTCGGAATTTTTGTAAGAAAAGGAAGAATTTTGCAAATCGTTTTGTAAAATTAAAAAAACGATGTTTGGTTCTCTCCACGTTAAAAACCGTCGTGTTTTGTTTTATGAAACTGTGTGACGATTCTTTTAGTATCAACGAGATTAATTTAGTTCTTGTTAGATACAATATTTGACTATAGAGTCAATATCAAATTTTAAGAACGTTTTTTTATATGAAAATAGTTTGTAGTAACGATATTATGTTAAAAAAAAATTGTGACGACGACCCATAATAAAAAAACGACGACACGACCCGAAGAAGAAGAAAAAAGACGTGAGAAGAGAGAGAGAAAGAGAGATCGGGATTTGGAACACCCTTAACCTACATGCTAAATTCGGTCTCGATTAGGAACTCGTAGTAACGGCACTTGCGTAGGAGTAACGAGAATATAGGAGGAGTTAAGGTGTTGTATGGTTGTATTTGCCTAGGAATTTCTATGGAAAATCGGGATGGTATTTCGGTATAATTTTCCTAAGGTTTGCTAGAGATTCGGGTTTGAAGGTTGTGTATGTTTGATGTCGGGGATTGAATGTTGGATGTCGTAGAGGATGTATTGAATGTGATAGATCCCTGAATTGTGTTGACGGGAGGGTCCTATTTATAGGAGATGGCTAACTTGCAAAGGAAGAAAAGTCACCGGTCGGGACGAGGTAGGATTCCGTCTAAGGATAGGAATAATAAGCAATTTAAGGGGAATGTGACTTCCGCTTGCTTGATGGGGAAGTCACGGTTTTGGCTGGTGTTGGGGTACTCGGCCGAGTACTTGTACTCGGTGGAGTGCTCGGTCGGGAATCCTACTGGGGGATCGAATTCCACCTTTTGACGGATTTGTTTAATATTTTTTTAGGCTGATTTTTTTGTAGTGTGTGAGCTCAAACTGGACTCATGAGATGTCACGGCTGATTTGCATGTCTCAAAAATATCTTTGACCGGATTTTGACTCGGTCGCTAAAAGACGGTTTTGCCCCTGGTGTCGGATTTGACCCAAATTAGTCTTATTTGACTCGAAATGACCCACTGGGCCTGATTTTGAGGTCTGCTTTGTGTGATTTTTACTCCGTTAAAAGCTCGCGCCAGTTACTATTGATTCTGAGTCCATAATCAAGCGTATTTTGTCATGTTTACGTCCGATCATCATCGGGTGTTTTTCGGAAACTGCTATAGACACCTGGCGGTCAAAATGTGGGTGTCTACAGATATGATGACAGACTCAGATAAGTGGCCTTGGAGTAAGGCATTATTGTTTACATCGAGCTGACAAATGCGTTAACTCTTAGACACGAGAAGGGACAATAGAAGGCGAATAATAGTAGGTTTAACAACGGGACTAAAGTTTTTAGTCAATACCTGGTCGTTGATGAAACCCTTTGCCAACGAGTCGAGCCTTAAATTTGTCGATGGTATTGTTCGGTTTATATTTGATTCGATAGGCCCATTTACATCCGATGACATTATGGTGAGGTTCACGCAGGACCAGAGTTTATGTTTTATTACGGACAAGGGCGTCGAATTCGTTATTCATGGCATTTCGTCATCGTTGATCGAGTTAGGCTTCTTTTGTTGTGGATGAGAGAGACGAAGCGGTAATAGCACTAGCATATTTGGGGTTGGGTTTGACTATTTTGTATGAGAGGCGAGTAATAATGGTGCGCGTGCATAAGCCATGGGGCGGGTCAAACGGAGGGAATGTCAACGAGGAGAACGGTGGTAGGGGAGAAGGGGTGTGAGGCAACAGAGGGTATAATAGGGACAAAGTTAGTAGTGTTTTCGGTTACAGGGGGTTAACGGGGAGTTGGGTACAAGGGGGTTAATAGGAGGAGGAGTGCGTTGAGGTTTAAGAAAGGTTAGCTTGAAAGAGTACCAAGAGTCCGGGTTATAAGGTGAGATTGGAGAGTTACAGAGTATTTTTGTAAGACAAAAAAACAAATTTAATAAACTTCACATGACGGGACGTATAAACATGATTGGTGATAGGATTGAGACAATGTAAGGTTTTAAGCTTGAAACAATTTTTCTTTATCCTCCGCAACTTGGACGTCATCATTTTGATCTGCATGCTCTAGTTTGAGGGATATTAGCATATGAGCAATACTCATGTGAGACCGTCTCACTATAACTTATCATGAGACATACTAATAGTATTAAAATAATAATAAAAGTAACTACCTTGTATAACCATCCCCAAGCAAGGGTCAAGTTAATTGGGTCACCACCCATTTTTTCTCTAATCCCTCCTTATTTACTTTTATCCACTTCCACCCTATCATCCAGAAGGTCACGACTTAGGTCACCAACCACTTTATTTATCACTTTTTAATTAAGTTATCCATTTTCTATATTATTTATTTAAATCAAACTATCTCTCCTACAATTATTTTTATGTCCAACCAATCAAATAAAGACACCTACAAAGTCACAAAGGTCATGACCTAAGACCACCATTGACCTCTCTCCTCTTGGGTCAAGTTAATTCTACTTCTAAGGGCTTTCTTGGGATGGGAGTAGATTATTAAGGGGTCTTTGTGACGAAAATGTGAAGAAAATGGAGGAAGTTGGTGGGTAGTCATGGTGTTTTATAGTGTAAAGGGAGGGCGAGGAATAAGAATTACCCTCATATGGGGGTAATACATTACTCCCCTCGTCCTCTCTTCACCGTTAGCCTCATCCTCTTCATCACCCTGAACATCACAGAGTTCGTCGTCCTCAAGGCCATGGCGATAGGCATGATCATTACTCTACGCCCGGAAGAAGGCCACCAACTCATCGACATTGGTAGGAGATAGCTCAGCCGGGGGGAACGGTCGGGAGAGTAAGAAGAACTCCACCGACTATCCTAACTCCGCGGTGTGGCAGGAGTAGAAGGGGATGACCCATTGTCTGGGATGTTAGGGCCCACATTCCCTGGCCTCAGTCAGGGAAAGCACCGACGACATCCTCTGTAATCACACCCTCCGACCTTTGTGCAAGGGTCGGGTCTCGGCCTCATAAAGAAGGAGAGTTTCCTACGACAGATGGCTGGAGGAAGCTCGCTGGAGCCAGGGGCAAAGCGTGATTTGCGTGCAATTAGCATACACCTACTCAGAATCCGTCGGACAAGCGAAGGTTATCGAAACTTCAAGCAAAGGTCTACATATTTTGACTTTTACGTTGACACCTCTCTTAAAAATGTGATCAATTATCCAAGGCAAGATTCTTGGAGGAGTGAGACTATGAAAATGGAGAAGATGTTCAAAAGTGAGGACAGAACAAGAATCATTTGTACCTCAACTCCCCTTTTATACCTAGGCATTTCTGAAAAACAATCATGGCAAATGAGATATTCCAACACCTTGAGTACACCAAAAATCTAGAACAACAGTCGAGGAAACGCTAGGGGCATTGGAAATCAGCAACAAAATTAAACACACAAAGCTGATTAAGGGCAACGTCCGTCAGGCGGTAACCCAGACCCTTTGGAGAAAGGGATGGCGAACTTTCTGACATCGCCCCCCGGAGAAGCAACTCTCGACAATTACCAGGGAACACGCCCCTCTCAGCTGCCGAGGGGCAATTGATGGGGTCGGTAATCCTGTCGGATTATCAACCGATCCCTGACCCGGATTAGTTATAACAGTAGGGGGCATTTCAATGACATTATGGTGAGGTTCACGCGGCGGGACTAGAGTCTATGTTTTACTACGGACAAGGGCGTTGAATGAATAATTCGTAATTCATGACAATTCGTCATTGTTGATCGAGTAAGGTTTGTTTGGATTTGGATGGGAGAGACGAGACGGTAATAGCATGGGCATATTTGGGGTTGGGTTTACTATTTTGTGAGAGGCGAGTGGTAATGGTTTTGGACGTCCGTCCGCACCGCAAGGCGCCCTGCCCACGCCCGTGCGGGACCGACCCAGTTTCATCGCGGCGGCCACCCATGCGGCCCCCTCCCGGTCGGGGGCCGGTCCGATCTTGCGTTCGGGGCGATGTTTCAGACCTCGATTTGGATGACGATTCAGACTTGTACTAGACGGATGCGTGCACCCGTGTTTCCGTTGGAATCGATCGAATCGTGGTTGTAAATGTTTAAAGGCCGATATGTTTGGTAAGACGACCTTTTTAGTGAACCGAATTCGTTGCCGATTTGTGGAGTCGATATCGAGAAAATTATGGGGACTCGGAAACCGTTCAAGTCAACTTTGATCCTTAGCCGGCTCAAATTTGAGTGGCACAGGACCTAAAGATAAAGACTTATACCCTTAAGCACTCCGTGCCTGGAATGACTCTCATTGCCAATGGTTTCGGACATCCGGAAACCATTGATTCTGAGTAGAGGGTGAGGGTACGTATTGGGAAGCCAATGTCCGCTAGACATCAACACCCAATCCCGCCCGCACGTAGCGACCTCTACTAATCAATCAATGGACTGATAACTTTGTTCCTTTGTTGTGGCGGAAGTACTGTAGCATCCATTGTTTTAACCCTATGTCTTTGCTATGTCGGTTGTTTAAGGACAGGTAAGTTTTGTAGTCGAAGTAGTTGCGTTTACATTCTTTGCATGCGATTTCACGTGACAAGCAGGCCATGAAAAGATGCACATAGGAGAGTAGAGGGTACTAAGTAATATGCGTATTAGCAAATCAGTTTTAACGTGATAATACGAATATTAGTCGTTCTCGTGGTATACCTTACCTGGTATTCTGCTTAAGATGCGTCGGCTCAGTATTAATAGGGATGTGTCGAACCACGGGTGGTGAGCACGGGAACTAATACGGAACCCGACCATGCTTTGTTCAGTTTTAGCTTGTTTACGTTTTGAATTTCGTGTTAGGTGATTTAGCATGCGATTATAAGGTCATAAAATCGGTAAATCATACGAATGCGGTAAATGCGAAATATAAGTAAATCATATAGTGAGAAGTTGCACTCTCGGAGTATACGCTAAACGAGACACAATGCGTAGATAGTTGAGAATGGATCTCGGAACTACTCGGGTTTAGTTAGGGTGTTTTAGTGCTTATGATTGAAGTTGGGACGTTGCGTATGTTTATAATGTGCCATGGACCTAGTGTCCATGTTTGACATTATCGTAGTGCATAATAAAAGTACAGGAATGTAAAGTTTTGTTTAGATGACAACTTAGTGACGGTTCGACTTCGAGGCGGATCCTCCTACTCGTCCTGCGGTGATTCCGGCAGAGCTTCGCTACTATTCTCGGGGCTAGCTAAGCGAGCGCAGGTGCTCCTCGGTTCTGAGTGGGGTGCTCGAAGGTGAGGAGTAGCGTCGATTCGCTTATCGGGACAACGATCGAGTGGATCGTTACTTAGGGTCGGAGTGCGAACCTAAGTTAGAGAAGAAGAGGGGGAGAGTGAGTTGTGAAGAAGTAGGCACGAACTTGTGAATGTTGTGTCGAATGAATGAAGTGAGAGAGGTATTTATAGTTGCTCGTGCAATTCAAATCGCCCTCTAGGACGCTTGAGTCCAGGCGCACCAGAACTCAGGCGCCTGGGGTCGTGCGCACGAAATGTAGGACGCCTGGTGTGAGGCGCCTAGGATTTTGAAGATCCGATTTTGAAACTTTCCAAAACTGAGAAGACGCGTATAATACATTAGCTTGGGGATTAAGTCTTCCCCTAACCCTAGCGCGTTAATGCGCCGGGTGAGCTTGGGTGTGCGTCTCGAGGTTTGCTCGTCCCGACGCATTGACTCGGGTTTGACTTTGTATATTTTGGGACCGATTCAGGGTCCCGATGTAGGAATTGACTCTAATTAGTGTCGACGCGACCGTAATGACATGACTAAGGCTGTTTTGATGTTAAATTAATTTTTCCGAGTAATTATTTGATTCGTTCTATAGAAAAACTATCTAAAACATCGTAGTCTCGCGTCGCGTTGCAGTCCGATCGTCATCGGGTGTTTGTCGGGCACTCCTGCAGCCACCAGGTCCAAATTTGGGTGTCTACAATGGTGCGCATGCATAGTGGGCGGGTCAAGGAGAGGGGAGCTCGATGTGGAAGAAGGTGGCAGGGGCCGATGGAGGAGTGTAAGGCAGCAGAGGGTATAACAAGGGTAGAGTTAGTTGTGATTACGGTTACAAGGGTTAACAGGGGGTTGGGTACAATAAGAAGTTAATAGGAGGAGGGGTAGGTTGAGGTTTAAGAAGGGTTAGCTCGAAAGAGCACCAGGAGTTCGGGTTATAAGGTGAGATTGAAGAGTAATGGAGTATTTTTGTAAGAGAAAAAAATAGATTTAATAAACTTCACATGACGGGACGTATAAACATGATTAGTGATAGAATCGAGACATTACAATGTATGTAAGGCCTTTAAGCTTGAAACAAATTTTCTTTATTCTCCGCAACTTGGACGCCATCATTTTCATCTGCATGCTCTAGTTTCAGGGATATTAGCATATGAGCAATACTCATGTGAGACCGTCTTACGATAACTTATCATGAGACATACTAATAGTATTAAAATAATAAATAATAAAAGTAACTACCTTGCGTAAGCCTAGGAATATTAGGATTATATATGAAACTCTACTTTTATGAGTGAGTTCCTAGTACTTGTATGAGTTTATTTGGACACAACTTTGTAAGTATTAATAAAACAAGATTATTTCCTCCAATATCATTAGGATATTATCCAACCTTGTAGTTACCTACTTTGGCACTCGTTGCTTCCTCTATACCAAAAATTTACGGTTATACCACTGTACTCAACCTTGACATTGGTACTTACTCCCTCCTCCCTCTGTCATGCAAAGGAAGGGAGTTTTGAATGAATGATTCGAGCCTCACAGTTAGTCGGGTAAGATTGAGTCTGCGAATAAGTAGGAGACTGCAAGGTAGTGCTGTTATATGCAGTTAAGATTGGTGTTAGTGTTTGCTTGAATGTAGGAGTCAACCCCACTAATTAGGCATGACTTTGAAGGATGGAATAGTGAGAGTTTAGTTACTAAGATTATGTTATTAATTGCCTATACTTTCATTATGAGATTATGCAATATACAACTTCCTTTTCCTTACTAAAAAAACCGCTCAAAAACAAAACAATTGGTATCAGAGCATGACCTTGGTAAACATTGTTCAAGATCCAGAACAATGGCAATGACAATAACTCAACGACACAGCGTTTAGTATTCAGTTGTGTAACCACGTCCAAGCAAGCATGGGACCTACTCAAGCAAGAGTATCTAGGAGACAAGAAAATAGTCACAATAAGGCTACAATCGTTGAGAAGGGAGTTTAAAACAGCCCTTATGAAGGACAAAGAGTCCATACAGGATTACTTGTCCAGAGTCTCTAGTGTGGTTCAGCAAATGGAAGCTTATTGTGAAAAGATTACAAATGAGCACGTGGTGGGAAAGGTTCTAAGGAGTCTCACTAGAAAGTATGATCATGTTGTTGCAGCTATAAAGAAATCAAAGGATATGGCAGCTGTGGACATGGCAAAGTCCACCCCGACGCGGCCACGCGCAGGTTTGGGTAGGAGAATGAATCTCTTCGTGAGATTGTTCTCGGGTCGAAATTTAAATCGAAGTTTGGAGTCGCCACCAAACTTTGTGGGAGTTTGGACCCGTTCGAATCCACTCTATACTTAGGCGTATCACGCACAAAGCACGGTCCGCCTTAGTACTAGAGCTTATGGGGGTTCGTCCCTTTGCATAACGATATCGAAGTCGAATTACCGAATATCGTATATCGAATGACTCTCGTTCGCCAATGGTTTCTGACATCTGGAAACCAAAGGTTCTGAGTAAGGGATGAATGTACGTGTTGGGAAGCCGACGAAGGACACCTAACCCCGCCCGCACTTAGCGGCCTCTACTAGGATATCGATCGGTGTTCGTGTACGCGCGTTAGTAAGACGATGAAATGGTATGCAAACATTGTTTTGAGCTATGCATGTGAAATACATGTTTAGCTACGTCGTTTAATGCATCTTAAATATGTCGAAGTTGTTTTAGCATGTGGGTTCATTTAAAATGATAAATGCCACGCAATGGAAATAGACAACTCGAAAGTAAATTACAAGTTACACGAGCAGAATACAACCCGGAATTCACAATACTTGAACAAATCACTGTAATAAAACGGATTAGCAACAGTAAACGTAGACTAGAAACAGACCCGTAAATACAAAACGTAATTGAAACCGTAAATCGAATAATTGGACGAACTCTGATCACTTACACATTACGTTGTGTATTGACCGGAGGACGAAGATTTTGATACGCGTTTAGCGTACGGGATCAAAGCGTAGTGCTAGCTTGATCCCGGGCCTCGGGGTCTTGTCCCGACTTATCATATTGGAATGGAGATGTCTCGACCAATCGAATATCGGATACGACTAAAGAGTCGTTGATATGGGATTAGTCGTATAGACGTCACTCAAAGTCGTGAAGGTAACGAGATGATAATAGATTAGAAACGATGTAATATGTGTGGGTTTTTAGAGGACGAATACGTGATTAATTTAACACGTATCGACTTAGAGTCGTAAATGTGACTTAACGGAACTTTATATCGTCTTTTGATCCTCGTTGGAGGCTTGTAGGAGTCACTCGATCAAGTCATTAGGGGGACTCGGTCTAGTTCCCTTTGAGGAAAAATCCCTGCCCAATTTTAAAGGGGTCACTCGATCGAGTGACTCAAGCACTCGATCGAGTGCCCTTATACCGGGTGGCATATTGTTTCTAAAACAAACCCATTTGCGAGTTTATCGTTCAAATCGAGAAATGATCAAACTAATACAAATATCGGACCCCTCCGTGTCACGACGTCGTTTTCGGGTCTTATGGACCATACGACAATCGGTTCAACGTCATTAGGTTTTGTATTAATCCGATTCTCGATGGCTCGTCATATTCGACATTACCGCGATATTTTTGAGCGATATTTTGAAAATGACATCGAATACGTTCGATAATGAATTACCGCGATGCGTTATAATCTGATCGCTTATGCGTACGCCATAGGGTACGCTAACCTTAATGTGCCCAGGGACGCACATCGAGGGGCACCGCCTCCAGTACGACTTGTTCGGGGATTGTACGGACTTTAGGCGGCATTATTATCGAAGGCACTCGATCGGAAGATTCGATTTGTCATCACAAACCTTAGGTCCTCTGCATTTCGACGTCGTAATTTGGCTTTTAAAGCCTACGATGATCGAGTCAGTGTCATCGCATGTTTGCTCGAATCGACTTTGAAAATAGCTTTTCGTATAATATAAATGGTATTAATTTGAACAAAAATATAAAAACGATAAGTAAATGTTAGATTGTTAGGAACAGAAATTAAATGTTAGATGCAAAAATGTAAATGTTAGTAGAACGGAAATTAAAAGTTAGTAACGATAAATAAATGTTAGCATGGTTAGTATGCAAATATATAAAAAAGGGTTAGAGATTAGAAACGAGATTTGTACACCCTCAAACTACATGTCAATTATCTCGGAAAACGGGCTCGTGGAGTATCTCGTAGACACGGGGAGCGGTTCGAGTATGTAGAATGAGTTAGAGTGTGTTTTTGTGTTTGGGACTACTGAACCCTTGTCGAATGAAGGGAGTAGTTTTCGAGATTGACTCGGTTTGTGTATGTGAAGGAAAGAAAGAGCTCTCGGATTTCTGAAATGGGGTTTCGGAAATGAAGCTGTCCTCCTCTGATACGTTGGACGTAAGGGTGTATTTATAAGGTTTTGCAAGATGCTCCGACCCAGGATTCAGGCGCCCGGAGGCTTGCGACTCAGTACTGGGGCGCCCGGATGCGAGCAGTTGAAATCGCGCGTATCAAAAGTTGCTCAAAATACGGATTGATATTCGTGTTATTCGAGGTATGATTTCTTTCTGTTTGACTTTGATTGATTGTGTACTTGGAAGCCTTTATGGCTTGCTTGAATTTCGGGGTTCGACTTTGACCGGTTTTGGCTTGGTCGACAAAAGACGGTTTTTCCCTCGGTGGCGGTTTTGGCTCAAAGTAGCTCTATTTTATTGAAAATGGCCCGCTTAGTCTGGATTTGAGGTCGGTTTTGAGATATTTGTACTCCGCTAAGTGCCAGTGCCCACGTCGGATAATATTGATTCCGAGTCCGTATTCGAGCGTATTGATGCATGTTAACATCCGATCATCATCGGGTGTTTTGTTGGAGACTGCTATAGCCACAAGCAGGCAAAATGTGGGTGTCTACAGCAGCATACACTTTTGATGAAATGATGGGGTCTCTTCAGGCTCATGAGGAGAGGCTCTACAGATCCTCTGAAAAGAGGGAGGAGAAAGCCTTCCCATCCAAGTTTGAGTCACCTTGAGAAAACGCTGGGATAAAACAAATAAGTAGAGGAGGTAGAGGAGGTCGTGGAAGAGGCAGAGGTGGTCGTGGTAGAGGTCAGTGGTCTGAACAAAATAATCAGCCATAAACCAGTAAAAGCACGATGAAGTGCTATTACTGTTACAAACCAGGCCACAAAGCTGCTCAGTGTTGGATAAAAGAGAAGGATCAAAGTTAGCAGAATCAAGATCAGAATGTTGTTGAGCAAGAAGAAAGGCTTTTCCTCACAAAGGAAGAATACTAAGAGATGGAAGATGGAATGTGGTACATTGATAGTGGTTGCTCCAATCACATGTCGAGCACTAGAGAAATGTTCAAGGATCTTAATGAATAAAAAGGGGCAAGGTACGTCTTGGTGATGATAAGCAGTTGACAGTAGAGGGCATTGAGACTGTGGTTCTCAAGACTGAACAAGGTAAAAGCAAACTTCTGCACAATGTTCAGTATGTACCTTTGTTGGCTTACAATTTGCTTAGTGTTGGTCAACTACTAGAATGTGGATTTTCTTTACTCTTTGATAATGAATAAGTAGCTACAACAGCTATGGGAATAAACAAGATATTGTCACCAGATCTCTTAAAGAATGTGAGTAGGGCACTCACAGTGAAAAGGATGATAATGCAAAATTATGGCACCTTCGTTATGGGCACTTAAATGGTCAGGGGTTAAGGTTATTAAGCAGTAAATGCATGGTAAATGGGTTACCTAAAGTTGGAGAAATAGGCTTGTGTGAAGGATGCATATATGGTAAGCAATCCTGGGGTTCTTTTCCATCTGGAACTGCCTGGAGAGCAAGTGGCAGTCTGCAACTTCTTCATGCAGACCTGTGTGGTCCAATGAAAACAGAATCACTGGGTAAGAGTCTTTATTTTCTGCTCATCACTGATGACTTCACAAGAATGAGCTGGGTTTGCTTTCAAAAAACCAAGTCTGAGTCTTTTGAAAATTTCAAAAAGTTTAAGGCTATGGTAGAAGTCAAAGTGGAAAGAAAATTAAGGCTTTGAGAACAGATAAAGGAGGAGAATTCACGTCAATTTTTTTTGGAAAAATCTAAATGTATTATATTCATCTCAATCCATTATCATCCAAATAACATACTATTTTCTTACAAAAAGCCTAGACGAGTATTAGTATAACTGGAGATTACGTATAGACTTAATGCTTTGCCTCTTAATCCTTAATCTAGCTTGCAAAGCCTCTTTAATACTCCTCATAAGCTTGTCCGGCCTAATGACACTGAATTCATGTCGACTTTTATTCCTGTCTTCCCAAATACCATATGTTGTGGCTAAAATTGCAACAAAACAAATATGCTTCCATCCCATTGACGTATGCCTCCATGTACTTATCAAGCGAAGCACATCATGTTGTGGTAGCACAATTCTCATCCATCCCTCCATAATCTGTACACACCTTGAGCTAAATTCACATTGAAAAAACAGATGGCCTATCGACTCATCTGCATTCCCACACAGGTAGCAGCAAACCTGATCAGTTACTCCAAATCTCGTAAGTCTGTCAAGGGTAAGTAGTTTATTGTTCGCATATAACCATCCAATAAAATTGTGTTTAGGATATGCCATTCTTGTCCAGACAACAGGCCACCAGTTGACTTTAGGATCCAAACCCCTTAACCACTGGTAACCTTCCTTAATCGTGTACTCCTTGCTCTGAGAAGCCTGCCATTGATTATCGATATAGCCATTATGGAATTTGTCCTTAACCTGACAAATCTTCCTCCACGACCAGCTAGATGCTTGCGTTGGTTTATAGGAATGCCAATCTTTACCCTTTATGTATACTGCATCAACCCATTTAATCCACAAATGATCAGCCTTAGAGTACAACCACCATACATATTTGCCCATTAAAGCTTTGTTCCAGCTACTACCATCCAAGATGCCCAAACCACCTTCCCTAGCAGGTTTGCAGCACCTCTCCCAAGCCATAAGAGGATGATGATGATAACTCTCATGCCCATTCCATAAATAATTCCTCCAACAGCCTTCAATTTTCTTTATGACATTATTAGGGAGGACAAAAACTCTACACCAGTACTGATAAACCTGCACCAGTACACTCCTCACCAAAACTAGTCTACCAGCATAACTAAGTTTCCTCGTACCCCACCCATGAATTCTCTTCAATATTTTCTCTATAAGCACTTGGCAATTCCCCGCTCTAATCCTTTGGGAGGAAATGGGAACCCCCAGATATTTAAAAGGAAGAACACCAAGCTTGAAACCACAAATTTACAGTATCTGATCCCTAACTCCACCAGTTACCCCACAAATAATTATCTCTGATTTGCTCTTATTTACCCTTAGCCCAGAACAACTAGTAAAATATTCAAAAGTATTAGCCATGATAGCCACAGAATTTGGATTTGCGTGATTAAATACCAAAAGATCGTCAGCAAAACATAAGTGAGTAAGCTTGATCCTATTACAAAGAGGATGAAATTTGAAGCCTCTCTGCATAGCCATCACATTCATGGTTCGAGAATAATACTCCATACACAAGGTAAACAAGATGGGAGACATAGGATCGCCTTGCCTTAGCCCTCTCTTACCTTGAAAGAACCCAAATGTAGCCCCATTCATACTTAAAGAGTACCAAGGGGTAACACAGACCGTAGTCCATCCAACCATTTGAGGAGGAAATCTAAGTGCTTCAAGCATTTGTTCCACAAACATCCACTCAATTGAATCATAAGCTTTTTGTAGATCAACTTTCATGATACATCTAGGAGAGTTAGTCTATCTATTATACAATCGAACAATACCTTAACAAATCAAGATATTATCAACTATGTCTCTTCCTTTGATAAAAGCACTTTGGTTATGGCTATCTATCTCAGGGATGACCTCCATGAGCCTTTGACACAAGACCTTAGTAATGCATTTGTAGACCACATTGCAACACGCAATAGGTCTATAGTCCATTACACTTTCAGGTCGCTCTTTCTTAGGGATAAGGGTCAGGTTTGTAGTATTAAATTGCTTTAACAACTGCCCATTCTGAAAGAATTCTTTTACTGCCTGGATAAGAGACTCCCCCACTATCTGATACCCATCCTTAAAGAATCCACTAGTATACGAATTCACGTCAATTGAGTCCAATGAATTCTGTGAAATAACTTATGGAATTAAAAGAGAGCTAACTGTACCCTACACCCCAGAACAGAATGAGGTGGCTGAAAGAATAAATAGGACTGTAGTGGAAATGGCTAGAAGTATGCTCAGAGCAAAGAATCTGCCAAATGAACTATGGTCTGAAGCAATAGCATCAACAATCTACTTACTGAATATATCCCCTACAAGGGCAGTTCAGGATCGAACTCCCTATGAGGTGTGGAGAGGAAGAACTCCACAGGTTGGTCATCTATGGGTTTTTGGGTGTATAGCATATGCCTTAGTTAACTTAAAAACAAAATTGGATGAAAAGTTTCTTAAGTACATATTTAATGGGTATGCAGTTCATTCTAAAGCATATAGGTTATATAATCCAGTGGATGGCAAAGTAATAATCTAAAGGAATGTAATCTTCAATGAAGATGCAAGATGGGAATGGTCAAGTGAGAAAGTTCAAAGATCTCTCACTATTGAATCTAAAGTTCAGCATCAGCCACATGAAGAGCAACAAGGAAATAGAGAATCTGATTCAGAACCAACTGATTCAGATGAATCATCTGGTGATACATCAGACGAATCGCCTCCAAGAAAGCTAAAATCCTTGCAGAAAATATATGAAACTTGTGGATTTGCACTCCTTGCTGCAGATTCTAGAAGATTAAAAGAAGCAACAACAAAGGAGGAATGACAAATTGCAATGGAAGAAGAAATGATGGCTATACACAAGAATAAAATAAACCTGGGAACTGGATGATCCTCCCACAAGAAAGAATATAATAGGGTTGAAGTGGGTCTTTAGAACAAAATTCAACACTGATGGGAGTATACAGAAGCACAAAGCTAGATTGGTGGTAAAGGGGTATGCTCAAGTAGAAGAAGTTGATTTTGAAGAAACATACTCTCCAGTTGCCAGATTTGAAACAATAAGAGTAATACTTGCTCTTGCTTCACAGTTCAAGTTACAAGTGCATCAATTTGATGTACATTCCTGAATGGCGATCTTTAAGAAGAAGTGTTTGTTGATCAACCTCAAGGCTTTGTCAAAGAAGGGGAAGAAGGCAAGGTGTACAAGCTGAGAAAAGCTCTATATGGCCTAAAACAGGCACCAAGAGCCTGGTACAACAGGATAGATGAGTTTTTTTTGCCAAAGATGGGTTTGAAAGAAGCGAGAATGATTGATGACTTTAAGAAGGCTATGATGAGTGAGTTTGAAATGACAGATTTGAGGCTGCTAAAGTATTTCCTTGGGCTAGAGGTGGAGTAAAGTCAATATGCAATATTCATCTGTCAAAGAAAGTATGCTAAGGATTTGTTAGACAGATTCAAAATGGAAGAATTTGATACATCAATCATACTTATGAATTGTAATCCCCTAAAAATTCTAATGCGAAACAGTGGCGGAAACACTGTCGAGTTGGGATTAAAACACCGATAACTACACTTCATTAAGGAAGGTAAGTCAGCACAACTGCCACTTTATATAAAAGAGCAAAAATTTAAAATCCTCAAAAGTATTTAACAACGAATCCAAAACATGAATATAAATTCAACGACGTAAGACCAAATGACGCTCGCTAGCCCACACAAACCCGAACGTAGATTACCTGCCATGTTATAAACATACCAGCCACAATTCAGTGGGGAGTAACGACGACGTTCTCCCAGCCATATTACATAATATTAAAGCACAAATAATAATATATCGAAATAATTGAAAATGGAAAAACATTTAAAATGATACGGTAAAATAATTCGTAATGAATGCCAACTTGCAAATCAATGTCAATCAATAATAATAACGACGTTATGGAAATTAATCAGTGTAACGGAATAGACTTTCACTAGGATCATACTAAACTAGGTTCGAGAACTCAGTCAAAACAAATCAAACTTCGGTCTCTAACTAGGCAACTCAATTATAACAGGCTGCGTGCAGCGAGGTCCTGACTTAAGTAACGTACACCCCTTCTGGACACCAACCGTAATCCAGTTCAACCCGATGGCGACTTACGGGATACGATATCTAAGTTTAAGGTCAAAATATACACACTCCTGAAGACAAATCATGCTCAGTTCAACGACCAATGCGTCTCACATAGACACACCAACTTTATAGTTGATGGCAAAACGTATACCCTAGACTATATTACTCTACCCGTACACTTGTCCTTATTCCATAACTCCAAAACAAAGTCGTTGTCGTAATTTGATAGGATTATCAAAACGTTCTTAAAAGAAAACTTTCTAATTTGGAAAACTTTCTATTTTAGGAAACTTTCTCGGAATAACATTACGATGAAAATAGCGAAAATAGCATTATAAAAAAATATTGAGAATAGTAATTTACTATAAATATAAAGTAAATATTATTAATTTTGCAAACTACTACTTTTGGCCTTAACAATTACGAGTATTAAGTTCTAAATCGAGTATAAATTATTTATAAAAATTATTGAAACATTTCACAAACATATTATTATTATGAAGTAGGGTGTTTCAAATATATATTAAACTAAAATTCCCTAATTATTATTAGTTTCGACGGAACGAGCATAAAATAATGTTTTACGGCAATCATATCTTTATAAAAGTAATTTATTTAACATTCTTTATTTTAATAAACATTTAAATCATTTTAGAATAACATAATGTGGACATGACATAGGTCCACACCCGACGCGGTCCGGCGGGGGTTTTGGTAGGCGGATGTTCTCGTGTGAGATTGATCCCGAATTGAAATTTAAATGGAAGTTGGAGTCGCCACCGAACTTTGTGGTAGTTCGGACTGTTCGAACCCACTCTATACTTTGGCGTATCGCGCACAAAGTACGGTTTACCTTATAGTACTAGAGGTTGTGGGGTTCGTCCCTTTGCATAACGGTACTGATGTCGGATTACTGAGTATCGTATATCGAATGACTCTCGTTGCCAATGGTTTCGGACGTCCGGAAACTGAAGGTTCTGAGTAAGGGGTGAAGGTACGTGTTGGGAAGCCCACGAAGGACACCCAACCCCGCCTGCACATAGCGGCCTCTACTAAGATATTGATTGGTGCACATGCACGCGTGTTAGTAAGACGGTGAAATGTTATGACAAACATTGTTTTATGTTAGGCATGCGAATTACGTGTTTACTACGTCGTTTAATGCATCTTAGAATATGTCGAAGTTGTTTTAGCATGTGATGTTCATTTGAAAACAGTAAATGCCAAACAATGTAAATAAATAACTTGAAAGTAGATTACAAGTTAAACGGGCGGACTACAACTCGGATTTCACAATACGAGAAGATTGCGTATTGATCAGAGGACGGAGGCTCAGGCGCACAGGCAGGTGTGGGTTGGATGTCAGGCGCACGGTGCGAGGCGGCCCAACATTCAGGCGCCATCACTAGGGCGCTTAGACAGGCATTGTTCGGGACCGAAGCGTGATGCTAGCTAGATCCCGAGACCTCGATGTCTCGCTTCGACTTATCATAGTGAGATCTTTCTGTCTCGATTCATCGTACACCGAGTCGGACTAAGGAGTCGTCGGTATAAGACTTATATCATGAGACGTTCACTCAAAGTCGTAATGGAATAAAGTGAAATATGAAATGTGGGTTTTGAAAGGAAACACATGTGTGGATATGACATAGGCCACCCCGACGCGGCCACGCGCGGGTTTGGGGAGGCGAATGAATCTCATGTGAGATGGATCGAATTGAAATTTAAATCGAAGTGGAGTCGCCACCGAACTTTGTGGGAGTTCGGGCCCATTCAAACCCACTCTATATCTTAGTGGGCCGTGTACAAAATACGGCCCATTCGGATGTCAGAGTTTATTGGGTTCGTCCCTTTGCATTGCGATACCGATACCAAAATTATCGGATACCGTGTATTGAATGACTCTCGTGCGCCAACGGATTCGGATATCCGGAAACCATGGTTCTGAGTAAGGGGTGAGGATACGTGTTGGGAAGTTCACAAAGAACACCCAACCCCGCCCGCACTTAGCAGCCTCTACTAAGATATCGTTTGATTTTAGAATACGCGCGTTAGTAATTCGATTGAATGATATGCAAACAATATTTTGACTAAACATGCAAAAATTAGAATAAGTTGCTAAGTCCATTTAATGCATCTAAATTAACGTCAAAGTTGTATTTAGCATGCGAGGTTCGTTTTAGTACAATACAACAAACAAATAAAAATACAAAACAAAAGCATAAATAAACGGGTTAGTAACGATAATAACGGTTTGCAAATAATATAGAATGAGGTAGAATGACCTAAACGACATGATGCATGGTTTTGAAAAGTAGTATGACACGTGATTGACTTGACACGTGTTGACCGAGGTCATCAAAATGTTTGACAAGGCTCGAAATATGTTGAGGGCTCACGTATTGACGTGATGAAAGGACACTCGATCGAGTCATTGAGGGACTCGACCGAGTGTGCCTCGGAAAAAGCTTTCTGCCCAGAATTTGAGGTATTACTCGACCAAGTCATTGAGAGACTCGATCGAGTGAGTCGCCACTCGATCGAGTCATTGAGAGACTCGACCGAGTGGTTCTCAAAGAGTCATTCTGCCTCGGTTTTGGGGTGCCACTCGATCGAGTGCCCCCTGTACGAACAAGGATTCGTTTCGCAATTTGTATGAATTTCGAAATTGCTTTTTGATTTTGGAAGATCAATGATTTTGTTGAGTCGCACAAAAATATTATGTGATTTATGCTCGCCTCAAATCTTTGATACTCGTTGTATCCGATATTTTCATTATGGAATCAATACCGAATACTTAGAGTGTAATCTAGAAAAAGATGTTGTAGGTCGTTTAAATCTAAGTTAAAACGAAATAAATTATCTCCGCGTTATAGTGTCGTAATTAGTTCTTTCGAACTATGTGACAACTATTTTAGCATCAACGAATTCGTATTAGTTAAATTTATTGACTAATTCGTTTAGATACGACATTCGACTATAGAGTCGACATCGCATCCAAAGAACGACGCTTTAAACTCTATTGAAAAAATTATTCCCTCCGCATCTCGACATCGTAATGAATCCTTGCGGATTTTGTGATGTCAGATCCGCATCAACGGGTCTCGGTTCATAAAAAAAAGGGAATCAGACGCGTTTAAAGGGGAATATTCGCGATCCCATCATGCTTTTGAGTGTTTAGGGCGGGGCTCCTCGAGAGGGCTCCACCACTGTTACAACTCGTGAAAGGATTAGAAGGGTCTTATGCGAATATCACCTTTAAATGGATTTGACTCGAGATAATTTTGTAAAATCAATGTATGCGTGATGATTATGAATATACTACGACGACACTAGCACGCGATGAATAATAAAAAAACTATCTTGTTGATGTTGATTCACTTCAACAATCAAATACTCGGGGTGTCGGGATAAGCGACCGGCAACATCGGGCACGAGGCCCTTGTATTCGTGTTTTCTTATCCCGCCATCACTTGTATTCGACACGAATAAGCGGATATTTTAATGTTTTGATACTAGTAATATTAACAATATTAGAAGTAAAAAAAACAAAAAAAAGAGAGGAGAAGACGAGGAAGATGACGCGAGAAGAGAGGAGAAGAAAGGTAAGAAATCGGGATTTTTGCACCCTCAACCTACATGCTTCGTATTCTCGGTATGGAACTCGTCTAGTTGTGGCTCAGGCACGGGAGTATCGAGGTGTATCTAGATGGAGTTATGGTGGTTTAGGGTTTGAGGTTTCCTAGATGCTAGGGTTTAGGTTGAAGAAGTAGTAATTAGGCTTGTCTAGATTGTGTAGATTAGGGTTCTTGAAAGTGTGTTCAAGTTACATGCAAAAAGAGGGTATTTATAAGAATTCTCCCTCACCCGACCTAGGGCTACTCGACCGAGTGCCCTGCTGACTCGATCGAGTGGCCCAAAGCAGGCGTAAAACGGGCCTTTTGAAGGCCCACTCGATCGAGTGGGTTGACACTCGATCGAGTGGGTCAGCTGGGGCGAAGGGGTCCGGATTTTTGGCCTTGGGTTGGATATTTTTGTAGATCTTGTATTTGGGTTGGACTTTAGATATTTGCATGGCTATTTTGTGTCTCGGAAACGACTTTGACCGGGGTTTGACCCGGTCACCAAAAAGATGGTTTTATTTCCGGTGTCGATTTTGACCCAAATTAGTCTTATTTGATTGGAAACGACCCACTGGGCCTGAATTTGAGGTCAGTTTTGTGAGATTCGTACTCCGTAGAAAGTCCAAGCCAGAAACTAATGGTTTTGAGCCCATATCCGAGCGCGTAGAAGCACGTTTGCGTCCGATCATCATCGGGTGCTTTTTGGAAACTGCTATAGACACCTAGCAGCCAAATGTGGGTGTCTACAACGTGATATATTAGCACGTGTCGACTAAAGTTGCAAGAACTCGTATCGTTATCGACTAAATCGAAGGTCCACTATATCTTGTTTCGACCATAATTGGGGACTTGTCCTTGATCGACCCAGTTTATGATTTGAATCGAACATATCAACTTAATACGAATATCGGAACCCTTCATATCGCGACATCGTTCTCGGGTCGCAAAGACCGCACGACTCTCAGATTGACGTCATTAGGTTTCGTATTACTTCGATTTTCGATGGCTCTTCATATACGACATTCGAATACAGATTCGACATCGACATTTAGAATGACGTTTGAAAATGATATCGAAAGCACTCAATGAAGGATTCTACGGTCACGTCATAACCCGATGGGGCAGACGCACGCCATAAGGCACTCTGACCCTTAGGCGCCTAGGGTGGCGCGCCTCAAATGTGAGGCACCACCTTCTGTGTGTCCTGTTTGAGGGTTATCCAGACTTTAGGTAGAATCAATTATCGAATATGATCGATTGGAAGGATCGATTCATCATCGCAAACATTAGGCCCTTTGCGTTTCGACATCGTAGTTTGGCCTTTAGGGCCTACGACGCTCAATTTAGCGTCATCGGACGTTTGCTCGAATCAAGTTTTGAAAATAATTGTATAGTAGTATACGCGGTATTAATATGACGGAATTATAAAAAACGTTAAAGTAAAATGTTAGCGTACGATAAACAAAATGTTAGTAATGTTAAAGTACGATAAATAAACGAGTTTAAGGATTAGAAATGGGGTTTCAACACCCTCAACCTACATGTCAAATTCTTCAAAGTATGGGCTCGCAGAGTATCGTCGTAGGCACGAGGAGCGGTTAGATGTATGTAGGAGGAGTTAAGGGGTGCATGGGAGTAGGGAAGCTTTCGGTTTTTCAGATTAAGAGTTTTCGAGAAAGAAATGTCGACCCTTGAAACGTCGGACGTAAGGGTGTATTTATAGAGTTTTGTGAAATGCTCCGACCCGGAATTCGGGTGCTTGGAGGCTAGCGACTCGGTATTGGGACGCCCTAGTGGAGGCGGCTCAGTTTTGAGGCGCTTGGATGCAAGCGACTAGAATCGGGCGTATCGGAAGTTGCTCAAAATACGGATTGATATCTGTGTTATTCGAGGTAAATAAGGATTCTGTTTTGTCAGTTATTGATTGTGTATTTGGAAACTATTGTGGCTTATTTTGTTCTCGGGTTTCGACTTAGATCAGGTTTGACTCGACCGACAAACACGGTTTTGCCCCCAGTGGCGGTTTTGGCTCAAAGTAGCTTTATTTTATTGGAAATGACTCACTGAGTCTGTATTTGAGGTTGGTTTTGAGATTTATACTCCCCTAAGTGCCCACGTCGGATACTACTGATGCCGAGCCCGTATTCGAGCCTATTGATGCATGTTAACGTCCAATCATCATCGGGTGTTTTGTTGGAGACTGCTACAGACACGAGCAGGCAAAATGCGGGTGTCTACAGAGCCTCCACTTTGACTGACGCTTGGACAAGGCGAGAGTTAGAGTAGCCACCAAGTAATCGAGGATTACAACCTGGTAGCCTTCCAGTCGAGTCGTTTATAGTCCATTAGATTTGCGTGAAGGGCTCGCCAACCATAAGTAGAGGATCATACCCGTCTTGATGATGATAACTCCGTGGGGATGTGATTTTGCTTTCGGAGTGATGGGTGTACCTGTATGCAGACAAATCATATTTTGAATGTAGCATTTAGGAGAGACACCGACTCGATTATCCGCTGAGGAGTGAGAAAATTCGATGTTTTGAAATTTGAGATTTTAAAGAGGATAAATGCTAGGGATGACTCGATTCCTATATTGGGCTTAGAAAGGTATTGGAATATGGACCAGGCCTGCGCGCATAGGTGCGTACACTAAGGCGGCCCAGTTTTCAGGCGAGGGCTCTCGCGTGCCTTGTTTTTCTGGCGTCGGGGCCCAAGCGCCCCAACTTTTGACTTTTCCTTTTTTGTGCTGCGGCGCGGATCTGGAGGTGCCTTAGGGTTTTTGTGTTTATATACACGACCTTTTGCCTCAACTCTGCATTCTCACGACAAACTCAAAGAACTAACATATTCCTCGTTGCATTCTTGCGAAATTTCAATCATGGGTGTTGAATTGCTGTCTGTGAAGTTGCAAGGTTGGTCTCGAAGCTTCAAGGATGAGGAAAAGGTTGCTCTGAATCAGATGGGTATTTCTCAGATGTTTACCGTCCGTCAGTTGCAAGTAGACTTACCGTCCGTCAGTTGCAGGTATATTATCCTTAATTATGTACGGAATAATCTAGAACCTAAAAAGAAAGACAAACAATTAAATAACACCGTCTCCCCGGCAACGGCGCCAAAATTTGATAGGGCTAAGTCGTATCCCTAATCAAAAGTACCCTAAGGACACCAACTAATGTAGATAGTGAAACCAGGGGTCGAACCACAAGGAGATGAGATTTAACTGTTTATTCCCAAGGATTAAATTCTAGATCATGATCACAGTTTTTTATGGGTTTTGTAGGAATTTTTTTATCGTTTTAATGCTTTTTATTAAAGTATTTATTCATTTGGCGTTCATTTAAAACTATTTATCCCCAATGGTTCCACGTCACCCTTTTTTTTAATATCAAAAGTCAAGCTGCTACTTCAAGTAGCGGCTGACCTTAATATCACGATGAACACGCGGCTGCTAGTTTCAGAAAATAGAAAAGATGGTTTGCCGCTAGTTAAACTAGCGGCTGGGTAGTGACTAGTGAACAAATTTTCAACTATGTAGAGCACTCCATATATAGTTGTAACTTGTAAAGACAACGGTCAATAATGAATGAACGCATGTTGTCACTTAAATCAATGCACAAGGTGCTTTGAATCCAGCTTATTAATGAAACATTAAAATCAGAAATTAAAGAGTTAAGGGTAAGATAATTACCCAAACTTTACATACTCGTATATTTTTTTACTTAGTGGTAAAAGAAAAGTCATATAAAAACATATTTTTACCTATTCTCTAGCCCTACTTTGTTCCATGGGCCGTATTTGATGCACCGAATTTCAAGTTGAACGAATTGTTTTTCGAGGAGATTTTTTTTTTGGAAATTGTAAGTGAATGATATTAGAAATTATAGTCTCTCAATGCATCCCAATTACTCCAACTAGAGAAAATATCAAAACTACTATTGAATGATATTCTCAGATCAACGTTAAAATCTAGTACGGAATAATATTCTATTTCGAGGAGACTCATACAAATAGGGTCGGAACAAAGGTCGGGTCAAATACAATTCAAGTTATTTTGTCCATTTTTTAATATTTTAATAAATGTAATATCACAATTAATAATTTTTTGATTAATAATCCAAATATAACAATTCTTTCCGTATCTTCATTTGTTACCTTTTATATTCTATTTGATTTTTTTTAATCAAAACTAAATAATTGACCGAGTATATAATAAAGTAATGTTATTATTTTAATAATTTTAATGATTTAGTTTTGACCCAACTGATCGAACAGATCAACTCTTACATTAACATGGACTCAGATTTAGGCCAATTCAGATAATGAATCAAGGTTTACAAGTTTTGACCCATGAAAAATAATTTGGTTCGGATCAAAATTTGACAAGTATGAAATAAATATAAGATGAAGATATAATTGACGATGAATAATTTTAGTGGCAATAAGTCCAAGGACAATTGGTAAAATACCACTCGTATGTCAATTACGAAATACAGAGTACATACTCTAAAATACCATCTCTTTAATTTCGAATTTTAGTGTTTCACTAATAACCTGCATTCAAATCACCTCATGCATCCATTTGAGTGACAACTGACAACATGCATGCACCATTCATTCAATTTTTTTTATATAACTGCCAGCACACCATCTTCTCCATTTTCTGCGTTGTATTAAGGCCAGTCGCTACTTCAAGTAGCGGCTTGGCTTCTGATGTTAAAAAAAGGAAAAATGTGACGTGGAACCATTGAAGATAAATAGTTTCAAATGAACGCCAAATGAACAAATACTTTAATAAAAAACATTAAAATGATAAAAAAAAATCGTTTTGTAGTTAATAAACTAAGACACGACAATAATAGGAAGAATGTCTAGGATCGTAGGTTCACTATGAATATTAGTCGGGGTCATGGAATTAACTAATTAGCATTAATCGAACTACCTAAGGTGCAAGTCCGGTCGGTACAATACAACCTTTAGATCTAAACTTAAACTGCAGTCGCTAGCATTAAGTCAGTCTACTCGAATTATCGTGGCCTAATTAGTTCTTAACCCGGTCGGTGAGAAGCTCTAATTCGTTGTGCCAATTAATTTAGTTCTGAAGCAAACAATCAATCAGATTTAAAACGATAGACAACCAAAAGTTCATACGATTAACAATTAATTAATCAATTATAACCCCTCCTAACATGCATAGATCTCCCTTAACCATAGAAAGTAAATTATCTATGCATAATTAAACTAATCAGACAAGAAAGAAATAAATCAGATCTAACATATTAATTAAGAAGATGGAAAGTAATTAGTAATAATAAACGAAGAATAATATAAGGACAAGAAACGAAAGCAAAACAATAATAATAGAACAATAAGTTGAAAAGAGAATTGAAAGATTACCGAAGAATTAAAGAGTGATTAATCATAAGACAAAAGTTAAACCTGAAAAGTCGAAGTAAATCTAATTCTAAAGAGTTTCTAAAGGTTTCTAACTAATGAAAAGTATATGGAAAAAAGAATAGGAACAAAAGGGTTTTATAATCCATCAAATAATAGTCCAAGACGGAACTTTCTGCCGCCCAAATAGAGGTGTACTCGATCAAGTATAGTTAAGGGACTCGATCGAGTAGCTCTGGAGTTCACAGGTTCGCGCACCCGACTTCAAATGGCTGTCATTTCTTTGTTACTCGTTGAAATTGGGAATACAATATACCGTTTGAAAGATAAGATAAAGGGCTTTCCAACATCACTTGAATCATTCTGATTGGAGTTATAGAACTCAAAATATGAACGTTTAAAATTGACCCTTTTGTAGGCGATCATTCTTCCATCTCGTTTGGCGTCTTTTTCCTTCTTTGTTCTTTATCAATTTCCATTTCCGTCCTCGGCTTAGTCTTTTTAGTTCGTCAAGACGTAAATGCATCCATAAACACACCAGTTGGCTCTTCGGGGATAGCTTCTATCCTGACTTGATTAGTGACAGTTGTCGGAATAAGGGTCTCCCTAGAGCTAAGTAGTTTGGTAGGGACTACCGGACCTGGCGAGGTGGTTACTGGCTAAGACTTTAGACTTAGCCTTCCGGATTTCCTCAATAGTGATGGGGACAGCTTCTCCTTTGACGAGATACACGTCATCTTGATCATCATGCCAAATCTCGTTCACTTGCGGGGCAAGAGGGCAAATAATTTAAGGTAGGAACAATCGATCACTTCCTGAGTAAAGATGGCGTGGGAACTGAAATGATTGCCCTTGTTGCTCGGTTTGTCCCTGCGAAAAGGAATCTTATCGCTTTCGATCAAATCCTGGATAAGGTGTTTTAACTTCCAAAATTTCTCGGTGTCATGCCCGTTGCCCCTGCAATATTGATAATATGCTTTTAAGAGCGCCTATGGACCGGGATTTCTGGAGTTGGACTTATCGGCTGGATTGAGCCTTTGGAGGAGAGCCTTTGTAAGGCATAGGCATATGTAGTACCTATGTCAGTGAATACCCACGGTGGGATATTCTTCTTGGATAAGGCATATAGTAGATTAACCTCATAAAATATGCCGCGGGCTGCGGCTGAGGACTTGGCCGAGGAGGAGGCCCCTTGGTAGCTTGCTAGAAGCCTTGGATAGACCCTCTACCCTTAAGTCATTCTCGATCCTCATACACATTTCAGTGAGGGTAGTGAAGTTGGGTATAACGGCGTACCAGAGATGGACCCGATAGGACGGCAACAGGTTCTTCACAAATGCTTCCACCAAAGTCTTTTCACTGGGCTTGTCAACCAGCTTAACACTCTCGGCCCTCCAGTGCTGAAGGTACTTTGTGAACAGGACGCTGCGAACAGATTCTTAAACATGTTAAAATCAACCCTCTTTATAGCCATGAACTCTTTGAAGGCCCGTATGTGGAATAGCGGATCTTCAGTCCCTTCGAAAATTGGAAAACCCGTGAGATTCAAGTTTACGTGAGTTTTCCGTGTGGATATTGTTACACCTGGATGAGTGGATATGTTCCTCTACTCGGCGTATCGTGCTGATCAGTTCAGCCATGGACCAATTGTTCACGAACTCAGTATCGGGGCCCCTTTGTTCGATGACAACTAGCCGAGCATTTGTAGCCGCTTGATCGGCTTTTATGGCTACTAGTTGGTTTTCGACCTTGGTCTGTTTGTTGACCATGGTTTCCATCATAGTCTTCAATTCGCCCATGGCTTGTTCCATTCTGAGCCTAGTTGAAGGTGGCCTGTCTGGAAGAATACCATGTAATCAGAAATTTTGAACCCAGATCTTGGTATTGAGACAACCCGAGCAAGGTAAAAAAACGGAATGAGGAAAGTTGACTTGAAAGAGACTCGACTAGACGAATGACAAGCGAGTGGTGTGACTCTCTTTAGATACGGCTATGTGGGCGAATTCCTGTTCGAAGGGAGGACCACGTGAGACTTCCCCAGACTTTGGACTCGAGTGTCTTAGATGGATTTCCTTTTGTGGGGTTATGCCCCACGCGGGTAAGTTGTCCCTTTAGGATAAGGCGGACTTGGGATGGGAAAAAAATCCGTGAAATAGAATCGACGAAGTTTCGACGCTAAAGACCTTCGACGAACTAGGTAGGACCCGACAAACGGATTACGGTAAGCCCTGTAATAAGGAGGGTTTTAAGAAGGGTTGAATTTTGAAACAATTCGTAGGACGATCCTGACTTTTGAAATTGGCAGCATGCCGACAAGACCGATTTTTTTACAAAATGTCGAGAGTTTTGAATTTTGAAATGGGCAGCATGCCGGCTAAAAATAGGATATGTTGAGTCAAATCTTAAGTCTAAATTTCAGCAACATTCTGAGTTTTTTGAAAGTTCAATATTAAAAAGATGCATTTTTTGAAATGATGGTTTTTGAAAATGACACAGAAACCAAGTAGCAAGTAGTCACACAAGCATTATGACGACAACATGTATGCTTTATATTAAGTCTCGGTCAGTCTAAATAGGGTCTATACCAGTGTGCATGGCCTTTCCGGTAATCGGGACGGACTTCCTTAGCAAATTGCATAAGGACATGCCGCGAAACCCATATGAATCAACCATGAACATCTTGACAATTTGACATAACCAGTTTGGAATACATCATGGTATAGTGGGACGTTGGTCATAAGTAACCGGCCCGGGTAAAGTTGGGGTTATGCATGAAATATCGAACTAAAACGTGTACTTTAGTAACCAATCGATTTCTTTTCAAGTCACCCTGAAGACCCTGATGACAAGTTTTACATCAGGTATCCCCAGTGGAGTCTCCAAATTGTGGATATGACATAAGTCCACGCCCGACGCTGTCAGACGCGGGTTTTGGTAGGTGGATATTTTCGTGTCACATTGTTCTCGTATTGAAATTTAAATCGAAGTTGGAGTCGCCACCTAACTTTGTGGGAGCTCGGACCCGTTCGAACTCGCTCTATACTTAGGTGTATCACGCACAAAGCATGACCTGTCTTATAGTACTAGAGCTTGTGGGTTCGTCCCTTTGCATAACGATACCGATGTCGAATTATCGAATATCTTATATCGAACGACTCTCGTTGCCAATGGTTTCGGGCATCCGGAAACCGAAGGTTCTGAGTAAGAGGTGTAGGTACGTGTTGGGAAGCCCATAATGACACCCAACCCTGCCCGCACATAGCGGCCTCTACTAAGATAACGATTAATGTTCGTGTACGCGTGTTAGTAAGATGATGAAAACGTATGACAACCATTGTTTTAGGCTATACATGTGAATTGTATATTCACTACATCGTTTAATGCATCTCGATTTGTATTGTAGAAGTTTTTTTAGCATGCGATGATTATTTAGAAAGCGGTAAATGCCAAACAATTAATTAAATAACATGAAAATAGATTACAAGTCACACGGGGGGAATACAACCGGGAATTCACAATACGACAAGCAATTGTAATATCGAAAAAGAAACAATAAAAGTAAACTATAAATGAACTCGTAAATAGAAACGTAAATAGAAACCATAAATCGAATGATTGGACAGACTCCGATCAGTTACGCATTATGTCATTGCGTACTGATCAGAGGACAGAAGCTCAGGCACGTGAGCCTGTACGACCTGGAACTCAGAGGCAGAGAGCTCGACGTCCCAACCTTAAAACGCGGGCACAGGGGCGCCCGAGTCAGCAGGGTACAGGACCCAAACGTGATACTAGCTCGATCCCGAAGCCTTGAAATCTCGTCCCAACTTATCCTGGTGAAGTCTGACTGCCTTTATTTATCGAATGTCATGTTCGACTAAGGAGTCGTCGACATAGGATTAATATTGCGAGGCATTCACTTAAAGTCGTAATGGAATGAAAATGAATTTGAAATGTGGATTTTCAAAGGAAATACGTGATAAGTTGACACGCATTGACTTACGTCAAAAGTATAACTCCATAGGCGAAACTTGTGACGTTGTTTCACTACTTTGAAAGTCTACGATACCTCGTTTTGGCCTTGATTGGGTACTTGTCCTTAATCGTCCCAATTTATGATTTAAATCGAATATATCGACTTAACACGAATATTGGAGCCTTCTGCGTCGTTGTCGAGTCACGTGGACTGTACGACGCTCGGATTGACATTATTTGGTTTCATGTTAGCTCAATTTTTGGTGACTCTTTATGCATGACATACTATTATAAAATCATCGTCGAACATTTAAGAGCAACGATTGTAAACGATATAGAAAGCGCACAACGAAAGATTCTACAATCGCGTTATAACCCCGAGGTCAGGCGCACATCATGGGGCGTCCTGATCCTCATGCGCCTATAATGGCGTGCCTCCATATAGAGGCACCACCACCCTAGCGCCCTGTCGGGTTGTTATACGGATTTTGGGCAGAAACTTTCGTCGAACGAATTCGTTTTGAAAATGATCAATCCAAACTAAAACCTTTGCACTATTCGACATCGACACTGAACCACGGGTCCATGATCTGCAAAATGGCGTCATGGGACGTTTACTCCGAATTGATAATGGCATCATTATTTGATCGTTAGGATCTACGATGTCAATACCGTCATCGGACGCCCACTCAAGTCGTGTAAAAATAGTTTTAATTTTATATATAGAGGTGAGATCAAGGGAGTTACTAACTCTCCAAGAGTTTCTTAGTGTTAATCCCCACCTTCCATTCATCTTAAGATGGATGGCGGATGGACGAGTTCAATTAAAAAAAAAAAGAAATAGAAAGGACTAACATGCTGCGGCCAAACATCCCCTCACCCAAATCAATCACTACATTACTTCCCTCATACCCTTCCCAATCCCCTCATTTTCAATTCATTTCCCAACTCAATTCATCTCTCTCTAACAAAACCCCAACAAATAATCTCCATTAATAACTCCAACCATACTCCGTCAACTACTCCGACCATACTCCGTCAACTACTCCGACTATACTGCATTTTTAACACAACATACTCCGTCAGTAACTTCGATCATCATACGAAGGTATGTTCATGTTTTTTCTTCATCATCTTCATCTTCATGCTTCTTTTTCTTCATCATCTTCATCGTCATCTTCATGCTTCTTTTTATTTTTCATACCCTTTTTTTTGTATTTATAAAATTATTCATCTTCATTATCCACAAAAAAAAAGAACAACTTCATCTTTAAGATGAAGTTTGAAGTTTGAAGATGAAGTTGTTCTTTTTTTTTGTGGGATGAATGAAGGTTGAGGATGAAGATGACGATGAACAACTCATTTAGTGCGTAATATTCTTACAGAATTGCAAAACCACACACTTTCAGTTGTATAGTCATACTAATTATGTTAAATAATCATGCAGTTGTACACTCATTGTAGTCACATATTCAGTTGTATAGTCACACTCATTCTGCTGTATAGTCACACTCGTTATGTTATAGAATCACTCAGCTGTAGAATACCTTGGGATTAAGTTATCATGCGTTTAATCATCTTCTTCTTCATCTTCATGCTTGTTTTATTTTTCATACCTTCTTTTTTTCGGTATTTATAAAATTATTCATCTTCATTATCCAAAAAAACTGAAGATTGAATATGGATGAATAAAGGTTGAATATTTAATGAATGTTTAGATATTTTCATTTTTTTAAGTCACAGTCGTCCGTTCATCCATATTCAACTTTCATTTTTTTTTTGTAGATAGTGAAGATGAATAATTTTATAAATACCAAAAAAAGGTATGAAAAATAAAACAAGCATGAAGATGAAGATGATTAAACGCATGATACCCTAATCTCAAGGTATTCTACAGCTGCGTGATTCTACAACATAATGAGTGTGTCTATGCAACATAATGAGTGTGACTATACAACTGAAAGTGTGTGACTATACAACTTAAAGTGTGTGACTTTTTTCAGGTATTTTTTTATCTACGTTCTAGATTCCACGTTCGTCAAATCACTATTTCTGAACCTCGACGATTTTCAGGTATTTTTTTTTATCTTTTTGGAGCATCTTTAAAATAATTAATCATCTTCATCCTCATGCTTGTTTTATTTTTCATTCCTTTTTTTTTTATATTTATAATATTATTTATCTTCATTATTCACAAAAAAATGAAGGTTGAATATGGATGAATGAAGGTTGAATATTCAATGAATGTTTAAATAATTTGCTCTGATTCGTATGTATAATCATCTTTCTAATTATGAATGTGACTTTGCTAATGATGATTGAAGAATAATTGACTGTATGGCTTTTATTTTCCATTTTACGGGTTCAGTTTTGTAGTCACACATTTTAGGTTGTATAGTCAAATAGTTGATGTTGTATAGTCACACTCATTATATTGTAGAATCACACAAATTCTTGCAGTGATTAGTGTATGTAATCATCTTTGCTAATGATGATTGAAGTATAAATAAGTACGAGTATAATTTAGTTGTATAGTTTGTATGTAATCATCTTTGCTAATGATGATTGAAGTATAAATAAGTACGAGTATAATTTAGTTGTAAAGTCACAGAGATTATGTTGTATAGTCACACAGTTGAAGTTGTATAGTCATACTCGTTATGTTGTAGGATCACAGTCATTATGTTGTAGGATCACACCGTTTATGTTGTATAGTCACACAGTTAAAGTTGTATAGTCACACTCATTATGTTGTACAATCATGCGGTTGTACAATCATTGTAGTCACATATTCAGTTGTGTTGTGTGATTTAGATTGATGGTGTGTTTTGTTACAGCGAAATGGTTGGTGGAAAGAGGAATGTTGGTAAAAGGGGCGGTGGGAAGAAAAAGGTCGTGGAAGATACAGCGACCGACCACGTAATTGGACAATGTATTGTTGCGCACGTACCGGAGACCATCGTTAAACTCTTGAATATTTATATGGGATAAAATGTTTGCTTTAGGATGAATGTACTATATGTAAAGGATGTTTGGTGGGTGATAAGTGTAGTTTGTAGTGCCTATTTCGTAGTGTTTTGGTCCCATTTTCCTTGTGGAATCGCTCCTCGGGAGCGATTTATGGGCTACTTATGCTTCCTCTAGTTCGTTTCAGGTTCCCGAGACCATTCATGAAGAGTTGGAGCGATTCCGACTCAATACATACACTTTTCGGAGCCAACGAAGTAAAGGAACGATGACTCGATGCTTTGGAATCGACCCCGAGACCTTGGGACCCAATCCCGAGCCTCCGAGACCCGATCTCGAGTCCCGAGAATCGATGAGAAGTCCATGTGAAGCAAGGAGGAACCAAAAAGATCATATTGGAGGCCTACAAGACTCATCCCCGACGGTTATGACCTCATCCCGTCCGGGATGAAGGAGCAAAACAAGGAGCTATTGTTTTGGGTCCATCCCGACCGGGACCAGTTCCTCCCGGCCGGGACCGACACCTTCCCGACCAGGACCACCTCCTCCCGGCCGGGAAGGGCTGCTGCTGCTCCGCGCTTCATCTTCTCTTCTCCTTTCCACTTGTAACCCTATATATACCCCCCCCCCCTCTTGTATTAAGACACTATCCTAGGTTATGTTCTTCACTTCCCACTAAACCCTAGACTACTTTAGGTTAGATTAGATTAGATTAGTGTAGATTAGTCTTTCGATTATCGTTAATCATAGATTAATGCTTGTAATTTGGGAATTCTTCGATCTCCATTCAAGCTTGACAACCTTGGATGTTTGTTTTGGGTTCTTCCATTTATGCAAGTTTCCTTCTTGTTTTCATCTTCTAGTATGGTATAATCTTCTTTTCTCTTCTTTTTATCTTTGTTTATCAATCAAGTTTCAATCTTTAGTTCTTGTTTATTGTTTTGTTCATCATCCTTGTTAGTTTCACATATGCAAGTTAGGTTGTTTGAGTTGGTTCTTCTTGTTAGTGTTAGTTTTAATTTAGATATGTTTGTGTAGACTCTTGCTAGGGTTAGTAGGGTGATTAGGCTGTTAATTGGATGATTAAGGGTTTGTTGGAGATGTTGGTGGAAGATTTGGGTTTCCTCTTGGTTTGATGCATATTACATGTTTGTTGAAATGCTTGAGTGACTAGTAATTGTAATTACTTGTTTTTCTTGCCTTTTCTCTTGTGGGTGATAGTTTGCTTGTGGGTTTGGTTCCCTCACTAAGTAGCGAGAGCCCGGTGAGGACGACCCCTAGGTTGGTCTAAGTTGCGAGAGCCCGGATGCGATCTAGGCCACAATAACACGCTAGTAGCCCCGTTTGTCATGTGTATCGCCAAGATGGGTTTTAGGTGGAACCTCTAGGTGAGTCTAAGTTGCGAGAGCCCGGACTATACCTAGATTACCCTACTACCTCCTTCACTCTAGCTCTTCCTCGACCATTCCGTTACCCCTTTGACCCCGACCTAATCTTAGCCCGTTTTCCTTGTTTGTTTTCTCCGTCTCCTTAGCCATAGTCTTAGCCTTCTTCCCCTTCCTATTACTCTAGTTTAGCCTAGTTCGTTGATCGAGTCTCGTATTTGGGTGACCTTAGTCTAGACGCCTCTTACCGTCCCCGTGGATTCGACCCGACTTACCCTAGCTACCCACTAGGATTAGTTGGTTAATTATTTGATCGGCGGGATCCACGACAAATCCCACCATCAGTGGGTTAGAATATTTTTATATTTGACGTACTATAGGTAAATGATGGACTTTTTCTAATGTAAATATATTTTCATAGCTATTTTCTGGTTTCATAATTAATCACGCCAGATATATAGCAAAATCACTTATCCTTTCACCTTTAAAACCACGCAGTTTTGCACCAATTGGTTTATAACCAAAAGTGGTCGTATTTGTATAGTCACATTCGCCTTGTTGTATAGTCACACTCGCTATGTTGTATAGTCACACTGCTAATAATGTATAATCGGGACAGATTTTGGTTTTTCATTTTGTATTGCCACACTCGTCATGCAGTAGAATCACACTCATTATGTTGTAGAATTACACTCATTTTGTGCGTAATGTCAAACGTCAACATAATGAGTGTGACTATACATCATTGTTCCGGTAACGGAAACAATTTACCCGGCCTAGGATCCGGGTAGTGTAATTGAATTAATGATGAACAACTGATCGTCTGATTCTCTTGGTCTCCCTTTCCCCTCACTCTTTGAGTCGGACTTTCCCGGCGGAAACGACCTGCTCCCTGCACAATGAACGCACAGGGCCTCGGAGGTTGTCCGAGGAAACCCTCTCCGATGCCTAAGTCAGTCCGTGAAATGCCTTTACGAACCTAGCTCTTGAGGAACTAGGTGGCGTTTTAAGAGTAAGAGTCTAGAGAGAGAAAATCCAACCCCTCTCATGTGGGAAATGGGGAGGTATTTATACCTTCCCACAAGAGAGAGAAAAGAAAGAGGAATGGTTGGATGGGAAAGTGACAAGTGGCGGCTTCTCATCCATCCATTCCCAATTACCTTAGGCAAAATGACGAGAGGGCCCCTGGGGGTCCTGACCCTGCCGGCCAGGGATTTTCCCAGAAAAGACAGTCTCCAGGCAGGGGGCTGCCAAGCTTCGACAGGCTGGGTTGGCCCGTGCTCTCGGCGGCTGACGGCCAACCTTTAGCGTTTCATGCTTTGTTCCAGGTCCTTGCTGGGGGCTAGTCTTTCGACTCCCCGACAGGAACCGTCTCGGGGCCTGCATAGCAGGCAGTTGATTGACAGGCGGCCCACCCCAATCAATTGGCCCTCGTCAGTAGGAGGGAAGTGAGACTTCTCCTCTGCTGGCGACTCTTGCTTGGAGGGGGGTTGACTTCCATGTCTGTTGCAGCATTTAATGCTTCGCGCCTTCCCAATGGAACTTCGTACTGCTCCTGTCAGGAATGCAAAGAGGCGAGAGCGCTTTTGTAATGATTGCCCTTTTCTTCTGGGCGGATTTTGGGGAACCGTGAGGAGTTCCTGATTGGTGGCTCTTCTCCCAGGGTGGTTGGAGCGTTCATTAATGCAGTGTTTTCCTTGGTATAAAATCCTCAGCTTCCTTGATCATTTGTGCTTCATCCCACCTTCAATCTTTCCATTTTCTTCATTTTAAACATGACTTGGATCAAGAAAAGTGTAGTTCGCCGCGGAGTCAAACACGTTTCCTTCATCTTCAGAGGGTTTTGGAGGCTCAGATATGCACAGACCGCTTATTTAGTTGTTCGCCGGAGTCGCTGTTCACGGCTTCGCCTTCGCCGGAGGGGTCGGAAGGCCTCTATTAGGATGGGCAAACGCCCTAGGAGGTCCTCTCCTCCTGCTGCGCCTAGGTTTAGGCGTTGCTCCCAGGGAGGGGGCTGTTATGATAGGGGGTGTCATGAGTGTTTTCCATGGCTGCACCCTGAACAATTCGGCCCCAACTCTGACACCAATTCCTCCCTGGAGTCGGGTCCTTCTTCGCCTGTAAAGAAGACAGGCTGTCGCACTTGCGACGAGTCCCGAGCTGTCCCTTTTGGAAGGGACTGGGAAGACAGCAGCCATGACTCTGACGACAGCGAAGGTCTTGGCTGCCTGAGCGACAGGGACGAAGACGGGGCTTCAAATGACCCCTTTCAGGGTTCCCCAAGTTGGGACTGGGGTTCGGCTCTCGGGAGTCCAGGCAGTCCTGGAGATTATTCCCCAGATTTGGGGGACGACTAGGCCTGCGTGGCAGGGCATTTGTTTTTCTGTTAGGCCGAAACTCTTGGGCCTCATGTATTTTTCCTTTCATATTTGTCTTTAAGATGTAACTTTTCTTTGTAAGACTTTAATGAAATGAAGATCAGGCGACGCGTTTGTTTGTTTTTTTTTTTTTTTTTTTTTTTTTTTTTTTTTTTTAGGGGGGACGTCATAGGGTGACCAGTCTGCTGACATCCTTTGGTCCTCCCAAGGTTTTTCTTGGGAAGCTGCCTAGGGCAAACCTCCCCAGGGGTGACACGTGGACCGCAACCCTTGGACGAATTCAAGAGGGCTGAGCGACTCTTGGCATGCCTTCCTCTATAAAAGTGATTCATTATCCATCACTTTCCTCTTTCCCAATCTTTCTTCTCTTTCGACATTCCTTCACTCTCTTCACCTTGTCAAAAACCCTTGGGTATTGACGGATCGCTTCTTCCTTGCACCCCCATTTCCCTGAGACTCCTTCTTCGGGCTTGTGACGTGCTGTAAGGCGATCTTTAGGTCAGATTTTCATCCTCCATTCTTATTTCTTTCTTCGATTTCCTTTTTCCGCTTCCTTTTTTAGAGTATCATGTCTAGAACTCATGGATTGATTTTGCCCTTTATCGACCCAACAAAGAGGGGAGAAGGGATGGATTTTGCCTCCTCCTCTAGGGAGGTTGGCCTTGAGGAAGAGCATTCGTCGGGCAGTGGGGGCGGCAATTCTCCTGACCCCCCTACGTATGATGCTATTGATTCAGACGACGGGGCGTTGGAAGTTGACCCTTCCAGAACTTCCGGCCCCCTCGTTCGTCGGGAAAGGGGTAGGGTTTATTATCTAGACAAGGTTAAATACCGCATCCCTCTGAGTACTTTTCCCGACCGGAAAAATCGGGACACGATTCTTGCTAAGAATGCTGCCGTTGTGATTGAACGGCTCTATAACTTCGGGGAAGGGTACACAGTTGTTGTCCCTGGCGAAAAGGATACCGTATGCAACCCCCCGGATGGGTGCATAACGGTTTACCACAAATGCTTAGAGTTTGGCCTTCGCTTCCCCCTCCATCCTGCTTTAGAGGAGATCTTCAGGCGCATGAACGTCGCCGTCGCGCAGCTGACAGCCACAGCTGTCAGGGCGCTGATTTCATATGTTTGGACCTGTCTTTTCCACCGCATGGAGCCTTCCATCGATGCCCTGCGGTTCATGGTGGGTTTACAGATGGTTTCTTCTGGGAGTACAGGCTCCCCTGGTTATTGGTCCCTCCTGAGGCAGAAGGGACATTGTTTGGTGTGGCCTGGCATGGACAGCTTGAGGGACTGGAAGAACAACTTCCTTTATATCCACAGTGCCCATGGGTGGAGGATTCCTCGTCATTTCAGGAATCACGTCCACACCAGGATGGAGACCCCTGAGGAGTACCACCCTGGCGTGGGTGGGAAGGCCTTGGAGGTTAAGCTAACTGAGAAGGAGAAAGAGTTGACGGCCTACTTTGCAGGCCACACTAACAAGTACGGGGTGTATGGCCCCACCTTATGGCTCCCTCATGCGGAGCTTATAGCGACCGACAATTATTTGACCCGGTTGGGCATGAACCCGGGTCTGGATAAAGGTAGTTCAGGAGTGCTGATGATTCCTTCTTACTCTTCTTTCTTTTGAAAGTATTTTGACAGCCTGCTTGTTTATCCTGCAGGTCTTGCCACTTTTCTTTGGAAAAAAGGGGAGGTGAGACGCCTGGGCTTGGACGAGAATCTCACTGTTATCCAGAGTCGCCCTTCTCTTCCCCCTGGTTTTAAGAGAGGCGAGAAGAATCTGATGAAGCATTTGAAGGGCCTGTCATTCAGTAGACCAAGGCTTCCTCCTCCTCCTCGGGTCACGCCTGCTAAGACGGCGGTTTCTGAGGCCACCCCCTCTCCAGCCGCGAAGGCGATTGCTTTCGAGGCTACCCCTTCGCCTGTTGGCAGGCAAGAGGGCCTTTCAGCAGGGGCTCAGGTTACCCTGGGGCCGCGGGCCGCCGGTTCCGAGGAGACTGGGGAGAGTACCCCCCGGGCCTTGACTAGAAAAAGGAGTCGGGAGGCTCCCGGTGCTGACCAGGTGGTGGACTTGGAGACTTCCACGCCTGAGCCCAAGCGTTTTGCTCCGGAGGTTCCTGCCACCCTTTTCTCTGAGGAGAACGTTGAGTTTCACTATAATGCTGGTGACAGCCAAGACGTCTCCGCCCTACTCTCCGACTCAGGGGCAGTTCTGACTGACCATCTTCTCAAGACTGTCAAGTCTGCTACTTGTCAAGTGACCCAGTATATTAAACGCACCTCCCGAATTATGCAGGCTTCCGCGGAACTGGCTGCCCTCAATCGCCTGAGTGATGAGGAACTGGCCAGCCCTGACCGCCTTTCTGCGGTTGAGAGGGACGTTGCTCTCATCGCCAGCCTGAAGGATCAGCTGTCGAAAAAGGAGACTGAGCTAGAAGAGGCCAGGGGGCAGGCGATTCACTGGAGGTCTGAGTGCGAGAAGGCTACTAGGGAAGTGTCTCGCCTGGGGGAAGAGTCCAAGAGAGCACAGCAGGCCTTTGCTGAACTGGAGCAGGCCAGAAAGGCTTTGGCTGAACTGGACCATGCTAAGAAGAGTGTTATTGGCCTCGGAGAGCGCCTTTCCAAGGCAAACTCTGATCTGCAGGCGGCCCTGGGCGATTTGGCGGCGAAGACCGAGGGTTGGGAGAAAGAGAGGGATGAGATTCTTCAGGAGGTGGAAATGGCTGTATCGGCGGGCTTCGTCAATGGCGCTAATTCCTGTCTGGGGGTTGTCATGGAAACTGTCAGGGAGATGTTCCCTGGTTTTGACGAGGATGCTTTCAGAGCCCTTTATCATTCCAAGGATGAAGCTCAAATGCGCAGGCTATCTGAGGGAGCTGCTGCTTCCGGCCCAGATGCGCCCCCTGCTTAACATGGAGGGCAGTCTTCCTCAGAGGGCTCTTGCTCGTCTCCTGCTGCGCCTGTGCCAACGTTTTAATTTCCTTGCTTCTTTGCGCGCCGAGCCCTTTGGTGGCCGGCTGCCGTATTCCTGATTGTAATCATTTTGTTTTTTAAAAACTCTTGTCCTGTGTTCCTTTGACGCTATTTCTTCTTTTATGTATAAACTCTGTTTGCTTCTGTATATTTTGATTCCCCATGAACTTGATTCGTAGTTTGCCTGCCTGTAGGCGGGGGGGTTCCTGTTTGTTTTACTTTTGTACAAGGTTGGGGGGCCTGCCCCCAGTCCTTGTTAGCCTGGCCTGTCCCTGGCTTTCATTCAGAGTCCAGGGGGGCCTGCCCCCCTGCTCGCCCAGAGGTAAGCAGGGTGGTTCTTGCGTTTTTTATACAAGGTTGGGGGGCCTGCCCCCAGTCCTTGTTAGCCTGGCCTGTCCCTGGCTTTTCGTTTAAAGTCCAGGGGGCCTGCCCCCTGCTTGCCCAGAGGCGAGCAGGGTGGCTCTTTGGTATTTTTTATACAAGGTTGGGGGGCCTGCCCCCAGTCCTTGTTAGCCTGGCCTGTCCCTGGCTTTTCGTTCAAAGTCCAGGGGGCCTGACCCTGCTTGCCCAGAGGTGAGCAAGGTGGCTCTTTTGTATTTTTTATACAAGGTTGGGGGGCCTGCCCCCAGTCCTTGTTAGCCTGGCCTGTCCCTGGCTTTTCGTTTAAAGTCCAGGGGGCTTGCCCCCTGCTTGCCCAGAGGTAAGCGGGGTAGCTCTTTGTATTTTTTATACAAGGTTGGGGGGCCTGCCCCCAGTCCTTGTTAGGCCGGCCTGACCCTGGCTTTTCGTTCAAAGTCCAGGGGGCCTGCCCCCTGCTTGCCCAGGGGTAAGCAGGGTAGCTTCTGATTTGCGTTGGGGGGTTCATTTTACCCAATTTTGGCAACAGGGGGGCCTCCCCCTATTGCCCCCTGCTCGTTTGTGTGTGAAAGACGCGGGTGTGAACAGGCAACGAGTATAAATCTGTATCTTCTCATTTCTCTTAAAATTCTTTTTGACATTGGGGTGGTCGGAGCCGTCGACATTTCTGATCGTCCTCCGCCTTTTTACTCTAGTAAAAGTGAAAACTGCCTACATTCTTGTTCAGACGTAATATTTCTTTAGTGTATCTGCGTTCCAGTGAGCGCTTAGCTCTTGTCCCTCCAGATTGGCTATCCTGTATGTGCCTGGCCCCAAAACCTGAGTTATTTGGTATGGGCCCTCCCAATTGGCACTCAGCTTTCCATGCTCTCTTGACTTCCCAATCGCCTGTGTCTTTCTCAAAACTAACTCGCCCATCTGAAAACTCCTCTGTCGAACTTTGCTGTTGAAAGCTTTCCTCATTCGCTGCTGATAGGCAGCGATGTTGGTACTGGCCTCCTCCCTTAGTTCATTCACCAGGTCTAAGGCTTCAACCATTGCAGCTTCGTTTTCAGCTTGATCGTACTGCAGGGAGCGCAGAGTGGGGATTCTTGTCTCAATTGGCAATAAAGCCTCTGCTCCGTATACCAGGCCAAATGGGGTCTGGCCTGTAGACTCCTTCCTGGTAGTTCGGATGGACCAGAGTATACTGGGGAGTTCATCAGCCCACCTACCTTTGCAGTCATCCACCATTTTCTTCAGGCCGTTCAGGATTTGTTTGTTGGCTGCTTCCGCCTGTCCATTGGTTTGAGGATGGCAGACAGCTGAGTAGGCGACTGAGATGTTGTGGCTTTCCAGCCAGATCCTTAGTGGGTCATTATCGAACTGCCTGCCGTGGTCAAATACCAGCATCTTTGGTACACCGAACCGGGTGATGACATTTCGCCAGATCACCTTCCTGACCGCCGGCTCAGTGATGTTGGGCACTGCTTCAGCCTCCACCCATTTGGTGAAGTAGTCTATGGCGACAATTAAGAACTTTCTGCCCCCTGTGGCCACCGTGAAGGGTCCTAGAATGTTCATCCCCCATTGAGCAAAGAGGATGGGAGATAGGATTGGCCTGAGCTCCTGGGCCGGGGCATGGATCGATGGGGCAAAGAGTTGACATTTTCTGCATTTCTGGGTCAGGCTCTTGGCATCTGCCAGCATGGTAGGCCAGTAGTAGCCTGCCCTGAGGGCCTTGTGGGCCAGCGACCTCCCGCCAATGTGATGTCCACAAATCCCTGAGTGGATATCATCCAATACCTCAGCGGCTTGATCCGCCCGTAGGCATTTAAGCAGGGGATAAGTAAAAGATTTTTTGTAGAGTTCTCCATTAATGAATATGAACCAGGCTGCTTTAGCCTGTACCTTCCTCTTTTGTAATGAGTCTGATGGTAAGATACCCTGCCTCTTGTACTGGATGAAAGGGGTCATCCAGCTTTCCAGCTCTTCTTCCACGGCATTAATCGTTTGACAGGGATTAGTAGACTTCTCGTGTAAAACGTCGACCCATACTGATCTCCGGATGTCCTGCAGACTGGAGCTTGCCAGTTTTGACAGGGCATCTGCTCTGTTGTTCTGGGATCGGGGAATTTGTTTGACCTCATATGATTTTAGGCCGGACAACTCTCCCTTCACCATCTCCAGGTACGCGGCCATTGCTTGGTCTCTTGCTTCGTATTCTCCATTAATCTGGTTGGCGATGAGTTGGGAATCTGTCGCCAAGACAATTCGTTCTGCCCCTGCGGCTTTAGCTAATCTGACGCCTGCGAGTACTGCTTCGTACTCTGCTTCATTGTTTGATGCTGGGAAAACGAATCTGAGAGCATGCTCAAAGTCGGTCCCTTCTGGGCTGGTTAGTACGACGCCTGCGCCTGCGCCGTTGGCCGTCGAGGACCCGTCAGTATACACGACCCATTCCTGGGCAGGGGCTTCTTCTTCCCCTGAATGGGAGCACTCAGCCAAAAAGTCCGCCAAAGCTTGGGCTTTGATGGCTGTTCTTGGCTGGTAAGATATACCTAGCCCACTCAGCTCAATTGCCCATTTCAACAATCTCCCCGATTTTTCGAATTTTTCCAACACCTTTTCCAGGGGTTGGTCGGTGAGGACTATGACTGGATGCGCGTCAAAGTAAGGTCTGAGCTTCCTAGCTGCAATTATGACCGCGTAGGCGGCTTTTTCAACCATCGGATAATTCTTCTCAGCTGCCCCCAGCGCATGACTCACAAAGTATATAGGTTGCTGGGTGCCTGCCTCTTCTCGTAGGATGACTGCGCTGACAGTTATATTGGTTACTGCAATGTAGAGGAAAAGTTTTTCTCCTGCTACTGGTCTTGCCAGGGTAGGGAGCCTGTTAAGATGGTCCTTCAGTTGCTCGAAGGCCTCTTTCTGCTCGTTTTCCCATTTGAACTGTTTGTTTCCTTTCAGTATTTTGAAAAAAGGAGTGGCTATGTCTGCTGATCGGGCAACGAATCGGGCCAAGGCGGCCATTCGACCCGTCAGGCGCTGGATGTCTCTGATGGTCTTGGGCTCAGGGAGGTCTAGAACTGCCTGAATTTTTTCAGGGTTGGCATCTATACCCCGAGAACTGACCAAGAACCCTAGGAATTTTCCGGAGCGGACTCCAAACGTGCACTTTTTCGGATTTAGTTTCATTTTGTAAGCGCGCAGAGAACTGAAGGTTTCCTGCAAGTCTGTCAGGTGTTCCCTGTCTTCCTTGCTTTTTACGATGGCATCGTCAACGTAAGCTTCGATGTTTCTACCTTTTTGTTTCTCAAACACTTTATCAACCAACCGCTGGTACGTAGCCCCTGCATTTTTGAGCCCGAAGGGCATCATCTTATACATGTAAGTGCCCGAACTAGTGATGAACGCACACTTCATCCTGTCTGGCTGCCACAAGTACACTTGGTGGTAGCCTGAAAAGGCGTCTAAGAAGCTTAGCATGGTGTAGCCACTGGTGGCGTCTACCAATTGATCGATCCGAGGGAGCGGATAACAGTCTTTCGGGCAGGCCTTGTTCAGGTTTGTAAAGTCGACGCACATTCTCCATGCGCCTGACGATTTCTTGACCATAACAACATTTGCCAGCCATTCTGGGTAGTCGCAGACTTCAATAAAGTCTGCTTTCAAGAGTTTGTCAATTTCTTCCTTGATTGCTGCGTCTTTTTCTGCAGACATATTTCGTTTCTTCTGTTTTACAGGGCGAGCATCCATGCTTACGTTCAGCTTGTGAACGATGCATGAGGGATCAACGCCGGGCATTTCGTCTGCAGAATAGGCAAATACGTCTTTGTTCTCCCTCAGTAGTTTGACCAGTTCGGCCTGGTAGGATTCCTCTAGGCCTGTTCCTACCAGGACCTGTCTTACTGGTTCTAAGTCCACCAGCATGCTTTCGCCCCCTGGTTCCAGGCGGTCGGGCGTCGGGTGCTCGACTGGGACTTCGCCTTCCCTGCAGGGGGAACTGTCAGCTTTTCTTTTTCCTTTTCTGTCCCTCTCGTGTTCTTGTAGGGCCACGGAGTAGCATTGTCTGGCTGACTCCTGGTCCCCACGTATCTTTCCTTCCAGCCCGAAGTCTGTGACATACGCAATGGTGAGAGCCCTGATGGAGATTGCCGCCTCGATCTCATCCAGCGTGGCCCTGCCAATCAGGGCATTATAGGCAGACCTTGCGTCCACAACAACAAAGGTTGCCCTGACATTCCTGGCTGTGGAACCTTCCCCGAAGGTTACAGGCAAGTCAATGACGCCCATGGGCAGCACGCCTGCCCCACTGAATCCATACAGCGATCCAGGAGCAGGCCGCAGGTGCCTTTTTTCCAGGCCCATTTTTTCGAAAGCATCCTTGTACAAAAGATTTGTATATGCGCCCGTGTCTACCATACATCTTCGCACAATATGGTTGCTGATCTCTAGGGACAGCACCAGAGGATCACTGTGCGGATATATCACCCGTCCTGCGTCGTCAGGGGTGATACTTAATGTCACTCCCCTTGGACTCCCCTCTTTCTCAGCGTAGCAGATCTGGTTCCTCAGCTCGCGCATTTGCCTTTTTTGGCCTCTTCGACTGAGCTGGCCCTCAGTGCCCCCTGAAATTACATGGATTACCATCCGGTTCTGCACTGACCCTTCGGGTTTCTCAGACACTTTCTTCTGAGACTTGTTTTTAGCTGCGTAGTTGGCCAACCATCCGTTCCTGATTAATTTCTCAATTTCATCCTTCAGGTGACGGCACTCTTCGGTGGTATGGCCTATACAGTCGTGGAAAGTGCAGAATTTCTTTGGGTCGCCTTTTGGGCTGCGAGGTTTGTTTGGACGGTTCCATTTGGCAGTTTCTTTTTCCAGTTCGAAGATTTCCGCCCTGGATTTGTTCAGAGCGGTGTAACTATCGAATCTGGGTTGGTAGACTGGGCGTTCCTTCCTGGGAGTGTCTCCCTCTTCTTTTTGCTTACCTGGTTCACTTCTGCCCCTTCCACCCTGCGGTCCCCCTTGAGGCTTTGTTTGGCCTGCAGGGGTGTCCGTCAGGCCGTGGAACTCCTCCTGCAGAATGAACCCCTCAGCAATCTTTCTGGCCATGGCCAAGGTTTCTGGCTGGGCCCTGATCATCTGGTTTTTCATTTCCCCTGGAAGTAGAGAGATTGTCAGGGCGTAGGCGGCGGTGGAATCGTCGATCTCCCTAACCTGCTGGTAGGATAGATCGAACCTTCTCATGTATTCTCTCACACTCTCACCCTTTTTCTGTTTCAGGGTCATGAGATCGAAACGGGTAAGGCGTCTTCTCTTATTTCCGGCGTACTGTTCAAGGAAAATTTCAGCCAACTCTATGAAGAACCTGATTGACCCCTGGCGGAGGTCTCTGAACCACCCCTGCGCAAGTCCCACCAGGGTGGTAGGGAAGACTTTGCACCAGATGGCATCATCTACGTCATACATGCCCATGTGGCTCTCAAAGGCTGCCAGGTGGTCTTCAGGGTCTGTCGTCCCGTCAAATTTGATGGTGGGCATTTTGATTTTTGGAATGGGGTACTCTTGTACCTCAGGGTGCAACGGGGTTTTCGTGGGCCTGCCTACCAGTCGTGACCTGCTTTCCCCAGACTGGTTACCGTGAGATTCCCATTGTTTATGGGTCGGTTTCCTCGTACTGGGGGAGCGGTGCCTCGGTGGCGGTCTGCTAGCTGCCTCATCCTCTGTTCCTGAGGAGGCCTGCCTGGGCCTCTTCCTCTGGGAGTGGCAGAGGTTTTCACCCTGATGGTACCTGGACTCGAGCGGTTGTCCTCGGTTGAGTCTGGATTGCAGGCTTTGGGATAAGCGGGGGGCTGACTGTTCCTTGGCCGCAGGTGTTAGTCTGGAGAAAACTCCGCCTGGCCTCTCTCCTAAGCGTTTTGACACAGGCTCCCTGGGCCTCATCCGCTCCTGTAATCCTTGAGATAAGCCTCCCTGCCCTCCAGACGCCGATTCTGTCGTGTGAATAGAGAACGTCTGCTGGACAGGTGGTTCTGGTTTGCCAGTGGTAATGCGCCTCTGCACATGCGTATACATTTGGGCTGTTCTTCTCGCTTTTCTCTGAGCATTTCTGGCGGCGGTCCGCCTCGTGCCCCCGGCCTCGTCCCTGCTGACTGGGGACGGTTGCCTGGGAGCCGATGCGACCCTGCCCACCAAGTCCTCAGGTGTGAATTCCTGATCCAGCATCGCAGAGAAGAACGCGGCCGCCTGTGCCATCTGAGCTGGGGTCAGATTGAGAGCACGTCCTGGGCGTGCCCCCAGCTCGGGTGTCACAGCAGTGTTAGATCCACCGAGGGGATTGGTTCCCCCTACCCCCAGGATTGTGGCAGGAGGGACCCTCTCCGACAGCGGCATACCGTACAGGGGGGTCACCGGAGGGACCGTCGGACCCGCTCCTGCACTGGCATCAACGATTTCTGGCATGATTGTGTTTAATTTTGTGGTTATGAGTGGTTGATTTTAGTGGGTAACTCGTGAGCACAACCGTAAGTTCCCCACAGACGGCGCCAAATTGTTCCGGTAACGGAAACAATTTACCCGGCCTAGGATCCGGGTAGTGTAATTGAATTAATGATGAACAACTGATCGTCTGATTCTCTTGGTCTCCCTTTCCCCTCACTCTTTGAGTCGGACTTTCCCGGCGGAAACGGCCTGCTCCCTGCACAATGAACGCACAGGGCCTCGGAGGTTGTCCGAGGAAACCCTCTCCGATGCCTAAGTCAGTCCGTGAAATGCCTTTACAAACCTAGCTCGTGAGGAACTAGGTGGCGTTTTAAGAGTAAGAGTCTAGAGAGAGAAAATCCAACCCCTCTCATGTGGGAAATGGGGAGGTATTTATACCTTCCCACAAGAGAGAGAAAAGAAAGAGGAATGGTTGGAAGGGAAAGTGACAAGTGGCGGTTTCTCATCCATCCATTCCCAATTACCTTAGGCAAAATGACGAGAGGGCCCCTGGGGGTCCTGACCCTGCCGGCCAGGGATTTTCCCAGGGCAGACAGTCTCCAGGCAGGGGGCTGCCAAGCTTCGACAGGCTGGGTTGGCCCGTGCTCTCGGCGGCTGACGGCCAACCTTTAGCGTTTCATGCTTTGTTCCAGGTCCTTGCTGGGGGCTAGTCTTTCGACTCCCCGACAGGAACCGTCTCGGGGCCTGCATAGCAGGCAGTTGATTGACAGGCGGCCCACCCCAATCAATCATAATGAGTGTGACTATACAACTAAAAGTGTGTGACCTTGCAATTCTGCAAGAACATTACGCACAGAATGAGTTGTTCTTTTTTTTAATTAAAATGTTTTTGCAGTTAATTAAAATAATATTTCTAACTAGAACATATATTAATTAGAATATTTTTTTCTTGGATGAATGAAGTTGGAAGATGAAGTCGTTTTTTTGGAGGAACGAATCTTAAAGATGAAGAAATTCTTCTTTTTTGTTGGATGAATCGAAGTCCCTCATTTTACGTCTAACAATCACCTGTTGTAATATTTGTGATAGTAGAGTAGAACGTTTCAGTAATTTTTTGAAATTTTAAATGCGTCTTACAAAACAGAAATCAACCATAGAAGAAACCAACATGAATGGAGGTTGAATATTTAATGAATGTTTAAATACTTTTGTATGTGATTAATACTTTCATTTTTTTTAGAATGTCGTTACTGAGGTCTCAGTCGTCCATTCATCCATATTCAACTTTCAATTTTTTTTTTGGATAATGAAGATGATTAATTTTATAAATACCAAAAAAAGAAGGTATGAAAAAAAAAACAATCATGAAGATGAAGATTATTAAACGAATGATACCTTAATCCAAGGTATTCTACAGCTGCGTGATTCTACCATACAGCGAGTGTGACTATACAGCATGATAAGTGTGACTATACAACTGAATATGTGACTACAATGAGTGTACGTACAGCTACGTGATTCTACAACATAATGAGTGTGACTATGCAACTTAATGAGTGTGACTATACAACTGAAAGTGTGTGACCTTGCGATTTTGTAAGAACATTACGCATGATGAAGATGATGATAGGATGAAGATGAAGATGAAGATGTTCTACAAACTTCCGTCATTCATCAAGCTTGAAGATGAAGATGTTCTTATTTTTTGTTGGATGAATGAAGCTTGAAGATGAAGAAACTTTTTTTTGTTGAATGAATGAATTTTGAAGATGGGGATGTTTTCTTTTGTTGAATGAAGTAATGGATCTTGAAGATGATGATGCTTTTTTTGTTTGATAGATGGAGATGAAGATGAGAGAGCATCAAGTTGTAAGGAGGGAGAATAAAGAAGTGAGAGTTTGATGGAGGAGAGGGTTGTTCCCCTCTCTCCACTGCTGCGAAGTGTGATTGAGGGGAGAGTTGCTTCCCTCTCTCCACTGCTGCTGTATCAGTTTACTGCCTCCTTTTCCTTCTTTTTTAACACATCATCCATCTAAGCCATTCATTCAATCAACCCAAGATCAAGGGCCAACAACACAACTTCCCATTCCACACCCAACTCCCTTCATCCCATTTTTATATATATGTATATATGTATGTATGTATGTATGTATGTATGTATGTATGTGTATATATATATAGAGAGAGAGAGAGAGAGAAAGAGAGAGAGAGAGAGAGAGAGAGAGAGAGAGAGAGAGAGGTAGGTTCAAATAAGGTCAACAATTATTTTAAGGTCATAAGTTCCAGTGGTAAAGTTACACAAAAAGTGCTTACAGTTACACGAGATGAGTGATAAAGTTGCACTTTATCACTTGAAGTGAGAAAAGAGCTGAATGTTATAGTTACATATCCATTCAACCCAAGATCAAGGGCCAACAACACAACTTCCCATTCCACACCCAACTCCCTTCATCCCATTTTTATATATATGTATATATGTATGTATGTATGTATGTATATATATAGAGAGGTAGGTTCAAATAAGGTCAACAATTATTTTAAGGTCATAAGTTCCAGTGGTAAAGTTACACAAAAAGTGCTTACAGTTACACGAGATGAGTGATAAAGTTGCACTTTATCACTTGAAGTGACAAAAGAGCTGAATGTTATAGTTACATATCAATTTTAAACAAATGCAACTTTATCGTATGTATATATTACTAGACCGAAAGCGTAAAAGCGTTTTAGCGGTGACTCGTCATAAACAATCAAATACACGGGGTGACGAAATAAGCGACCGGCGATGCGTGTACAATACTCTTGTGTTCAGATTTCCTTATTTGGTCATCCTTGGTATTCGATACGTGAAAGGACAAGTATTTTAATGTCGAAAAGTTAGTAGTTAGAAGTTAGGAACGAAAAGTAAAATGTTAGATGCAAATCATAAAATGTTAGTATAGTTAGAGTACGATAATTAAAAGAGTTTAGAGATTAGAAATGGGTGTTGGACACCCTCACCCTACATGTCAAATGCTTCGAAATACAGGTTCGTGGAGTATCATCGTGGACACGGAGAGCGATTCAATGTATATAAGAAGAGTTAAGGTATGTTTTTCAGAATGTATGTGGGAAGGAAGCTCTCGCACTCGGTTCTGAATTCTAAAAATCGACCCTCGAAATGACGCACATAAGGATGTATTTATAGAGTTGACGAGCTTTTGCTACATGTTTATGATCTCGAAATTCAGGCGCGACAAGACCAGCGCCCTGATACTGAGGCGCCTTACATGGGGCGACTCAATTCTGGGGCGCCTGGGTTCAGGCGGCTGAAATCGTGCGTATCGGAAGTTGCTCAAAATATGGATTGTTATCCGTGTTATTCAATGTAAATAAGGATTCCGTTTTGTCTTTGATTAGTTGAGTATTTGGACTCTTTTGTGGCTTATTTTGTTTTCGGGTTTTGAATAATTTGACCGGGTTTGACTTGATCGACAAAGGCGGTTTTGCCCTTGGTGGTGGTTTTGACTCAAAGTAGCTTTATTTTATTGGAATGACCCACGGAGTCTGGATTTGAGGTCTTTTTTGAGATTTGTACTTCTATAAGTGCCCACGTCGGATACTACTGATTTTGAGCCCGTATTTAGGCGTATTGATGCATGTTAACGTCCGACCATCATCGGGTGTTTTGTTAAAGACTGCTACAAACACGAGGATGCAAAATACGGGTGTCTACAAGAAGACATCACTTGGAGCTCAAAGAAATAAGAAACTAACGGTGGCTTTATCCTCCACAGAAGTAGAGTATTTAGCTGCTGGAGCAGTAGGAAGGCAAGCTCTTTGGCTGAGAAAATTGCTGATTGATTTAGGGAACAAGCAAGAAGGTTCAACCACACTGTGGTGTGACAACAAATCAGCGATTGCAATGACAAAAAATCATGCGTTCCATGCTAGGACAAAACATATAGAGGTACAACATCACTTTATAAGAGGACTAGTAAGTGCAAAAATGCTGGAGCTAAAATTCTGTGGTACCAACAGTCAGGGGCGAATCTAGGATTTAAATCATGGGGTAGCGAAATTTTTATGAGAATTTCTTTCCTCTCTGAAAAGAGTGTGTATAAAAACAATTTTTTTAGCAAATAACTTGCTTGTAGTTATCGATGTATATAAGTAGTTAATGATATTATTGCACCTTTTAAACTAGAAGGTTAGTATGCAACCAATTGTTTGCTTTCGTATAAAAATATGTATAACTATTATAACTATTAAGTTTAAATAAAGAATTATACTATTATATTGAAATGGGACAATAGAATAGTAAATAAATTAAATTATACGAGTAGGTAAACAAAGAAAATATACTCTTTAAGCGATAAATGCAAGTAAAAAGATGTCACTTTAATTATAAAAAAAATGGATGAGCAAATGCATCTATAGTGAATCGAACACAAGATGCATAGCATGTTAACTACCACTGAGACACAGTTATATTTTCGAACTTTTTAGTCTTTTATTTGTTATTATATCTTTATTCAGGTCTATATGGGGTACCAAAACTTGTTCTTCTTCAGCGATTTTTATGGGCTTGGGGTAGCAGCGGCTACCCCTTGATACCTATTGGATTCGCCTCTGCCAACAGTCAAGTTGCAGATATATTCACAAAGAGTCTGAGCTGTGAAAAACACCAATTCTTCATCGAACAAATTGGTGTCCAAGAGTTTGAATCAAAGGGAGGTGTTGAATGAATGATTCGAGCCTCACATAAGATTGAGTCAGCAAATAAGTAGGAGACTGCAGTTACTATGCAGTTAGGATTGTTGTTAATGTTTGCTTGAATGTAGAAGTCAACCCCACTACTTAGGCATGACTTTGAAGTATGGAAGAGTGGGAGTTCAGTTACCAAGATTATGTTATTAATTGCCTGTACTTTCATTATGAGATTATGCAGTATAGAACTTCCTTTCCCGTACTCAAAAACACAACAGGGAGTAACATATCATGTGACGAAGGGAGTAACATAGGCAAACGGGTTATTCGATTCGAGTTCGGATCAGGTTAAATCGATTCGATTATAATCGGGTTAGCATAAATTTCAATTTCAGTCCAATTTCGATCGGGTTCATTTCGGTTAGCCACTTTTATCGGTTTATGTTATTTCGAGTCGGGTTTGGTTCAGGTTTGGTCAATAGTAGGTCAGGTGAGTCTCGGGTCATAAATTTCTTGAGTAAAAAAATAAATAAGTTGATTTTGAGTTTGTTATTCCTTCAAATGGTAGGTAATAATTTATAAAATCATTCATAAATAAAGAATCAATGAAGAAAATCCTAAATTTGGTGTTTTTATGAAAAAAAAGTATTTATTAATCAGGTCAATTGGTTTGGTTATATTGGTTCGGTTATATTCAGGTTCGTGTATCTTTCTGTTATATTAAATTCGGTACAATTTCGGTTCGATTCAGATTGAATCGTGTTTCGGGTATTATTCCAGGTTAATCCTATCGGGTGTTCGATCGGTTTCAATTCAGATATTTTCGATCGAATTTTCGGGTTCGGGTTTACCTTGACAGGTCTAACAGATCTTAAGAGTCTTTTGTGTGTGATGCGTATCTATCTCTTGAAATAGGTAGCTAGCTAGGACAAAAATGAGAATCCTCATGAAACTTTAAATATCACCCATACATTGATGGAAGGATAGGACACGAACAATATATATCACTGATTGTTGGATAAGTATCCCATATCGCCATTTAGTGGCTCAGTTATATGCTTCAAAAGAAGTTTCTTTACTTGTTGTCCCACATTGAGAAAAATAAGGAAAAATGAGACTTACCCAACTTTGACAAAGTTTGGTTGTTTTTTACTTTCCTTTGTAGTGTTATCTCACATCGGAAAAATAGGAGGAAGACTTGATGTTTATAAGCTTCCTCCTTCCTAGTATTATCACTTGTAGTAATGTTGGCCTTTTATGGAGATGTGTGGCCTTGGACTTGAACCACATACGTGGTAACCTTGGGTCAAGTTTGGGTTGCGGGCTTCAGCCCTTTTTTACATTTTTTTTTTGCTACAGAAATTTGGCACAAGTCTTAAGTAAATAAATTCTAGAGCCTTCCTGATTATTCTGTCAATGTGGGATATACATCTGGTTTGTTCATGCACCTACCATTCTCGTTTTTTGCTACACCGTTAATTCAGGCTTTGTTTTCTTCGTCAAGCTTGCTATATAAACCCCCATCTACACTCACTTACAACACACAACATCATCTCTTCTCTTCTCTCTTCACTTTCTCTCTTCAATATTTTTGCTCTCAAATATTTTTGAGGTTACTTGGCAACGTTCTTAGTAGTGTTTAGTTTGCAGTTCCCTCTACACCGAAGCTGCAAAGGTTGTGTACTTCTGGGGATCGATTGTCGTGAAAAGCCATGTGTTTTATATCAACTTATTTGTATTTATTTATCATCTTATTTTTTCTTTATAACTCAATACAATAATCTTATTCTACTTTCCTTAATGTAATCGTACTCATTTTCGGTACTAAACTTATACGGAGTAATATTTATCTAACAATCTAAGTCGAATTTTACTTTCTTATATTATTTTCGTATCATTTAGAAATATGGCTGGTATTCCGATTTCTTCTGCTCCTTTCTCTACTGTTATGATGCCTGCTCCTTACGTTCTTGACGAGGTTATAGTAGCTTTTGTGTCCGAGGTAAATTTGGTAAGCAATTTGTCCGAGTGGGTGGTTGATACGAGTGCTACAAGACATATCTGTTCCAACAAAGATATGTTCAAGGAGTATGACATCGTCAACAATGGTGATTGTGTATTTATGGGTAATTCCTCTACAGTTGCTTTCCAAGGGAAGGGTAAAATCGTTCTTAAACTCACTTCAGGTAAAGCTCTTGAACTTATCAATGTCCTTCATGTGCCTGAAATTCGCGGAAATCTCATTTCTGGTGATCTTTTGAACAAAGCAGGTATAAAACTTTCTTTTGTATCCGATAAATTAGTTCTTACTAGAAATGGTAATTTTTTCGGTAAAGGTTTTTGTAATAATGGACTTTTCGTACTCGATATTGAAACAATGAATAATAATCCGTCTGCTTCCATGTATATCGCTGAATCTGTTTCATTATGGCATGCTAGACTAGGGCATACTAATATTGCTTCGGTTGGAAAACTGAAACAAATGAGTTTAATCCCTGAGTTTAGTAGCACCGAGTTTGATAAATGCGAGATATGCGTTGAAGCTAAGCATGCTAAGAAATCGTTTAACAAATCCATGCAACGGTCCTCTACACTACTTGAGTTAATTCATTCTGATTTGGGTGATTTTAAAAGTTGTACAAGTAGAGGAGGTAAAAATTATTACATTACTTTCGTAGATGATTTTTCTCGATTTACTAAAGTATATCTTTTAAGCTCTAAAGATGAGGCAGAAGAAAAATTTGTGGAGTATAAAGTCGAAGTTGAGAACCAGTTAGATCTCAAAATAAAATGTGTCAGATCTGATAGAGGAGGAGAATACGATGTTCGAACCCTACACAAAATCTGCAAGGAAAAAGGCATAATTCATGAATTCACCGCTCCTTACGCGCCTCAACAAAATGGAATTGCTGAGAGGAAAAACAGGACGTTGAAAAATATAATGAATGCAATGCTTATCAGTTCAGGTATGCCAGATAACATGTGGGGTGAGGCTCTTCTATCTTCTTGTTATGTTCTTAATCGTGTTCCTCACAAACGAATAAATAAGACACCTTTTGAGCTTTGGAGGGACTTTCCTCCAAATCTGGGTTATTTGAAAGTGTGGGGGTGTTTGGGTAAAATTGGCCTTCCCGATCATCCGAGACCTAAAATTGGACCTAAAACAATCGATGCAATTTTTATTGGTTATGCGTCTAACAGTGCGGCTTATCCCTTAATCCTAAAGAATTCATCTGGTTTTGGTCCTATTAAAGAGTCTAGAGATGTTGAGTTCTTTGAACACATTTTTCCTATGAAAAAGGAGAGTCATATTTGCCCGATCCTTACACCACTCATTTCGACTCCCTCTAACAATGATTCACGTGACGAAATTGTGGAAATTAGAAGGAGTAAAAGGGCTAGAACAGAAACCAGTTTTAGACCTGATTTTATTACGACGTTCTTAAGTGAAGTCGATAGACTTAATGAAGAAATTGTGTACGCTTTTGTTCAGGAAGAAGACCCTAATTACAAAGAGGCCATGAGTTCCATCAATTCTAATTTTTGGTTAGAAGCTATCAACAACGAAATTGAGTCAATTATTAGTAATAATACATGGATTTTGACTGATTTGTCGAGAGGGTGTAAACCTCTTAGTTATAAATGGGTGTTTAAAAAGAAACTCAAAACTGACGGTCCTATTGATAAATATAAGGCTAGACTTGTGGTATGTGGGAATAGACAAACAAAGGGTTTGAATTTTTTCGATACCTACTCTCTTGTCACAAAAATAGCTACTATCAGGGCTCTCATTGCTTTAGCATCTATACATGATCTCATCGTACATCAAATGGATGTTAAGACAACTTTCTTGAATGGGGATTTGAATGAAGAAATTTACAAGAAACAACCTGAGGGATGTATAGTCCAAGGTCAAGAAGACAAGGTATGTAAACTTGTTCGTTCTTTGTACGGTCTGAAGCAAGCTCCAAAACAGTGGTATGACAAGTTTAATCAGACTATTACCTCTCAGGGTTTTTATGTAAATGATTCAGATGCATATGTTTACTCAAAAGTTGATGATCATGGATGTGTAATTATATGTCTTTATGTTGATGACATGCTTATTTTTGGTACTAATATGAAAGTGGTAGATGACACTAAAAGGTTTCTTAATTCACGTTTTGACATGAAAAATCTTGGAGAAGCCGACGTAATCCTTGAGATTAAGATTATTAGGACTAAAAATGGCATGTATTTAAATCAGTCTCACTATGTTGAAAAGATCTTAAAGAAATTTGACATGTTTGACTGTAATCTTGTGAGTACACCCTATGATTCAAGTATTCATTTGTGTAGACGTCATGGTGAAAGTGTGTCACAAGAAAGATATGCAAAAATACTTGGTAGTTTGATGTATTTGATTAATTATACTGGACCTGATATAGCTTATGCTGTAAGCCATTTGAGTCGTTACACTCACAATCCAAATGATGATCATTGGAATGCTTTATTAAGGGTCTTAAAATACCTAAAAGGAACGTCTGATTGGGGACTACATTTTTGTAGAACACCTTGTATCTTAGAAGGGTATAGCGATGCCAACTGGATATCGGGTAACGATGAAACCAATTCAACCAGTGGTTATGTTTTTACTCTTGCTAATGCTGCTATATCATGGAAATCTAGTAAGCAAACGTGTTTGGCTAAATCTACTATGGAATCTGAATTTATTACTCTAGATTTGACAGGACAAGAAGCCGAGTGGCTGAGAAGTCTGCTAGTTGATATTCCATTGTGGGGAAAGTCAACTCCCTCCGTGTCCATGCATTGTGATAATCAAGCGGCAATCAGCGTGGCCCAGAGTCAAGCTTACAATGGCAAGAGAAGGCACATCCGCTTGAGACACAGAAGTGTGAGAAATCTGATCAGTGGAAATGTGATATCACTAGAATACGTAATGTAGTGAGAGGAACATTGCGGATCTTCTCACGAAAGGCCTTGGCAAAAAGATGGTGCTGGAAACAGCACAAGGAATAAGTTTAAAGCCAGTGTGTGATGGATACCCAACTTAGTACCGCTAAGTTCAATGTGGTCAAACGAAATCACATGGATCTCGATTTGTAATGCTACTGACCATTCTGTAGACACCCGCATTTTGACTGCCAGGTGTCTATAGTAGTTTCCAAAAAACACCCGATGATGATCGGACGCTAACATGTTTCTACGCGCTCGGATGTGGGCTCAAAACCATTAGTTGTTGGCTTAAGCACTTATGGAGTACAAATCTCACAAAAAGGACCTCAAATCCAGGCCCAGTGGACCGTTCCGAGTCAAACAAGACTAATTTGGGCCAAAATCGACACCGGAAATAAAATCGACTTTTTGGCGATTGGGTCAACCCCGGTCAAAGTCGTTTCCGAAACACATACAAAACAGCCATTCAAGTATCAAAAATAACTAGCTCAAATACAAAACCCATCAAACATCCAAAGCCACGGTCGAAAAGTTGATCCGCGCAACCCAGCTGAGCCACTCGATCGAGTGGGCCCTCAATTGAGCCCGGCTGCTGACGCCTGGGCCACTCGACCGAGTCCAGGGGCTACTCGGTCGAGTAACCCTAGACGGGGTACATGGGCAATGCCTATATAAACACCCCATGCAACACACAATTTCACAACTTTACAAACCCTACATTAATTTCAACCCTAATTCTACCCTAATCAAGTTCTAATACTACACTTAAGCCCTAACCCTAGTACTTAGGAGGCAAACCCCAAACCACCACAACTTAGCCTACATACTCGATACTCCCGTGCAAGCCGCCACTACGAGTCCCGTCCGAGCATAAGAAACATGTAGGTTGAGGGTGCAAAAACCCCTTTTCTTCTCCTTTCTCGTCTTGTTCGCGTCATTCGTCGTCATAATCGTTTTTTATTTTATTTTGTTCGCATCATAATATCGTTAATATCGCTAGTATTAAAACATTAAAATACTCGCGGATTTGTGTCGAGTGCGAAGGATGTCGGAATAAGGAAACCCGAATATACAAGTGTACTGCACACAGCGTTGCCGGTCGCTTATTCTGACATCCTAGCATGCACTTGATTATTGAAACGGGTCAACTTAAATAATTTTTTCTTGTTTTCGTTCACATTGTTATTATCTAATCGCGTGTATCATCAATTACAAACTATCTTTCAAATCGAGCATCTTTTAATAAGGGTCGAAACCCGTTGACGCGGATCCGACATCACAAAATCCCTAGGGATTTATTACGATGTCGGAGAAGCCGAGGGAATCAAGTCTTTTTATTCAAGTGTCAATCTTTAGGTTCAATACCAATTCCATAATTGGATGTCGAATCTAACGACTAAGTCAAATAATCAAACTAACCCGATTTCTCGTTGATGTTAATATGGACGTCATACAATTCGACAAGAATTAATGCGACGCCATAAACGCGGAGGGAATTTATATCGTCTTGGTTGATTCAAAAACGACTTATAGCAATCAATTTTTATTTCGCTCTAATATCCGATGTCGATTCAATGATCGCGCGTCGGATATAACGAGTATCACATACGCGAACCGAGTATAAATTTCACAATATTTATGCCCGATTCGACAAACTCATCGAATTATCAAAGATCAAAAGCAATTTCGAAATTAATGCCAAATTGCGAGCGAACTATAGTTCGTACAAGGGGCACTCGAGCGAGTGCCTAGCCCACTAGGTCGAGTGGCATCCCAAAAACGAGACAGAAGGTTCCGACGACCTCCACTCGGTCGAGTCTCACAATGACTCGGTCGAGTGGCAATGTACTCGGTCGAGTTGGTCAATAACTCGATCGAGTAGGGTCTCGAAAACGAGACAGAACACAGAGGTCCACTCGGTCGAGTCCCTCAATGACCCGGTCGAGTGGCCCTCTATCACGTCAAACCGTGAGTTCTACAAGGTCATTCGAGTCTCGTTGTCGTTTTTTCGTGACTTAAGTCAACACGTGCCTAATCTATCACGTGAAACGTTATTCTTTCAAACCATGCATCCTCATATTTACATCATTCCATATTTATGCAAACCGTTATTATCGTTGTACCGCAACTAACCGTTTGTCCCTTTTCTTGTTAATTTAATTGTTTATTTTATTGTACTAAAGTGAACCCGCATGCTAAAATACAACTTTGACGTTAAGATTTTAGTTGCATTAAATCGACATAGAAACCCATTCAATTCTTTCACATGTTTAGGGAAAATCATCTTTGCATAAGCATTTTCCCGTTCAACTAACGCGCGTATTAGAAAATCATTCGATATCCTAGTAGAGGCCGCTAATGTGCGGGCGGGGTTGGGTGTCCTTTGTGGGTTTCCCAACACGTACCCTCACTCCTTACTCAGAACCTCGGTTTCCGGATGTCCGAAACCGTTGGCACACGAGAGTCATTCAATACACGATAACCGGTAGTGACGGTATCAGTATCGCAATGCAAAGGGACGAGCCCAATAAACTCTAACATCGGAAATGGGCCGTATTTTGTACACGGCCCACTACGACATAGAGTGGGTTCGAACGGGCCCGAACTCCCACAAAGTTCGGTGGCGACTCCACTTCGATTTAAATTTCGATTCAATCCATTCTCATATGGAGATTCATTCGCCTCCCCAAACCCGCGCGTGGCCGCGTCGGGGTGGACCTATGTCATGTCCACACATTCCTATGAATAAAATTGGTGTTTTACGTAGCATTGTGTGTTTGTGTATGTACTGTCACATGTGTAAGGTTGAGTTTATAGCTCTTAACAAGTTCATAGTCCATTCGTGGGTGGTTTGCGTGACAGTCAAACTTGATGAACTTGCCTATGTGAGTGTCGTGGGGGGCTTTGCCCACCCCCCTATGAGTGGCCTTTGGCTTGGGACCTCTAGAGCACTTATGAAGTAGCAGGAAAATGTGGAGGCACTTGGATAAGTCCATGTAAAAGATAATGACCATTTTGCGTTCATAGAGAAATGAACGAAGTCGCGAACACTTGCCTTGATTTGGGGTTAAGTAAGTGACCAACGACCTCTCACCAACTTCATCTATGGTTCAAGGTGAAAAATTCCACCTAAGATGACAGTTTGAGGGAAATTGTATTCATTGGGTGTTAATTTAAGATCAAAAGACATTAACATCTTAACGCTAAACCCCCGTTGCCAACTATTTTCTTTATCCTTTGAAATCTTCTTTTGTAGCATGTGTGGGATTGTTGGATAAGTATCCCACATCACCATTTAGTGGCTCAGTTATTTGCTTCAAAAGAAGTTTCCTTACTTGTTGTCCCACATTGAGAAAAATAAGGAAAAATGAGATTTATTCCACATTGGCAAAGTTTGGTTATTTTTTAGCTTCCTTTTGGTGTTATCCCACATCGAAAATAGGAGGAAGACTTGATGTTTATAAGCTTCCTCCTTCCTAGTGTTATCAGTTGCAGTAAAGTGGACCTTTTATGGAGATGTGCGGGCTTGGATTTGAACCACACATGCGCTAGCCTCGGCTTAGGTTTGGGTTGCAGGCTTCAGCCCACTTTTAAGTTTTATTCTATCAATGTGGGAGATGCATCTAGTTTGTTCATGCACCTACCCTTCTCGTTTTTTGCTACACCATTAATTCAGGCTTTGTTTTCTCCGTCAAGCTTGCTATATAAACCCCGCTTTACACGCACTCACAACACACAACATCATCTCTTCTCTTCTCTCTTCACTTTCTCTCTTCAATATTTTTGCTCTCAAATATTTTTGAGGTTACTTGGCAACGTTCTTAGTAGTGTTTAGTTTGCAGTTCTACACGAAAACTGCAAAGGTTGTGTACTTCTGGAGGTCGATTGTCGTGAAAAGCCGTGTGTAGTCTACGGGACAAATTCGACTTTAGGACAATGACCTAGGTTGCACGGACACGCCTCATTTGTGGCCTATCCATGTCAGACACCGACACGCCTAGGACACGCCTGCATACGTGTCGGACACACTAAAAACCGTGTTTTGATTTATTTTTTAAAATGGACACGTATTGGACACGGACCGACACATTTAGGACACGGTTCATGACAAAAAAACAAAACTCTCCACTTTTCAAACGCACCCACCACTAACCATCCCCTTATTACCTTGTTTAAGTTTCAACAACCCTTTTCACTTGAACCCGACGTCGACGCCGACCCCAACTCCGATGCCGATGGCGACCCTGACCGGTCCTCCTACACGATAATCGACAGTGATGTATTTGTTCATTACTTCTTTCTTTGTGGCCTTATAAGTGACCAAAATTTGAATGTTTGTTAATTGTTATAAAGAGCTTAAAATTTTCGTTATTTCGATATACATATTGTCTTTTTTGCCGTGTCCCCGTGTCTTGAAAAAATCTGAGCGGCGTGTCCCGTGTCCGTGTCCGTGTCCGTATCGGTGCAACCTAGACAATGACCTTGTCACGCCACAACCATCTTTTATCCAGATAAGCTATATATATCTCATTATTACGTATTTTATATCGACTTATTTGTATTTATTTATCATCTTATTTTGTCTTTATAACTTAATACAATAATCTCGTTCTACTTTCCTTAATGTAATCGTACTCATTTTCAGTACTAAAATTATACGGAGTAATATTTATCAACACTGATATATAGTCATACGTTGGAAGGATTACGCACATTACATACAGATATATGAGTACTTGACTATATGAGTCATAGATGAAAGGATAGGAAAAAGCAAATGACTCGTTATTACCCCGAAATATTACGGCAATGACAATGGTAGATTTCCATACCATATTTTTTTATGGCCACATCAACCTACTCTATTATATACTCCCTCCTAATTTGAGTATTCCTCCTGCTTTCTCTTTTGAACTTAGTTTGATTTTCTTCTCACATTTCTTTTTTTGGATTTACTTTTAATCATTCTTTATTCTTTATTCAATTCTTTATTCTTTTCCTTCACACCTAAATCTAACACTTTTTCACTACATACCCCACCTTTTACACTTTATACCCCACTTTTTACCCATTTCTTAATCTCTCACCAAAAAAAAATGGGAAGGAATACTCAAATTAGGAGGGAGTATGAAACTTATTTATTTTCTCATCAATGGTGAAGTTTCATACCAATTTTTTAATGAGACTAGTTATTCTTTTATTCATTATTTAAATCAATTACCCACAAATATCATTGTATGAAGTTGGTTCTTTATTTTAGAAACCAAGTTCATATAAAAAATTCTTTATTTAGTGGAACAATGGGCAAGGAGTTCCTGAAGATGTCTAGAACTTATTTATTCCAGTGCTATTGCCCTTAATGATATTTTATAGACATCATCTGCGAAATACTACCTCCCATTCACTGAAAACCTACCAAAGATTGAATATATGTGAGGTATATTTTAATCAAATGGTAGGATTCCAGTAAATGGGAGGGAGTATACTAACAAGAACTTGTTTTCGTTGTTAGCTTATATTCATCTTGTTTTAATTTTTAGCTTATATTCTCCCTCCATTTACTGAATTTCTACAATTTGATTAAAATATACCGAGTATATTACTCACATATGACAAAAATCTAAAAATGGGAGGGAGTATGATTTATTGAACACTGGGAAAATGCTATTTTGGGTGTTAAATCAGCAACAAAGGCGCTTGGTACACTAGACAACAATGTATTGGACGGGGATTTGAAATTGAAACGTAGCTTTAGTACGTCTTATCTCACCGACTAGGTTAACCACATTTGAGTAACTAAGGTATACCAGTAGAGGAAAATCTCCACTTGTGACGGTATATTCATCACGTATTGCTCCCAAATCAAATAAGATCACTTGATTAGAAGTAAAGAAACCTGGGCGTAAGTGGATATTATTCAACTTGTTACTAAGTTTGTGAAGGATATTTTCATTACCAACACACTTGGTGGACAATAGTGATGTAAGTGTATCCTAAAATCAGAAAAGAATGTTATTAAAACATTAACATGTCCTCGAGTAAAAAATAAATTTTAAAAAAATATAAAAGATTAACAACGTCAACATAATTGAATTACTACCAAATCAGCTGCTCTCAAAACATAAAATTAAGTAATCTCATGTCTTCCGGATATATTTCAAACCCCAAAAATATGCAAAACATACATGAAGTTTATCAGCTAGATCTGAGAGTACGTAGCAAAGACTTAAAAAAAAAAAAACTCCTATAACAAAATATTTACATTTTGTAAGAGATCCGGCTATTATGTACTTCATGGTAGAAAGGACTGGAAGAAAATAAACAAAAAAGATTAGGAGGAAATCGAAGTGATATTTTGTTTGGAGAATACCAAAACAAAAAAAAGAGTAGGATGACGCCAAGGAAGGATTCAGTATTGCATGCAATCCCCAGAGCTGTTGATATTGTTCCACATGTCACGGAAGTACACATCCACATCTCCTAGATCTGACCACGTGTCCCTTCTTACCAACCATACCAATGGCAGTTTCCGTAATTATTCTCAATCCGAGGGGTGTTATTGGACGAGATATGACCATCATTAAAGTTAAGCCAGATGGGTACGTGTACGTTGTCTCCCTCTCCCTGGCCCTGCTGCTGCTGCTGCTGCTTTGTTGGGCTCAGATCTGGTGCTTCCGGAAACAAGGGCAGTAGGGTTACACAACGATCAACCTCCCCCGCCGTCCGATTATCGGGAGAACTTGACTTCCTCTTTCTCCTGCTGTTACTTTTCATGCTCTTCATATTATTATTATTGTTGTTGGTGGTGTTGGTGTTTTTCTTGCGCCCCCGGGTGGACCCCTTTGTGTGGGGTCCATCACGGGGGCTGTTGTTGCTGCTGTCGGACGTTGCAGCTGGTGTCCCGACTGGGGACACCGGCTTGGGCGCAATCGGTCGAAATTTCAGCATTATCATGTCCATCTTGGTCTTGTCGTACCCGGCCGGAACATGTCCTCCTCCGTCGGTCCATCTTGCTATGCAACACCCTCCATTTCCGTCCATTTTTTTTATATGGTATGATCTGATTAAGTAAAATATGAAGTAAAGGGAATTTAGGGTTGATGTTGTTGTTTTAGGGCTGTTGCTGCTTTGTGGTTTGAATGAATGAATGTTGGTAATATGATGATAATGGTAGGGAATAAGAGCGCACCAAGGATAAGGTAAGGGGGGAAGTGAAGTGGGGGGAGGAATGTATTAATAAGAAGAAGGTGTTGCAAAACAGACACGTGTGAAGATTGTACGACATGTGTGGGAAGTGTAGATGCAACTCAAGCGGAAACCATTGGTGGAAAACTCAAACGTGGCGCATTTTTGCTGATTCTAGCTAACACACACTACTCCCTACTTTTCTTTCTTTCTTTCTTTTTATTACGTAATAAAACCAATTTCCCTATATATATCTGCTTCGTATCCGGACTACTACTATACGGGTATATATATAAAATTTTGATTTTTTTTTTTTGTTTAAATCGTGCGTCTTACAGATCGAAGTAAGCCTGGCTGGCAGTCTATGAAGGAGTACGGAGAAGACAGTATACAATGCCAGTAGTCCCAAGTCCCAGACTCCCAGCCACTGTGTATTTGAGTGTATTTTCTAAATGGACATGCGCCAACCTGATAGTGGATCGAGCTGTCCGGCCACGGCCAAACCTTTATCACCCAGGCCCGTTACAAAAGATGGTTTGATCTACTAATGTTGGTTGCGACTTGCGACTTGCGACTAGACATGTAAATGAGTAGTACGGTTTTGGATCATTTGAGTTACTGGTTCAGTTAGGGTTAAAAACGACTTTTTTCAACTTTTATTTAGTACATCCTCCGTCTCGTTGTATTGTTTGTCTTTAATTAAAATATTCTTCACAATGATTATAAAAGATAAATAAATTAATGGAACGGATAGGCTACTTACTCCCTCCGTTCCAACGAATTGTATACATTTGCTTTTTTAAAACTATTTATAAGTGACGTGAGATCTTGTTTGAATTGTCTAATAAAATACATCATGAATATCAAGTTTTTATAATTTTTCGTAACACGTAACTAAAGATACAGATAAAAGAAAGGGAGTATCGACGTACGCACATCAAACAAACGTATACAAATGATTGGAACGGAGGGAGTATAATATTTATTTTTTATTTTATCATTCAAATATTTTTGAAAAATACTCCCTCCATTTGCCTATATTCTTTCCATTTCCCTTTTGAGGGTTAAAGGTATAAAACTTTAACTATAAATATGTTGAAGAATAAAAATGATTTATATATAAAACTCAAAAGTTCACATTTATCATCGAATTATCTTTCATAAAATATAAATTTCTTCAAGGAAAAGTTTCATTTACATGTCTAGAAATACGGTCAAAGTACTGTCTAGGAGACTGTGAAAAAGCGAATAAAAAGAAAATAAAAAAATGGAGGGGTACATTTTTTCGACTCCTAAGAATCTTAAGACCGACATGAATGTAATACTCGTAAAGAGTACGACTTTACTTCACCCCAACAATTTCTCACTTTATAACCATGATTATAATTTTCAGGGTTTATCTACGTTGTATCCTCCAGTTTTTTCGTTTTCTACCATATACCCCTCCTATTTTCTAAACCCCACTCATACCCCTGTAGTTGATTAATTTCATTAAATGTGACCTAATTACAATTATTCTACTGAAAAACACTAATTAATTTTCATCATCTCCGTCTCCTATGTGTGGACATGACATAGGTCCACCCCGACGCGGCCACGCGCGGGTTTTGGGGAGGCGAATGAATCTCCATGAGATGGTCAAATGGAAATTTAAATCGAAGTCGGAGTCGCCACCGAATTTTATGGTTATTCGGAACTGTTCGAGCCCACTCTATGTCGTAGTGGGCCGTGTACAAAATACGGCCCATTTCCGATGTCAGAGTTTATTGGGCTCGTCCCTTTGCATATCGATATAGATGCCGACTGTAGCGGTTAATCGTATATTGAATGACTCTCGTTGCCAATGGTTTCGGACATCCGGAAACCACGGTTCTGAGTAAGGGGTGAGGGTACGTGTTGGGAAGTTCACTAAGAACACCCAACCCCGCCCGCACATTAGCGGCCTCTACTAGGATATCGAATGACGTTTTAATGCGCGCGTTAGTTGAACGATGAATGATTATGCAAACATTGTTTTCTAAGCATGTGAAAAATTGAATGGGTTGCTAAGTCGGTTTAATGCATGCAAATCAATTGATGTCAAAGTCAAATTTAGCATGTGAGATTCGTTTTAGTCTAATAAAACAAATGAAATAAAAAGATGAATTTGCTACAAAACAAACAAACGAGTTAGTATCGATTTGTAAATAATAATAGCAAAGATAAATATGTGAAATCGAGAAAATAAATTAATCGAAATCTGAAAAATATTGTTGAAAAGAACGTTGTTTTGTATAAAAAAACGAAGTTCGAAAAATAGTAAAAATACGGAAAAGGGCCGCGGCAAACTGCCGACCGCGCGACTCGCCCGGGACGCCGGCGGGTCGCGTGGTGGCCTGTTTTGGGTCCGGTTTTTGAAAAACTCGAAGTTTGTATTAAATCGCGCATGAATATTGTATGATTCGCACTCGACTTAATATTTCGATATTCGTTATATTCGATAGTTGACTACGAAGTCAATATCGAATATTTAGAATAATTTTTAGAAAAGGTGTAAATTTTTAGAAATCGATCGAAAAATAAATAATAAACAAACGAAAACGTAAAAAAAAAAAGAGGAAGAAGATCCGGACGGTGTGCCGTCTGGTTTTTTGGGATTTTGTTCGAAAATTGTTATTTTTAATAAGTCGCGTACAAAACATGAATTAATTTGTATTCAACTTAGATTTTCAATATTCGTCATATCCAATATTCGATTATGAAATCGATATTGGATATTTAGAATGAGTAAAAAAAAAGGTTTTGTAAAAAAGTTTGTTTTGAACGAGAAAAGAAAAGAATTTTTAACGAAGAAAAGATGTAACGATTTTTAGTATCGTCGAAACCTTAATATAATTCCTTTCAATATAATATTCGATTATGGAAGAATCGATATCATATTTTTCAGAATATACGTTATGAAAAATAGTTTTTTGTTAATAACGATATTAGATAAAAAAAAGTCGACTCTAGACCCATAACATAAAACGGACGAAGAGAAGAAGGGGAGAGAAGGGAAGAAATCGGGTTTGATTACACCCTCAACCTACATGCTCTTGTTGACTCGAATCGGGACTCGTCGGAATGTGGCTAGGCACGGGAGTGTCGAGGCAACGTCGGTTGGGTTAGGGTGGTACGGTTTTGACGGGTGAAGGGTGTCGGATATCGGGACCGGTTTCCTTCGGGTTTTGGATGTATTATCGGTTTCTCGATGTGTGTCGGGATGACAGAAAATTATTGCTGAAAATATCGTGTGTGTGTGTGTGAATTGTATTATTTTTTGGTAAAAATTGATGATGATAATTGATGGATGCAAGGGGCTATTTATAGGAAATTCCCGACCTTGACTTAGGAGAGTTTGACTACCGCTTAGGATAGGAAACAAGGGAATTTGAGGGAAATAAGAATTCCGCTTTCTTGTGGAGGAAGAAAGAGGATCTCGGCTGGTTTGCCACTGTTTTTGGGCTGTTTCGGCCGAGTGTTTTACACTCGGTCGGATGCTCGAGTTGATTTTTTAATATGATTCCTGTTTGAGCTAGAATTACCGCTTGAGTAAGAAGCTGAGAGGAACGAGGATTCCGTTTTCTTGTGAGGGAAGAAAAGAGGAAAAAACCGGCTGACTCCTACTACTTGGCCGAGTGTTTCAACTTGGTTTAGTGTTTGAGTCGGTTCTCGGATAGGATTCCTACTCGGGATCGAATTCTACCTTAAACGGAATTGTTTATTATTTTTTGTATGGCTGATTTTGTAGAGTTGGAGTCAGAATAGGACGTGTGGTATGTCACGGTCAGCCTACGAGTTTCGGGAAATATCTTTGACCGGGTTTTGACTCGGTCGCTAAAAGACGGTTTTACCCCTGGTGTCGGATTCGACCCAAATTAGTGTTATTTGACTCGAAACGACCCACTGGGCCTGAATTTGAGGTTGGTTTTGTGAAATTTGTACTCCGTAAAATGCCTAGGCCAAATGTCCATCATTACGAGCCCATTTCCGAGTATGTCAAGGCACGTTAGCGTCCGATCATCATCGGGTGTTTGTCGGAAACTACTATAGACACCTGGCGGTCAAAATGTGGGTGTCTACAGAGCCCCCACTCTGACTGAGGCTTGGACAGGGCGAAAGTCAGAGTAGCTACCAGGTCAATCAAGGATTAAAACCCGGTAGCTTCCGGTCGGGTCGTTTAAGGTCCATTAGACCTGCGTGGAGGGCCCGCCGGCCATGGGCTAGAAATGTACCTGAACTGATGATGATAACTCCGTGGGGAATTGAACTCGTCGCATGAGACTTAAAATGGGCCTGTATGTGGGCTCATCTTGTTTAAATGCCGCTGGGGAGTTATGTGAATAGCGCTGTCGTCATTTGTACCTGTATAAGTTACATAAAATTTTGCATGCAACACGTAGGCGAAACAAATATGACTCGCGCTGGGGAATAAAAATGATTTTTGCTGCATTTTGAAATCAAAGTCCTGAAAGCAACTCACGTGCTAGGAGATGGGTTTCCAAAATTGAAAGGGTTGAAAAGAAATTTGCAGTTTAAATAGACTTGAAATTTGACCTTGTCGAAAAGGATTTTTTTTTCAAATGGCTAAGTTTTTGCAAATGAGAATTTGAAAAGAGAGGCCTACCGGCTGACTCGACTCTGGACGTGACAGGACGAGTTGACAGACACGACTGGGACTCTCTAAGGGTTGGACCGTGACTTGGTAAGGAGGTGGGCCACCTAAGATGACAAGACTCTTAAGTTGCGCTATTCCGTAGCCTAGGCGAGTGACAACACGGTCGAATCCTCGGAATAGGAAGGCTGTGCTATGAGGGGATTGCAGTAGTCTGTAATGAGACTGTTTTTGCAGGACTTAGCAGTGGAATGCTGTAGGCTAGTGCTCTTTTGAATCCTTTTTTGATTTTAGGGTACATTTCCAAAGTGGGCATTGCCTCGAGTCTTGACAGATTCTCGTCTTCGACTGAGCCGAGTACTAGGACACACTATAGAAAGGAGGCTAGATTTTTTGAATTTATCTGGATTTTGTGAGTGGATGGAGGTCTTCTGGCTAAAAGAAGCCCTCAGAATGACAAAGCTAACTGTCGAGAACATGACAGTGTCGTGGCCCCGAATGATGGTGCTTTTTGAATGTGTGTCAATGTGGGTGGTTGTGCCTCTGTTGAAAGGCTGCCTACGTATTCACATGTGGTGAAATCAAACCAAGCCGTAGTTCAGTGAATTATGGTGCCTAGTTTATTAGGGCTTTGTGTGTAACTAGCCATAACGATGGTGTAGGCTAGGTGCATTCCCAGTGATGTCTTGATCAAAGGGCTAGAATGGTTAGGATATTGATCCTGTGACTGTGAGCACTCTCCGGGATAGCCCCCAGAGGTGGTGTGCACTATTTGGGCATGTTCTATGCCGACCGCAAGTTGAGTTCCCGTGTTTGGGGTTGGTAACTGGTTTGAATGAGAAGAATTGGGATGGGATTTTAACGAGTTCTGCTCTCGGGGATTTTAACGAGTTCTGTTCTCGGGGATTTTAACGAGTTTTGCTCTCTGGGATTTTAACGAGTTCTGTTCTCGGGGATTTTAACGAGTTCTGTTCTCGGGGATTTTAACGAGTTTTGCTCTCGGGGATTTGATGAGTTTTGCTCTCGGGGGATTTGACGAGTTTTGCTCTCGGGGGATTTGACAAGTTTTGCTCTCGGGGGATTTGACAAGTTTTGCTCTCGGGGATTTGACGAGTTTTGCTCTCGGGGGTTTGACGAGTTTTGCTCTCGGGTTTGCGTATGGTGATTGTGAATTTTGTTATGTAAAGGGGAAGTCGAGTAGAAGGGCTCGAACTTTGATCGGGATAAGTTTTGATAATGCGAGATCTGATTTCCATGTCTGGCCCTAATGGTTAGAGGTATCCTATGGAGCTTGAATCCTCAAAATTCCGGGCTGTCTCTGGCCTGGGTCTCGGGAAGGTCTTGAGGGTTGTAATGTGGGAAGGCTAAATGTGGTGTTAGCTGACCAGCTTGATTGTCTCTCCCTTATTGGATGGTACGAGTATTGATAATTTTGAATTGATCGGTCATGGTTTTTTGAATATTTTTTGGTTGACCTCTTAGCCCCGGTCTCGGGATTCTTCATTTGGATTGACCGCTTAACCTCGGTCATGGGTGCCTCTTTTTTTTTGATAATGGCCTGCTTTTTTTGTTTTGGCCTTTTGTTTTTTTCTTTTTTGGACTTTTGTTTTTTTTTTTTGTCCAGTTTTTTTATCATGGCCAGCTCTTTTATTTTGGTCTTTTGCTTTTTTTTTTGGCTGGTCAGACTAACACCTAAGGTAGGGATCGGTTAGTCTTATTGGATGGGTGTTTTATTGTGGGAAATGGGCTTGCCTCCCGTCTTTAACCCAAACTAGGAGATTACCTAGATTTGTCATAGGATTCGATACCGCTCCTGCTAAGGGTAGTTATGTGGCTTTCTATACCAGACATGGAACAGGTAAAGGAAAACACGGGTCTCATTTCCTGCAGTCATTATAGATGTGCCTATAATAGTCACGTGCGTGTGCTCACAGTGTACGATGGTGTTCATCATGTTCTCGGAAACACATAAGGAAAGTATATATGAGAAATAGAAAAGCTGATTTTATTGAATTTTGAAAAAAGAGGACAGAATACAATTGACTCTGACTCTGACTTTGAAGTTGAAATAAATAGTATATCCTAGACTCGGACTCAGACTTGGACTTAAATCAAATCCGGACTCTCGGATGCATGAGAGGTAGATTGGATGCTTTGGTCATCGGGCCCTGTATAGTCCATGAGGGGCTTTGCAAGTGACAACGTTTCCAAAACGGGAGTTTTCCCGGCATCGAGGAAGTCTTGAATGAGGTGTTTCAGTTTCCAGCACCGTTCTGTATCGTGTCCCCTCCCTCTGTGGAATTTGCAGTAATGCTCGTCGTTCCATGCTTTGGAGCGTTTTTCCAAAGGTGGGTCGGCTGTTGGGCCTATAGGTAGTATTAGGCCCTTCGGAACCAATTTCTGGAAAGCAACGGTGTAGGACATATCCAGGTGGGTAAATGTCCTTCCCTTTGACTGGTTCTTGATTTTTGGAGAGGTGACTTGAGGGTTACCTCTCTCGGCCTCGCCATCTTGAGGGTATCGGACAGTTTCGTAAGAGTGTTCACCTTTCAAATGGCTCGGTTGAGTGATTGGCTGCCTTACCCGCTCTAGTTGTGTTAGACGGGCTCGGGTTCTTACAAGGTCTTCTTCGATGGTGGTCACCCTGGCATTTAGGTTATCTAGGGCGGTATTGATTTTTGAGAAGATATTGTTAATGGAGCAAGACAGCATAAGCATACTCCCCTGGATATCCCCTTTCTCGACGGCGCGGGATTTGTTATGGTTTGGTAGTGTCTCGTTCATAGGATACCTGATCGGAAGAAACGACATGTGTTAGAACTTGCCTAAGCTCGGTTTTGCGCAAATGCAAGAGAGAGAGTCAAACTAGGTACGGCCCGGGGGCGGGAATGACTAAGATCTATGACCGGGCTACGACTGTGACCTAGACTCGACCACGAGACTCGAGCTGTACAAGGATGAGTTCGAAAATGGGGCGACCGTATTTGACCGTGCCGCGTGGTTGGACCAACCGTGGTGACCTAACCCTAGGTGACCCGAGTATTCGTAGCGTGGGTACGACTCGAAGAAGGCATCATAAGGACGCCGGTGTAGGATGAATGTAGGATACTCTCTAGGGTAACCGTGGTTGACTGCTCGGGTGGAGGACAACCCCCTGAGTAAGGCTAGAGACTCAGATGGTGTGACATCTAAGTGACTCGAAAGTGGGATACGTGAGACAACACGTGCAAGACATGACCCTTAGAGCAACCGTGATTGATCGCTCTGCTGAAGGGTAGCCCCCGAGTGGGGAAAAGTCTGAAAGGGAAATGACTCGGAAAGGACACCTAGACGGGTGACTCGTGAAAGGTGGGCCTCCCTTAGAATCCAACGCTGTGGGTTGGGCCCTGCCCGGAGGAAGGTTCACGTGGGACATTCCGAGACTTTAGACTCGATTGTGTAAACTGGGCCAACCTTTGTAGGAGTATGTCCTACGTAGGTGGGCTTTGCCTTAGTCAAATAAGGCGGACTGGGATAGGGAGGAAACTCGTGATATGAGATCGACGGAGTTTCGACGCTAAAGACTTTAACGACTTATGACACGACCCGACACTGCTAAATACGGGAAGTCCTAAGAAGAGGAAGGTTTTGAAAAAGGGATTCTTTTGGAAAATCCGAGAAGTCTCGGTGGATGGCCCAATTTTTCGGAAAAAACGGAAAAGTGCATCGGGCCATAATTTTGAAAGTTCGAGAAAAAAATCGAGTTTTGAAATGGGCAGAATACCGACTGGAAAATAGGCTACTTTGAGTCAAATCGTAAATCCTAATTTCGGTAGCATTCCGGGGTTTTGAAAAGTTGAATATTTGGAATTTTGAAACTTGAGTATCAAAAAAAGGAATTTCCGACAATTTGAAAATTGAAGATGAGATCCCGAAGATTTGAAAATCGAAAAAAACGGCATCTCGAAGATTTGAAAATTGAAAATGGCATCTCAAAGATTTTAAAATTGAAATTGAATTTTGAAAATTCGAAAATCGAATGGTGGATCGGAAATTCGAATTTTGAAATGGGCAGCATGCCGGCTAGAAAATAAGCTTGTTTTGAGTCAAATCTTAAGTCTAAATTTCGGCGGCTCTCCGATTTTTTAAAATTTGAATATTTTCGAAAAGATGCATTTTTGGAATTTCGGAATTTTGAATATCGAAGATGAATTTCCGAAAATTTGAAAATCGAAAACAGGATCCCGACTTTTAAAATCGGCAAAAATGTCATCGGGCCTGAATTTTTTTGAAAAGTCAGAAATTTTGAATTTTTGAAAGCCCGAAGAGAAATTCGGTTGAAAGCCCGAAGAGAAAAAAAAAACGGAAATCGAACTGGGCGACGATTTTGCAAGTTCAAAAATAGTTTCGAGTTTTAAATTGGGCATAGTACCGGCTAGAGAAAGGGCTATTTTGAGTAAAATCGTAAGTCCTAAATTGGGTATATGCCCGGGGTTTTGAAATTGGATGTTTTTGAAAAGGATGCAAATTTTTGAAAATGACGGTTTTTGAAAAAGATGATGTGGATCAAGTAGCACGTAGTCATGGAAACAGTACAATGACGCCATGTATGCTCTTAAGCTAAGTCTCGGTCAGTCTATAAGGGTCTATACCAGTGTACACAGCCTATCAAGAATCGGGGCGGACTCCCTAACTCGAGTTGAGATTAGGACATGCCGTAAAACCCATATGAATCGGCTAATGGACACCTTTGACATAACCAGTTTGGACTATATCAACGGTATAGTGGGACGTCGGTCACGAGTACCGGCCCGGGAAAATGGGGTTATGCATGAACCGTAAAACTAAAACGCGCATTGTACTAGTCAAACGATTTCTATTCGAGTCTCACCCTGAGGACACTGAAGGTTATTAACTCATCAGAAAATCCCCAGCGGAGTCGCCAAATTGTGGACATGACATAGGTCCACCCCGACGCGGCCACGCGCGGGTTTTGGGGAGGCGAATGAATCTCCATGAGATGGTCAAATGGAAATTTAAATCGAAGTCGGAGTCGCCACCGAATTTTATGGTTATTCGGAACTGTTCGAGCCCACTCTATGTCGTAGTGGGCCGTGTACAAAATACGGCCCATTTCCGATGTCAGAGTTTATTGGGCTCGTCCCTTTGCATATCGATATAGATGCCGACTGGAGCGGTTAATCGTATATTGAATGACTCTCGTTGCCAATGGTTTCGGACATCCGGAAACCACGGTTCTGAGTAAGGGGTGAGGGTACGTGTTGGGAAGTTCACTAAGAACACCCAACCCCGCCCGCACATTAGCGGCCTCTACTAGGATATCGAATGACGTTTTAATGCGCGCGTTAGTTGAACGATGAATGATTATGCAAACATTGTTTTCTAAGCATGTGAAAAATTGAATGGGTTGCTAAGTCGGTTTAATGCATGCAAATCAATTGATGTCAAAGTCAAATTTAGCATGTGAGATTCGTTTTAGTCTAATAAAACAAATGAAATAAAAAGATGAATTTGCTACAAAACAAACAAACGAGTTAGTATCGATTTGTAAATAATAATAGCAAAGATAAATATGTGAAATCGAGAAAATAAATTAATCGAAATCTGAAAAATATTGTTGAAAAGAACGTTGTTTTGTATAAAAAAACGAAGTTCGAAAAATAGTAAAAATACGGAAAAGGGCCGCGGCAAACTGCCGACCGCGCGACTCGCCCGGGACGCCGGCGGGTCGCGTGGTGGCCTGTTTCGGGTCCGGTTTTTGAAAAACTCGAAGTTTGTATTAAATCGCGCATGAATATTGTATGATTCGCACTCGACTTAATATTTCGATATTCGTTATATTCGATAGTTGACTACGAAGTCAATATCGAATATTTAGAATAATTTTTAGAAAAGGTGTAAATTTTTAGAAATCGATCGAAAAATAAATAATAAACAAACGAAAACGTAAAAAAAAAAGAGGAAGAAGATCCGGACGGTGTGCCGTCTGGTTTTTTGGGATTTTGTTCGAAAATTGTTATTTTTAATAAGTCGCGTACAAAACATGAATTAATTTGTATTCAACTTAGATTTTCGATATTCGTCATATCCAATATTCGATTATGAAATCGATATTGGATATTTAGAATGAGTAAAAAAAAGGTTTTGTAAAAAAGTTTGTTTTGAACGAGAAAAGAAAAGAATTTTTAACGAAGAAAAGATGTAACGATTTTTAGTATCGTCGAAACCTTAATATAATTCCTTTCAATATAATATTCGATTATGGAAGAATCGATATCATATTTTTCAGAATATACGTTATGAAAAATAGTTTTTTGTTAATAACGATATTAGATAAAAAAAGTCGACTCTAGACCCATAACATAAAACGGACGAAGAGAAGAAGGGGAGAGAAGGGAAGAAATCGGGTTTGATTACACCCTCAACCTACATGCTCTTGTTGACTCGAATCGGGACTCGTCGGAATGTGGCTAGGCACGGGAGTGTCGAGGCAACGTCGGTTGGGTTAGGGTGGTACGGTTTTGACGGGTGAAGGGTGTCGGATATCGGGACCGGTTTCCTTCGGGTTTTGGATGTATTATCGGTTTCTCGATGTGTGTCGGGATGACAGAAAATTATTGCTGAAAATATCGTGTGTGTGTGTGTGAATTGTATTATTTTTCGGTAAAAATTGATGATGATAATTGATGGATGCAAGGGGCTATTTATAGGAAATTCCCGACCTTGACTTAGGAGAGTTTGACTACCGCTTAGGATAGGAAACAAGGGAATTTGAGGGAAATAAGAATTCCGCTTTCTTGTGGAGGAAGAAAGAGGATCTCGGCTGGTTTGCCACTGTTTTTGGGCTGTTTCGGCCGAGTGTTTTACACTCGGTCGGATGCTCGAGTTGATTTTTTAATAGGATTCCTGTTTGAGCTAGAATTACCGCTTGAGTAAGAAGCTGAGAGGAACGAGGATTCCGTTTTCTTGTGAGGGAAGAAAAGAGGAAAAAACCGGCTGACTCCTACTACTTGGCCGAGTGTTTCAACTTGGTTTAGTGTTTGAGTCGGTTCTCGGATAGGATTCCTACTCGGGATCGAATTCTACCTTAAACGGAATTGTTTATTATTTTTTGTATGGCTGATTTTGTAGAGTTGGAGTCAGAATAGGACGTGTGGTATGTCACGGTCAGCCTACGAGTTTCGGGAAATATCTTTGACCGGGTTTTGACTCGGTCGCTAAAAGACGGTTTTACCCCTGGTGTCGGATTCGACCCAAATTAGTGTTATTTGACTCGAAACGACCCACTGGGCCTGAATTTGAGGTTGGTTTTGTGAAATTTGTACTCCGTAAAATGCCTAGGCCAAATGTCCATCATTAGGAGCCCATTTCCGAGTATGTCAAGGCACGTTAGCGTCCGATCATCATCGGGTGTTTGTCGGAAACTACTATAGACACCTGGCGGTCAAAATGTGGGTGTCTACACTATGTTTTCTCCAATTCTAATTTTGGATGCATAATTTCTGAATTTTTTCTTCATTTTATTATAATTCCTTCACTCTTTATTTTAAGTGCAACACCAATGCTTTGTTTGTTAATGTGATTAAATTAATTTCATCAAAAATCAGTAAAATATCTTTATTTTAAGCAAAAGAATAAACTGTGGAGAAAGTGGAAGGAAATCAATAAGGTAAAAAAAAAGAAGTTGATGTCTAAAATGTGGAAAATGGAGGAAATTAATGAAATGGGGGAAAAGTTGGAAAAAGTGGAGGGAATACAAGTCAAGGTCGTCAAAACTGGTAATGTCATAGTCTAGAATCATTGTCATGTCATCTAATTAACAAAGCATTAGACGGATAATTGTGATTATGTCACGTTTCATGAAATTAATCAACTAAAGGGGTATTAGCGGGTATTTTGAAAATAGGAGGGGTACATGGTAGAAAATGGTAAAAATAGGAGGGTACAAAGTAGAAAACCCCTAATTTTATATTATTTATATAAAATTGGTAGCAATAAGTCAAAAACCTTGCACTTTCAATTAATAGGGAAACACTGATAATGTTTAATCATCGCAAGCTACAAATAAACTTGTAATAAGTACACATGCTCTTGTAATTTCATTCAAAAGATTACTATAAGCATCAACTGCAGAGGGCTGAGCAATCTCGATGTAGTTAGCGGACTCTGCAATCTGTTGCAGAGGCCCCTAGTTATGGCTTTTCTCTGTGAGCCAAAGCTTAAAAGTAGGGAGGTGAAGGGTGTTAGAGCTAGTTTAGACGAGTATGTATGATGGAATGGAGGTTGATAGTATAGGTAGGTCTGGTGGCCTGGAGTTCTTGTGGAGCTGAGAAAGGACGACGTCAAATGTACATTTAAGTCGTCATCGTGTCATCATATGGATATTGAAATTGAATCAAGTCTGGGAATTTGGCGGGCTACGGGGTTCTATGGATGATCGGCAGTCGGAGATAGACATTTAACTTGGCAGCTTCTTAAGCTCTTGGGGGAGAACTATTCAGGTCTGTGGGTATTCATAGGCGACTTTAACAAGATTCTTTATGCCACAGAGATGAGAGGGGCGATCGGGCGTAATGGCAGATGAATAAATTTCGGGAAGCGGTGGATGACTGTTGTCTAAGGGATATATATACAATATGAGGGACATGACTTTACTTTTGACAATAATGGGCAAAGTGGTGCTGCTAATCGCCAGTGTAGGTTGGACCGGGCAATGGAAAATAATGAGTGGTGTGACCTATTTCTGAAGGTGCGCTTGATACATCTGACACGGGAATGGTCAGACTATGCCCCTATAAATCGCATTTTAGATTGGCGGGAATAAGGGATTCAGAGGGATGAGCTATTTCGGTTTGAACAAAATTGGGTCGGAGCAGATGGTGTTAAGATACTATTCGAGATGCGTGGGGGCGTGTCAAGATGAGATATATGAATTGTTCAGGTGTATTAAATCGGTGATAGAGTGGAAAAGAGTGAGCATATGGAAGGTGGTGCGCGATTTGGGCAGAAAACATAGGCGTCTGGCACGAATTGAGGGCAAGGAGCGTACACAGAGAGTGGTGGCGAAAAGAAAAGGCTTATACGGGAAGTTAATACTTTAATTAAGCAAGAGGAGACATTTTGGAGACAACGATCGAGAGTCATTTGGCTCAAAGATGGGTGTAACACCCCGTACTTTTAAAACAATGTTAAAATTTTAAACATTTATTTAAACAAAGTTTAAAGCTTGAAAATTTATTTTCGTGAATAAAAATATTTTATTTTCGTTAATTTAAAAGTTATTCCGTTATAAAAAGATGAGAATTTATTTATCGAATTATTAAAATTTTGACGTTTCGTTAAACCGAGTTTAAAGCTCAAAGAATTATTTTTGTGAATAGTGACATGTCGTTCTGACAAATTAAAATATTTTCACATCTCGTAAAGTTTTAAAATGATTTATCGAATTTTTAAAATAATGTTTCCAAACCCAGTTACGCGAAGACGTGACAGGACTACGGAACGACGTTTATAAACTTGTCACAAAAGATTATTTAAGATAATTACAACCTAGTACTTCGTAATAGTTACTTATAGTTATTGTCCCATAATACTAATTATCGTATGTTTTACTTACCGTCTTACTCTTACAAATTTCTTTTTAGTAATAAATTTTACGGTTTCCGTTATATTAATCCGTAATCTTATATTTTAACTTTTTGAGAAAGAAAGAAAGACGTTTGTCTGAGAAACAGACTGAAGTAGATCACTTCAGTCCATAAATTACACATACATGTTTGATGCTTGGGGTGAGAAAGGAAATTGAAATGTTGCTGGGAGTATTTAATTGTAGTTAGGGGGTGACCCTACTATTCTAAGTAGGGTAGAGAGGAGGCAATTCTTTCCTCATATAAATAGTGGTGTACTCCCAATTAAACATTCTAAGTAAACTATTCTTAAGTACGTACATTTATTATTTTACGTACACCTTTACGTCTATTTACTACTCCTCAAACCTTTCATCTTATTAGTCTATTTTACTTACTATATTTATTATTTTACTTTTTATTATTTTAGTAAAGTCAGAACCTAATTAATTTATTTTCTTTTGTATGGGGAAACGTATCGTTCTAGAAGGAGGAGACGAAATTACCAGCTTAGACGACATCATTGACCCTTACAATCTTTAGTTTTTTGGGATTTTCTACGATATACCCCTCTGTTTTCTCAGTTTCTACCATATACCCCTCATCTTTGCAAAATCCTCACTAATACCCCTGTACCTATTTTAACTCACTAAACATGACCTAAACATCATTAAACCATCTAATGATCCGTTAAGTGGCTGAGTTGGCGATAAGTCGGACCTGACATGGCAAGGAAAGACTTTCACTTGGCTGACTCATTTTCACTCCATTTTCCCCCAAATTTTCCCTCCACTTTCCCCAAATTCCCCCTCATTTAATTAATTACCTCATTTTGCTCCTTTTATACTTTCACTTTTTTCATCTTCATCATCTTCACTTTCTTCACCTTCACGCTACATCTGTTTACTCCATCCACATTGGTTGAAAATCGACCATATTCTGCCTTGTAATTTGACCGGTTGTCACGCTCCAACCCCAACTTGTCATCAACATTCTGCCGGAATGTACGTACAACAATATATATATGTAAGAAGCTAAGCAAGTAAAATATTTGTGACCCAAACTTAAGGTTCTTTGTATCCAGTGTCTCGGGATAACTGAAAGCGAAAATTTGTAATAGTCCAATTATTGATCGCGCTGCAGCTTTGTAAAATATATAGAGGTGTAAGCATGGAGTCGTAATGCAATTGATAATGAATAATGCTGAAATCATGATGTGCACGCATGCTTATTGCAGAAATCATGTTATTCAATTGATAATGAATAAGGAAGAAAGTTAGTTTGGCAAAGTTAGGCAAATAAGAAACCATCACCTGCCATCATGAGTTTATTGTTTCATTTCATAATCCTATTCATTTCATCATCCTTTTCATATTCATATCATTATCCATGGACTTGTGGTTTGGTTACTGACACAGTTACTACAGAGTACTATACTTTGTGCAAAATTATGATAAGAGCATATAAAATATCCATAGACATATAAATTTGATAAAATTATCTTAAATTTCTGGAAATTGGGTCATTACAATAGCATATCCATAGGCATTCAATATATAAAAAGAAAAGGGAAGAAGTAAAGAAGAAGATGATGAAGAGAGTGAAGTATAAAAGGGGGAAAATGGGGTAATAAATGGGGGAAATTTGGGGAAAGTGGAGGGAAAATTTGGGGGAAAATGGGGGTGAAAATGAGTCAGCCAAGTAAAAGTCTTTCCTTGTCATGTCATGTCCTACCTAGTGCCAATTCAGCCACTTAACGGATCATTAGATGGTTTAATGATGTTTAGGTCATGTTTAGTGAGTTAAAATAAGTACAGAGGTATTAGTGAGGATTTTGCAAAGATGAGGGGTATATGGTAGAAAATGAGAAAACAGAGGGGTATATCGTAGAAAATCCCAAAAAACTACTCCCTCCGAGTTCCTATTATTGTCCGAAAAAGTTTTGGAGTGAAAAATAAGGAAAGGAAAATGATTGGTTGAAAAAAGAAGGAGGAAGAGAGAGAAATGGGAGAGTAATTGTGAACCACACATTGATGGCCTAAAAAGAAAAGTGGGACAAAAATCAAACTCAGCCCAAAAAGGAAAGTGGAACAATAATAGGAACTCGGAGGGAGTACATTTTATATACATAAGTATATTATGTTACTGTGGACGCCCGTCTGCACCGCCCGTCGCCCCACGCGCGCCTGCGCGGGACCTCCTGATTTGTCACGGTGGCCACCCACGCTGCCCCCTCCCGGTCGGGGGTCGGTCTGATCTCGCGTTCGGGGCGATGTCGGACCTAGATTTGGATGACGATTCGGATAGTAATAGACGGATGCGGGCACCCGTGTTTCCGTTAGAATCGATCGAGACGTGGTTGTAAATGTTTAAAGGTCGATATGTTTGGTAAGACGACATTTTTAGTGAACCGAATTCGTTGCCGATTTGTGGAGTCGCCACCGAGTCAATTATGGGGACTCGGAAACCGTTCAAGTCAACTTTGATCCGTAGCCGGCTAAAAGTTGAGGGACACGGGACCTAAAGATAAAGACTTGTACCCTTAAGCACTCCATGCCTGGAATGACTCTCATTGCTAACGGTTTCGGACATTTGGAAACCGTCGATTCTGAGTAAGGGTGAGGGTACGTATTGGGAAGCCAACGTCCGCTAGACATCGACACTCAATCCCGCCCGCACATAGCGACCTCTATTAATCACAATCGGTGGGCTGATAACTTTATTCCTTAATTGTGTCGGAAGTACGATAACATCCGTTGTTTTAACCCTATGCCTTTGCTATGTCAGTTGTTTAAGGATAAGTAAGCTTATTGTCGTCGAAGTAGTTGTGTTTACATTATTTACATGCGATTTCACGTGACAAGCAGACCATGAAAAGATGCACGTAGGAGAGTAGAAAGTACTAAGTATTATACGTATTAGCAAATCAGATTTAACGCGATAATACGGATATTAGTCATTCTCGTGGTATACCTTACATGGTATTTTGCTTAAGATGCGTCGGCTCAGTATTAATAGGGACGCATCGAACCACGTATGGTGAGCACCGAGATTAATATGGAACCCGACCATCACTTTGTTCAGTTTTAGTTTATTTACGTTTTGAATTCCGTGTTAGGTGATTTAGCATGCGATTATAAGGTCATAAAAGCGGTAAATCATACGAAAGCGGTAAATGCAAAATGTAAGTAAAGCACGTAGTGAGGAGTTACACCCTCGGAGTGTACACTAAATGAGACACGATGCGTAGATGGTTGAGAACGGATCTCGGCACTACTCGGGTTTAGTTAAGGTGTGTTAGTGCTTATGGTTGATGTTGAGAACATTATGTGTTTTAGGACGTGCCATGGACCTAGTGTCCATATTTGACATTATCGAAGTGCATAATAAAAGTACAGAAATTTAAAGTTTTGTTTAGACGATAACCTAGTGACGGTTCGACTTCGAGGCGGATCCTCTTAGCTTGTTCTGCGGTGAATTCGGCAGAGCTTCGCTACTAGAGCTGATTCTGCGGTGAATCCGGCAGAGCTTCACTGTTATACTCGGGAGACGGCTAGTCGAGTGCGGGTGCTCTTCGGTTCGATAGGGGTGCTTGAGATGAGGAGTAGCGTCGATTCGCTTATTGGAACAACGATCGAGTGGATCGTACTTAGTGTCGGAGTGCGACTTAGGTTAGAGAAGAAAAGGGGGAGAGCGAATTGTGAGAGAAGTAGTTCACGAATTCGTTGAGGTGTTGTCGAAATGAATGAAGTGATGGGGTATTTATAGTTTCTCGTGCAGTTCAAATCGACCTTTAGGACACCTGAGTTTCGGCGCACCAAAACTCAGTCGCCTTTGGTCTTGCGCATGAAGACTGAGACGCCTGGTTTTTTGAAGATCCGATTTCGAAACTTTCCAAAACGGAGAAGATGCGTATCTTTGCATCGCTTGGGGGTTAAGGGTTTCCGTTAAACCTAGCACCTTAAGCGCCGGGTGGGCTTCGGGGTCATGTCTCGAGGTTTGCTCGGCCTGACGTGTTGACCTGGGTTTGACTTTGCATATTTCAGGACCGATTCGGGGTCCCGGTGTCAGAATTGACTTTAATTAGTGTCGATGCGACCGTAATGACACGACTAAGACCATTTTGATATTGAATTAATTTTCAAGCAATTATTTGATCCGTGCTATTGAAAAAAATTGTCTAAAACATTGTAATCTTGCGTCGCGTTGAAGTCTGATCGTCATTGGGTGTTTGTTGGGCACCCTTGCAACCACCAGGTCGAAATCTGGGTGTCTACAGAAGCCTCCACTTTGACTGAGGCTTGGACAAGGCGAAAGTCAAAGTATAGCCGCCTAGGTCAATCGAGGATTACGACCTGGTGGCTGTCCGCTCGGGTCATTTTAAGTTCGTTAGACTATGTATTTGAGGCTCATCATCTAAGGCCTAGAAATCATACCTGACATCCTTGCCTGCGGTTGCTTGTCAGAGCTTGGGTACGGGCCTGCTAGCTTGTTTTGGGTTTGTTGTTTTAGTAATTTCGGTCTTTGGCATGGGCCTTTTGCTTAAGTCTTTTATTGATGTCTTAGTTTTTGGTTTAACATCCTTGGCGGATGATTGTGCTAATTTTGAGGGGGGGGGGGGGGGGGGTGAATTGAATGCTTAGGGACTCGTTTTGGGTTGATTTGTTTGTCTTGAGTGTTTTGAGACTTATTTAATTGAATTGATTTGAATTGAGTGCTACCAGGGACTCATTGAATTGAATTAAATTGAATTGAGCGGTACCAGGGGCTCATTTAAGATTAATTGAATTGAATTGAGCGCTACCAGGGGCTCATTGAATTGAATTAAATTGAGTGCTACGAGGGACTCATTTAAAATTGAATTGAATTGAATTGAGTGCTACCAGGGGCTCATTGAAGTGAATTAAATTGAGTGCTACCAGGGACTCATTTAAAATCAAGTAATACCGAGTAACATCGACGTTACCTCTAGTCCAAATCGGAATCGATAATATACTCGTCGGCCTCAGAATCGTCCACAAATCCTTAACACACAAAAATCATGGCAGAAAAATACCATGGGAAAAACTAAGAAAATCAAGGTGAATAACGATTGAAAACAACATCGATTATTACCTTTATGGAAGGATCGGGATAACGATTAATTTGACGATAAAAACGAGACGATTATGACTCGAATTGAAGCAAGAATCAGCCTAGAAATTCTGGAGTATGTCACGGTTTTGGGAAAGAGGAAGGACTATTTTTTTGTTGTTTATGAAAAAAAATGAATGTAAGAAAATGGATGGTTTCTTAAGAATGAATGGAAATAAATTTTGATGAAAACAAGGTGGAACCATAGCCTAAATGAATCAGCCAAATGAAGAGGAGAGGGAGTATGAAAAGTTTGATCATAAAACATCGAATAAATGAAAAGAAAAGAATTACGTAATTACATTTTAACGTAATAAAATGGAACGTATTATGAAAACGTAGTAAGGGTGTGACAAGGAGGTGCGTCGGTCCAAAACATGAGGAAGTGGCCTCAAATAATTTGTAAGTTGATAAAAAAAGAATGGTAAAATCGTTAAAGGTATTTCAAAGCAAATCGAGTAAATCTCGCGTTAGAAAACAATTATTTATGAAACTTTGTAAAACATTCTTTAATGGCTAAATTTCAGTAAATAAAAATAATTATTAGTTGAAAATATTATATAAATATATTTATGCATTTGTAGGAAAAGAAATAACTTAAATCCGAACTTTAAAACGTTAATTCGTAGAGCAGTAGAATTCCTCGCGGAAAAATAATTAGTTTACGAAGAAAATCAATTAAATAGATTTAAAAGAATTAAAATCTTCAAAAATAAAAATAAGTATCATTAGACTAAAAAATGAAAATAAAGCTTGGGAGAAAAATGATGAAACATAGGGCCGAAAAGTGACAGAGTTATGACGAAGTCATAACGGTAAGGATAAAAATGTTAGGAAAAATAGCGGGTGTTACAGACGCGGCCACGCGCGGGTTTGGGGAGGCGAATGAATCTCCATATGAGATGGGTTGAATTGAAATTTAAATCGAAGTTGGAGTCACCACCGAACTTTGTGGGAGTTCGGGCCCGTTCGAACCCACTCTATGTCGTAGTGGGCCATGCACAAAGTATGGCCCATTTCCGATGTCAGAGTTTATTGGGTTCGTCCCTTAGCATTTGATACCGATACCGACATTATCGGATACCGTGTATTGAATGACTCTCGTTTGCCAATGGATTCGGACATCCGGAAACCATGGTTCTGAGTAAGGGGTGAGGGTACGTGTTGGGAAGTTCACAAAGAACACCCAACCCCGCCCGCACATTAGCGGCCTCTACTAAGATAGCGTTTGATTTTAAAATACGCGCGTTAGTAATACGATGAATGATATGCAAGCATTGTTTTCCCTAAACATGCGAATAATTGAATGGGTTGCTAAGTCGATTTAATGCATCTAAATTTAACGTCAAAGTTGTTTTAGCATGCGAAGTTCGTTTTAGTATAATAAAACAAACGAAAGATGAAAGGAAATCGCTAAAAACATGAACAAACGAGTTAGTAACGACTTGTAAATCGAATAAAAGATATAGATGTAACGATATGAATGATTTTTAAAAGTTTTTTTATGACACGTGATAGATTAAGCACGCGTTGACCGAGGTCAAGAAAATATTTATCGAATCTTGAAATATGCAAAAAAAACCGTCGTTTTAATAAAGCAAAGATGTTAGAAGAAATAAGACGGAATTGCTTTTTGGCGCTACGGATTTCAGGGACCCACGCGACCCGCGCGGGGGTGGCACGACCCGTGTGCCCATGCAACTCGCACGGGACACGTGCGACTCGCATGGTGGCCTGTTTTCGAGGTCGTTTTTCCGAAAATTGATAATTTTGTTAAATCGCATATAAATATAGCTTAATTTATACTTGACTTAAATTTTCGATATTCGTTATATTCGATATTCGATTATGAAATCGACACCAAATATTCGGAATGATTTTTAGAAAAGATATAAAAAAGGTGTTTTGTAAATCGTTTTGAAAATCGAATTAAGAAAAATAATGTTAATTCTCTCCGCGTTAAAATCGTCGTATTTTGTCTTTAAAACCATGTGACGATTTTTTAGCATCAACGAGATTAATTTAGTTCTTTTAGGTACGATATTTGACTATAGAGTCGATATCGTATTTTTAAGAACGTTTGTTTTATATGAAAATAGTTTGTAGTGTCGATATTATAAAAAACAAAAGATGCGACGATGACCCATAATAAAAAACGGACCGACGACCAAAAGGAGAGAAAAATGAGAGGAAGAGAAAGAGAAAGGAGAAGACGGGATTGATTTTGCACCCTCAACCTACATGCTTTGTATTCTCGAAATGGGGCTCGTCGGAATGTGGCTTAGACACGGGAGCGTCGAGATGATGTCGGTGAGTTGCAGTGGTTTTTGGACGTGTAGGGTGTCGGGTGAGGTGGCCGGTTTCTTCGGGTTTCGGGTTGTACTATCGGTCTTTCGATGCTATGTGTGTGTATGAGTGGTTGTATTGTAGATGTTTTTTAATGTGTGTGTTGAATCTTATGAATGTGTCAATTGTGTTGATGGGAGGGTCCTATTTATAGGAGAGGTCCTCGATTGAAGCTAGGAAAGGTAGTCTTGCTTGGGTGCTAAGAAATACCATTTGAGATAGGAAAGGTAAGCAATTTTAAAGGAATGAGTATTCCGTTTCTTGGTGAGGAAGTCACCCGAGCTGGCAGGAAGAGAGTACTCGGCTGAGTACTCCTCGTGCTCGGTCGGGAATTCTACTGGGGATCGAATTCTATCCTTAATCGGAATTGTTTAATATTTCTTGTGGCTGATTTTTGTAGCGTTTGAGCTCAAACCGAACTCGTGGGGTGACACGGCTGGCTGCTGTGTCTCGAAAAATATCCTTGACCGGGTTTTGACTCGGTCGCTAAAAGACGGTTTTGCCCCCGGTGTCGGATTCGACCCAAATTAGTCTTATTTGACTCGAAATGACCCACTGGGCCTGAATTTGAGAATGGTTTTGTAAGATTTGTACTCCGTAAAAAAGCCCAAGCCAAATGCCAATGATTTCGAGCCTATATTCGAGTACGTTAAAGCATGTTTGCGTCCGATCATCATCGGGTGTTCTTTGGAAACTGCTACGGACACCTAATGACCAAATGTGGGTGTCTACACCTCCTAATGATCAAGATTTGGTGAGGAGAAAATTCATAGTAAAAGTGGCTTGTCAACCACGTAATCATGATTTCCCTCAAACTAATTATGGTAATGAAATTAAACCACGTATGCATAGGTTTCAGTCTAGTTGGTTTGACAGTTATCATTGGCTTGAATATAGTGTGGAGAAAGATGCCCCGCCTTTTTTTTGTGTGTTACTTGTTCAAGGATAAAACCACATACCCCGGAGGTGATACATTTGTGAGTGATGGATTTATAGGTTGGAACCGAGCAAATGAGAGATTTTTGAAACATATTGGTCCAAGTGTTAGTAGTGCTCATCGACTAGCTCAAGAGAAATATGATTTTTTTGTCAATCCAAAATCTTCAATTGTTGAGAACTTTAATAAGACAACCAAAGAAGATAGTATTCTTTATAAAGCCCGTTTGACACATTCACTCGATTGCGTGAAATATCTTTTGCGTCAAGGGTTAGCGTTTCATGGACATGACGAAAGCAAAACTTCAAGCAATAAAGGAAACTTTCTTGAACTCTTGGACTGGCTTGTAGAAAAGGATGAAAATGTTAATAAACTCTTCAAAAAGTCTCCCAAAAACGCCATAATGACTTGTGAAGATATTTAGAAAGAACTTATCCATGCTTGCGCCAAAGAAACTACTAGCCTTATTCTTCAAGAGTTAGGTGATGATTATTTTGGTATCTTAGCGGATGAGTCTAGCGATGTATCTCATAAGGAACAATTGGTTATTTGCTTACGTTTTGTTGATAAAAAAGGAAGAGTGTGTGAACGTTTTCTTGGGGTGGTGAAGGTGGATGATACTTGTTCTTTGTTACTTAAGGAAGCGATAACAAAGATGATTGTGGATAACAAATTGAGCATGTCTAAAGTTCGGGGTCAGGGTTTTGATGGGGCCAGTAATATGAAGGGTCACATTCATGGTCTTAAAACATTGATCATGAGTGAGACTCCGTCTGCGTATTATATTCATTGTTTTGCCCATCAGCTTCAACTGACACTTGTCGCCGTTGCTAAAGATAATCATGACTGTAAGTGGTTTTTTGAACAAGTTGGTTTTTTGTTAAATCTTATGGGAGTTTCTTCTAAAAGAAAAGAAATGCTTCGAGTAGCTCAAGCTCAAAAGATTGTACAAGGATTGAAAGTTGGTGAAATATCAAGTGGAAAAGGTCTGCATGAAGAATTTTCGTTTCCTCGACCGTGTGATACTCACTGGGGATCAAATTATAGAACAATCTTGAATATTATTACCTTATATCCTTCCATCTTTGAAGCCATTCTAGATATCCGGAAAAATGGTCATAATGATGATCGTCTAAAGGCGCAGACGGTAATGCTTAGTTTTGAGTCATTCCAATTTATCTTTATGGCTCGGTTGATGCTAGTTATATTTGGGTATACAGATGACTTATGCAAAGCTTTGCAAGGGAAGGATCAAGACATTGTGAATGCTATGAGATTTGTTCAACTGACTAAAGAAAGATTACAAATGGTAAGAGATGATGGTTGGGAACATTTTCTTAGCACCGTTACTTCTTTTTGTTCAAAAAATGATATCCAGGTTCCTAATATGGATGATTATTATGTTCCTCCTGGAAGTGATGGTTGGATTTGTCGTGGATCCCGCCACCAATTAATAACCAACTAGCACCTAACGGTAGTTAGGGTAAGTCGGGTCGTGTCCACGGAGACGGTATCGCGATGTTTAGACTATGTCGGCCTAAAAGTAGACTATGCTACCAAACGAACACAAAGAGCTACTAATTGATGAATTATGATGAGAGGAGAAGAAAGTAGACTAATGAAGAGCTATGATGAACTAGACTATCAAATAATAACTAAACACAAGCCAACTAGCAAACTAAAGGAAATGTTAAACAATGCTAATAATCCAACTAACTAACAACCTAAAGAGATGATGGCTAACTAACAAGATGAATCAAATATGGAGAGAAGTGGGTTAGGTCGGGTTCATAAGAATAGTAGGGTGACTTGGGTTGATTAAGGGTGTAGGTGCCTCCTAATTGCTAGGTTCGGTCCGGGCGATAGCAACTTAAACCGATGTCGATGACAATGCTCAACATGTCCACACACAAAGCAAACAATGGGTAGAAGAAGACTAGCATGAGAAGCATGGCCACTACAACTCATACAAGCATATCAACAAACACATGGTGTGCCAAATATGTGACTAACAACAAAGATTCACCCTTTACCCCCAATCAAACCCTAATCACCCATAATCTACCCTTAATCCCCCTACTAACCCACAAGTAAACTACTCACTCATGAACAAACAAACTACAACAATAAAAAGAGAAAACATCACCATAACCCTAACATTCATCATCAAGAACAATAACAATCAATAACAACAAACACTAAGTAAAGATTCAAACTTGATTCAATAACAATAAACAAGAGAAAAGAAAGTTTATACCAACACTAGATGAAGGAAAAGATGAAATCTTGCATAAAAGAGAAACCCAAATAATCCCAAAGTTGTCAATCTTGGAGAAGTCTTCAAGTATCTTCTTAATACAAGCACTAATTAACTAGGATTAACTAAGATTAACTAAGGATTAATGAGAGATTCAAACTAATATGAGGAACTAAATCTAGGGTTTATATGTTGTAGAGAGGCTTAAGAGAGGCTAAACTAATGTAGGATCCATAAACAATACAAGAGGTAAGTATTTATAGGGTTACAAATGGAAGGGAATTAAGAAGAAACAAGGCGCGGCTGCCAGGTGCCCTTCCCGGCCGAGAGGAGGTGGTCCCGGTCGGGAAAGTGTCGGTCCCGGCCGGGAGGATCTGGTCCCGGTCGGGATGGACCCAAAACAGGAGCATCATCTTTTGTGCACCTCATCCCGGTCGGGATGGCATCCTTCCCGGTCGGGATGGGTCTTGTAGGCCTCCAATATGATCTTTAGGGTTCCTCCTTGCTTCACATGGACTTCTCATCGATTCTCGGGACTCGGGATCGGGTCTCGGAGGCTCGGGGTTGGGTCCCAAGGTCTCGGGGTCGATTCCAAAGCATCGAGTCATCGTTCCTTTATCTCGTTGGCTCCAAAATGCGTATGTATCGAGTCGGAGTCGCTCCAACTCTTCCAAATCGGTCTCGGGAACCTGAAACGAACTAAAGGAAGCATAAGAAGTCCCTAAACCGCTCCCAAGGAGCGATTCTACAAGGAAAATGGGACCAAAACCCTACAAAATAGGCACTACAAACCATACTTATCAACTCCCCCACACTTAACCCTTACTCGCCCTCGAGTAAGCACAAACTAACTACTATACTAGCCGAATGGGTATTAGCGCACCCTACGCCCTTTCAACTCACGCGAGTGCACTTAGAGGAAAAGTGCACTCCGCAAGGCAAGTCGGGTCTTGCGACAAAACTGTGGATGCAACCGGACACAAAACACATAAACAAACACACAAATGGTTGCACCCAAAAGGAAAGAAATACCGCTTCTCTCAAACAAGCGGTGAAAGAAGCACCGGTTTAGGACTTGAGGTAAGTGACAACGTTCCCAAGCTAGCAATACAAACCGAGGTGGACAAAACCCTAATAGTATGACGATAAAGCAACAAAAACGTTGGTAACTTACCGAGGTTCCTCCTAACCTTCTAAGAACGTACTACGGGACGATCGGCGGGATGGACAAAGGATGAACCACGGTGTTAGTCGACACTGTAGGTAAGTGAGACCCCGCCCCTTTTAGCAAAGAGCCAAGAGGGTCGTCCCATATCCGAAATCGCCTAACTAGTCCGAGTAAAAAGGTGGAAATGATTGCAAAATGAGGGAAGACCGACCACTACCGCTATCATCCTTCCTAGGGACTCGGTCCTTTGGTAGGCTCTTCACGGTAATAGTCGGTAAAAGGCTTATTTTGTGGGGTGTGAGGTTTCTATTTTTGTGAGACGATTTTCTTTTGGCATTTTCTCTTTTCTTTTGCATTTTTGCTTTGTATTTGCCATGCCATTTCTTTTCCTTCTTTTCTATTTTCTTTTTGGCTTTTGTGCCTTTTTTTTTTTTCTTCATTCTTTTCTTTCTTTCATTTTTTTCTTTCTTTTCTTTTCTTTGCCCTTTCTTGGCAAGATTTGGCTTTTTGGCATTCCTTATTGGGTGACAAGAAAGAGAGAACTCAACAAATTGCAATTTTATTGTGTGGATATGTGTAGGAGGTAGGGAAATGGGTGAGTCGGGACGGGCCCTTCCCTTCTAACCCACAAAAAGTGGTGAACATGGACTAATCAAACGATCTTAGACACGGTCACCTAAGGAACGGGACTCGGCAACCAAGGCCTTTTCACACCATGGGTGGTCATAATGGTCAAAATGCAAATCCCGTAGTAAATCCCTAGTAAACTAGGTGGACTCAAGGTAAAGGACCAACGAAATCATTGATTTAGGGTCATTCTACTAGATTAAAGTCCAAGACTCGATTTACACTACTAGGAAGAGAAAGTAAGGACTCACACACTAGCCTCTAAACCGGGTTTTCGAAAACCATTTACACACAAGACACACAACAAAACACAAAACAAAGACTCGACAAAAACAAAAGAAAAAGAAACAAGAGCAACAAAACAAGAACAACACAAAACGAACACAAATAAAAACACAAACACCACCCCTATCTTCAAACAAGTCTCCAAATCCACCACAATCTTTACAAAGCTCCTCCCGAGCACACATCATCACAAAACTCCTCCAAACTCACAAGAAGCAAAGAGGGAATAAGGGATGAAGAGATGTTACCGGAAGTCTTGAAAGCTCACCAAAGGTAATGGCGATTAGGCAACCTATAAGGAAAAGAGGGGGGCAAAACACACACAACAAAACAAATATACGACACAATGACACAAGAGGAAAACACACGAAAGAAAAATCTTTTTGATTTTTGTGAAAAAATTTCAAATTTTTACGGTTTTTAAAGATTTTTTCGAAAAACTACAAAAATAAAGCTAACTATGCTAGAATACCACTCCCCCACACTTAAGTCGAGCCATGTCCTTATGCTCAACCGTAGTGCATGGGAGCACAAAAGAAAAAGAAAAGAAACTACAAAAATAAAGCAAAAAATCAAAAAGTAAAATGGAGAAAAGTGTAGAATGTGTCCGGCCGGGGTGTAGTCAAGTCACCATGGGCCGAGACAAGAAAAAGATATGGATGGGGGAAGAAAATAAAAAGAAGGAAATAAAAGGAAATGGGAAAGGAGGGCTAGGTGTAATCAAGTCACCTAGCCCGGATTCCGCCTAAATCCGACTAAATCCTCAAAAAGAAAGAGTGAAAAACTTGGAAAATTTGGATTTTGAAAATGACTCTCGATGTAATCACATCATCGAGAGTCGGGAGCAAGCACACCAAGGCCTCGAAGGCCACCATGACACAAAGGATAAGAGGGAAAGGGAATAAACAAAGAAGACAAGTTATAAAAACGGAAAAGAGAGGATAGTTGCCATACCATACGGTTACCAACTCACTCGCTCCATCGTCTCATAAGTCAATATAGGCACTTAGCTTGTCCAATTCGTCGTTATTCCTCTCCAATTGCGATCCGGTTCCATGGTTGGGGCACAAATGCAAAATGAGGCGGTTTTTGATGGGAAAGTCGGTTTGAAATGAATAGAAAGTGAGGTAAAAGCGTGTATGTGAGGTGTAAGGGTCATACAATGAGAGTAAGGACATGTAGGGAGGTTGGGAGGGGGTATAAAGTGGTTGGGTGGTCTCAAACAACGAAGAAAAGAGCCAACGGAGGACAGGGGGTCCATCCCTATCGGGATGGGTGGTCCCGGTCGGGATGGCTGTCTCGTCCCGGTCGGGAAGACCTCGTCTCGGTCGGGACGGACCGTCAGTGAACCCAACTTTTGTGCACCTCATCCCGGACGGGATGGCATCCTTCCCGGTCGGGATGGGCCTTCCATCCCGGACGGGATGACCTCTTCTAGGCCGGGAAGAGTCTCCAAACCCTCTATAGCACCCAAAAGCTCGAACCGAGCCTCAAAAACTGACATCCCTTCACACAATCTAAGCTCCAACAATGACCGCTCTTCCCTAGGAATCACTTCCACTTCACACCTATCACACTAAGCTCAAACAACACATCAAATTCCCTCCCTCACAACGCTCATCAATCATCCAAATAATCAAGAATTTCACAAAAGCAACCAAATTAAAAGGGAAGGAGTTATATACAAAGAGACGGTTCTTGTGGAACTTCGTCAAACCAAGGTGGTACTTTCTTCAATCTTTTTCAACACCCAAAACTAGTTCCATCTCCATCAAGGGCACGAAGGAACAAGTCGAAGGCCCTAGCAAAGTCTTCAATCAAGCTAGTAACATAAGCATCCACAAACCAAGGCTCTTCATGACCTTGTCTCGACGTTCCCGGGGCATCCCGATCTACTAAGTTCAATGGCTTGAACTTGTACTTTCGATCTTTCGGTATATACCCAAACGTCCCTCTATCCTCATGTGGCCCCAAGGGAGGCTCATCTTCATCCTTTTTGCTCTTCAACTTGTCATTAAGCCCATGACACGGGCTCTCATCCTTCTCCATATCGGAGTCATCATCCTCAAGTACATAAGATTCCTTGTTCATGCTTTGTCCCGACTCAACCCCTAGATCGATGTCTTTCTTGGCTTGGATCATATTGCACGACTCATTACTAGTAGGCGGAGTGTTGCCTTGGAGGTCAAACACTAACTTCTCTTCGCCTAACTCGAAGGTGATCCTACCATTCTTCACATCGATCATAGCACCGGCGGTATGTAGAAATGGGCGCCCAAGAATAATGGGAGTGTTGGCATCTTCCGGCATATCGAGCACGATGAAGTCAACCGGAATGAAGAACTTACCGATCCTCACCGGCACATCCTCTAGCATCCCCAATGGTCGGTTGAGTGAACTATCGGCCATTTGGAGCGTGATAGAGGTACTTTTGAGCTCCTTCATCCCAAGTCGGCAACAAATGGAGTAGGGAATGATGCTTACACTCGCACCCAAATCACATAAAGCTCTTTCGATCTTGTAGTGCCCTATGGTGCAAGGGATCGAGAACCTACCCGGATCCTTCAACTTAGGAAGCGTAGAACCTTGAATGAGCTCGCTCACCACCCTTGTGAACGCGATGGTCTCTTCCTTGTCGACGGATCTCTTCCTAGCCAATATTTCTCTCATAAATTTTCCATATGCCGGGATTTGGGTAAGTAGCTCGGTGAATGGGACACTCACATCCAACTTCTTCACTATGTTAAGGAACTTGTCATATTGAGTGTCCACCTTAGTCTTCATTTGCCTTGATGGGAAAGGCAACTTTACTTGATATTTATTTGGCTCAATCGGGGTGGGCTCTTCAAATGACACTTTCTTTTTACCCTTATCTTTAGCTTGAAGTGTGGTTTTCTTGTCTTGTTGAGGTTTCTCAACCTCCCATAAGACTTGCTCCTCCGTTGGATTATCAAGGGTTGAGCTTTCTTGAGTTGGAGGTGGCATCTTTCTTGTCGGTTCTTGCATTGGCTCTTGCTCACTCGGGAATGGGGGGGAGTCATAGGATGTACCTCTCCTTGTGGTGATGGCATTGACATGCTCAAAAGTCGGAGTTACACCTTGAGGGGGTAATTGCCCTCTTTGTCTTGAGGAACTTCCCGATGCAAGTTGTGCCACTTGATTCTCAATCATCTTCATGTGAGTTTTCATTTCCTTGTTTTCCATTAAAATTTGATTAATGGCTCCTTGTTGTGACATTTGTGCATCCAATTGCCTCTTTTGCATTTCTTGAGTATCCCTATAGATATCCACCATTTGCTTTTGCATGTCGGAATCCCGTGGTGGTGATGATGGATTATGCGGTGTATTGGTGAGGGCTAAGGGAGTACCATAGTCATGAGTAGGAGATCGGCTCCTAGGCTTGCTTTGTTGTTGATTTCCTTGAATTGCTTGTTGTTGATGATGGTTCCCTCGGAACCCATGAGAATTGCCTTGATTAAGGCCTTGGTTGTTGCCATGGATGTGGTTTTGATAGCCTTGGTTGAAGTTCCCTTGTTGGAACCCTTGATTGTTGTTGAATGAACCTTGGTTACCTTGCTTGAAGTTGTTGAAAGGCCTTGAGTTGCCTTGGTAACCTTGGTTGTTGTCCCTTAAGGGAGGTGGAACATAAGGACGATGTTGTTGTTGGTGTTGAAAAGCTTGTTGTTGAGGGACTTGATTGGAAGCTTGGTATTGATTAGAATAGGAAGCACCTTGCTTGAATGCTTGAAAGGCATTCACTTGCTCAATACTCCCTCTACAATTCATAGGGTCATGACCAACGATTCCACAAGTGTCACACATGCTATAATAAGGCAAAGGAGGTGCAAATCCCAAAGCATTCACTTCATGGATTGAGGCTTGGTGGGAGGAACCGATGCTTTGGACTTGAGTGAGGTGACCTTGAAGCTTCTTGTCAATGGATTCCATGTGTGTCTTCAATTGAGCCCCAAGGTCAATGCTTAATTGGGTTATAGCATCAACCTCGTGCCTACCTCCTCGGTTTGCCTTCCTAGGCCTAGAGTATTGCGAATTATGCACCGCCATCTCTTCGATTCTCGCCCAAGTTTGGTCATCATCGACCTCGGTGAACCTACCATTGGAGCCCATATTAAGTATAGTTCTTGAGTCCTCATAAAGACCGTTCCAAAATTGTTGGACCAAGAACCATTGTGAAAGTCCATGGTGAGGGCATGATCTAACCAATGACTTAAACCGCTCCCAAGCTTCATATAAGCTCTCTTCATCCCGTTGTTGGAAACCGGTGATGGAGGCCCTAAGCAAGTTAGTCTTCTCCGGAGGGTAGAAAGTTTGGTAGAATGCCAATGCAAGTTTCTTCCAAGTATCGATGCCCATGGTTGCCCTATCTAGACTCTTTATCCATTGCTTCGCTTTTCCAATAAGAGAAAATGGAAATAAAACCCATCGGATTTGATCTTGTGTAACCCCGGGTTGAGAAATAGCGTCGCAATAATCGGAGAAGGTCTCCATATGTTGGTGTGGGTCTTCGGTGGGCAAACCGCTAAATTGATTCCTTTCCACAAGTTGTATGAAGTGGGTCTTGGCCGTAAAATTTCCGGCATAAGCGGCCGGTAGAGCATTGGGTCCCGGCAAGACGTCTTCCGTGAATGTAGAGTGGGAGGAAAACTTCGGCATTATTGGATGTAAGGGAGAAGATGGTGTAGACGGAGTTGATGTAGATGTAGATGGGGAACTAGGACTAGAATCTCCAAAGGGATTGGTGAAATTCCCTTCGGCCGTCTCTCGATATGCTTCCTCAATATCGCTTCCTTGAGCTTGCTCTTGATGGGTATTGCTTGCACTTGGTTGAGAGATCCTAACCCGATTAATCGTCCGTTGGCGAAAAGCTCGAAAAAGCCTCTCCGGCTCTGGATTAAAGAGAAAGGATTCGCCTCCCCGCCTAGGCATACACTACACACTAGAACAAACGTGAGAATACCTAGTACTTTATGGGCACTAGGTAACGACAATAAACAAGCACAACTAGAGACAAAGAAAAAAAAAGAAAGCTAAGAAAGCAAGAAAAACTAGAGAATATTCACAAGAGAAGATAGGAGGGCACAAACAAGGGTAACTAAGTCTAGAAATGAGCAAACAAAGTCTAAACAATGCACCGTCCCCGGCAACGGCGCCAAATTGATGGTTGGATTTGTCGTGGATCCCGCCACCAATTAATAACCAACTAGCACCTAACGGTAGTTAGGGTAAGTCGGGTCGTGTCCACGGAGACGGTATCACGATGTTTAGACTATGTCGGCCTAAAACTAGACTATGCTACCAAACGAACACAAAGAGCTACTAATTGATGAATTATGATGAGAGGAGAAGAAAGTAGACTAATGAAGAGCTATGATGAACTAGACTATCAAATAATAACTAAACACAAGCCAACTAGCAAACTAAAGGAAATGCTAAACAATGCTAATAACCCAACTAACTAACAACCTAAAGAGATGATGGCTAACTAACAAGATGAATCAAATATGGAGAGAAGTGGGTTAGGTCGGGTTCATAAGAATAGTAGGGTGACTTGGGTTGATTAAGGGTGTAGGTGCCTCCTAATTGCTAGGTTCGGTCCGGGCGATAGCAACTTAAACCGATGTCGATGACAATGCTCAACATGTCCACACACAAAGCAAACAATGGGTAGAAGAAGACTAGCATGAGAAGCATGACCACTACAACTCATACAAGCATATCAACAAACACATGGTGTGCCAAATATGTGACTAACAACAAAGATTCACCCTTTACCCCCAATCAAACCCTAATCACCCATAATCTACCCTTAATCCCCCTACTAACCCACAAGTAAACTACTCACTCATGAACAAACAAACTACAACAATAAAAAGAGAAAACATCACCATAACCCTAACATTCATCATCAAGAACAATAACAATCAATAACAACAAACACTAAGTAAAGATTCAAACTTGATTCAATAACAATAAACAAGAGAAAAGAAAGTTTATACCAACACTAGATGAAGGAAAAGATGAAATCTTGCATAAAAGAGAAACCCAAATAATCCCAAGGTTGTCAATCTTGGAGAAGTCTTCAAGTATCTTCTTAATACAAGCACTAATTAACTAGGATTAACTAAGATTAACTAAGGATTAATGAGAGATTCAAACTAATATGAGGAACTAAATCTAGGGTTTATATGTTGTAGAGAGGCTTAAGAGAGGCTAAACTAATGTAGGATCCATAAACAATACAAGAGGTAAGTATTTATAGGGTTACAAATGGAAGGGAATTAAGAAGAAACAAGGCGCGGCTGCCAGGTGCCCTTCCCGGCCGGGAGGAGGTGGTCCCGGTCGGGAAGGTGTCGGTCCCGGCCGGGAGGATCTGGTCCCGGTCGGGATGGACCCAAAACAGGAGCATCCTCTTTTGTGCACCTCATCCCGGTCGGGATGGCATCCTTCCCGGTCGGGATGGCATCCTTCCCGGTCGGGATGGCATCCTTCCCGGTCGGGATGGGTCTTGTAGGCCTCCAATATGATCTTTAGGGTTCCTCCTTGCTTCACATGGACTTCTCATCGATTCTCGGGACTCGGGATCGGGTCTCGGAGGCTCGGGGTTGGGTCCCAAGGTCTCGGGGTCGATTCCAAAGCATCGAGTCATCGTTCCTTTATCTCGTTGGCTCCAAAATGCGTATGTATCGGATCGAGTCGGAGTCGCTCCAACTCTTCCAAATCGGTCTCGGGAACCTGAAACGAACTAAAGGAAGCATAAGAAGTCCCTAAACCGCTCCCAAGGAGCGATTCTACAAGGAAAATGGGACCAAAACCCTACAAAATAGGCACTACAAACCATACTTATCAGGAAGATCAAGGCATTACTTTGAGAAAGCTACAAATCTACATCGGTTTCGGATTGATATGTTTTTAAGTATCATTGACTTGCAACTTCGAGAGTTACTAATTTGTATGTCTTGTTTCAGCCCCATTGATTCATTTGTGGCTTTTGATAAGGAAAAGATACTTAAGCTCGCAACGTTTTATTTCGAATATTTCTCAAGTACAGATCTGCTAAGACTTGAGTTTCAACTTGATCATTTTATTGAGAGATTAAGGAAAGATTAAGCTAATCTATACTAATCTAACCTAAAGTATGTCTAGGGTTTCGTGATCCCATCAAACAATACAAGAGGGGGGTATATATAGGGTTGCATGAATAAGGGAGGCGAAAAAATGAAGCCGGGTAAGAGCTGGGTCCTTCCCGGCCGGAAAGGTGGTGGTCCCGGTCGGGAGGATGGTGGTCCCGGTCGGGAGGGTGGTGGTCCCGGCCGGGATGGCCCTCCAGAGGCTGGTTTCTTCTCGTCATTTCATCCCGGCCGTGATGGGTTCTTCCCGACTGTGATGGGTCCTTATTTTTTTCTCCTAGGCTTCTTATCGATGTTCGGTGCTCGGGATATTCTCAAGTGGGCTCTAAAGGACTCGGGATCGAGTCTAAGTCACCGAATCATCGTCGCTTCTCTTCATTGGGTCCATATGCATCAGAAACGAGACGGAATCGTTCCATTTCTCCATGATAGGCCTCAGGAACCTAAAACAAGCTAGAAGAAGTGTAAGTAGCCTCGAAACCACTCTAAAGAGAGATTCCACAAGAGAAAGCGGGACCAAACACGATAAATAAACACTACAAAACACACTTATCAACTCCCCCACACTTAACCCTTACTCGCCCTCGAGTAAGCACAAACTAACTAACTAACTAACTAAGACGAATTAAACTACTAGCCGAGCGGGTATTAGTGCCCCCTACGCCCTTTCAACTCACGCGAGAAAACTTAGAGGAAAAGTGCTCTCCGCAAGGCAAGTGAGGTCTTGCGACAAAACTGTGGATACAACCGAACACGAAAACACACAAACAAACAAACAAACAAACAAACAAACAAACAAACAAACAAACAAACAAACAAACAAACAAACAAACAAACAAACAAACAAACAAACAAACAAACAAATGGCTGCATCCAAGAAGAAACAAATACCACTTCCCTCAACAAAGCGGTGAAAGAAACACCGATTAAGGACTCAAGGCAAGTGACAACGTTTCTAAGCTAATAATACAAACCAAAATGGACAAAATCCTAATAGTATGACAGCAAAGCAATAAAAACGTTGGTAACTTACCTAGGTCCTCCTAACCGTCTAAGAACGTACTACAGGACGATAGGCGGGATGGAAAAAGGATGAACCACGGAGTTAGTCGACACTGTAGGTAAAGTGAAACCCCGCCCCCTTTAGCGATAAGCCAAGAGGGTCGTCCCATGCTCAAAAATAGCCTAACTAGTCCAAGTAAAAAGGTGGATAATGGTTGCAAAATGAGGGAACACCGACCATTACCGCTATCATCCTTCCTAGGGACTCGATCCTTTGGTAGGCTCTTCACGATAACAATCGGTAAAAGGCTTATTTTTTAGGGTTAAGATTTTTTTTTGTGAAATGATTTTCTTGGCATTTTTCTTTTGTATTTTACTTTTGATTTGCTATGCCATTTCTTTTTCTTCTTTTCTATTTTGTTTTTGATTTGTTGTGCCTTTTTTTTCTCCTTTCTTTTCTTTCTTTTTCTTTCTCTTTTGACTTGGTTTGCCCTTTTGGCGAAATTTTGTATAATAGACAATTCTCGCAACCAAGTATAGAAACCTCGATACAATGCAACTTATTTGTAAGATATGTGTAGAAGGTAGGGAAATAGGTGAGTCAGGCGCACCTTCCCTTCAAACCCACAAAAAGGTGAAAAACTTGGACTAATCAAACAATTTCGAACATGGTCACCTAAGAGACGGAACTCGGAAACTGAGACCTTTTCACTCTCTGGGTGGTCAAAGTGGTCAAAATGCAAACCCCGCAGTAAATTCCTAGTAAACTAGGTGGACTCAAGGTAAGAAATCAACGAAACTATTGATTTAAAGTCATTCTACTAGACTAAAGTCCAAGAATCGATTCATACCACTAGAAAGGGAAAGTAAACACTTGCGCACTAGCCTCAAAGTCGGGTTTTCGAAAACCTTTTCTACACTCGATTCACAAACTATACAAAACAAAACAAAGACGAAAGAAAATGAGACAAACAAAACAAAACAAAATAAAACAAACACACACACAAAATAAACAATCACCACCCTGAAACTTCCAAGCAAGCAACCACATCAATCCACAAACTCCAAAAAGCTCCACCCAAGCACACACCATCACAAATTCTCCTCCAAACACCAAAATGGAAAAAGGAGAAAAAGATAGAAGGATATTACCGGATGTCAAGAGCTTTCCGAAACTCACGGCGATCAAGCAACCTACAAGGAAATGGGGAGGCAAAAAACACACAACACAACAAATATACGACACAAAGACACAAAAGAAAATCTCTTTGGTTTTTTACGAAAATTTTCAAATTTTTAGGAATTTTTAAAATTTTCGAAAAAACTACGAAAATAAAGCTAAGCTAAACTAAGATATCCCTCCCCCATACTTAAACCGAGCAAAGTCCTCATGGTCGATCGGTACTGTGTGGAAGACACTAAGAAGAAGAGAAAAAGGGAAAATAAAGCTAAAAATCAAAAATGAAAGTGAAGAAAGGGTAGAATGTGTCAGACTGAGGTGTAATCAAGTCACCTAAGGCCGAGACGAGAAAAGATATGGATGGGGAAAGAAATATAAAGAAGAAAATAAAAGGAAATGGGAGGGGAGGGCTAGATGTAATCAAGTCACCTAGCCCCGATTCCGTCCAAATCCGACTAAATTCTACCAAAAAGGGAATAAAAACAAGGAAAAAGTGAAAAGAACTTGCCAATTTGGATCGGGAGCAATAACCACAAAGTCCCCAAGGGCCACCATGACACCAAAAGCATAAAAGGAAGGGGAACAAACAAAGAGTAAGCAATAAAAGATGGAAAAGAAAGGAGAGTCGCCTTACCAAACGGTTAGCAACTCAACCAACTCCATCGTCTCAATGATCATTTTCGGCACTTTGCTCGTCTTTGTCATCGATATTCCTCCTCTTCCTAAATGTAGTCTCATTGTTGGAGCATCGGGCTTGCAATGGTGTAATGAGGTTGGGATTTAGGGGGAAACTCGGTGTATAGTGATGAGAAAATGAGATGAAGGTGTAAATTGAAGTGTAAGGGTGAAATGATAGTGGCAAAGGTGAGTAGGGAGGGGGTATAAAGTGGTGGGGTGGGGCTTAAATGAAGAAAAGAAGGCGAAGGGGGTTGCTGGAACCCTTCCCGGTCGTGAAGACACCCATCACGGTCGGGTAGCCTTGGTCCCGGGCGGGATGGCCCGTCAGTAGCCCCTGATTTGTTGCTCACTTCGTCCCGGTCGTGACCAAGATCATCACGGTCGGGATTTGCACCCGTCCTTAGCCTTGAAGCCTTCATTCAATACTAGCATACCGAACCTTCCACCCAAATGACAAGTACTACCTCAGGATCCAAGATCTCGTTCCCAAAAGCTTGTACCAAGCTCAAAAACTGACTTCCGCCACCAAGCTTAAAGCTTCTATCATCCATAACCCTTCAAAACTCTTCATCTTTACTTCAAACCTATCAAGTAAGCTCAAAAACTTCCATCAAAACTCCCTCCCTCACATCACTCAAGAAAATTCCAAATTACAAGAATTCCATAAAACAAACAAATCCTAGAAACCAAACTCACACAAATACAAACACAAAAACTCAAAAGAAGAAGAAAGAGGAATATACAACATGACGGTTCTTGAGGAACTCCGTCAAACCAAGGATGGTGGATTTTTCATTCTTTTCCATAGCCCTCAAGGGCTCGGATGAGTAAGTCAAAGGCACGAGCCACATTATTATGAGGGCTCATTAAGTACCCGAGCCAAGCTATCCTCCAAAGCTTCCAAATCGGAAGCGAGAAGTAGTCATCCAAAGACTCATCGTCATGTTTCATGTGGTCTCCTGGGTCTTTCCAACCAATAAGCTTTAATGACCTCTTCCTCCCTAATCACCGTCTCCTAGCACAACCAAAGCTCGAATTTCTAGCACAAGAGTCAAAAGGGATTTTAACCCTCTTTTTTCCATCAACCATTCCCAAGTCATCAACAAGTTCCGGCCCAATATCTCCAAATCCTAAAACATCATTCTTCCTCACATCATCAATAAGAAGAGTTATAAAACTCACACAAGCGGTTTCAACCTCTTCTAAACCTAGATCCAAGTTATACACAAGGGGTTCACAATATTTTATTGGATTTTCACATATGGGCGACTTGATTTCACCATTCATATCCCATGACTTCACAACTTTTAAAACCTCACTCAAATCATCCCAAAGATTTTCTTTCCCAACTCCGTCTTCCTCAATAGTAGGCTCATTAGAAGCGTCATAAAGGTCAATAGAAGGGCAAGTGAAGGGGATTGAAGGTTCAACAAGAATGGAGGTGGTAGACTCTTGAATTTCCTCTATTTTATCGGTGTTTTCATCACCTACATTAACCTCGAGTCCGTTGTGTCCGGTTTCAACAAGGTCAATGGCAACTTCATTTTCTTCTTGGGGAAAGACAAAATGAGACCCAATTGTGTTCTCATCAATGAAACTCTTTAAATTCCCACTAACCTCATCCAATTCTTCACCAACAATGCCTTCATCAAAGGTCATTTCCTCATTCGTCTCATCTTGGGTAGACAATCGAGGTTCTTCATAGCAAGTCTCGCTTCTCAAAGAGATTTCATTAGTGGTTTCATTATTGGGTTGTTCCCCTTCCCCAAATGAACATCCTTCATCAAGTTGTGAAGTTCGAGTTAAAAACATCAAGGTTTTAGCCGTTATAGCATTTAATCTAGCATCACATGCCTCTTTTTCCCTTTGATATTAGGCCATGAATTCATATTGATCCTTTTGCATTTGGATGGCCATTTCTTGTTGGCTCTTTTGCATTTGAAGAATCGATTGATATAACTCCAAGTTGGGCATTTGGTGGTTATTGGGGTTTTGGAATGCTCCTTGAAAACCTTGATCATGCCCAAGGGGTGGGGCATCATATGGTTGGTAATGAGGTTGAGATGATGGGTAGTATGGTGGATTTTGGGGAGATTGGCCTCCATGTGAAGAATTATGATTAAACACGGTGGGTTCACGATGATAATTTGAGTAATAACCACCATGATCATAAGGTTGATAAGCACTCACTTGATGGAGGTCGTTTCCATATCCTTGAAACTCATACCCACGGGTTTCTTGGTTACCCCATGAAGCTTGATAGTAGTTAGGAGACGTCATGGCATAGCTTTGATTCATAGAGAGAGAAGAGGAATTTATGGTGGCCTCTATAGGTGGGGAGTTTAGATCAATCTCCAAGTTTTGCTCGAAATCTTGGCTTGTAACCGGTTGGGAACCTCTCAATCTAGCAACCGTTCGTTGACGAAGGTTTCGAAAAAAACCTTTCCGACTCTGAGTTGTAAAGAAGAGGATGGTCACCACCTCTAGGCATAAACTGTAGACTAGAAGCAAACGTGAGAAGTCTAGTGCTTTTTGGGCACTAGATAAGAAGAAAATAAACTTCACAACCACAAGAAGCAAAGATAAACAAAGAAGAACACAAAAACAAAGACAAAGTCAAGCAAATAGGCAAACAAAGTCTAAACATACACCATCCCTGGCAACGACGCCAAATTGATGGCAGGGATTTGTCGTCTATCCTACCGATCATATAAACCCTAAGTTAGTGTAGATTAGCTTAGATTAGTGTAGATTAGTGTAGACGAAACCCTAGACATACTTTAGGTTAGATTAGCTTAGATTAGTGTAGATTAGCTTAATCCTTCCTTAATCTCTCCTAAATCTTAGTTTAATCTTTGTATTACCTTTGGATTCTTGAAGACTTGTAGTAGATTATTCAATCTTGACAACATTGGATATCTCCTTGGGTTGATTTTATTCAAAGTTCTCTCCTTTCATTCTCCCTAGTGTTGTTGGTATAATTTCTTCTTCTCTTTTTGTTTAAGTTTGAATCTTTGTTTAAGTTTTGTTTTGTTAATTGTTTAGATTTCAATATGAATATTTTTATGAGTTTTCTTATAATTGTTGCTTGTTTTAGTTTAGTTATGTGTGAGTAGTCCTCTTGCTAGGATTAGTAGGGGGATTGGGTGCTTTCATGGGTGATTAAGGGTTTGTTTAAGATGTTGGTGGAAATTTTGGTTGCCTCTTGGTTGTATGCATGGATCATGTTTGATGAAATGCTTGAATGACTTGTAGTTGCAAATGCATGTTTTCTTCCCTTCTTCTCGTGACCTTGTATGTTGCTAGGATGAGTTCTTGCGCGAGAGCGGGGAACCTCTAGGACGGTTTTGGAGCGAGAGCCCGGATTATGCCTAGATAGCTTGACTACCCCTTCACCTTTGCTCTCCCTTGATTGCCTCATCACCCTTGAACCCGACCTACTCCTAGTTCTTTCCATATTAAATTCTTCATCATCTTAGCCATTATTCTTCTAGTTGTTGTTTGAATTTAGCTTTAGTTGTTATACTTAGTGTATTCATAGTCATAGTTTTATCCCCCCTTCATTGTTTTAGTTGTTTAGCTTTGTTGACATAGTCTAGTCTTTAGGTGAACCTTTGTCTAGACCGTTTTCCGTCTCCGTGGATCGACCCGACTTGCCCTAGCTACCTAGTTAGGAATAGTTGGTTTTATTTGGTGTGGGGATTCACGACAAATCCCTTGCCATCAATAAGCTTGTTGTTTGTACCCTTGGTTGCCTTGGTAGTTACCTTGGAAACCATGGTTATATCCTTGATTGAAATTGTTCCCCTTTTGATTAAGGTAATTGTTTGGAACATGGAAATTTCCTCCTTGTTGATTGAAATTACTCCTTTGATTGTGGAGGTAGATGTGGGGGCATCTTTGGAGGACCTTGGTTAAAGGGCTTTTGTTAGCTTTGAATGAAAGGCCTCAGTTGATTCCCTTAGACACGTGGCATCGGGTTTTGAACATTTTGAATCCCATAAGAAAAGTTAGGGTGGAACCTTGTGCCGGCATTGTAAGTATTAGAAAAGGGATCAAATTGAGGTCTTTGCTCATATGATTGAATAGCTTTCACTTCATTTTGCTCTTCCAAATAATTTTCTTCATTTGGAATACAAGAACTAGAGTCGTGGTCATAGTTGCCACAATGTTCACATTGGAGTTCCCATGTTGGCTCTTGTTTAGATGGAGATGGTTGCCTTGTTGGAACACTACCTTTAATTTGGTACATGCCTCTAGGAGTTGGTTAGAGTGGATGGCATCCATTCTCTTTGTCAATTCTTCAATTTTAGCTTCAAGCTTTAATTCATTGTAGCTCTTAGAAGAGTTCACTTTGACCTTCTTCCTAGAATCCCTCAATTGGCCCACTCTAGAATCACTTATTGTCATCTTTTCAATAAGACTCTGATCTTAGATGCCTCATCGGTAAGGGAAGATAAGTCTTCTCCGACGGCCAAGTTTAGGTTTTCCTTGGTTCTCAATGAAAGCGTGTTATAAAAAGTTTGGGTCGTTAGCCAATCGGGTATTCCATGATGAGGGCATTTTTGAAGAAGATCCCTAAATCGCTCCCAAGCTTTGCTTAAGCTTTCAAACTCATCTTGCTTAAAAGTTTGTATCTCCATGCGGTGTTGGTTAGTTTTTGACGGAGGATAATACTTTTCCAAGAAGGCATTGGATAGTTGAGACAATGTTGTAAAATGTTATCCGGATGGCCATGAAGCCATCTTCGAGCTCCGTCTCGCAAGGTTTTAGGGAATAGAAGTCGCTGAAGTTGACATGATGTTAACCCGTTCAATCGGGCCCCGACTAGTTTCTCCTTAAACGATGCTATGTGTTCTTGGGCATCCTCTTTGGGAAAACCATGGAAAGTGTCTTGTTGGACTGCATTGGTTAGAGAGGCTTTAAGTTTGTAATTTTCGGGAATCTCCCCAAAATCGACCGATGATGGGGTCTCTTCATGGGTGAGTTGAGAATGGGATCCTAAAGTTACCATTGGTTGAGGTGGTGGTGGTTGTTTCTGAGGGCTTTGTTGATTTTGTTGAGGTTGTTGTGGAGTTTTTGGTGATGGTGGAGATTGTGGTATATTTTGAGAAGTAGAGGATGTGGAAGGGTTGTTTGTTGAAAGAGGTGTATTTGATAGGACGAGATCAAGGAATTATGGGCCGGTCACAAAGTCGATAAAGGGGGAAAGCCACCTTTCAATTTCTTCACCCAACTTAGCTAAATACCGCTTTTCCGGTGAAAATGGCTACTCTCAAGTCAAGGTAACTCCTACTCCGAGTTTCCTCATATTGATAGGAGTGAGTCAAGGTTGATCTAGTTGACCAAATTAAGTCAACAACGACACAATAACCTTAAACAAGATAGATCGACAAATGTGCGACCAAACCACAATTCCTCAATCTATATTACCGAAAATCTTCCTCCCTTAACCCCCTAACAAGAATCTACTCACAATTCATGGAAGAAATATCAAGAACAATAACAATGGTGATCATACCAACAACATGCATAATGATGAAAACTAGAGTAATTTAGTCTAAAAAAATGAAAGAAACTAAGATCAACAAATGAAACTACCAAACAATCCAAAAACAATACAAGAAAAATCAAAGAAAACAATGCAATAAGAAGAGAGTAAGAATAAAAACTAATCTATAGAAAAGGGAGAGAAAGAGAGGTATACCAACAATGGAGGAAAAATAAGAATGAAGAAGATGAAAATGCATGTAAATAAAGGTGAAACCTTGCTTGATGAAGAAAACAATGGATTTGTCACTAATCCTTTGATGATCTCCCTAAAACCTTGCTTGATGAAGAAAACAATGGATTTGTCACTAATCCTTTGATGATCTCCCTAAAACCTTCTTGATTAAATCTAGAATTGATTACAATAACTTGAATCTAAAGCTAGAGGAAGAAGATGAATATTGATGATAAGTATGTAGCCTCCTAAATGTTGCCTAATGGCTTTCTAAAGTCTAATCTAATGTGTTGTCTTTCATCTAATTAGGTTAAACTATATATAGTAGTAGCTTAATGGATCACTAAACCAAGCTCAAATCTGATTTTTGCACTTTGAGTGAGACTTTTGCCCAATGTATCTTCAAAGGATGAAACTTTGCCCTGCGAATTTCTGACTTTTACGAACCATTTCCGTCGGGTGAAACTTCACCCGACGGTTTCACCCGGTGGACTTTTCTTCCAGATTTTGCATTTGGGAGCCTCGCTACCGTCAGGTGAAACTTCACCCGGTGAGTGAAAGTTTTGCCCGGTGATTTCGCCCGATGGATTCAATTTCTTGAAGATCTTCGGGGAGGTGGATATGTTGTCGAGCGAAACTTCACCCGGTGATTCCTCATCGGGTGAAACTTCACCAGATGGGTTCTTTGACCTCTTTTCTGGTTTCGCTCTTTGTCGTTTGGTTGTTTCGACTTTAGGCTTCGGGTATTGTTTCTGGATGGTATTCCACTCTCTTGTGCTCGTGGAAGGTTGGATACGCTTTTGGCGATGAATCCTATCAAAATAGATAGAAAAACTACCAAAACACGTGAAATGCACAAGAGAGACGCTAATGCGAGAAAGACTAAGAATAGGGCGATAATCGCATTTGAATCTCATAAAAACGGAGGAAAACGAGTCTAAATGGAAGGAAAAATGGGCTAAATTTAGCACACATCAGCCTGCCACAGCCTTTGATGGGTAGCCGAGGATACCTGAACCATAGAACCATAGAACCAAGCAAGTTAGCCATAAATATCTAGAATCACAAAAACAAGTTCAAAATTAAAACCACGAGCGCTTACCCGGTATACCCGGTCGCGCGACCCCATCCCGGCGTCCAACTCCTCCACAGGAAAAAAGAAGAAGAGGTTCGGTGTACCTCACGCCCGCAGCATCCACCCTGAGCAGTATCAAGGGAAAGTCTGTTGGCTGAACGATGTATGTCGGATCCTCTACCTAAGAAAGCAAGACAACGTCATTTCAAAGACGACTTTATCCAGACAAAGCTAGAAAAAAAAAAAGCCAAACCGAAACTTACCACGATGCGGTGATAAGCCAATCGCTCGCAGACGTGGGATACGTATGAGGCGTCAGGCACCAGAAGTGTGTCGCCTCCCTCGCCATCCTTATCCTCACGAGCCTCAGCCAGAGTAGGAGGCCGGAACATCGTCTTCAGAGGATCAACCGGGATCGGGAACTCTCCATAGAGGCACTGGCGGACTAACCTCTCCCCAAGATACCACACCGGGCGGATCAACACAGGTAGGAGCATCCTCCGGTAACTCCTCGGCCTCAACTCCGCCGTCACATACCCGGACAGATCTGAATAGTTGGCCTAGGGACGAGCCACCAAACTACAAAATAAGACATAGCATATCAAAAAGTCCACACTTGGGGGCTACCTAAGCAAACAAGTCAAAGGCAAGAAACTCACATCCTCCAAGCGCAGCTAGTTCACCAGAACGTTCTCAACTGCGTAGTGGCTCATAGTTGACTTCGGCTGAGCCAACCTCCACTCGATCCCGGTAGGGAACCTGGCCGGGTGAATGGGCACCATCTTAGGCGCCAAGCACGGAAAATAAGAATATATCCAAGCCTGCGGAAACCAAAAAAAATGTGTCAAAGAAATCAAGCAAAGAACGAAATAACGATATGTTAGCAAACACCATTAACAAATGACTACCTCAAGCACGAGACCTGGACCTACGATGGGTATCGCTAACCCGATGGCCACCTTCTGCGGCCTCACCATCGCCTATAAATATCGGGTCATCTCAGCAAAACCCCCTCGTCACCCAATCAAAACACCCCAGCTGGCCCAAGTCAGCTAAGAGCGGCAAAATCTTGGTACTGAATCTCTTGCCCTTGTCAAAAAAGTGGGTGGAGCCAAGGAAGTACCACAACCATGGACTGGCATCCTGCACCGGCGAGTTGGGCGACCGACCCTCCAACACATGCAACCTTTGGAAATGATCGGTGATATAAGAACTCGCCAAACCGTGAGGCGAGCCGTATGCCAAAGGCTCTAAGCAATCACCGATCCAACCCCTAACCTCAATGCTATCTAACCTAGGACCCTCTGATGCCTACCTGATCATCTCGGAACCATAAGGAAATCCCGTGATCACCCCGAAATCCTCCAAGGTCATCCCAACTTCTCTAAGCGACGTGTGGAAAGTCGAGGTAGTGTCGTGAAAGCGATCTACCATCGCCCTAATGACCATCAGGTTACTCCGAACCTGACAACCCACTAACCTAACCCAATGGTCAACCTAAGGGCCCAAAGTCGTCCCCCTGATCTACTCCTTAGCCTCAGGGCTCAGCTTCTGCGAAAAGATCTCAAGCCACGTTTTGTACCTCGAAAACGTCCTCATCTGACCTGGGGGCTGCATAAAGTAAACGGCAAAAAACAAAGGCAAGCCATCTTAGACAGACATTTATAAAATTAAGCAACACCCAAATAGCAAAAAAAACATACCGTGACGTTGATAGTACGGATCGACAGGTGTAGGTCTGGGCGAAACACTAGCTGACGCCCGCTCCAATCCGTCGCCCAGGCAGGGTCGACGTAAGCAATCTCCTCGGCCACAGGCACTACCCGAGGACTCCGCTGCCTCCTGATGGCTGTAACAGAAAGCTTCCACCTTCGAACGCGATCGTAATCCTCCTCGTTGATCGCACCGGGATCGAGCCGAGGCTGGTGTACACTCTGCCTCCGCATACGAACGGACCTCGAAGTCGAGGTACCCGCCTCAAGAACCTCTTGCTCCCTACCAGCTAAACGATCCTCAACTGGACGCCCTACATCATCCCCAACTAAAAACAATGCAAAACAAATATGTCGGGTCATGTCGGACAACTTGAAACAGGTCAAACAAGCTCAAAATTTGCAAGCGAGCTATCAAACTTCCGAAAATTATCCTAGCACACATTTTTTATCACGGTCGCAATGAAATCTTTTTCGTGAAAATCGGGTATCGTTACAGTCTCATTTGGTCCGTCGTAAGCCTCACGATCTCACACAAAATGACCTAGAGTGCGTTTCGAGTCACGAAAATCGACAAACAAGCTACGCATAACTTCCTAAGTAAGGAATCGACAAGTTTACGGGAATCGAACGTGGGAACGATCGAGAAATCGACCCTAAACCCTAGCATATTTGGATTTTGGCCATGGGAAGCCATTAAAGGACCTCCAAACCCCTAAATTAAGCTAACAATCACTTTTACTAATCTTATACTACCCTAATTCGTGAAAGGAAGCAAAAATAAGGCATCAAAATCGAGCAAGAACGAAACCCCTAAATCGATTTCTAGGGTTATGCAATTTCGACCTAAATCAAGCATAAATTGACATACGTGAGTAAAGAACACTTACTTGGGGTCGACATTATTATCGAGATTGATGAAGAATCGAGCTCGGAAGTGAAGAAAAGTGGCGAGAATGGCGATAAGAGATTAGAGGGATATCGCGATTGAATTTTGAACGAATAAATCGAACGCCCCCCCTGCTTCGGCGTTCTTATTTCAAAACCGGATCACGGAAGCTGAGCTGGAGCAAGGCTCGCGCCTTAGAATTGCGCCGCGAGGACCCCCGCGCCTGAAAGTTAGGGCGCAAGAGGACTCGCGCCTGAACTACTAGCCTAAATCAAATCCTAACACGTTCAGCAATTCCTCGGAATCTGAATATGCATATTTCAAGCCTCACAAGCAAATACGAAGCAATTACAACCATCTTTGAAATCCCCAGCGGACCCCCATACAAAGCAGAACTCCGCGCAACGCAAAACCAAAAACCTCCAGCGATACCTATCAACTAAAACAAAGCTGCTTCTATACCGAACCACGAGATACAAACCCATGCCATTTCCCCAGCAAATACAAATCCACGCAACTAAACTATATCCCCAGCAGAGAACCCTTCATCAACACAAGAAACGAGCAAAATCAAAACACGAAGCAAAGGCACCACAGATACAATTACGCGCTCGTCAAGGGCAAGCACTCTTCAAGAATTTATACAATTCACGACAGCCACCCGAAAGGGATTTATACAATTCAAGACAGCCACCCGAAAGGGATTTATACAATTCAACACGGTGACCCGAGAGGGATTTATACAATTCAAGACAGCCATCCAAGAGGGATTTATACAATTCAAGACAACCACCCGAGAGGGATTTATACATTCAAGACAACTATCCAAGAGGGATTTATACAACTTAAGACAGTCACTCGAGACAGATTTACGCAAATTTAAAACAGCCACCCGAAAGGGATTAAATCAGAACCAAGTCGCCCGAGAAGGACTCAAGCATGGGGTCAACTTTCAGCAATTAAGTAAAAGACCAGGAGTAGTCAGGATCTATTCCAAAGAAAGCAAAAGCAAAAGACCAGGAGTAGTCAGAATCTATTCTAAAGAAAGCAAAAGCAAAAGACAAGGAGTAGTCAGAATCTATTCCAAAGAAAGCAAGAGCAAAAGTCCAGGAATGGTCAGAATCTGCTCCAAAGAATACAATATGCAAAGGTGATGAATAGGATCCGTTCTGAAGAATACAATATGCAAAAGTCCAGAAATAGTCAGAATATGCTCCAAATAATACAATATGCAAAGGCCAGGGAAGGACATGATCCGTTCCGAAGAATACAATATGCAAAAGTCCAGGAACAGTCAAAATATGCTCCAAAGAAGACAATATGCAAAGGCCAGAGATGGGCATGATCCGTTGAGAAGAATACAATATGTAAAAGATCAGGGATAGTCAGAATTTGTTCCAAAGAATACAATATGCAAAGGCCAGGGATGGACAAGATCCATTTCGAAGAATACAATATACAAAGATCAGGGATAGTCAAAATCTGTTCCAAAGAATACAATATGCAAAGACCAGGATAGACAGGATCCATTCCAAAAAATACAATATGCAAAGACCAAGAATAGTCATGATTTATTTCAAAGAATACATTATGCAAAAGCCGGGAATAGTTAGAATCTGCTCCAAAGAATACACTAAGCAAAGACCAGGGATGGATAAGATCCATTTCAAAGAATACAGTTATGTCAAGACCAGAGGTAGAGTCAATCATAGGGTCTATCTCAATAATTCAACCAATTAAGGAAAAGCCAAGGGCAAACTCAAGCATGGAGTTTACTCCAAAGGTCAAGATAGAAGGCAACCACAGTAACTCTTCAAATCAAACCAAAAGTAAGCAAATCTAGATCAAAACTACAATAGCAATCGCAAGCAAAGAGGTCAAGTATAATTTCTAGCCTAGGCTGACGAGCCCTAACACGTAGTCTAACAGATTTCAAACGACTCGAGCGGATAGCCACCAGGTTGTAATCCTCGATTGACCTGGGCGACTAAACTTTGACTTTCGCCTTGTCCAAGCCTTAGTCACGGTGGTGGCTTCTGTAGATACCCATATTTATACCTGGTGGCTACTGGAGCATCCGACAAACATCCAATGATGATCGGACTGCAACATGACGCGATTTTGCGATGTTTCGGATGATTTTTCTGTAAAACGGATCAAATAATTACTCGGAAAAATTAATTCACGTTTAGACGGTCTTTGTCGAGTCATTCTGGTCGCGTCAACACTAATTAGAGTTAATTTCGACTTTGGGGTCCCGAATCGGTCCCGAAATGCAAAGTCAAACCCAAGCTAGCAAAGTCAAACCCGAGTCAAACCTCGAAACCCGAACCGAACCCAAGGCAAGCCCATGCGCGCGGTTCTAGGTGCCTTAGGAAGCAAGGAATCGCATAAAATATTCTTATATATCGTAGCTTCCCACTTTGGAAAGTTTTCCAAATCTCGACCTCGAAAACGCAGCTACAGCCGGTGCTGCGCCTCAGAATCAAGTCACACGAGGTGTCGTGCCTCAGAATCAAGTTGCACGAGGCGTCGCGTCTATGTGTTCGAATCCAGCCTCGAAACAACTATATATACCCCCTCTCCTCGACCATTTGACACACAATTCACTCTTCCAATCTTTCCCGAGTTCCTATTCGACGAAAGCAAATAAGGGCACACAACATTCAAAGACCTCCCGAGTTCATTAACTTCTTGATATGCCAATAAATTGTTCCCTTGGATTTCTCCCGAGTTCATAATTCGTACGAGAATGACAAGGGCTTCAAACAAACAAAGCATCCTTATTCTTTGTAGTCTAATCTTTCACGAGCATACTACTCGAAATCTCATTACCGCACACCACGGTATTCAAGTCGGAAGGGTCGAATTAATCGGTTCCTATCGGAATTAATTCAAGCGTTCCTACGCTCCACGAGATCGCCTACGCCGAACGATCGTCACTAGGTTGTTTCTCTATCCTACACTTTATCGCTTTCCTTTACAAAAGGGTCGAGCTAGGCGGGTGCACTCCATCCAATTAGCTCAAATATGTCGCCCGATGAGGATTCATAATCCGCCCAATCGACATGTACACCTGCAGTTCCCATTCCAGATATAGTGTACAAGCCTTGCTCCTGCTTGATTCCCATCGCAATGCATGTCCGACCGACCCCCTAGACCAAACCGTCCAAAATACGTAACGTCCACAACTTCAACCCAAAATTACTAAATCAAGTAAATATGAGTAGTCGTAATGGATCCGTTCTTTTCCGTCTACACATCGTATTTCGTTTAGTGTACATTCTGAGGGTGCAATCCTCCTACACATGATTTACTTATGCTCTCGCACATTTACCGCTTTCCTTGCATGATTTACCGTTTTTATGACTATAATCGTATGCTAAATCACTTAACCGGAATTTAAAACGTAAATAACCATCACTAATCAAACACATGAACAAACCCAGGAACCGCGTCTAAACCCGGATACTCAGAACTAAGGTGCACGGCCTCGTGCGCATGAACCATGAGACGCAAGGGAGGTTGCGCCTCTCTTCTAGAACATTTCTGTGTTTGATTAGTTTAATCAAAACGAGCAGTTGTCTAGTCATGTTTTAGTCCAGACGCTCATACTATCGTGCCTCAGTATCAGACCGCACAGTGGCGTGCGCCCGCTTCCTGTACCGCATGGCTTGCCGCATCTCTATTAATGTTGTACAGACGCACTTTAAGCAGAATATCAGGTAAGGTATATCACAAGATTCGACTAATATTCATATTATCACGTTAAAACTGATTTGCTAATCAGTATAATAATTAGTAATCTCTACTCTCCTACATGCACCTTAACACGGCTTGCCTGTCACGTGAAATCGCATGCAAAGAATGTAAATACAGTTACTTTGACAAAAACGTACTTGTTCATAAACCAATCAACATAGCAAAGGCATAGGGTTAAAACAACTGGTTGTTGCAGTTTTACGCCGCATTAGAACGAGATACATCCGGCATTGATTGATTAGTAGAGGCCGCTACGTGCGGGCGGTATTAGGTGTCGAATGTCAACTATATTGACTTTCTAATACGTACCCTCAGCCCCTACTCGAAATCTACGATTTGTGGGCGTCCAAAACCATTGGTAGCGAAAGCCGTTCCAGACATGGAGTGCTTAAGGGTACCATCTTTAGATCCCCATATCACTCAAATTTGAGTTGTATAAGGATTATAGTTGACTTGAACAGTGTCCGAACTCCCATAACTGTTCGGTGGCGAATCCACATCACATCGCGAATTCGGGTCCACTAAATGGTCGTCATACAAATTATTTTGGCCTTTAAACATTTACAACCACATCTCGATTGATTTCAATAGAAACATAGATGTGCCCATACATCTGTCCAGTACAACCCACAAATCGTCAACCAAATCGAGGTCCGTCACTTCGCCCCGAACACGGGATCTGACCGGCCCCTCCGAGGGGGCCGTGTGGGTTGCCACCGCAGAGATTCTTCTCGATGCTCCGATATGCGCGCGTGGGTGGCAGTGTCCACACTATCAGCTCCGATAGCCATTCATAATCGATTCTTTGAACTTTTTTCTTCCAAATGGAGTATTAATGTTGATAGCTTCCACTAGCTCATCTGCAAGGTTAACCTCGACCATTACGCGCGCAAACCCCAATCTCTCCTTATGCGTAGTAACCTTATCAGGAAACATGGGTTTACCGATTTTACTTGCGATTTTGCTTAAGGCAGTACTAGACAAAAGATAAGGGTCCAATTCAGGTAGCAGGATCCAAGTAGGCAAGGATGAAAGCGTTTTTTTCAGACCTGTTCTAGCTCCTCACCAAAAGTGGGAGACCATTTTTTTCAGAATGAAAGCGTGCCCCACGTATGACCAAGGACCTTGCTTTAACACAGCGACCAACGAGTCCTGAGAATCGAAACAGAACGTATACCAGTCGCGCCTAAAATACTGGACTACCGGCTTACTTACATGATTCCAATGCATGTCGATTTTTCAACAAGAAGACTAACTTTTAAAAAAAAATTAATTTGGTAAAGAAAACAAATTTTATTAATACCTTAAGTAAGAGAAATGGAAATTAACTTGGTTGGATTTGCATGGTAAATAGATCGATAGCCTACTTAGTGTGTTACCTTCTATTGTTGTTGTTACACAACAAATTAAAAGGAGGGAGATGAAGTGGATGAGGGGATCAATTAGAGAGATTAGTGAGTTAATGAGGACTAATAATGTGATTAAAGAGGAAATTTGGGGCGTGAAAAGGGTAGGCTAGGAGCTTAATTTTGGGTTCGGTTTTATATATTGACTCATAATCATCTTGCTTTTATGATATATGGAGTACAATCGGTTTTCAGAATATTTAAAAAGTGTAATGAGCACAATTTGTAACCGAAAACCTTCAAGTTAAAATAAAACTTTTAATTTGAAATAATTTTATAATATGGATGGCGTCAGGCCCGTCAAATAATATTTAGTGGCCCTGTTCTAAATATTTTTTGGAGGCCCTTCAATCATCGTTTCCAATTGCTTTAGGTTATTTTGATAAATAATACTACTCCGTAATATTATAAAAGACTCACAAATTGAAGTTAGCTTTCAAATTTTTTGATATAATTGATTCTCATGAACGACAAATATTAACGGAGTACTACTATTTATAATAGTAGGTACTTATCCAGTACTACTATTTACAAAGAATTAAATGAGCGTATTAAAAGAATTAATAGGCATGTATAAAAAAACTTGCGTGCAAGGGGATTCAAACCACCTCCCTCAGACATTCAGGTTACCTTATGCTTGAACATGGTACCACTACACCTCTACCACCTTTAATACTCCTTAATTACTAATAATATATCTATACTTTGTTTTGACCTTACAAGGCCCTCCAACAAGTTGGGCCCCTATTTTTGGAACAGGCTCAACATGTTGTTGGACGGGCCTAGATGGCGTAATTGTATAGGTAAAACTCGACTCATTAATTAGCTAGGTCAAGTCACGAGTTATAATTAATCACATATTAACGATATTAATCACATGTTAAAATTTTAGAATAACATGTTAAAATGAGAAAATTTTGGAGAGATAAAAATATGAAATTCATGGTCATCCAAAGGAAGGGAGTCCTGCTAGTTTCCAAAATATAACAAAATGTAACGTAAAATATGAGAAGTTTATAAAAGATTATTAAAATTATGGGGTGTTACAGTCTTACCCCACACAAAAAGTTTCGTCCTCGAAACTTGTAAGGTACGAAAATTATTACAGATGATCTAAGTCTCCTAATGCATGCCTTACTTCCACAAAATTATCAGTTACACTATACACAAGTCTAATCCATTATTATCATTTTATTTTCTCCAAATTAAAATATTATTATTCTTATCATCTTATCTGCTCAAGTGTCATATTATTCTGACTACTTATTAACCACAAGAACATTGGTTAACCCAAATAACTAATTTCCCTTAATACATAAACTGTGATGTGTTTATGCTAATAATCCTCTCTTGACCTTAACGTTATATGACACTTCCTTGTCCTTATCCTTTCATTGTTTATTTGACTTCATTAACCATAGTTCCAATTCCTCAAATTTTGTCCCATAATACATATATGTTCCATAAAATTATCTATCATACACAATATACGAATCAAGTCCCTTATAAGCTAATGTAAATATATTGATCCGTTTCTCTTTAAATAGTTCCTTCTCTAACCTTATGATTGTATTACTTTCTTATCACCCCCTCCTAGATACATGTATATGACTGTCTCATAAAAATTCCTCAAAGTTTTGTTTCCAAACTTTCATATATTATTATTCCGTAAGCTTGAAACGAATGTCTAAGCATCAAAATTATATCCGATATGTCCAAAATCTCAATCCCTTCTAATAATTCGGTAGTCTGTAATATAAACCATAATTACATTTTATTGCATCTCCAAGTATTATTAACGATTTTTTTCTCTATGTCTTAGCCTTAGCTTTAACCTCTCAATGCCCCTACTATCTGTCTAGTATTCATCTATCCTAACAATACAATCTCTCATCTTATGTTTCATATTCTCAAATTTATATAAATACGAATCCTCAATCATTCTCGAGCTCATTATTAACATTGTTCTACCGACGAGGTTAATATTAATCCTCAATAACATCAGTCCCATTATTTTTCTCATTGTTCTTCCAACCCAAAAATTCACTTTTAGAATTCATTATTGTAGACATCCGCATTTTGACCGTCAGGTGTCTATGGTAGTTTCCAAAAAATACCCGATGATGATCGGACGCTAACGTGTTTCTATGCGCTCGGATACGGGCTCAATCTATTAATCGTTGGCTAACACACTTACGGAGTACAAATCTCACGAAACCAACCTCGAATCCAGGCCCAGTGGATCATTCCGAGTCAAACAAGACTAATTTGGGCCAAAACCGACACCGGAATTAAAATCGACTTTTTGCGATTGGGTCAACCCCGGTCAAAGTCGTTTCCGGGACACACAAAAACATCCATACAACCATCAAAAGTCCAAGTCAAACACAAAACCCATCAAACACCCAAAGTCAAGGTCCAAAACAATGGACCCGTGCAACCCGACTGGGCCACTCGATCGAGTGACCCACCCACTCGATCGGGTGGGCTTGTTTTGAGCCCGGCTGCAGGCTTCACGGGCCACTCGACCGAGTTAGCCACCTACTCGGTCGAGTAACCCTAACTCTGGTGCCCTAGCCTTGCCTATATAAGCAACCCTCATGCAACAACTTTTGACAACTTTTTTTAAAAACCCTAGAGCAACCATACACACACATACTACGTCTTTTACAAACCCTAACACACCCTAAGCAAATCCCAAGCAATACACTAGCAAAAATCCTAAACTTAGTTTAGGAATCAACAACCCAAGCCACCATAACTTAACCTTCATCCACCTCGAAGACTCTAGTGTTAAAGCCGCGGTTACGAGTCCGTTCCGAGACAAGAACATGTAGGTTGAGGGTGTCAAAACCCCGTTTCTCCTCTTCTCTTCTTCCTTCTCGCGTCATGTCATTATACGGGTCGTTTTTTATTTATTTCGTTTTATCGTTATTATCGCATCATTAATATCGATAGTAACAATATCAAAGCACTAAAATACCTATCAATTTGTGTCGAGTATGAGTGATATTGGAATAAGGAAATCCGAATATACAAGTGTACTGCACACGCGTTGACGGTCGCTTGTTCCGATATCCCGATTACTCGATTATTGAGATAGGTCAATTTCAACAATAATTTTCATATCGCTTGTATTATTATTGTTATTCGCATGTCACATTGATTTCTCAAAAAAGCAAACATTGTATTTTAATAAGGGTCGAAACCCATTGACACGGATCCGACATCACAATCCCTAGGGATTTATTTCGATGTCGGAGAAGTCGAGGGAATCAAGTTTTTTATTTATTCAAGTAAAGCGCCGATTTTAGATTCGATACTCATTCTATAATTGGATATCGAGTCTAACAATCAAGTCATATGAATTAATTAACGCGATTTGTTCATATCACGATAATTAATTTAAAACGACTAAAATCAATTTATCTTTTTTTATTTTCACTCTAATATTCCATATCGATTCAAATAATCGAATGTGGGATACAACGAGTATTCAAAATTAGAATCGAGTATAAATTCAACAATATTTATATTCGGTTCAACAAAATTCGCGATTTATAAAAAAACCAAGTCGAACATAAATTGTGCAATATTTATGACCGATTCGGTAAAATCGTCAAACTCTCAAAAATCAAAAGCAATTTCAAAATCAACAATTAAAATTGCAAACGAATTACAATTCGTACAGGGGGCACTCGACCGAGTGCCTAGCCCACTCGGTCGAGTGGCGCCCCAAAAATCGAACCAGAATGTTTTTCACGACCTCCACTCGATCGAGTCTCACAGTGACTCGGTCGAGTGGCCATGTACTCGACCGAGTTAGTCAATAACTCGGCCGAGTATGGTCTAAAACGCGGAACAGAAACCTCTTTTCGGGATCTACTCGATCGAGTTTATCGACCACTCGATCGAGTAACCTCATAACGATTAACACAATAAATCGTACATTATTCTATTTTCAAAACCCGATAGTATTTCACGACTTAGGTCAACACGTGCATAATTAATCACGTGTATACTATCTTTTCAAACCATGCATCATCTTGTACATCATTCAATTCAATTCAATATTTGCACAAACCGTTATTATTCGTTATGTCATTACATCGTTACTAACGCGTTTGTTGTTTCTTTTGTCAATTTAATTTTTTGTTCGTTTATTGTACTAAATGAACCCGCATGCTAAAATTCAACTTCGACGTTAGAATTAATTGCATTAAATTGACATAGAAACCCTTTCAATTTCTCGCATGCTTAGGGAAAACAATGTTTGCATAACATTTTCCCGTTCCACTAACGCGCGTATTGTAAGTCATTCGAATTCTTAGTAGAGGCCGCTAATGTGCGGGCGGGGTTGGGTGTCCTTTGTGGGCTTCCCAACACGTACCCTCACCCCTTACTCAGAACCTCGGTTTCCGGATGCCCGAAACCGTTGGCGCACGAGAGTCATTCAATACACAATATCCGATAATGTCGGTATTGGTATCAAATGCAAAGGGACGAGCCCAATAAACTCTGACATCGGAAATGGGCCGTATTTTGTATACGGACCACTACGACATAGAGTGGGCTCGAATGGTTCCGAATAACCATAAAATTCGGTGGCGACTCCACATAGACCTAAATTTCAATTCGATCCATTCTCATATGGAGATTCATTCGCCTACCCAAACCCGCGCGTGGCCGCGTCGGGGTGGACCTATGTCATGTCCACAATTATCACCTAAATTCGCTCTTGATATATTTATATACCACAAAATATATTCACATAATCTAGTCCATCCTTTAAATGGTGTTTCGACAACTTAATATCACATCACTTGTCTTATTTACTCTTCGTCATATTCCATTGATCCGTAGGGGTTGTTTGACTATTCCTCAAATAACAATATCCTTATTTTCTATCCCAAATCTAATTCTATAACCCTCGACTTCTTTATCCATAATGCCAAATACGTGATTATTGCGCCGTGCCCTCTCTAAGAATAAATCTATTTGGGGTAAGAGAGCTCGACCAAATTAATTAGACTAATATTCAGAATTAAATAAAATGTTAATAAATTTATATATAAATGCTAAATTAAAATAAGTTCGTAGGAATGAAACGAAGCTAATGAAACAAAAATGAATATATCCTCTATATATTAACAAAGCCCATGGGCAATGACACGGCAAAAATTGGGATACCCATTTCAAAATAAATTCCAATTTTGTGCACAATTATATTTTTTCTTATAATTCTCCTTATAATGAGCAGTAAAGCAAAGCAATGGAATATCATTCAATTAGGTGCCCTCTTAATTACCCTAGATAAACCAATTCATGTGCATTTACTAACACCAACTCGAGAAAGATCACACTACACTCGAAAATAGTTCACGGTCATGAATATTTGCCTCTTCATTTCCTGCGACTCTATTTCTCATGCTTCCAACCTCTCTATATTTGAACTTGGTGAATCACTTGGTCATGTAGTCATTCAATCTTGCAGGCGTCATCTTATTCATATTGTTCTATAGTACTCTGTCCTCAAGTCCTTTCTTCCCTGTTTTAATCATGTCTGATTCTAGTGAATCGATCATTTCTAAGCTATGTTAAGGTGTAAGGCTAAGGGATTTAATCGTGAGGGTGATCTATAGATGAAGTAGGCTCAACTTTACGGACAAATCAGTAACCGATGCAGTTGAACTTCTTCTTATTGATGCTAAGGTGATGTTCATCTTTTTGTAATATATGTTTTGTATTAATGTATCATCTATTCTTTAAATTTTACCACAAAGAATTGTTCTGTTCGGCAGTCGGCTAAGGTGAGCCTCTTAGTACTTACTGCATCACTCTTTTACTTTGATTTTTAAATATCAGAATTACTTGGTTCAAGCAACCATTAAGAAGCAGTTACAGAGCAAATTCAAGGACAAATTCATAATCGGTCAAGTGTACAACATCCGTAGTCTGACTGTTGCATCGAACACCGGAGTAAACAAGGCTACTATACACACTTGTAGATTAAATGTTGACTTTTCAACTAGGGTTCCTCATTTGCCTAATGATGTATCCATTTCATCCAATTGCTACTGTTGTGCAAAGTTTGAAGACATCAACAATAATGGTAGAATAGCAACCAATTAGTACATACGTCTCCTCTATGATTTGCTTATTCTACTGTGAATGCCTTTTATATTCTTAGTGCCATTTTTGTCATAGACTTTACACATTTGCTCATTATGTTCATCTGTAGATGTTGTTGGGAAGGTGTATGAAATTGGTCCAATGATTGAAATAAAGAATGGGTTTAAATGCAGAAAAATCAAAATGGAAGACATTTAGTAGGCTTCATTATCTACTCCTAATTTCGTGTTATCCATTATACTCTAACTGATTATTGATTAGTTTTGTTTTTCGTGTCACTTAGTGGTGACGTCGTTCTTCAGTGTACTCTCTGGATACCCTATGCGGTGGATCTCCCAAAGGTACTGCAACTTTTATCAAGCCCACAACAGTTGAAAGTAATTGTCCTCAGATGTGTGGAGACCAAAAAATTTTACAGTAAACATCTACACTTCTCACTTCACTGTTTTTTTTTTGGTACTCTTTAAGGTAAATTAACCTACTATTGTGTTTACACACCAGATTCTTGGCTTGTGTAAACTACCTACAATGCGACAACTTTTGAGGTTAACCCAAGCATTCCTGAAGTGGGCGCTTTTCAAGAGAGGTTTTATACAGATCACTCTTATGATTATTTTTTACATTACATGAAACACTACAACAAAAAAGCCTTTTCGCGGCGATTATTTAGGTGTTTCGTGGCGATTCTATTCGACACGAAAGGTTTCCACATCGATTGTGTATTCGTTGAGGTAGGCGACGTTGTCGTAGCTTTTCGTGGTGAATAATCTATTCGCTGGATTAGCTTCTTAAAATCGACACAAAAGAAGAGGAGGTTTAGTAGCTATTTTAGTGTCGATTATTATTGATGCGGTAAATAATTTGATTTTACCACTAATAATAATTGTAGCGATTATATTCGACACAATAAGTACAATAAAATGTCATTTAGTGACAATTGTTGTAATTGTATTCGACACGATAAGTATTATTAGGGTCACATATTTAGGGTCACATAAGTATTAAAAAATGTCACAATTGTACCAATTGTAGACTAGACGATATGTCTTACTAATTGCAACCATATAGTAAATTTGGTATCGATTTCATTCGATACGAAATACTGCATTATTTATATCCCCCAAATAAGGTGCGACAATAAAAAGAAAGAACAAGGAAAAAACATATAACTTTTATATAAAAATCCCAAAAATTACATGTATCCTACATCAGCAAAATGTAATTAATAAAAATAAGACCAAAATAAGTACAAACGATCTTTCGTCAAAGGAAAAATCTCACCTTTGGCCGACAGAAGCCTTGATCAAGGAAACAATTGTTGCTTCTGAGCTCATCATTGGGTGCTTCACTATTTTTCTCTAGCTTTGCAGTATTTTTCGTGACAAGATCCCGGGTTTTGTAGATATGATTAAGCTAGACGAAGCAACCAAACACACACATTCATTAGGGCAAGGAACAATGGGAGACAAAAAAATCACCCATCAAAAATCATAGGTAGAGATGTCCACAAACCATATGCATGACATAAGAATCCATGATACTTGAGTCTTCGTCAGATCCCTTTTGATAGAAGCCCTTCTTTTGGTGATGAAGTATATCCCGGTAGCTACTGCCTAAAAGCCATACATATTGTGCAGCAATTCCACATTAGAGATTTTAAGAATCAAAAGGAAATTTATCACGGTGAACAACACTAGAAATCTAGGAATAAGATAGCTTCACTGTAAAGTGACAGAATAACACATACATCATTCACAGAACTATCTCATTAATGGAAGAGAGTGAGATGACTAAAGGGGACATCGAATGGAATCACAAAGAGAAGGAAAATCCTAGCTAATCACATGGATGTGCCTTTCATTATCTAAGTAAATAGCTGAACATTCGATAGTATTTACAAGAACAACAACATCCATATGGTATTTCTTGAGAGCAATCTAAGTATGAAATAAAGACCTGCAAATGAGTAATAAGTAAACAGCCCGTGGATTCAGAGTTTCAAACTATTGATTTCTTTTATGAGAAGTTTTTTGTTTAGTTGGCATAAATAATATGAGAAATGTAAAAGGAACTATTTCAGTTTAAATTATCTATACAAGACTCACTGCAACATAACACCAGCCACTAAAGAAGTAAATGTATCGAAGATGGAACCCCTAGTAAAGGGCATATCATAACAAATTAGGTTCTTCTGATGCATTTTGCTACTAGCAAGTAAAAAGTTATTTCACTAATGATGAAATACGATCCTTGGAACATTAAATTAATTCCCTAAAAAAGGCTCCTTCCTACCTACGACAAGGTAAAGGGTCATATGTATGAACCCTTATTGCATTGCTCCTATGTTGAAAACAGCACAATTGTGAGAAAAAAAGATGACGCAAAAAGATAGCACTTACAAAGGTTCCAAAAGGATATTTGCTTGGATGACTCAAAGATTTTACCCCCAGTTGCATTATAAATGTCCAACCACTGCTTGTATAACTTCGGACTGAGATCGCAAGAAGCAATCGCAGAAACATCAGCATCTTAGAAATTTGATGGAATCAATGCAATAATGTTAAGCCCGCAAAGTAATTTCATCTAGGTAGTTAATATATTTAACTCATGCCTACCGCTTTGTATAATATTGAAAAATGTAGCGCAGAACAGCTGAAAAGTAGAAGATAAAACAAACACTAAAACGACGTTGATAACAAAAAGCGACGAATACCTTGACAAAACTCTCCCCAGTACCCATTCACTTAGCAGTAGTCGAGTCAAATGCTGGCATATGCCATTTGTATTCCCATTTTCGCTTCAATAATGTTTGAGTATCTTGTTTAGATAACTTATGTGTCGTATGAGTAACATATCTACTGCAAAACAGCAAAGAAGTATAGTATTAACAAAAAATGAAAAAAAATACTACAATTATCATGATAAAGTATTCAACAAGCATGGTTTTTGTTGCACAACTCCAACATTTCACGGCAGTATTAACATAAAATACTATTGCATGAAGCTTTCTTCAAGTTTTTTTTTTGGAAACAACAGCAGCAAAGCATCAACAAATATTTCAGCGTCTAGAGCTAGTGCATAAACCTTAAAATGACACCAACACCTTCTGCTTAAAGATGAAGTTGTCTTGGGATCATTGTCATTATCTTGTGGGTCACACTTCATCATCATTATCGTTCTATGCCATATCAGAGGCCTCATCTTCACTTAATTTGAATGTATCGCCCATCACACTACTTCTACCCGTGTTACCTAAGAAACAATAAAAGAGTTAATTACAACAAAAATAATACAAGTATATCCCTTAATGCAAGTTTATTTTCATTAGCAAAAGGTAACCAATGTCAATGTAAATAACTCACTCAACCATTTGATAAGTGTGTTTTGTAGTGCTTATTTGTTGTGTTTGGTTCCGGTTTCTCTTGTGGAATCGCTCTTTGGAGCGGTTTCTTGGCTACTTACGATTTTTCTAGTTCATTTTAGGTTCTTAACACCAATCTTGGAGAGGTGGAACGATTTCGGCTCGTTTCCGACACATTTGGAGCCAACGAAGAGAAGCAACGATCACCCGGTAGCATAGACTCGATCCCGAGCCCTTGGGACCCATTCCCGAGCCCTCGGGACCCATTCCCGAGCACCGAGAATCGATGAGAAGCCCATGAGGAGCAAGTAGGGACCCTTAAGATCTCATTTGAAGCCTACAAGACCCATCCCGGTCGGGATGAGGGCCATCACGACCGGGATGAAGAGTGCAAGCGAAGACAGGCTACTGGAGCCTCTTCCCGACCGAGAAGAAGGCCTTCCCGGCCGGGATGGTCCCTTCCCGACCGGGATCATCCCTTTCCGGCCGAGATGGGCCAGCTGCAGCCCCGTGTTCTTATTTCATCCTCCTTTGCTCGTGAACCCTTATAAATACCCTTCCTTTGTATTGTTTAAGTACCTTAAACTACTCTACTTCATTCTAAACCCTAATTAGACTCTCTTCATCCTTAGCTTAGTTTACATTAATCTTTTCGTAATCCTTGTTAATCTTAGCTTAATCTAGTTAGTTATTCTTGTATTAAGGAGTCTCTTGAAGAATCCATCAATCCTTGACAACTTTTGGTGGAGATTTTTGGGTATTCTTTTAATACAAGTTCTCACCTTTTCATACTCTTATTAGTTGGTATAATCTTCTTATTCTCTTTTCTCTTAATCGTTGTTTAGTTATTCAAGTTTTAATCTTTGTTGATTGTTCATAGTTCTTGCTAGTTCATAATGAATGTTTGGATGTTTGTGTTGATTTCTCTTGTTTGTATTATTGTTAGTTTGATTATGTGTGAGTAGACTTTTTGTGGGGTTAGTAGGGGGATTAAGTGTGGATTATGGATGATTAGGGCTTGATTGAGGGTAAAGGTGGATTCTTTGTTACTAGTCACATGTTGAGCACTCTATGTGTTTGTTGAATTGCTTGTTTGAGTAGAATTGGCCATCCTTCTCATGCTAGTTTTCCTCTTCTCATTGTGTGGTTGATTTGTGATTGAATCCTTGTGTATTGAATAACATCTTTCATGAGGAATCGGGTTTCGTCTTCGATGCGAGAGCGCGGACCGACCTTAGCAACTAGGTGAAGCTTACACCCTCGATTTACTAACTATCCTACTATACTTATGAACCCAAACTAACCCTACCTTTTCCCAATTTGATTTCTCCTTCTATATAGAAATTTTCTCATCTAGTTAGTTGATTGTTTTAGCTTTAGGTAATCCAATTAGTTCATGTTATACATAGTTCATTGTTAGTCCACTTTCATCCCCTCCGATCATCATAGTTAATCAATTCTTGTTAGTTTGTCCTCCTTTGTATTGTGTTGGTGATTTAGTCTTGTTTGTGAGTTGACCCTAGTCTAGACACCTTCTACCGTCCCCGTGGACTCGACCCGACTTACCCTAGCTACGTGCGTGTTAGGTCTAGTTGGACTCTTTTGGTGGCGGGACCCGCGACAAATCCCCACCATCAGTTTGGCGCCGTTGCCGGGGACGGTGCATGTTTAGACTTAGTTTGCTTATTAGCTAGACTTAGTTACCGTTTTGTGTTCTTCTTCTATCTTTCGTGCATATTTTCTAGTCTTTTTCTTTGTTCTTATAGGTTTCTCCTCTCTTTGTCTTGGGTTGTGTTTGTTTATTGTCTCTACCTAGTGCCCATAAAGCACTAGGTATTCTCACGTTTGTTCCAAGTGTGTAATGCATGCCTAGGAGGAGAGACGACTTCTTTCTCTTCAATCCAGAGCCGGAGAGACTCTTTAGAGCCTTTCGCCAACGGACGATTGATCGAGTTAGAAATTCTTAACCGGGTACTAGCAATACCATTGAAGAGCAAGCTCAAGGATTTGACTTGAACGAACCATCTCAAAGCAATACCGAAGGGACCTTCATCAATCCCTTTGGTACTTCTTCTAGTCACTCTTCTCAACCTAGTTCTCCTTCTACCTCTACATCAACACCATCTACACCATCATCTCTCGCTTATCCAACAATGCCGAAGTTCTCATCTCATTCTACATTCACGGAGGATGTCTTGCCGGGACCGAGCACTTTACCGGCCGCTTATGCCGGAAATTTTGTGGCAAAGACACAATTCATCCAACTTGTAGAAAGAAATCAACTTAGTGGTTTGCCCACCGAAGACCCGCATCAACACATGGAGACCTTCTCCGATTATTGTGACGCTATATCTCAATCCGGGGTTACTCAAGATCAAATTCATTGGGTACTTTTCCCGTTCTCTCTCATTGGAAAAGCGAAGCAATAGATCAAGAGTCTCGATAGGGCAACCATGGGGATTAATACTTGGAAGAAACTTGCATTGGCGTTCTACCAAAAGTTTTACCCTCCGGAAAAGACGAATTTGCTAAGGGCCTCCATCACCGGTTTCCAACAACGGGATGAAGAGAGCCTTTATGAAGCATGGGAGCGGTTCAAGGCTTTGGTTAGATCGTGCCCCCACCATGGACTTTCACAATGGTTCTTAGTCCAACAATTTTGGAACGGTTTATATGAAGACTCAAGAGCCATACTCAATATGGGCTCCAATGGAAGGTTCACCGAGGTAGATGATGATCAAACTTGGTCAAGAATTGAAGAAATGGCGGTCCATAACTCTCAATACTCTAGGCCAAGGAAAGAAAGTAGAGGGGGAACGCATGAGATTGATGCCATTACACAATTAAGTGCCGACCTTGGAGCACAATTGAAGACACACATGGATACTATTGACAAGAAGCTCCAAAATCATTTTAATCAAGGTCAAAGCACTAGTTCCTCCAATCAACAATCGGTTCATCAAGTTAATGCTATGGGTACGGTTACACCTACATCTTATTATGGGATATGTGAGATTTGTGGTATACATGGACATGAGCCCTCTTATTGTCGAAGTAGCATTGAGCAAGTGAATGCTTTTCAAGCATACAAGCAAGGTGTCCCATACTTCCTTTACAAGCCTCAAATGTGCCAAATTCTCATATGTTCCAAGCTTTCCAACAACAAGCTCAACAACAATACCGTTTACCTTATGTTCCTCCTCCCTTAAGGGACAACAACCAAGGCTTCCAAGGTTATCAAGGCAATCAAAGGCCTTTCAACAACTTCCAACAATATAACCAAGGTGCCTTCAACAACAATCAAGGGTTCCATAATCAAGGGAACTTCAATCATCAAGGTGGTTTCCAAGGAAACCAACAATCTCAAGGATACCAAAGCAACAATCAAGGTTACCACATCACAATCATGGTAACTCTCAAGGCCTAAATCAAGGCAATACTCAAGGGTTCCAAGGGAACTTTCAACAACAACAAGGGTCCCAAAATACTCAACAAGAAAACAAGCAAAGAAGCCGGTCTTCAATTCATGATTATGGCATTCCCCTAGCCATTACCAATACCCCACACAATCAACAATCTTCACCTAGAGATCCGTAGATGCAAAAGGTAATTTTGGAGATACAAAGAAGCCAATTGGAGATGCAAAAAGCTCAACAAGAATTCTATACTAACCTTCAAATGGAAAACAAGGCAAGAAATACGCATGTAAAAATGCTTGAAACCCAACTAGCTGAAGTAGCTTCGGGTAGTTCTTCAAGACAAAAGGGTCAACTACCTCCTCAAGGTGTACCGACGAAGTTCGAACATGTGAATGCCATCACCTTGAGGAGCGGTGCATCCTATGATTCTACCTTGTTCCCTAGTGAGCATGAAGCAATGAAAGAAGTGTAATCTCCATCTCAAGGCAATGAAAATTGGGAAATCTCATGGAAGAGCAAGTCTTATGGGAGGTTGAAAAACCTAATGAAGACAAGCTCCCCTCACCCCAAGAGAAAGACAAAGGAAAGAAGAAAGTGTCAATTGAAAAGTCCAACCTATTGAGCAAGACAAGATACACATCAAGTTGCCTTTCCCAACAAGGCAAATGAAGACTAAGGTGGATGTTCAATTTGACAAGTTTGTTGACATTGTGAAGAAATTGGATGTGAGCATCCCTTTCACCGAGCTAATTACCCAAGTCCCGGCATATGGCAAGTTCATGAAAGAAGTATTGGCTAGGAAGAGATCCTTCGACAAGGAAGAGACCATAGCATTCACAAGAGAGGTGAGCGAGCTCATACAAGGCTCTACACTTCCTAAGTTGAAGGATCCGGGTAGTTTCTCAATCCCGTGCACCATAGGGAACTTAAAGATTGAAGGGGCATTATGTGATTTGGGAGCGAGTGTGAGCATTCTTCCCTATTCTATTTGTGAGCGACTTGGGATGAAAGAGCTTAAGTGTACCTCGATCACACTCCAAATGGCCGATCGTTCGCTTAATCCACCATTAAGAATGTTAGAGGATGTGCCATTAAGAATAGGGAAATTCTTCATTCCAGTCGACTTTCTCGTGCTTGATATACCGGAGGACGCTATCACTCCTATTATCCTAGGGCGCTCGTTTCTACATACCGCCGGTGCAATGATCGATGTCAAGAAGGGTAGGATTACTTTTGAGCTAGGCGATGAGAAGCTCGTGTTTGACCTCCAAGGCAACACCTCGCCTATATATGAAGAATCATGTAATATGATCCACGCCTTTAGTGACAAAGATCTAGGGAATGAGTCGAGTTGAAGCTTGAAAGACAATGACAGGGGTAGTCGTATCCCTAATCAAAGATTCCCTAAGGTCCACTAACTAATGTAGATAGTGAAGTAGGGGTCGAACCACCAAGAGACGGGACTCAATTGCTTGCTCAAAGGTCTAGACTTAAGACTACATGTCACTGTTTTTCTGTTGTTTAAGTGGACTGACAACTAACTGCTATAAGGTAAATCAATAATAAAAAGGTCTAGGGTCTCAGGTTCACAATGAATATCAATTGGGTCAGGGAGACAACTAATAAGTCAATAATCGAACTGTCTAAGGTGTAGGTCCGGTCGGTACTACTACAAACTTTAGAACTAAACTTAACCTGCGGTCGCTAGAATTAAGCTAGTCTACCCAAAATGTCGTGACCTAATTAGTCCTTAACCCGGTCGGTGAAAAGTCCTAATTGTGATACTAACTAATTAATCCTGGCCAGTAATTAATCAATCAGAATTAAAACAACATTCAGGCGACAGTTCATATGATCAGAGACAGGTCAATTTTCTATAACCCAATTAACACCCATCGATCCCCTTAAACCCTAGATAAAATTTAGCTACGCATAATTATTGTAATTAAACTAACAAAATATGAATTGCAATTAAACATGATGAATGCAAATTAAATTAAACTACACAAACGATAATAATTTTATACTAATAATTAATAAGCGAAGACTGAAATCAAATAACTACGAAAAACTAAGAACGAATTAAGATAATAATTAAAACTAGAAAACTGAAATTGAAATTAAAACATACCGAACAATTTGAGGTCTGAAAAGGAAGAACGGAATTCGATAAATCACGCGAAGAAAGACGGAAAAATGCAAAGCTTTGAGACTAAGCAAACGTACGTAATGTTGAGAGTATGAAAAAGTATGTAATGAAGTGTGTCTGACAATGTAGTCAGAGTCTTATTTAAAACAATCTAGTTGGACTTTGAGACACAGGCCCAAAATTCTAATCAATTAAAATTTGATCCGTGGCCTGGGTCAGACGTCACTCGATCGAGTGCATGCGTGCCACTCGATCGAGTGGACTCGTGAATGCTCCAATCTTCGTTTGTACTTTGGGCTGAAGAGAGAAATGGCCCAAAACTCTGATGCAGTCCAGTTGGGCTCAAATATGAGGCACTCGATCGAGTGCTTAGCACTACTCGATCGAGTGGGTGCTGCTGGAACTCGTAGCTGAGTTCTTCATTGCTTATCGGCTTTTTGTTTTCTTCCTTGTCCGTCGTCCTCGTCTCGGCTATCCGGGTTATTACTCCTAAATATGCTCAAAATTTTACCTAACCTTCAAAATAGCACGAGAACCGACAGTATCGACTTTCTAATAGAAATCGACATTAAACATATAATTATGGAAGAAGAAAAACTAAAAAACGGTTGTCGGGGGACAATAAAATACGATATAAAATACGTTGATCAGACAAGAACTTGTGTGGAAGTGAAGACGATGATTCCGAGCTTGGGGCGGATGAATGCCCATATGACATTATTGAAAATAAGTCAGTTATTAAGAAGAAAGTTGAGCCTCCCTTGAGGTCTTGTGAAGATGATATGAAGTTTGGGTATATACCGAAGGATCGAAAGTACAAGTTCAAGCCGTTGAACTTAGTAGATCGGGATGCCCCGGGAACTTCTAGGCAAGGTTGTGAGGAACCTTGGAGTATGGATTGGTACTCCCCGAGCTTGATTGAAGATTTTTCACGAGCCTTTGATTTGTTACTCCGTGCTCTTGAAGGCGATGGAGTTGTATGCCGTGTTGATGAAAAATGAAAGAAGAAGCCACCACCATGGATTTGACGGAGTTCCTCAAGAACCGTCGAGTTGAATATATCTTTTCCTTATCCTTTGTGTTTGTAGTTGTATTTGTGTAGTTTTTGGATTTGTGTGTTTGTGGAATTCTTGTCGTTTGGTTATTTTGATGAGCGATGTGAGGGAGGGATTTTGATGGATGTTTTGAGCTTATTTGATAGGTGTGAAGTGAAGATGAAGTTTAGAGAGGAGTGGTTGTTGATAGAGCTTGGTTCTTGAGCAAGGAAGTCGGGTTTTTGAGATTTTGACAAGCTTTTGGGGACGGGATTCTAGATCCCGAGGCTTTAGTTAACTTGTGGGTGGAGCTATCAAGAGGATTGAAGGACTAGAAGAGTCATCCCGACCGGGAAGGGTTTCATCCCGACCGGGATGATGTGTGCACGAAAGTTGGAGCTACTGCCAGTCCATCCCGACCGGGATCATGGTCATCCCGACCGGGAAGGAACCATCCCGACCGAGATGAGGTCTGTCACGACCGGGATGGTTCCTTGCATCCCCATTTGACTTTGTTCCTTCATTTAAACCCCACCCCACCACTTTATACCCCCTCCCAACCTCCCTATTCACCCTTGCCTCTATCATCCCACTCTTGCACTTCATTTATACACCTTTATCATCACTATACACTGAGTTTCACCTCAAATCCCACCTCATTTACACCAATGCTAGCCTAGAACTTCAACCGTGCGACCATATTGAGGAAGAAGAGGAATAACAATGATGAAGACAAGCAATGTGCCGATATCGATCATTGAGGCAATAGAGTTAGTGAGTTGCTAACCGTTTGGTAGGCGACTCTCATTTCTTTTCCGTCTTTTATTGCTAGTCTCCCTTTGTACGTTCCCCTTCCCTTTATGTATTTGGTGTCTTAGTGGCCCTCGGGGCCCTTGGTTATTATTGCTCCCGATTCTCGATGATGTGACTACATCGAGAGTCATTTCAAAAATCCAAATCGACAAGTAATTTCACTTTTATTTCCTTTTGGTAGAGTTTAGTCGGATTTAGGCGGAATCCGGGCTAGGTGACTTGATTACACCTAGCCCTCCCCTCCCATTTCCTTTTATTTTCTTCTTTTTATTTCTTGCCCCATCCATATCTTTTCTTGTCTCGGCCCTTGGTGACTTGATTACACCCCGACCGGACACATTCTACCCTTTCTTCACTTTCGTTTTTGATTTTTAGCTTTATTTTCCCTTTTCTCTTTCTTTTCTTTTTTAGTGTCTTCCGCACACTACCGATCGAGCATGAGGACATTGCTCGGTTTAAGTGTGGGGAGCGATATCTTAGGCTAGTTTAGTTTTATTTTCGTAGTTTTTTCGAAAAAAATCTTAAAAACCCCTAAAAATTTGAAAAATTTCATAAAAAACCAAAAAGATTTTCCTTTGTGTCTTTTCCTTTTGTGTCATTGTGTCGTATTTTTGTTGTATTGTGTGTGTTTTGCCTCCCCATTTCCTTGTAGGTTCCTTGATCGCCGTGAGTTTCAAAAGGCTCAAGACATCCGGTAATACCCCTTCAATTCTTTCTCCTTTTTCCCTTTTTTGGTGGAGTTTGGAGGAGATTTGTGATGGTGTGCTCGGGTGGAGCTTTGTGAAGTTTGTGGTTGATGTGGTGACTTGTTTGGAAGTTTCGGGGTGGTGTTTGTTTTCTTTGTGTGCTTGTTCTCCTTTCTTGTGTTTTGTTTTGTTTTATTGTGTTTGTCTCTTTTCCTTTCGTTTTTGTGGTGTCTTTGTTTTGTCTTGTTTAGTGTGTCTAGTGTGTAATAAAAGGTTTTTGAAAACTCGGTTTTGAGGCTAGTGCGCAAGTGTTTACTTTCCCTTTCTAGTGATGTGAATCGAGTCTTGGACTTTAGTCTAGTAGAATGACTTTAAATCAATGATTTCGTTGGTTTCTTACCTTGAGTCCACCTAGTCTACTAGGGATTTACTACGGGATTTGCATTTTGACCATTATGACCACCCACGGAGTGAAAAGGCCTTGGTTGCCGAGTCCCGTCCCTTAGATGACCATGTTCGAAATTGTTTGATTAGTCCAAGTTCTCCACCTTTTTGTGGGTTTGAAGGGAAACCGCGACCCCCGACTTACCCATTTCCCTACCTCCTACACATTTTCTACAAATAAGTTGCAAAATTGTTGAAGCTCTTACTTGGTTGCAAGAAATGCTTACAAAACAAAATTTGGCCAAAAGGGCAAACCAAGAAAGATAAGAAAAAAAAAAGAAAAAGAAAGAAGAAAAAGAAAAGGCACGACAAAAGAAAAACAAAATACAAAAGAAGAAAAAGAAGTGGCATAGCAACTCAAAAGCCAAATGCAAAAGAAAAGAATGCCAAAGAAAATCATCTCACAAAAAGAATTCTCACCCTCAAAAATAAGCCTTTTTCCGACTATTACCGTGAAGAGCCTACCAAAGGACCGAGTCCCTAGGAAGGATGATAGCGGTAGATAGTTGGTCTTCCCCCACTTTGCAACCTTATTCACCTTTTTACTTGGACTAGTTGGACGATTTTGGATATGGGACGACCCTCTTCGCTTGTCGCTAAAGGGGGCGGGGCTTCACTTACCTACAGTGTCGACTAACTCCGTGGTTCATCCTTTTTCCATCCCGCCTATCGTCCCGTAGTACGTTCTTAGAAGGTTAGGAGGAACCTAGGTATGCTACCAACGTTTTTATTGCTTTGTTGTCATACTATTAGGGTTTTGTCCATTTCGATTTGTGTCATTAGCTTGGGAACGTTGTCACAAACAAACTGGTGCTTCTTTCACCGCTTTGTAGAGGGAAGCGGCATTTGTTTCTTCTTGGATGCAATTGTTTGTTGTTCATTTGTTTGTTTGTTTGTGTGTTGTTTGTGTGTTTTCGTGTTCGGTTGCATCCACAGTTTTGTCGCAAGACCTCACTTGCCTTGCGGAGAGCACTTTTCCTCTAAGTATTCTCGCGTGAGTTGAAAGGGCGTAGGGTGCACTAATACCCGCTCAGTTAGTAGTCTAGATTCTTTTAGTTTTTAGTTAGTTAGTGCTTACTCGAGGGCGAGTAAGGGTTAAGTGTGGGGGAGTTGATAAGTGTGTTTTGTAGTGCTTATTTGTTGTGTTTGGTCCCGGTTTCACTTGTGGAATCGCTCTTTGGAGCGGTTTCTTGGCTACTTACGCTTCTTCTAGTTCATTTTAGGTTCCTAAAACCAATCTTGGAGAGGTGGAACGATTTCGGTTCATTTCCGACACATTTGGAGCCAACGAAGAGAAGCAACGATCACCCGGTAGCTTAGACTCAATCCTGAGCCCTTCGGACCCATTCCCGAGCACCGAGAATCGATGAGAAGCCCATGAGGAGCAAGTAGAGACCCTTGAGATCTCATTTAAAGCCTACAAGACCCATCCCGATCGGGATGAGGGCCATCACGACCGAGATGAAGAGTGCAAGCAAAGACAGGCTACTGGAGCCTCTTCCCGACCGAGAAAAAGGCCTTCCCAGCCGGGATGGGTCCCTTCCCGGCCGGGATGGGCCATCTGCAGCCCCGTGTTCTTATTTCATCCTCCTTTGCTCGTGAACCCTTATAAATACCCTTCCTTTGTATTGTTTAAGTACCTTACACTACTCTACTTCATTCTAAACCCTAATTAGACTCTCTTCATCCTTAGCTTAGTTTACATTAATCTTAGCTTAATCTAGTTAGTTAATCTTGTATTAAGGAATCTCTTGAAGAATTCATCAATCCTTGACAACTTTTGGTGGAGATTTTTGGGTGTTCTTTTAATACAAGCGTAGCATTTATGATGAAGAGGATGAGCTTCAAGAGAATGATTCGGAGTTCTTGCAGAGTGGAACCATGCAATACCAGACACGAGATAGATTTTCCAAAGAGCAGAGTTTTTTTCGAATAAGCCAATTCATTTGGGACCCTGCAGATCCACTCTTTTTCCTATCCAAAGATCAGCCCTTTGTATCTGTGTTTTCACATCGAGAATTCTTTGCAGATGAAGAGATGCCAAAGGGGCTTCTTACTTCCCAAAAGTATACTCCTACATCTATATATACACGTTGGTTTATCAAGAATACACAAGAAAAGCACTTTGAATTGTTGATTAATCACCAGAGATGGCTTAGAACCAAGCACCGAGAATCAATGAGAAGCCTAACAAGAGCAAGGAGGGACCTATGAGATCATATTTGAAGCCTACAAGACCCATCCCGGTCGGGAAGGACCCCATCACGACCGGGATGAAGAGCAAAGAAGAAGACAGCTACTGGAGCTTGATCCCGGCCGGGATCACCACCTTCCCGGTCGGGACCACCTCATCCCGGTCGGGACCACCACCTTCCCGGCCGGGAAGAGCCCAGAAATGGGCTGTTTCGCTTTCCTCGCTTCCCTTACCCGTGAAACCCTTTATATACCCCCTCCCTCTTTTATTGTTTAAGGACTTATGTTATGTTAGACATTACCCACTAAACCCTAGACTACTTTAGGTAATATTAGCTTAGATTAGTGTAGTTTAGTCCTTAGTTAATCCTTAATCTTAGTTTAATCCTTGTATTATGGGAATTCTTGAAGATCTCCACCAAGATTGACAACCTTGGTTGATGTATTTGGGTTTTTCTCTATATATGCAAGATTTCTTCTTTTCATCCTCACTAGTTTGGTATAATCTCTCTTTTCCCTTCTCTTAATCTTGGTTTATCATTAAAGTTTCATTCTTTGTTCATTGTTCATTGTATTGTCCATTGTTCATCCTTGTTGTTTTCCATTGTGTATGTTCTTGTTCTTGTGTTTGTTTATAATGTTTGTGTTAGTTTAAGTTTAGTTATGTGTGAGTAGACTCTTGCTAGGATTAGTAGGGGAATTGGGTGGTTTAATGGGTGATTAAGGGTTTGTGTAGATTGTTGGTGGAAGTTTGGGTTGCTTCTTAGTTGTATGCATAGAACATGTTTGATGAAAATGCATGCTTGAATGACTTGTAGTTGCAAATGCACGTTTTCTTGCCTTCTTCTTGGGGTCTTGTATGTTGCTAGGATGGGTTCTTGCGCGAGAGCGGGGAGCCTCTAGGTCGGTTTAAGTAGCGAGAGCCCGGACTATGCCTAGATAGCTTGACTACCCCTTCATTCTCGCTTCCCCTTGATCATTTCATCACCCTTGAACCCGACCTAGTCCTAGTTCTTTTCCTATTAGTTTTCTTCATCATTTTTGTCATTGTTTCTTTAGTCTTAGTGTACTCTTAGTCTTAGTCTCTCCTCCCTTCATTGTTTTAGTTAGTCTAGCTTAGTTGACATAGTCTTGTATTTGGGTGACCTTATTCGAAACCCTCCTTACCGTCCCCGTGGACTCGACCCGACTTGCCCTATCTACCCAGTTAGGAGTAGTTGGTTATTATTTGATCGGTGGGATCCACGGCAAATCCCTCCCGTCACCATTGCAGTGTGGAAATGCAGTACCACGTCAACAAACTTAACCACCTGCCTTTAATATATTATACACTAGGATTAGTGTTATGCCAACGTCAACATTACATTCTATCACACTGTTAATTACCTTGCCGCCTCTTGAAAATGGTTTTAGACCTCCAGAACAACTCTGTGCATCGCAAAAGTGCCGCAAGAAGAAATATGTCATATTAATACAGAAAAAGAATTGAGATGCAGCCTGAATCAAATTAGAAGCAACTCCTTTTGTATCAACAAACCCTAAATTACAAAAACCAATTAATTCATAACAAATTAAACAACATCAAACCCTAAACTCTGAAATTAAACAAACACAAACACAAACACAAAATAAAACCATAACAAGTTAATTCAGACTTATGAATCTTGAAACGCACCAGATGTGACAACACAAATTGGCTTAAACGGGTTTTTAGATTCAAAAGACAGAAGTAGAGCGACGCCGACATGAGCATATTGCCGGAAATAGGGCCATTATTGATGTAGATGGTGCGTCCTTGCGTAACCTCGATAATATGTTGTAAGCTCGTTCTCATCTTGAATATGTCGATTAGAATCAAGTTGTAGGACCTCATAAATTGAGGTTGGACTTTAGGTCCAGTTATGGAGGCTAAGGTTCTGGTGATGAAGGTCAACAACGGAGGTTGGCAAGAGGAATATTTTGTGAGTTTATTACGAATGAAGTGTCAAGAGGACTTATTAGGGTTGTGAGGAGATAACCCATCGATTTATTGAGTTTATTAGTGTCCATTGACATTTGTTACAATAAGTTGTCATTCCTAAGGAATATAAGTACAATATTTATGTCGATTTACCAATCGTCACAAAATAATCGTCGTGAAAAGGCGTTTTTGTTGTAGTGAAAGCGAAAAATTAAGTCAAGCTAATGAGTTGTGAAATATGAATTGTAGTATTTTGTAGCCTCTCATCTCAAGCTCCCAACAATTCACTACAAATAATTGACGAAGGTACAGAGGGGGAAAACTTTAAGTTGCCGGTTGATGAAGTTCTTTCAATCTCACAGACTATTGAAAATAAGAAGTTCGTCCCTCTGTTCTACACCAATTGTGCGCACATTAAAGTAAGATCTACTTTTGTTCAGTGTGTAGATATGCGTAACAATTCAAATTATTGTTACCAGGCTAAGTCGTTTTATACTATCACAACCATTTTAAATGTGGAATCTCAGTGGGTGGTACTACAATAGCTGCAAGTCTTGCAAGTCCAAAGCAGTCAAGAACAACAGAGGCATGTGGTTTTGCAAGAATCCAAAGTGCGAAGGAAGCAAGTCTGAGTTTATGAATAACAATCCGAAGTTGGTCTCTCCGATATATTACGTATAATGTATTGATTTCATACACTGCAAGGAATGTCTCATATTAATTAAACATCGTCAATTGTGTGACAGATTACAGGTCAAGTTTGCGGTGAGATATTTTTTTGGCATCGAGTGTTACTTTATTGTCTTCAATCATCAAGTTGAAAATTCCTCGAATATATTGCGCCTGAGCTTATTGCAAAGATGGAAAAGGTATTTCCTTATTAATCACGCTAGGCTACGATTAATTGAAGCTTAGTTGTACCATGTGTTCTTAAAACTTGACTATCACTTCCATCAGAGTGGAGAAGGTCACTCTATTCCTGACGAACTCGCGACGTTTATTGACAACCATTTCCTATTCAAGATCAATATAGATGACAGGTAGAATGTCCTACAGTCGTCCCACTCACCGTGTCGTGGATGTCTGATGATGCAGACAAGATACACAAATGACACATCAATTACGAAGAAGCATTGAAGGTAGTCATGGGAATGTATTCTCTATATCCTCATTTTATTGTACTTCTTTATTGCCACCAGTCTAATTTTTGGGGGCCGCTATCCTTGCAGATTGAAATGGAAGACTACAAGCTAACAACAAAGAACCTTAGCAGCTCAACGTTTAAACACAACAGCCCTGCCAAATAACATGATCTTTCCGCAGAATCCTCAAGTGGTGTTAAAATGAACAAGGGACACATCGTTGAACCCCATACTGAGGTTGTCATAGAATATATTTGCCGGATAAATTGTTGGTTAAGTAATAATTAGTTTGAATTATCAACGAACCTGATTAATTACCTTTCTTTGCACAACCAGGTCATTGAATACGAAACTGCAACAACCTCATTCAAACTTACATCGCTCAAGAGAAATGGAGACTTTATTGAAGTTGAGTCACCTACTCCAGACGCTGATGTAGTAGACACCAAATCTGAGACAAAACAGCTCATCGCTATAAAAAAAGAGCAAACTGCTTGAAACGTACATCGTATTAAGCAGTCAAATAAAAACTTTTGAAGTTATTGGATTGTTACACATATTTTTGTGTGTATTTTTCTGCACATTTTAATGTTTGCGTGTTTTGGTGAATCATGCGTGAAGCATGCGCAAATGATTCAACGACTCCTCAAAGTTTGAGCAGCAACAAGCGGTTTCGTGAATCGACTCATAGTGATATAATTATTCAAAGCCTCACCCGTGATATTTTTGGTACAACGTCAAGGGATGAGAATCCTGATACAACTTATCATTGCATACTTACATGTTTGCCCAATATTATTTTTATTTTTTTTGGTTGAAATGTAAGTATTAATATTAATCACACCAAAACATTAAAGATATTGGTACTCGACCATCCTTACAACCATAACAACTTATCCTACATCATATAAGAACAATTAGCTTCTAATATATCCCTAGGGACAAAGAGCTTTACTCTACTTCTTAACTCATTCTTCATAAAATCACAGACTTTATCAGGTCGCAGCAGCACGCCATCGTGTACACTCCTATTCCTCGCCTCCTAGATATGATATATAATCGTGTTCAAAATCATACCCGCAATCCGCTTCTTCACCGCTGGCCTTCTCCTTAGTCTAATCCACCAACACCTATAATCAGCATCAGGAATGTCATTACCCGATCACTGATTCATAATCAGGACACACCTTTGGCTGTACATACAAGAGAAAAAAAAAAGTGATTGTGGGACTCTAATGCACTTTTGGATGTACATCCATTTTTGAGTTTGATCCCTAGTTAGAAGTCTTCCCTTTGCCGTCAGCCATGAAATGAACCGCTGCTTAGGAAGGTTAATGTTGTTCCATACCAACCTAGATTCCACAAACCGCGGTACAACAGGCCGCAACCAGTCATAACCATCCCTCACACTATATCTTTTACCCCTTGCTCTTCACCACTGCCTCATGTAACCACTTTTCAAATCGTCTTTAACTTGACATATTCTCCTCCAAGTCCAGCTAGCTGAATTTGATGGGGAGTAATCCATCCAACTCTGACCACGTATGTTATTTGTATGAACCCATTTGACCCAAAGCGTATTTGCATTACTCTAAATCCACCAACAATGCTTCCCTATACTAGCCTTGTTCCAATTTTTGAGGTTTGCCAGGCCCAATCCACCTCTTCTCTTGTCTTGACATGCATTAGACCAGGCTACTAAAGCTGGACTCCCACAATAAGTATTTCCAGTCCAAAGAAAGCTACTACATATGTTATCTATGCGCTTTAACATAGTAGATGGCAACACAAATATCTGTGCCCAGTAGCTATGTAAATTTTTGAGAACTGACTGAATGAGTGTAAGACAACCTGCATATGACAGGTGTGTTGTCCCCAGAGCTTGAATTCTTTCCACAATGTGTTCAGTGAGTAACTCAAAATCCAAGATAGCTAATCTTTTGAGTGATATTGGTATCCCTAAGTAACGAAATGGAAGTCTACCAAGCCTCATTCCAGTAGCATTCAACAGTTATTGCTTGACCTCAAGGCTTACACTGTTCATGTAAATATTGGATTTCATCTTATCCATATCTAAACCCGAAGCATTTGAGAAGGTAACGAATCCTCTTAGAAGTAATAAAATGGATGCTACATCGCCTCTACTAAACAAAATCAAATCATCCGCGTAACAAATGTGAGTTAACTTAAGGATCTTACATTTAGAATGATATTTGAACCTCTCCTCTTCTTGTACCACGTTGAGAATCCTTGTAAGGTATTTCATGCTAATAACAAAGAGCAAAGGAAACATCGGATCACCCTGACGTAATCCCCCTGAATCTGTACCGGTGGTTATATTAACCATGGTAGGCGAGTCAGCAGATTCTTTAGACATAATGTTCGAAGTTGGTGTTGAATCTGAATTATCTGTAATTTTTGAAGAACTTTTAGATCATTCTTCTTCTACTAAAGATATATTTGGATCAACATTAGTTTGCTTCTGAACACTTTCAGCGTTTGATCCTTCGATTTCTTTATATTCTTCTTCAAGATCTGGGGCGTCTTTCCTAGTAAGCCAGAAATCTGGATCATCATCGTCCTCATCTTCATCTGGATCCGGATGATCAAAATAGTCAGTTTCATCAAACACTACGTGAACACTTTATTCGACTCACAATGTCCTTTTGTTATATACTTTATAAGCCTTGCTATGATTCGAATAATCCAAGAAAATAGCTTTGTCACTGCGAGGATCAAACTTGCTTAGATTGTTCTTTTCATTGTTATGAACAAAACATCTGCCAAAGCATCAAAGATGAGATATTTTGGGTTTTCTCCCTCTTAGCAGTTCGTAAGGTGTTTTCTTTAGTATAGGTCTTATCTAGGCAGTCTGCTGCAAAGTAGCATTGTGCGAGCCATTTCCTCAAGGGTTCGATACATTCGTTCGACTACTCCATTTTGTTATCGAGTTCGTGGAGCAGAGAAATTATGTCCAACTCTATGATCTCTACAAAAATTTATGAAGGATTGATTGTCGAACTCGGTGCCGTGATCAGTTCTGATGGATATGAGATTGTAACTATATTTGTTTTTAGACTAGCTTCATTAGGCCTTTGAACTCATCAAAAGTTTGATCTTTCGAGCTAAGGAAGACGGGTCAAACAAACCTAGAGAAATTATCCACAAGAACAAACACATACCGATGACCACCCTTACTACTTACTTTCATAGGTCCGCAAAGGTCCATATGAATGAGTTCTAGGGGTTTTATGGTGCTAACAAATCTCTTCAGTTTGAAGGATGATTTCACATGCTTACACCAGACGCAAGTGCCAAATGATTTCGAAAGTTACTGGCAATAGTACTTCTACAAGTTCCAAAGACTTTAATTTATTGATCAGGACAAATGGACTTATATGACCAAAGTGTTTGTGCCACAAAAGTGGGTCAGTGATAGTGATGCTCATGCAGGAAACGAAGTTATCAAGTAGAGTTTTGATGTCGGCTATGTAAACATTATTCGTCTGTTTGCCTTCTAGTAGAACACTAGGAGATCCTTCACGAATAATTCGACAGCCATCATTGTGGAACACTACTTTGTTCCCACGATCACACAACTGTGAGATGTTGAGAAGACTGTGCTTTAGGCCTTTTTACTAAAAGCACATTTTCAATGCAGTGAGACTCCGAGATGCCTACTTTTCCTCTTAATTATCTTCCCCTTTTTGTTATCTCCAAAAGTTACATTCCCTCCATCATATGCATGTAGTGATAAAAAATTTCCTCTTTCGCCTGTCATGTGTCTCGAGCATCCACTATCCAGATACCACTTGCTTGTCCTCGAGCTTTTGACAACCTGAAACCTTTTACTTTGGTACATTAGGTACCCAAACAAAGTTGGGTCCTCTTTGGTTATAGTCAGGAAGCATATCCTTTCGGATCCACGTCTTCTTAGTTTTATATTTTTTGTGCTTTATATGCTTAACGGGTAGTCTAGTTCCTTTTTGTTTATGCATATTTGTATGAGATTTCTTATAGGTTTATTTTCACTATTGTCTTCTCTTTTTGAGCTTTTATTATTTTGTCTCAAAGGTTTTATACTATTTCTGGGATTTTCTCTTTTATTTTCTTTCACTTTTGGCTCATGATTTTCATTAGCCTTGTTTATTTTGTATTGTTGTTCTCTCTTTTCATTTATAAGCTCAATAATCTTTGTAGTAAGTGAATATTTTTTTTTATCATGATTTGCCTTTTCAAGACTGATCACTTCATTTTCCAAAATAGTAATAGATTTCTTAAATTCTTCATTTTCCAGTCTTAAGGTTAGGTTAACCTTGTCTAGGATTGCATTAACCTTACTCAGTTCTAAGTTTTCTTTAGATATGTCAGCATTATTGTTTCAATCCAATGTTCCCATTGAGTCATCCTTTGCATCAAAATTTGTTTTTGATGTTCTGGAGGATTCCATATTCTTTTTGGATCGAACTCTGTTGGATTCTTTTAACGTGACATTTTCTTGAGCTATGACCTTTATTTGTCTCAGTAATTCATCTATTTCTTCCTTTTGTTGTTGACAAGTGATTGGGGTCGGCAGCCTGACACTAATAGCCCGCCAAGCAGGCTTCCAGAGGATGGCCCATTAAGCCCAGAAACCGACCCTGCAAACGGTCAAGGTAAAGCACATAAAAGTGGGAAGTGCTAAGGAAAGCAGCCGACCCCTGGGCCAGCAGGGTGACGCGGCCTGCTAGAGCCTAGCACTCACAGTTCAAAACCCGCCTGCCCCCTAGGGACATCTCCGTGGACAGGGCAGAGATCCCCAGGGGCCCTCTCGTCATTCTGCCTAAGGTAATTGAGAGTGGGTGGATGAGAAGATGCCACTTGTCACCTCCTCATCCACCCATTCTCCTTCTATTTCCCTCTCTTGTGGGAAGGTATAAATACCATTCCATTTCCCACAAGAAAGGGGTTGGATTTTCTCTCTCTAGAACTCTTACTCTAAAATTGCCGCCCAGTTCCTCACGAGCTGGGTTTCTTAAGGCGTTCACGGACTAACTTAGACATCGGAGAGGGTTTCCTCGGACAACCTCCGAGGCCCTGTGCGTTCTTTGTGCAGGGAGCTTGCCCAATCCGCCGGGAAGGTCCGACTGAAAGAGTAGGAGGAAGGAGAGTGTTAAGATTGATCAGTGAACATTCAGAGCAACACCGAACGATTCAAACCCGAATTCCACGTCGGGTTAATTGATTCCAATAACCGGAACAACAAGTATCCAACATATCGTCAAAATGTAAAAGGAGTTTATCTTTTGAAAGCTTTCGAAATTTGTTCTTAATTTTAGTAAGAATTACCTTTCACGTTCTTCATCTGACTCTGAATTTGAATCGTACTTCCTTGCCATTAAACACGGATCTTTGTGTTTTTGTGGTCTTGATTTTGATGGTCCTTTGTGTTAGGTACTTAGGCATAGATTTGCCTCATCCTCATCATTTGATTCTTCTTCGTCGTCAGAGTCAAGTTCTCCCCATCCGTATGAGGCTAGCATGGCTTGTTTGTGATTAAACTTTGATCGTTCTCTTTCTCCTTTTGATTTAATATTTTTCCACGTTGGACAATCTTTAATTAAGTGTCTAGATTCTCCACATTTAAAACATCTTCCATTAGACTGTTTTTGGACTGGAACATTTGTTCGTTTTTTGGACGTGTTTCCTTGTCCAAACTTAATTTATTTCCGAAACCTTTTAACAAATAGAACTAGGTCGTCACTCATGGCTTCCTCATCGTCGCTTAGAGAGCTCTTTAGAGCTATTCCTTTACTCTTAGATGAGTCACTCTGACGTTGATTCAGAGCAACCTCATGTGCCATAAGATTACCAGGTAAAGCTTGATAGCTGAGTATGGTTAGATCTTTTGACTCCTCTATTGTGGTCATTTTTGGTTGTCATTTCTCAGTTAGACTTCTTACGACTTTCCTTACTAGATCTTCCGTGTCAAATGATTTGCCAAGATTTCTTAGCTCATTTGTAATGTTGGTGAATCTAGCGGACATGTCGCTTATACTTTCGTCCTTTTCCATTTTAAACAATTCATATTGCTGAGTAAGCATATCAATTCTAAATTTTTTAACCTGAGTTGTTCCTTCATATGCAAGTTCTAGACTGTCCCAGATTTCTTTAGCGGATACGCAAGAAGTTAGACGATTATACTCTTTGGCCGAAATACCTCGTTGCAATAAAGGCATTGCTCGAGAATTCTTTTCGACCTTTTTATAATCATTCTCATCATAGTCATTTTCATCCTTTATGGTGATGTTCCCAAGAACATCAACAAATTGGATAGCAATTGGTCCTTTGACTATAATTTTCCAGCATTCGTAATCCGTTCCTTTTATAAAGTGCATCATTTTGTTTTTCCATAAACCATAGTCTACTCCATCAAAAGTGGGAAACTTTGAGTTTTTGGAATCCATTTGACCAAAACGGATATAGTGAGGATACGTTAGTTTTTGGATCTACTCTTTTGATATGAATCAATCAAGAGAACCACGTTCTGATACCTATTGTAGAGTCTAGCGATCTTATCTAATACTCTAGGGGGTGAATAGAGTACGTATGCATTTTTAATCAAGAGTTAATTTAAAACATAGTTTGTAAGTCTTGCCTCGTGTATATCGTAATTATCATGAGGTTGAAGTAATCATTAACATAGTTACATTAACCTTGAGTTCGTAAAGTTTCTTTATCCTCTTTACATTTAGAGTCCTAGGCTTTGTTTCTTCATCTTTGCCCTCCTGCGTCTTGGATAGTTGTCTTTTGTCCTTTATCTTCATTTGCCACTGAAAAACAGTTCTCACAAACTTCCACGTAATATGCTCGACACTTAAGTATGACGCTTGACATAATTAAAACGTATATAGAGAAATAGAATTACTAACGAACTGTAAGTTCAACACTTTGCATCCAGATATGGTAGTAGCACGATGATAAAACCATTGCATCCAGTTTCCATTTGATGCTGCTCTTTGCCCCTGCTAGCAGTCCAGTCATATTAGTCAAAAGACCATACCAGATTGAGATTTGCTAGCATAGTCTCCTGCTTAATGGGAACAGATGGTCAATGGTTTCAGAGTGTAGTCCACAGAAACAAGATCTGTCATCATTGCAACATCCTATACTATATTGTTTTCCCTTGACATTCATCCCTTTCATCATTGCCAACCATGCCACCATTGAATACTTAGGTATATTCCAAGAATTCCAAGTGACTTTAGCCTATTCCTATGAGGTATGTTTGACTCTTAGCCATTCATAAGCCTCTTTCAGTGAATAACCTTTCTGAGAGCCCATCCATGTGTTCTGTTGGTACACCCCTTTAATTTTCTCCATAACCTTTCAAATTTACTTCCAGGACCAATTATCACCTTGCTTAGGAGTGTAGTTGTCCCAGTCCTTGCCTTTCATATAGATTTGGTTTATCCACCTACTCCAGAGTTTATCAGGTTGTGAGTATACTCAATCCACCAGTTTAGCCACAACTGCATAATTCCATGTAGCTACATTCTTAATTCCTAGCCCACCCCCACTCTTTGGTATTGTAATTTTGTCCCATGCTACCAAAGGCAGCCTCTAGTAGTCAGAAGTGTTGTACCGGAGATAGTTTCTACAGATAACCTCCATTCTTTTTATTATACTGCTAGGTATAAGAAAGATTGAGTTCCAATAGCAATGTAGGGTGTTCAAGACAACATTAATCAAACCTGCATAAGATAGTTTCCTGGCTCCTATACTTCTGATTCTAGCCACCATCTTTTGAAGTATAGTGGTACAATTGTTTGAATTTTTAAATTTTGATTTTTAACTTTAAACTTATAAGACTTTAATTTTTGTTTTGTTATTTTATGATAATTGTGATTGTGTAAGTAACCAAGCGTATATTTTAGGTATAAAAATCTTCAAATTCTCTTTGTTTATCAACCGGGAACGAATTGTAGCTGGACCTGGAGGCAAGTTTGCAAGACTAGGGACAAACTTCAAATTGGTTTCCAAAACACTGCCTGGAAGGAGAGTTATACTGTGAAACTCGGGTATGCGTGGCTGCAACCGGTAGAGAGTAAAAGCAGGTTTGCTCCTTTGGTTTGGGATTCGTTGTCAATTCCGAAACATTCTTTTACGAGTTGGCTAGCAAGTAAGGGTCGACTTATGACGAGAGAGAGGGTAAGGAAATGGTTTATGGATGCATCAAAGAGCTGTGGAATTTGTGAGAAAGAAGTGGAGTCTCATGAACATTTATTCTTTCAATGTCCCTATAGTAATCAAATTCTTAAAGGGGTGAACACTTGGTTGCATATCGAGATTCCCTCCACGGGATGTTTTGAATGGTGGTATAAGAAGAGAAGGAAAATTTATAGTCACAAGAAAGTATGGGCAGCTAGTATAAATGCCATGATTTATCATATTTGGTGGGCGCGGAACCAAAGCGTACATGATCAAATCCTTCCTATGCCTAGTAAAGTATGTGGGTTAATTAAAAATGATGTATGTAGTAGACTATTAGGATGTAATTCGAAAATGCAACGGCAAATTAGATGCTTCCTAAATTAGTCTATTATGTATTGATGTCGATATGATTGGATGGTGAGCAAGATGTAATGTTTTTTTTGGTTGGAATGAAATTACTTACATTTTACCAAAAAAAAAAAATTATGTGTGTATTGATTTTTTTTTTCTACGGTGTCCGTGTTCTACAAAATTTCAAATTCTGTGTCATGTATCCGATACGTCGCTGTGTCCCGTGTCGATATCGGTGTCGGTGCTACCTAGTTACCGAATAATATGAAACTTGTTATTTATCCCTATTGGTTTTACCCTACGTGATTTGTGGCTGCCTTATTGGTTGGGTCACTCCCGGTCCAACTGATGATTTGGAGTCCAGATATGACGCTCTAAACTAGCCCAAGGAGACTACACTTTAGGGTTTGTTTCCTGCACAACTAAAACGATTCTCCTCCGCGCTGAGAACCCTCCCCTCTTCCCCTCCCAGAAAATCGAATTGAATTGAATTGAATGCAAAACCCTAATATTATTGGTTAGTTTGAGTTTGAAGATGGGGAAGCTTCGATCAAATCCACCATTGCGAGGAAGCAGGCTAAAACTCAACAACAACAACAACAACAACAACACGAGTCATAAGTCAAAGCTTGGTGTTTCTGGTGGAGGTGTGTATAAGAAGAAGAACAATGGTAATGGTAATGGTAGTAACAAGAAGAAATCCAAAGCAACTTCCCTCAAAAATCAAATTCGTTCCACTCAACGTTTACTCCAAAGGGTATTCCTCAGCTTTCTTAATTCTTGTTTTCATGCTTAATTTACTTGAATATTTTCTAGCTACAGTACATTTGTTTATGTGTCGGCTAAGAATTGAAGCCCTGTAAGCTCGCTCTTAAGGAGAGTAACACTTAAGCTGTATCTCATGGTATTGTCCAAAATTTTAGAGATATTTCAGTCATCAATGATCACTCAACAAGAAACCAATCTCTAAGTAACGATATCCCACACCGCTTTATAATTGAAAGAAGCACAAGAGCAAGGCGAAAGGATACTGACAAGGGGCACACAAGGCTAATTTGTTTGAGCTGAACCCCTTAGCACGCCTTATTTAGGGGTTAATGGCTGATACTCGTTGCCGTTTCTAGATGTTTCTACTTCAATATTAATCCGAAATGTTAACATTGGACTCGGTTGTGATATGGCTATTATTTATCTCCATGACTTTGATTGATAATTACACTCTTGGAGTCTTTTGAGTATATGCCAAAACACGGCCCTTTTTGCATTGGCAACTTGTTGTGGTGCTTCTCTGTATCTATGTGACTCAGTGAATTGAATGCGACTGCTGGTGTGTGCTTCTGTATAGAGCTTGAGTTCAAATTCTGCTACCATGTAGATTTAAACCTTATCATTTGGTATTATTAGTTAAAAGCTTGGCTATTATTCCTGTCTTTATTTCTTTCACTTATAATAAAGGATCTTCCTCCTGAACTAAGAGAAGCTCAAGAGAAAAAATTAGAAGACCTCAAGAGACAACAGTTAGAACAAAATCGCTTGGCTGAAGAGCGTAAAATCTTTCTCCGTGATAGAAAGATCAAATTTTTTGGTAATTTCATTGCTTATTCTGCTTGCCTTACTTTTTGTAAGATGTATACTCTAACCGATCCGATTAATTACATACAGCTTATGGATTATGCTTTGTTTTCTGTAGAGAGGAGGAAGATAGAAAGAAGAATGAGGCGGATGGAAAAACAGCAACGTGCTTCATTGAATGATGATGAGAAGAAGATTACTGAAGAACTTGGCCAACTTAAAAAGGATCTGGAGTATGTCCGGGTAAGCTACTGCTGTGTGCAATTACTTTGTAGGTATTGATTGACATACTATTTTTTTTTTGCACTTCATTAGCTATCTTGCATGAAGTTCTCTAGATTCTGTGAGGTTTATGAGCTGTTTTAATGCAGTTTTTTCCTAAGGCAGAAAAGTATGTGCCTTTGTTTTGTGGCGATGACAATCAAGAGTTAGTGGAGAACAGAAATCGCTTGCGTCTGCTTATTAAAGCTAACATAATTGCTGCTGCTGCCAGTGGAAAAGACTTGGAAGGTATTTATCTTATTTGATTTCATGGGCCATCACATACTATTCTTTATGCATTTTGTATGAGTGGCTTAACTGGACAATGACAGATGTAGCAATTGTTTCATGTACTTGAATAATATCGATAGTTGACAACTTGCAGACGCATGTTTAGTTTGTAATCACTTATGGAGACAAAGAACAAATTGTTGCTTCTGTTTTTGTTCATACAAGATACGGAGTACTACTCTACTACCTAGTGCCTAAGGCTATCTACCGACTACCGGGGCTGTGGAAATTGTTAGTGGTTGTTTCAACTATAAGATGTCCTAAGACACTGGATAGGATTGGTTATTTGTCAAAGGTCCAAATATTAAATTGACGATCTTGCCTTTTCCCTAAGGATTATTTTATGATAATTGTAGGATGTGTGTAATTTACAAATCTTTTTATACAAGCTATTATATGTGCAGTTAATCGATTGGTTAGTTGGATCTCTGAAAATTGGATGTGATGATTGTTCCCCAAAATATCTTATACTCTAGCATGACTGCATGACTGTCTACCTGAATGTTAAGAGATAAAGTGGCTTAGTTCAATACTCCATTATTTATCCGATTTTGTCCCCATTGAGCTAAAATCATATGATTGGTGTTTTTTTAGAGACCGGTAGCGAGGATGATGGACCTACAGATCTCACCGACGATGATTTTTTTGTGTCTGGTACCTCTAGTGATGAAGCTGATGCAGATGATGAATTAACAGATTTAAGTGCAAGGTTGGTTGGTGTTTGTCAGATTTTAATCTGATTTTTTTATTTGCCTTGATCCATGTCATAAGGAGTTGCTAGGAAAAAAAGGGAAAAGACTTTGTAGGCATTCTCTTATATTATAATGATGGTAATAACATTTTACAGCATTGTAAGCGGACTGGCCAAACATTTGTCCTTCTAGTCTAGTGATCTCTGGGTCAACTGCCAGGGATCAGGTTAATTACTTGACTTGTGTCATTTTGGGGAGAATTGTTTCATGGGGCTTACCATTGAGTCAAAATGTCTAATTTGGGTTTGGTCCCGACTGGATCAGTTTGTTACTGCTAGTTGTAAGTTCCTGAATCAGTCTCTTTTCTATGTATAAAAGTTGCTATTTTTGTTGCATCATTTGTCCATGACTATGAGCGTCCATCGTGTTTTTTCTATAGGGAACAACATTCTTTCGCTCCTAATAAAGCGGAATTGGGGATGTACTTGATGCCCAAAGATGAGATGATTCAGGTACTTTTTCAAACCCACCTTGTAAATTCATTCTGGTGTCTCCTCCATGGCTAACTTGTGGCATCATCTGTGGTATAACTTATGGCATCTTCTGTGCGTGCAGAGGCAAAAATCAGCTCGATCTTTGATGCCACCACCTCGTCCCCACAAGTCATCGACACAAAGATTTGATTGCTCAACTTCCAGGAATACATCAATGAATCGTAACTCAAGTAGCAGTGGATCACGACATTCCCAAGCTGCACCGAGTAGCAGCAGGAGTTCCACTTTGAATTTTCCCAAAAATCTGAAAGACGAGGGAGTGCGACATTGTCAAGCTGGTCACCGTGGCACTCTGAGTTTCAGATCTGACACTTCTAGACAGTCACGTGACCTAGGATTTACGAATCGTCAAGCAAGTCAGAATAGCAACAGAAGTTCCAATTCGGCTTTTAGACAATTAAATGATGAGGAAAATCCAAATGCTCTAGCAAGTCAGAGTAGTAACATCAGCTCAAATTCAGATGCTCCCAAGCGACCTAGAAAGCGTAGACCTAAGAAGAAAAAGCAGTGAAATTTAGCACATTAAAAAACAATGATGTTTTGCTTTGTTACAGTTCATCCTTGTGTTGTTAAACTTGTCTGTACTGGCTGGCTGGCTGGCTGGGGAGCCGTATGTATGTTAAGAGATTAAACCAGTCTCACTATTGTTTTACTATTGTTTTTATCTGCTGTTAAAACATGTTAGTAAAGCATATTGAAGTAATTCCATTACCTCCATGTGGGTGGGTAACTCCTAACATCATTGCTAACTCCACTATTAATGGTCGTTCTGATTCATTTTATTTTCATCTCAAACTCCATACTTTCCAAATAACAGTAACTGACAATGCCATAAAACTAACGTTCCCCTATGGGCCCTAACCATTGCTAACTCACAAGTTGCTGGTGTTTTGATCAGAAGTGCGTACGGTTTGCTAAATATCACACCTATTTTTACTAAAATTATTTCTTCTTGTTTCACTAATTCCATATATGCTCATATTTGATTAATTCATATATTTGCATTTTTAACTTAAATAATGTCTGTATTTAATAAATTCTGGTAATTAAAACTCAAAATGTCGGAAAAATACCGACTAGTCGTTTGAACACTAAAGTCGATATATCGTCAGATTGACATAATGAAGTAGCCGGCCTAGCAGCAACGACTGACTGAGTAGTATTCTCGGACTTCTGGCGGTAACTCCCCTACTGTCGGTTCCAGGCTTCCAGCTCCTTTCAGTCTCTTGGTACCGGTTACTCTAATTAACACTTCTAGGCCCAGAGACAAGTGAAATTAGAATTTCCTTAGCATTGCCCTCCCTTTTGCACCGGACGCTCCTCCGATGACTTGCTTTACCACAATTAAAGCAGTTGACCAGTTATCCCATGCAATCTTTGTCAGGATGGTTGTAGTGGCACCTCTTGCAAGTATAACTCTGGTCATCCTTTTCACCTGCATTGTAACCCCCTTCCCCCGTCCATAGTTGTTCTCTCCAGAATACTAAAGTCTCGGCCCCTGTGGTTGGTTATGTCCTCCCCTCTTTCTATCCCCTTGAACGACACACTCGGACTTCACTTTTCGTTTCTCACCATGTTGCCAACTCATCTCCTTGATACGGTTAGCAAAGCGTTCAACATGCCTTACTCTTGGATCCCACACCCTGTACTTCGCCTAAACTGTCGCTTCATCTACAACACATTCCTTGGATTAGGTGAGGCAACAAAGGTGAACAATAATAGCCTCAGATTATGGGTCATGTATGCTCTCCGAGGTCAAAGGGATCTTAGATTGGGTAGATATTTTTGTGACAATTTGTCTTGTTAAGAAATCCAAACTAAAGGGAAAATCGTGATATGTGGGCTCGTCACTCTTATTTGCAACTTCTTTGGGATTAGCTTGTCTACTTTTCCCCTGATTTGGGGAGCTACTTGTATGACATTGTGAAGCTTAAAATGTTGGAAGTATCCAACCTTGAGTAAACCAATTTATTTGGCATTTTGGGTTCCCCAAACTCCTTTATGTTAGACTCCCTCCGTTCACCATCCGTCCCTTTACCTTTGAGGGGATAAAGCCCATCACTTTTATGCACTGCTGGACGCAGAGTTTGCACTTAATTTTGGGTTGCGAATCCCACATCAACGAAAAGGTTTGGGCTACACTCGGTATATGAAGAGTTTCATACACTTGCAATATGAGGGTGACAAGTGGCAGTGTGAAGGAATCTTTGATTTCTCTATTCTCTCTTCATTAAATGCATCTATTTAATGTTTTTCTCTTTATTTCCTTTTGCTTTAATGATTTTAAGTACTTTTAATTGTTTACTTTATTTCAGTTTTTGTGGTATTTTATTTTACTGTATTTGTACGGTATAGTATGTTTGTACGTGTACTCTATATTTATACGCTGTTTGCTGTATTTATGTATTTGTACCGTATTTCTACTCCGATTTTTTTCCCTTTTTTTATTCTCCTTGTATATCTGTACTTACTTTTTTTGTTGTTTTTTTTCCTCATATGATTACGTTTTTTTTACTTCCCGTATTTACGTTAATTTTTTATCGTATATATTTTGTACGATATTAATATTGCGAAAAGTGAGTATTTATGGAAAAAGTTTTTATTTCCTTTTTTTTTCTTCTTGTATATATGTACTTTTTTTTCCTCATATGAATACGTTTTTTGTACTTCCAGGGTATTTACGTTATATTTTGATTGTATATATTTTGTATGATATTAATATTGCGAAAGTGAGTATTTATGGAAAAAGTATGTTATTGTATATTACTCGTAATAATTATTGGAAACAAATTAATTTGGACACGTTTAGTTATATGAACATCGAGTTGGTACTTATACATTAATTAGGTCATATCCGTATACGTTACCTTACGTTACGTTTACTTTAACGTGTCATATTCGTATACGTTACCTTACGATACGTTTACTTGAACGTGTGGCTATATGTTACGAGCTAATCACTCCAATCGCTACGTAACACATTTCACGTATTAAAAAATTTACACCGTTACGTGCGTTAAAAATTATTTAACAAAAAAACCCCCTTCTGTCACAAAACCAAATTGCGCGAGAGCGCGGTTCGAACCCACAACATGACGTTACAATAACAAAACACTTACCACCAGGCCAAAGGCAAAATACAGAGCAAATACTAAACTAATAGATAATTAATATGGAAATCAAGTCTTGTAAGTAATAACTAAGTCCTACGTAATATGAAAGGATTGATTGATTTACCCACTATTATTTTTGGAGGAAAAATCTAGTGTACTTTTGATTTTTGGAGAGAAACATTGTAGTATAAGTAGTCCCTTTCCCTCCAAAATATATTATCCATACTACTTCATCCTAATCATCACTAATTTCTAAGATAATATATTAGTACTAGCTAATTAATCATCAAAAAAATGTTGGAGGAGAGGAAAGCACTTGCTCGGGACGTCGTGTGCACACGATTGTTCATGAGAGAAAAAATAAAGGAAGTCGGTCCTACGAGTGTTCAAAATGCTCTAACACGTGCTTCCTCCGGTTATTATGGGAATGACTTCCTCGTTGACCTTTTTGTGGAAGAATATGACATGATTAATTAGGGAAAGTTCGAGCTCGATAAGCTCTATTGGAAGAAGGTGGGCGATGGGGTGGAGATGATTGCGTGCTCGAATTGAAGGTGGACTCGTCCATAGTAAGGGTGGAGTCGGAGGATGTGGATGACGAGGTGGTTGAGGTAGTACTGTCGCCGCCGGTGGTGACGCCAGCGAAGAGTCGGATTCACGCCGATGCCAAAGGGAAGTCCCCATGCGTATCCACTCACGACATTCCCGCGCCGAAAAAGCCCAACAAAAGAGTTGTGAGGAGTCGTCCTAGAAGGATAAATTCGAAGAAACTTAAGTTCGATTCATGCATTGGATGTAGTCACTCGTGAATTTCTCCTCACGTTGTTGTTCATATGTAGTCGTGTTACATGTTACTAGCATTGTGTTAGGTCGAAGTAGTTTGTAGTAGTCGGTCGATTAAAGTTTAGTTCGATCGACAAAAAATTGTAATCGCTAGTCTTATCTTGTTATGTGTATGCGTGGTCCTTTTTTCAATATTTAAAATCCGATTTCCTTCTTCTACGTACCTTTTTTTTACTACTAATGTCGATTGTATTTCGTAGTCGATATTCATCCTTGTGAAAAATGAATTAACAGAAGCATGCATCAACTTTACATATTCCCCATAAATTCTCATATTTCCAAGGCTCCTAGAAAATATATTCCATGTGTCTTCCACTTTCCAATGCAATTAAACTTTTTCTGTTGAGAATATAATATTATTTGAAACAAGATGAGGCAGGAATTACTCGAAGAAAATGTTACGGAGTACTAGTGTCGATACGTTACCCGGTTATATATGTACACATTCCCGTCATATTGTAAAAGATGCATCATCTAACGGGATTTATAAAATGAAATTTTAAGAAAACGCATCCGTCAATTAGTTTTGTATCCGTTAATTCATAGTTGGAAATTCGTATTTCCAATGGAAGAGTTGGTGCGTATTTTCAATGCACTTTATGTGAAGAGATTGATTTGAAATTTAGATTGTTGTCATTAATCATTCTAATACATGACACTTATTGATGAGTATTTTTTTTGGTAGTATAGATTTAGCTTCGTCTAATAATAATCTACTACGAGTTGTATTGTAGTGGATCTTAAGTCGGGAAAATTTAATCGGAACAAAATTGATATACATGGTTCTTATGTGGACGGTAACGTTCAGTCGTGTCCACGTTTCGATTATCACAGGGTAATGTAATTCGTAGAAGATCATAAGGCGACAACATTTACGAATGGCGAACGTCCTCCTAGAAAAATATTGTTCGTCATGTTTCCTTTGAAGAAGAGTTGTCGTTCAATAGCAGAAGAGATTAAACGTAAAAGTGGTGAATGTTTGTGTAAAATGTACATATTGAAAAATATAGTAAAATGTATCTATTAAGAGTATATAGTAGGGAGTATAAATGACTGAGAACGTACATATTTTACAATTAACGGGTCTTTGGGTTTTTGGGTTTTAGGGTTTAGGGTTATTAGGTTTTTATGATTTAGGGTTTAGAGTTTAGGGTGACATCTGGGCTGTTATTATAATCTGACCAATAGGATGACATCTTAAAGATCACCAAGTTGTGTTTCTTTAGTTGTGTAGAAGCTTCTTTGACAAATCTGGGCCATTGATTATAATTTGACCAATATGATGACATCTTAAGGATCACCAAGTTGTGTTTCTTTAGTTGTGTTTGTAGAAGCTTCTTCGACAAACCTGAGCCGTTGATTATAATCTGACCAATAGGATGACATCTTAAGGATCACCAAGTCGTGTTTCTTTGGTTGTGTTTGTAGAAGCTTGTCAAAGAAGCTTTGTCTTTCACAGTTGTAAGTTTTTCAATTTGGCTTATTCGGACCAACTACGTTTTTTTTAGAAATAACACATTTTACGTTAGCGGATCACGTATTTGCGAAATTCAATCGGAGGTCACGTTTGCGCATAGAGTTGTAATAGTAAATAACGTTTCGGCATGATACTAGTACGAAAAAGTTTGATGTTAATTTTAATTTTGATGAATGAATAATAAGAAAGAACTTGTATGGGTTTAGTGTTACATTCAGAATTTAGGGTTACATTCAGGGTTTAGGGTTTAGGGTTACATTCAGGATTAAGGATTTAGAGGATATGGCTAAATACATACGTTCTGCACAATAAAGTACGTTCGTTGACGGTGGTGGTAATTTAGGTCCGCTACTCGGTATTAGTATGACCATTAGTATGACCGAGTACGTTTAACAAATCATTTGTACGCCGCTGAAATAGTGTAGCGATGAAGATCGACTACGTTTGGCAAGTCATATAGCATACCGCCGAATTGGTTTAACGATCATGACTGTCTACGTTCGACGAATAATATTATATACTTTTGAAATACGTAACGATCACGATCGATGACTTTTGGCAAATCATATTGTACATTCCCGAAAGAGTGTAACGAGCACGAGCGAGTACGTTTGGGAAATCATAATGACGTCCATCCGATATGTATTTTACGTCTGTTCAAGTTGGACGTAACGTGTGATGGTCGAGTTTTGTCCAAAGAGAAGTGCAATTAGATCCTGGCCACTCGTTTAAGGTCTACTACCATTTCGAGAAGATCTTAGTCATTGAATGTAATATTGACCAATAAGAAGACATCTTAAGGATCATCAATTTATGTTTCTTCAGTTGTACTGTGTTATTAAAAGTTTCCCAAAGAAGCTTAGTCCACCTCTTCCTCTTCTCTTTTCAAAAAAAATAAAAAAATCTCTACAACATTTTCGACCATTTTTCTAGGTTTGAAATAGTTTTTTGGTGTTTTTTTTGGTTTTTATCTTTTCCCTTTATTTATTTTAAAAAATCCTTTTTCAATTGTTGTTTTGTAGGAGGATGATAGCGTCGAAGTAGTTTCTGGTGGACGAGCTCCGTTCAAGGGAGGCAGGGTACAAGAAGGAGATGGAGACGTTAATTAAACGGCTCCATGTGGACGTCCGTCCGCACCGCTCGGCGTCCCGCGCGGGACAGACCCGGTTTTCAATGTATGGCGGCGGCCACCCATGCGGCCCCCTCCCGGTCGGGGGCCGGCCCGACCTCGCGTACGAGGCGATGTTTCAGACCTCGATTCGGATGACGATACGGACTTGTACTAGACGGGTGCGGGCACCCGTGTTTCCGTTTGGAATGGATCGAGTTGTGGTTGTAAATGTTTAAAGGCCGATATGTTTGGTAAGGCGACCTTTTAGTGAACTGAATTCGTTGCCAATTTGTGGAGTCGCCACCGAGTCAAATACGGGGACTCGGAAACCGTTCAAGTCAACTTTGATCCTTAGCCGGCTCAAAGTTGAGGGGCACATGACCTAAAGATAAAGACTTGTACCCTTAAGCACTCTATGCCTGGAATGACTCTCATTGCCAATGGTTTCGGACATCCGGAAACCGTCGATTCTGAGTAAGGAGTGAGGGTACGTATTGGGAAGCCAACGTCCGATAGACATCGACACCCAATCCCGCCCGCACTATAGCGACCTCTACTAATCAATTGGTGGGCTGATAATTTTGTTCTTTTGTTGTGGCGGAAGTACTGTAACATCCATTGTTTTCACCCTATACCTTTTGCTATGTTGGTTCTTTAAGGACAAGTAAGTTTTGTCGTCGAAGTAGTTGTGTTTACATTCTTTGTATGCGATTTCACGTGACTGGCAGACCATGAAAAGATGCACGTAGGAGAGTAGAGAGTACTAATATTATAGGTATTAGCAAGCCAGTTTTAACGTGATAATACGGATATTAGTCATTCTCGTGATATACCTTACCTGATATTCTGCTTAAGATGCGTTGGTTCGGTATTAATAGGGATGCGGCGAACCATGCATGGCGAGCACCCAGACTAATACAGAACCCGACTATCGCTTTTTTCAGTTTTAGTTGATTTATGTTTTGAATTCCGTGTTAGGTGATTTAGCATGCGATTATAAGGTCATAAAAGCAATAAATCATACGAAAAACTGTAAATGCGAATGTAAGTAAATCACATTGTGAGGAGTTGCACCCTCGGAGTATACACTAAACGAGACACGATACATAGATAGTTGAGAACGGATCTCGGAATTACTCGGGTCTATTTAGTGTATTTTAGTGTTTGCGATTGAAGTTGGGACGTTACGTGTTTTAGTAAGTATCGTGGACCTAGTATCCACATTTAGTATTATCGTAGTGCATAATAATAAAGGTGCGAGAATGTAAAGTTTTGTTTAGATGACAACCTAGTGACGACTCGACTTCAATGGCAGATCCTCCTAGCTTGCCCGGTGATTTCGGCAGAGTTCCGTTACCGTTGGCCCTTCCTGCGGCTATTTCGGCAGAGCTCCGCTACTACTTGTTAGTCCTGCGGCTAATCCGGCAGAACTTCGTTGCTAGACTAAGAATGGCTAGTCGAACACAGGCACCTCGGGATCGAGTGGAGTGCTAGAAGGTGAGGAGTAGCGTCGATGTCACTTTATCGGAACTAAGATCGATTGGATCATTTGCCTCGAGTGTCGGAGTGCGAGCCCTTAGCGAGAAAATCTTTACGAGTGAAGAGAGAAGAGAGAATTGAAGTGTCAAAATGAGGGGGTGGAGGGTGGTATTTATAGGTGTTTTTCGGTCCTCGTCACCCGGATAGGCGCCTGAGCCCAGGCATACCAGAACTCAGGCGCCTTGGTTTAGGCGCGGGAAGACACAGGCACGCAAGGTGAGATGCTCGGAGTTTTGGAGATACGATTTTGATACTTTCCAAAACCGAGAGGTGGGTGTATAATACGAATCTTGGGGATTAAGTCTTCCTCGGTTTTGACCTAGCGCCGTGGTGTTTAGTGGGCCTCGGGTGTGCATCCCGGGGTTCACTTGGCGCGGTGCTGACTCGGTTCGAGTTTCGGGACCGATTCGGGGTCCCAGTGTCAGAATTGACTCTAATTAGTGTCTGTGCGACCGTAACAACAGGACTAAGGCTGCCAATATGTTAGTTTAATTTTCCGAGTAATTTATTTGATCCGTTCTATAGAAAAATTATCTAAAAAATCGCTAACCCGCGTCGCGTTGCAGTCCGATTGTCATCGGGTGTTTGTTGGGCACTTCTGCAGCCACCAGGTCCAAATCTGGGTGTCTACAGAAGCCCCCACTTTGACTGAGGCTTGGACAAGGCGAAAGTCAAAGTATAGCCACCCAGGTCAATCGAGGATTACGACCTGGTGGCCGTCCGGTCGGGTCGTTTTAAGTCCGTTACACTACGTGTTGAGGCTCGCCAGCCTAGGATTAGAAACCATACCTGACGTCTTTGCTTGTGGTTGCTTGATTGGGCCCGGGCCGGTGCTTGTCATCTTGCTCTAGGTTCTTCATGTTCGTGTGTTTTGTCTTTTTGGATGCGCAAAAATTATTCCGATCCCATCTATTGTGTGTGTGTGACACGTTAAGCGTGCGTGTGGAAAAATATTCGATGTGCCAGCTTCCATTCGAACACTTGTCTTTGGGATGCCTATGACCCCTCAGACTTAATGAATTGCCTTTTGAGATGCTTATGACCCCTCGGGCACGAAAATAAAATAAAATGTTCGAGGGCGTTAGTCGCCACTCGAACAACTGCCTTTGGGATGCCTATGACCCCTAGGACGAAATAAAACGATATAAAATATTCGAGGGCGACAGTCTCCACCCGAATAGTTGTCTTTCGGGATGCCTATGACCCCTAGAACAAAATAAAACAATATAAAATATTCGAGGGCGTCAGTCTCCACTCGAATAAAAAAATGCAGTGGAGGTATAAGACTCCAATGCCTCTCGGATAACTAAGAGCCGTTAAGCAAAAATTGCTGTGGAGGTATAAGACTCCTTCGAGGGCGTTAGTCTCCACTCGAATTAAAATTGATGTGGAGGTATAAGACTCCTTCGAGGGCGTTAGTCTCCGCTCGAATTAAAATTGCTGTGGAGGTATAAGACTCCTTCGAGGGCGTTAGTCTCCACTCGAATTAAAATTGCCGTGGAGGTATAATACTCCTTCGAGGGCGTTAGTCTCCACCCGAATTAAAATTATTGTGGAGGTATAAGACTCCAATGCCTCCCGGATAACTAAGACTCGTTAGGCAAAAATTGTTGTTGTTTATTTGTTTTAGTTAAGTTGCTTTTGTTTTGCGGGTTTGTCTTATTTTGTTCGGGTTTGCTTTGCTTTGTTTTGATTTGTCATGCATTTGGGATTTGTTCGGAGATTGCTTAGATTGGTTTTGTTTGGTTCATTTTATTACGTGCTCGGGTGCAGCGTTCTCGCTAAGTGTGGTTCTTATACTTGTTTTGTTACGGGCGTGCTTTATTGGTATCAATTAGTAATTGCTTTGTTATCGTTAGTTTGCTTGTTTTAAAGGGTGCATGTTTCGTGTATATCGGACGTTAAGCCTCGTTTGTTTCTGTCTTAGTCTGTGTTGGATTGTTCAGACGCGCGTCCATCAGCGCCTTAATCCTCAGGCGCCTAGCCCCTAGCGGTTCAAGATTTGGGCGCGTCACCTGAGGCGGTCGGGTTTCTGTGGGTTGGGTTTGTTTAGGTTGGCGAAGGTTGGGACGATTCATTCATTCGTCCCAAAAACCGAACGCGTCACCCCCTTCGCTCCTATTTTGCCTTTTCGATTTTTCTACCCTATTTCCGTCTCGATTTCTGTCATACGTGAGAATGTCAACTCCGGGTAAGTGTTCTTTGCTTGTTTATTGTCGATTTTGTTTGATTTGGTTGATTGTGAATTTGTTTTGTTGAAACCCTAGAAAATCGATTTGGGTGTTTTCTATTTGCTAAGTTTCGATGCTTGTGCTTAATCCCATTGTTAAATTAGGGTTGATTAGAGCTTGTTAAGGTAGTTATAAGTTGAACAGCGGATTTGGAGGTACGACAATGGCCCCCTTATAGTGATAGGTTCGAAATGCTAGGGTTAGAGACCATTTTCCCGGATATTCTCGCACTTGTCTTGCATAATCTTACTCAATTAGCGTTTATGATGATATGGGTGTACCCTTTGTCGATTTTTATGGGCTAGAATGGTCTCTAGGGCCTTCCGTGAGGTTTTGTGTGACTTACGACGGACCAAAAGGTGTCGTAAGGATGCCGGATTTTCCTGAAACCACTTTCATTGTGATTGGGGTTGAAAATGAGTGTTAGCGGCCCTTTCAGAATTTTAATATCTTTATCCAAAATTTTGACCTTATTTTGACCTGTTTAAGCTGTTTTAGTCTGACCTGAGGCATGAGTTTTTCGTGTTTTTTTTGGTTTTGTAGCTAGAGGTGATACCGAGCGTCCCGAGGGAGCTCCTTCGGTTGGTACTAGTGGCGAGGGTGCTGGGACGAGCTCACAGACTCCCCGTGGGATTTGTAGGAGACGGCAGAGCATTTCATCTCAGCGTCATGATCCGGAGGCCATAAACGAGGCCGACTTTGATAGGGTGAGGAAGCGTAGGCTTCCCGAGACGGTTGCTTGGAGGGCCCATGTTCCGGTTCCCGTACCAGAGAATGAGGAGATTGGCTACGAGGATACCGAGTGGGCTCGGGGCTAGGACGGTCACCAGTTGTTGTTTCGTCCTGACCTACACGTTTCTCACCGCATTGTGCAGGGCCTGGTGAGTATTTAGCTTATGCCTTTAGGTTTTGAAATTCGGTTGCGGTTGGGTTTGGTTTGTTTTGTTTATACTTGAATTGCTTCGGTTTACAGCCCCCAGGTCCGATGAGGACTTTCTCGGGTTTTACGACATGCCTTGAGATTTATTCTCAGAAGTTGACCCCCGCGACAAAGGAAATTATCTCTAGGACCGCTCTAGGTCCCGTGGTCGAGCAGTGGGTCCGGTTGGTGGGTTGCAAGACTAAGTGCAACCTTATAGTGATTAGAGCTATGGTAGATCGCTTTCATGATACTACCTCGACCTTCCACATGCCCTTCGGGGAGGTCGGGATGACTTTAGAGGATTTCGGGGTAATTACCGGTTTGCCCTGGGGTCCGGAGAGGATTAGGTGGGCTGCTGAGGGCCCTAGGTTAGATAGTGATGAGGTGCGGGGCCTCATCGGGGATTATTTGGAGCGTGAGGCCTACAGTACGCCTCATGCTCTGGTGAGTTCGTACATCACCGATCACTTTGAGCGGGTGGCGGTGTTAGAAGGTCGAGTACCCAACACGCCAGAGCAGGATGCCCAGTTGTGGTTGTGGTATTTCCTAGAATTGACCCACTTCTCGGACAAGGGCAAGAGGTTCAGCACTAGGATTTTGCCTCTCCTGGCTGATCTAGATTAGCTGGGACATTTTGATTGGGTAACCGCGACTTTTGTGGAGATGACTCGCTGCTTGCAAGTCATGGTGAGGCCGTTAAAGGTGGAGTCGGCCTCAGATTTGCCCATCGTGGGCCAAGGCCTTGTACTAGAGGTTAGTTGCTATTCCCGTCTTTGTATTTTGAGTTTTACTTAGTTTGTTTTACTTTTGCTAAAGGTGTTTATGGATTTTGTAGGCTTGGATCTATTTCTACTTCCCTTGTTTGACACCTAAAATGGTGTGGGTTCATCCGACAAGATTCCCGGCGGGAATCGAGTGGAGGCTGGCTCAGCCTAAGAGTACAATCAGCCACTACCCGTCGGAGAACGTGCTGGTTAACCAGCTACGCCTCGAGGATGTAAGTTTTCTCTTTACTTCCTGTTTTATTTAGCAGCCCCCAAGGCTTAGGATTTATTGAGATGCTGGTTTTATTGGTGTAGTTTGTGCCCGCCTTTGGGCCAATTATGAGAGCGTGCCTGGGTATGTGGCTGCGGAGTTGAGGCCTCGAAGCTATAGGAGGATGCTCCTTCCTGCGTTGTTTCGCTCGGTTTGGTATCTGGGCGAGCGGTTGGTGCGTCAGTGTTTATATGACAACTTTAGGGTGCCGGTTGATCCTCCCTGAACCATGTTTAGACCACTGACCACCGCAAAGGTCCTCGAGGGTAGGGATGGAGAAGGAGGTGATGCACTCCTGGTGCCTGGTGCCTCCTATCTGTCTCATGTCAGCCAGCGGCTAGCTTGCCACCGCCTCGTGGTAAGGGTTTAATCTTTGGTTCTAAAGTTTGTTTTATGGTTTAGTGTTTACTTGCCCCTAACCGACCGGTTCGCTTCTCCCTTAGCTGGCCGACCCGGCTGATGCTATTCAGCCCCCAGACTTCCCCTTAACGCTGCTTAGGGTGGATGCAGCCAGGATAGCTTTCACTGAGACTCTCCCCCCGTGTTCTGCCGAGGAGATGGATGCTGGGATAGAGTGGCGTGAACGGGTATACCGGGTAAGTTTTGGTTTCGGGTTCTAAGAGTTAGGATTTGTTTGTCTAATTTGCGTGTTTTCACCTTTCAGGTTTCATCAGCTTGCCATCAGCGGTTGTGGCAGGCCGCCAACCGCTTTCGGGCCTACGCCTCGAGGGTTTCCCGTGACACTTCGGGACCTCGATTGGTGAGTTTGCATGACTAGAGTGGCTTTCTAGGCTGTTTGTGTGTTTTCCTAACGCTTAAGTGTACTTGCAGGATATCCCGGATATGGTGGGGCAGTTGGAGACTCGGGTGACCGAGCTTGAGGCGAAAGCGGCTGAGGCGCGGCAGCTCCTGCAATCTTGGGCCGACGATATTGCTCAACTTAAGGAGCAGCTGGCTCGGTCTGAGGGCGAGACTACCTCCGCGTAGGGTGAGGCTAGGCATCGGATTGAGAGGGAGGCTGAGGCTGAGGCCGAGGCTACGGGTCATGTCACGGGTGCTGCCGAGTAGGTTGGAGGAGTTCCCGAGACAGTTACCCTAGACATGTTGTCGGGAATGGATGGTAGTGAGTCTCCTCTTCTGAATCTAGAGGATCTAGGTTTGGACGACAACGTTTGTGAGGTTGTGATAGCCATTGGAGCGGCTTCTAGGGGTCCTCCCTAGTCTATAAACTTGATTTGTGTATGGATTTGTACGTTTTGTGTATTTGCTTAAGATTTTTAGTATTTGAATTAGTTGGATTAGTCTTGTGTTTTCGTTTGGTTAATTGTTTACCCAGATTGACAAGTAATCACTTCGCGTTCATTTATTTGCGATTTGATCTTAGTTTAGGATGCGCTAGAGTTGTACGAGAGTAGGAAAACAGTTCTTTTTGGATGTTTTGAAATGCGTTAGTTTGAGCCGGGGACCGGATCAAATAGTACGTCGATTAAAATGTTTTGACTCGGGACGGGCGAGATGTAAGGCGTTATCGTGCTCTGACCGAGTGTATTAGAAGATGAGTGTAGTTGTTTTGACATTCATAACGAGGTCGAAATTAAAATCCAAGCAACTTTTGAAAAAAAAGTTAGACCACTTTTTGCATACTCATAATATTGCCTTATTAGGCTACAGACGCGACTTGACAATAACCGTTAAAGGCTACAACACGTCTAGGTGGGGTAGCTTATCCCCCTAAAAGAAAAAACAAAAAGACGCCTAAGTCTCGTGTGTCCGACGGGTGAAATGACGTTCCTGTAGCTCCTGTATGGGTATTTCGGTCTCCGGAGAGGGTTTTAGTGACTTTGGGAGGTCGTTCCTGACATCCGAGATGTCAGGTGGTAGTTATGGTGACAACACGGGATCATTGTCTCTATTTTTGGGGCGCTTGAGAGGTTATCTACTTAGGGGTAGGCGCCTGGGCTAAGGCTTTCGGGTTCCGGGTCGCCTGTGTTCGGGCGGCACTACTACAAAAAAGGGCAAAGAAATCATTCCAAAATGGCCTAAGACACCATTATGGAGATGGTCTCCAAGTCAACGGTGTCTTAGGCTAAGAGACCATCTCCAAAAATTGGTGTCTTTGAGTAAAGTTTAGAATTCATTTTTTTGGGATATATGGTTTCTTTGGTGTATATATTAAACACCATGTCTAAAAGATATATGGTTTCTTATCCCAAGTCGACAAAATCATACAACACACTTAAATGGTTTCTTTGCCTTCTCCTTAATAACCATGGAACTAAGAAAAATGGTGTCTTTGATCTCTTCTTTTATTTTAATTTTCTTTTCTTTTCTATAATATTTGAGAGTTCAACTATTAAAGTACATATAATTTTCTATTACTTAAAATAGACTAGGATTTCCAAAAAATAACATAATATATATTAACACCAAAATATTTTCAAAATTACATTGGAAGCCCATAATATGGCAAATAATGGAGTGTTAATATTCTCGAAAATTAATTTACATATTTTCTCAAACAAAAGAAAAATACAAATGGATCAACCACTTCAACGATCAACTTCTAAACTTCTTCATCCTTCATCTAAATCTTCTTCGTTGAGTTTATGATTTTTGGAACATCTCTAAAATACATCACAAAAAAATGACATTAGTAAAAACAAAAAATAATACAAATGAGAAATATATTCAAGAAAAGCACACAAAGTTACAAATGATAAATATATTTACAGTAAACAAAAGAGTCCTGCTGAGTAATATGGAAGGAGGGGTAAAAGACACGACTGAGAGCTAAACAGCTACAGGCAAGGAGCCATACATATATTTAGTAGACTGAGAAGCGTCTCGCTGTAACAACATTTTACCTACATCAAGCATGTGACTCACTGTAGAAATTAAAGATAATTATCAGACACGGAGTAACAAAAATATGGAGTTCAAGCTCAATGACATGCATCAATTAGCATCCAAACTACCTTTACCAAGAGCATAGTCCTCGTGTACTCCTCGGAGCTCTTTCACAGTTGGTATGTGTTTGATCGGGAAGACCAGGTAGTGTCTGCAAAATCATGCATTCCAAAATAATTATAATTGACATGAAACAGTCAGACTACTGTATACAAGTTCAAATAACGAGAAATTGAAGGCAATAACTACCTCACTCCATACTAACGTCCTCATAATAAGCAACCAAAATGATCGGCAACAAACAAACATTTGCGATATGTTCAATTTATTTATGTTATAAAATGTCATGCTCTTATATAATTCAGGTTTTTACACGAGAATTTGGAAGATTCAGTTGAGCTGATGGATAGTACATACCTTCTCTAGTCCAACTAGATTTCGTTTTATATAGTTTTATATGTTGGCGACATGTTCAAATTAATCAAGTTGCAGGTTTCACACAATCTAAGGACTGCACTGCACATACCAAGCAATTCTTAATGCTTATAAACTACGGAGAACGGTATATTATACCATTATACTCCGTATAGTATCATCCATATAATACTGTACTCCCTAAAGAATAATACGAATTACTTTGATTTTTAATTTTAGACTAAATATTAAAGAATTTTAAAAAAAAGTTTCAAGCAAATGACTTGTTTATCCATGCGGATGATATTTAACCCATCACAAACTGTATTTGTGAAGTATATATACTAGTCAGTAATTAGAATGTGAGAACATTTTGTAGACATTCGTAATATAAGGGTCCAAAATTGTAGTTTCGTTAGGATCACCTTAGCACAGACGGAGTATAATTTATAACAATGTTAACCGGTGTTAAAGGGCTACTGCAACTACTCAACACACATGCACAGAATCTAGTATTAATCTCCATCACTTTGTTTGAATGAAGTAAGTATAAATAAGAAAGCAAGCATGGAGTACATATTGAAATAAGGCAAAAAAACAAGAATAAAGAAAGAATAGTATGAATGAGAAGCATACCCTGTAAAGCCAAGTTATAGAAAGGAAAACTTGAAACTTGAAAAATCAAATAGCAACAGAGGGGAAACCGTTTAGGGTGGCATGCCTTGCAAGCAGTAACATTGGCAAATATATCTTCCCGACAGCCTCCATTGTGCATGTCTACCATTTCACATGATTATAATGCTTTGATCACATTTTAATCAAAAAACATCAGAATTGTCTGTAGTATAATGGAGTTGTAAGTATCAGATTACATAGAGTTGAAGCTAATCAATCACTGATAATCTATACTCCGTATGTAACGTTGATGTTACAAAGGATAAGAACAAGAATCGAGAAAAGAGATGGTACAAAGGATCGGGTCTGGAATGCAAAACCATGATTCTCATATCGATAGCGTATTAATTAATCACCCTAACATTTTCATTAGATCACCAGACTAAAAACTCAATCAAACTAATGATCCAAAACCTCAATTCTCAATCAAGCAAGAACAGGAACGAGAAAAGGACGGTACAGAGGATCGAGGTCTGGAATACAAGACCTCGATTCTCATATCAATGGCGTATCAATCACATTTTCTAACTTATCTTAATCAATCACCCTAACATTTTCATTAGATAAAAAAAACTCAATCGAACTAATCATTCAAAGGTTCAAACACATTATCAAGACGATTCGATACTCGAATACAAAACCTCGATTCTCATATCAATGGCGTATCAATCACATTTTCTATTTCATCTTAATCAATCACCCCAACATATTCATCAGATCACCAGACAAAAAAAACTCAATCAAACGAATGATTCAAAGTTCTGAACACATTATCGAGACAATTCGATACTCGAATACACCGAAATCAAACAAAAATCGAACTAAATTCGAGGAGAAATCGAGAACTAACCTTAAGAAATTTGAGCTTGAAATTGCTGTAAGCTAATCCAGCTGAGAAAGCAGACACGAAGACCAATGGCGGCACGAAAACCTGCGCCACCTGCACCTACCACCACCGCATCGTAAGCGTGGTCCACCACCGTGTATCCGCCACTCTACACATCAATCAATCCAATCCAATCATATCAATCCAAATCTAATTGAATTCGATACAAATACAATCAATAAATTCAATCTAATCTAATCTAAGATCGCGCGACAAAATCTTGAAGAAACGCAAACATGACGGAAATCGAAATCTAAAGCGAAAGGATTCATTAGTTACTGAATAAGTGGAGAAGAATTTGGAGATCAGAGAAGCGGCTGAAGAACGAGGGCGAAAAGTTAGAATTTCTTAGGGTTTCTGAAAATGGGGAAATAATGGGGTGAAGAGTTTTTTTTTTAAAAAAAATCGAATGAAATGGGGAACATGAAATTCGAGAAGTCACAATAATAAAAGAACATTTTTTTTCATTCATTCATAATTAACAAAAGAATCAGTTTTATTTTAATGGTTTCTTTGATATACATAAGAGACCATTTATTTATATAAATAATCTCTTTGATGTAAGAAACCATTAATTATAAATAAATGGTCCCTTATGGTCCCCTTCAGAAAAATAAAAGAGACCATTTATTTATAAGTAAAGGTTTCTTATCTCAAAGATATCATTTATATATTTAGTTGGTTTCTTATTAATGATGTCTTTTCCATATATTCTAGTAGTGCGGCTGGAGACTTGGGCGCCTGGGCCTGGGCGGTTCAAGCCCCGTTTATGGAAATTTTTGTTGTTTCCTAATTGTTGTGGGATTAAGGCTATATATATCGGTTGTGAGTGCTCGTTTTAGACATACTAGAATATCCATAGGGTCTAGAACATCCATATTTAGGGTCATGTCAAGTTTCAGAAATCTCATATCCGAGTGGGCGGGTATTTTAAGAAATGCGACCCCAAGGTTTGTTCAAATGACGGTTTGTCAATGATCGTTGCGCTGAGTCGAGTCAAGATACAAGATGACTTCTTATTGGCGTGTTCTAAGTTTTGGGACTCAAAAGGCCATGTTTTTGCTTTCCCCGGGGGTAAAATTTGTCCTCTCCCCGAAGAGCTAGACGCTACAGGTGAGTGGAATTCGGTTCGGCCTTGTGTGCCTTCGGGAGATGATGCTTATGTAGAGCGGTTTTGTCATTTTTTGGACCTTTCTTCATTGGAGGAGGCTAAGGTTTTCTTTGGGAGAGATGGCATTGACCTAGAGTTGCCTTTTAGGACATTCTGACAGGCCGATTCTTACGATATTTCGACTCCAGCATGTAGGCGTGCTTTTAACATACATCACGATGGCTTGTTATTATCTTTTCGAGGATGCGAGTGCGCTTGAGGGTTGGGGTAACCCTCGAGTTTTGGATGTGGTGATGGGAATGGAACATGGACGATCACCTTCTTTGCTTATTTTGGGTGAGCTCATTCTAGGTCTCGATGCTCGTGCCCGACTCCACAAGACATCTTTTCGGGGTTCCAGGATCATTTTACAGGTGTTTTTGGTGTCATGTTTCCTTGTTGCTTGGCTTTTTTCTCTTTTTTTGTTTTTGTGGTTGCTTTGGTTTGAAGGTGTGACGTTTTGTCGTGGTTTGTGTAGGTTTGGCTACAGGAGCAGCTTGGTTTGGTTGACCCTCCCCGGGGCTTCAAAGGTTATAACTATAGGGGTTTCACTGGCCGGAAGACGGTGCAGATGTGTGGAGTAAAGGTCACACCGAAGACGAGTGGCTCTCCTATTTGGCTAAAGGGCAGTTGGTCATTAGGTGGTTTGTCCCGTGGTGGAACATTAGTGGGCATACCGGGTTTCCTTTTTCGTCCTCGACCGAGGCTTTGTTAATACTATCCATGAGGGATCCGGTTTATATTTATCCGCCCGTGTTGTCGAATCAAATGGGCGTTAAAGCATCCACTTCGGCGGCTGCTAAGGGTATTTCTAGGTTCGACTCATGGACAAAGAATTCGTTTAGGGAGTTTAGGGTGTCTTGGGAACAAAGGTTTTCGCGTCCTGTTGTTATTGAGAGCGTCCGACCGATCGACACTGCTTCCATCCGGCGGGGGGTTTGTGAACACCCGTCAGGACAGAGCAAATCGAAAGTTAGGAAGACAATGCCACTAGGGAACGATGAGGCGACTCGAGGAAACGTCACTAAGTGCCTGACCAAATACAGCGTTACCGATCCTAGTACCGTCAGTTCATCTATACGGGCCAAGACTAATGAGAACCATATTGAAAATGTGAGTGAGGCGGGAAAGTGAGATTGGCTGGACTCGCCTTTGGCTAGAGTGGTGGAAGCTTGTGTTCAGAGGATCGATGGTGAGAAACACAAGCAGGCACACCCGAATGGCAAGGGAAAGAAAAAGTTGGACCCGATAGAGTTCAGCCATTTTGTATTATGTCCTATTAGTTGATATTATGTGGCGTATTAGTACTAGTTTTTGTGGACTTTTGACACGTTGTTACTTTCCGGAATAGCCGGATTTCAGATGCTTGATGTAAAGGCCTCGACAAAGGCTCGACTTGACCAAATTTTATTATTAATGAGAAGCAGGTTGTTATTATTTGTTTTTTTTGTTTCTTTTTTTTGTGGTGGCTCACAACTCGATTCCTCATTTTACCCGGAGCACCCTTTCGGGTTTTCACCCCGTCCTCGGCTCACAATTTTTGTTTTTATTTTCTTTTTTTTTGACGGCTCGCAACTCGTTTCTTCATTTTGCCCGGGGCGCCCTTTCGGGTTTTCACCCCGTCCTTGGCTCGTCATCTTTTTTTTTTGACGACGGCTCGCAACTCGTTTCTTCATTTTACCCGGGGTGCCCTTTTGGGTTTTCACCCCGTCCTCGGCTCGTCGTTTGTGCGTCATCACTTAAATCACTCATTAATCGGAACGTGGGAAGGAGTTTCGGTTTGTATGTGAATCGAGTAATCGATTTTTTTGGTTGGTTGTACCTGAAGGAGGGTTGCCTACGTAGTTCTTTTTTTTAGACGGAATCAAACCATGTTCGTAGTTCTTTTTAAAAAATGTGAGTGATTTTGATTTAGACTCGTTATGCCAATTATTGATGCGAATTTGTTTTTTTTTTGTTTTGCATGTGTATCCCCCTAATTCGGAGACCTGGATGTGGTTGTTAGGGTGTTTATGGGTAGTATCGTTTGAGTTGATCCATGTTGGTTGGGGTTGAGAACTCTTGACCGTCTAGGTCGGTGAGGATCATGGCATCCCCCGAGAGTATTTTCTTGACGAGGTAGGGGCCCGTCCAGTTTGGTTTGAATTTCCCTCTAGGATCGACGGGAAGGGGTGCTCTAATGGATTTGACTACTAAGTCTCCTTCGTGTATGTTTCAGGATTTCACTCGTTTATTAAAGGCTCGTTGTATACGTTGTTGGTAGGCTTGTACGTTGGATAGAGCATGTATCCTATGCTCATCTAAGAGTACTAGCTCGTCATATCGTTTTTGGTCCCATACTTCTTCTGGAATACCGCTTTCGGCTAGTATCCTTAGTGACGGTATTTCTAGCTCTAAGGGTTGTACGGCTTCGGAACCGTAGGTTAAGTAATATAGTGTGGCTCCGGTAGGTGTTCGGTAGGATGTTCGGTACCCCCATAAGGCGAAGGGGATTTTGTTTGGCCAATCCCGGTAATTGTCTATCATTTTCTTAAGGATCGTGGTGATGGTTTTGTTGGCTGCTTCTACGGCCCCGTTTGTTTGAGGTCTATAGGGTGAGGATTTGTGTCTTTGGATTTTGTATTTGTCGAGGAGTTTTTGGGTGTCGGCCCTGAAATGAGCCCCCTGATCACTGATAATTTCGTGAGGTATGCCATAGCGACAGATGATGTTATTCTATAAGAATTTGACTACATGTTTTGAGGTTAGTACGGTGTAAGAAGCGGCTTCTACCCATTTGGTGAAATAATCGACGGACACTAGTATAAAGCAGTGTCCGCCGGTCCCGGATGGGTGTACCTTTCCTATGATGTCAATTTCCCAAGTAGAGAAAGGCCAGGGTGTGGCTATAGTATGGAGAGGATATGGCGGTAGGTGTTGGATATTGGCAAATATTTGGCAATTGTGGCAGTGACGGACGTGACGTCGACAGTCTGCCTCTAAGCTAATCCAGTAATTGCCCAGTCTCATTATTTTTTGGGCTAGTAGGTGTGCGCTCATGTGGGGTCCGCAATCTCCGTCATGTACTTCTTCCATGACTCTCTTGGATTGGGTTTTGTTTATGCACCTAAGGAGGACTCCTTGTGGGGTTCGTTTCTATAATAGTCCTTGATTCAGGACGTAATGGGCGGCTTGTATTTGTAGGGCTCTTCGTTTTTTGGTGTTTGTGTTGGGTGGATATGACCCGTTGGTTTTAAAGTCTAGGATTGCTTTGTACCAGGGTTCCCCGGAGGTATCGTCGGTTTCGAGGTTATGGATGTACGCCGGTTGTTCGCTTCTCTCTACGCAGATAGGCATAGAGAAAAGATGGTCGGGCATGTTTATTAGTGAGGCTAGTTTGGATAAGGCGTCGGCGAATTGGTTTTCTTCGCGGGGTATGTGTTTGAACTCGATCTCAGTGAATTCCCGGGATATTGTTTCCACTTTGGTTTGGTATGGGGTTAGGCTTTCGCTATAAACTTTCCAGGTGCCTGTGGCTTGGTTGACTACTAGGGATGAATCCCCATGCATTCTAAGGTTTTTAACTCCTAGAGATATGGCTGCTTTTAGTTCCTATTAGGCAGGCTTCGTATTCAACTGCGTTGTTGGTAACGGGAAAGTCGAGTTTGTATGAATGCTCATTTGTTGCAGGCTTTCTGTTGTTTGGTCAGGGGGTCGGTGATGGGTTGAGCCTAGGGCTGTTGTTCCTGATCTCTTTTTAGGGTGAAGTTGAGTGGGCCGTTCGTTGTAGCCCTTGCGTTTTAGTCAATTGTTATCGATAAATGGCATAGCATCGAGTCTTTAAGCGATAAAGTTATTGAAAGAAGTCAAGCGATTGTCGAGGCATGTTTGTAAAAGAGTTGTTTTATTCGATAAATAATAAACGGGCTAGATGCCAGTAATTAGGTTTGGGGGAGGTGGAGGACATGTCCCTTCTCATCTCCATGGACTCGATAAAAAAACATTATTATCATTGTTATTGAGTCTAGGCCCTAAGGTGAACTAGACTCCGACTAAGACCGGCCATACGCGCCTTTAGAAGAACCTCCGCTGGTGGGACTCTCGGTGTTCACGGGGGTCGCCCTCTTGATGGGCTTGGTACCTGGAGCCAGCCCTCCTTCGAAGACACCCTACGGGAACATAGATCCCTTTATCGATCAGGTCTTGCATGCACTTCATGCTTAAGTTCGGTGCACACTTGAATCTCATGCCCCCGACCTTGATGGTATAGGCAGTAATCGTTTGGATTCCAAGCCGCTCCCCTTTTTCTATAGGCGGGTCTGGGGTAGGTCGTATTGGCCATAATAGCAAGGCCTCTTGCAATTTTTTGAGGGCTTCAGCATAGGACTCTCCTAATTCGGTGAATTGCCTAAAGGGGCGGCGAAGGCCTGCAGGTTCGACAGGGTGCGCGAGCCTGGCATACTCGACATACGGGTCCCCACTGAGTACCAGCTCTCGACTTATCGGTCCCCTCGGGGTTTCCTCTCGGGGCCTTCCAGGGTTTCAAGGCGGCGTCTGACATCGTCGATGGAGGAGGAGATCGACGACACTATCCCCAGTACCCCATGGACTACGTTCATCAGGGCATTGAGTTGGTCGATGCTACTTTCGTTGCCACTCGGCGCCATTCATGGGTCTAGTGGAACAAAAATAGGAACATGAGGTCGGATCCACCAGACAATTTAAGGACTCGAGGAACGCTCGCAACTGAGCGATGCGGAAATGAGACCCTTGACTCGCGCGTGTGTGCGGTCACTGGCTTAGGGACTAAGATGCTTTAGACTCTCGGTGTGTTCGGCGAAACGCCTTATGAATTTATGTCTTTAGAGCGAGACAGTTTGACACAAATCTTAGGGGTGAGATTCAGAAGAGGACTTTCTCTAGACGAGACGACCCAAAATGTAAGGGCACGGGTAGAGGCCACCCTTAGTAACTAACATAGATAGTTAATCACACGGTTGTACGACGTAAGGAGTTGATCGCAATCCCGGCTCAGGATCAAAGAGTTTTGATATGTTGTTTTTTTTTAAAACGACCGGGCTTTTGCAAAGGAAGTCTTTTCGAAAAGGACGATTCGTAAAATTGGGGTGACGATGGCATGATGACATCGTCTGTCACGTGAAAGGGTGTTGCTGCATGTGTGTCGAAGATTCGACGATAGCAAAAGTGTAAATGGTTTTTTTCAAAGAAGGCACTGTTTTTAAAGGAACCGGTTTTGAAAATGGTGACGTGGTGCTTTTATCGAAACTACTATTGATTAGTCAGTTCGACATTTGTTGTGTAGCAGTGTTTGTGACATAACATGATGCCTGGTGACAGTGTTTTGAAAATGATGCTTTGTGAATGTGAGCGTTTTGGATTCCTTGACTTCATTAATTGAAGCTTCGATTGTGTTAACGGTATGTGCATAAAAACATTTTTTTTTGAAATAAAATGTAACCGTTTGAGGTACGTTGATCTCATTGATCGGGAGTTTTGGTGGTATTAACGGTATTCGTTATTTTACTTTGGCCAGATTGATGGCATTTTTTTTAAAAAAAAAGATCTTTTGAAAAATCCGTCATGATGACGATGCTTTTAAAAGGTTTTCGAAAATCATTTTGACTTGACCGGAGTGTCGGCGCTAAAACAACAATCTTGGAGATTACCTTTTTCGAAAATAGAGTTGGGTGCGGTTGAATATGTTGGCGTGGTAGAATCCAGATTTTAGTGTTTTATTTGGGTTGTTCAAACACGCTTCACATAACTATGAATGCATACACTCATGCAGGATGCAGACATGGGTAGGTTAGGGTAAACTACCGCCCACGAATAGCCTTTACTTAGATATTGACAAGTCATTTGGGGAGATGAGTGTCATACTGTCCGTTCAGAACTATCCGTTTAGTATTCCCGCGAGGTACGCGTTAGGCGGCCAGAGCGTCAACCGAGGATCTCTCCGCGTGTCCATAAGGATCTTACTGCGAAGAGGTCGATTGGTCCTGATATTGGTTAGGGTTGGCTTTTTAGGGCCAAAACCTGTAGTGACCACAACTAGGAACTAGGAAATGAGCTTCACCAACCTCGTTCAAGTTACACCACCGCTGGAAACTTATTTCCAAATCCCCAGCGGAGTCGCCAAACTGTGGATGTCCGTCCGCACCGCCCGGCGCCCCGCGCGGGACCAACCTGGTTTCCAATGTATGGCGGCGGCCACCCACGCGGCCCCCTCCCGGTCGGGGGCCGGTCCGATCTCGCGCACGGGGCGATGTTTCGGACCTCGATTCGGATGACGATCCGGACTTGTACTAGACGGGTGCGGGCACCCGTGTTTTCGTTTGGAATCGATTGAGTCGTGGTTTTAAATGTTTAAAGGCCGATATGTTTGGTAAGGTAACCTTTTTAGTGAACTGAATTTGTTGCCGATTTGTGGAGTAATTATGGGGACTCGGAAACCGTTCAAGTCAACTTTGATCCTTAGCCGGGTCAAAGTTGAGGGGTATGGGACCTAAAGATAAATTGTACCCTTAAGCACTACATGCCTGGAATGACTCTCATTGCCAATGGTTCCGGACATCCTGAAACCGTCGATTCTGAGTATGGGGTGAGGGTACGTATTGGGAAGCCAACGTCCGATAGACATCGACACCCAATCCCGCCCGCACTATAGCGGCCTCTACTAATCAATCGGTGGGTTGATAACTTTTTTGTTCTTTTGTTGTGGCGGAAGTACTGTAAAATCCATTGTTTTCACCCTATACCTTTTGCTATGTCGGTTGTTTAAGGACAAGTAAGTTTTGTCGTCGAAGTAGTTGTGTTTACACTCTTTGCATGCGATTTCACGTGACAGGCAGGCCATGAAAAGATGCACGTAGGAGAGTAAAGAATACTAATATTATAGGTATTAGCAAGTCAGTTTTAACGTGATAATACAGATATTAGTCATTCTCGTGATATACCTTACCTGGTATTCTGCTTAAGATGCGTCGGTTCAGTATTAATGGGGATGCGTCAAACCATGCATGGCGAGCACCCGGACTAATACGGAACCCGACCATCGCTTTGTTCAATTTTAGTTGTTTTACGTTTGGAATTCCATGTTAGGTAATTTAGCATGCGATTATAAGGTCATAAAAGCAATAAATCATACGAAAAACTGTAAATGCGAATGTAAGTAAATCACATTGTGAGGAGTTGCACCCTCGGAGTATACACTAAACGGGACACAATGCATAGATAGTTGAGAACGGATCTCGGAATTACTCGGGTCTATTTAGTGTATTTTAGTGTTTGCGGTTGAAGTTGGGACGTTACGTGTTTTAGTAAGTGTCGTGGACCTAGTATCCACATTTAGTATTATCGTAGTGCATAATAATAAAGGTGCGAGAATGTAAAGTTTTGTTTAGATGACAACCTAGAGACGACTCGGCTTCAAAGGCGGATCCTCCTAGCTTGCCCGGTGATTTCGGCAGAGTTCCGTTACCGTTGGCCCTTCTTGCGGCTATTCCGGCAGAGCTCCGCTACTACTTGTTAGTCCTGCGGCTAATCCGGCAGAACTTCGTTGCTAGACTAAGAATGGCTAGTCAAACACAGGCACCTCGGGATCGAGTGGAGTGCTCGAAGGTGAGGAGTAGCGTCGATGTCGCTTTATCGAAACTACGATTAAGTGGATCGTTTGCCTCGGGTGTCGGAGTGCGAGCCCTTAGCGAGAAACTCTTTACGAGTGGAGAGGGAAGAGAGAATTGAAGTGCCGAAATGAGGGGGTGGAGGGAGGTATTTATAGGTGTTTTTCGGTCCTCGTCACCCGGATAGGCGCCTGAGCCCAGGCGCACAAGAACTCAGGCGCCTAGGTTTAGGCGCGGGAAGACACAGGTGCGCAAGGTGAGGCGCTCGGAGTTTTGGAGATACGATTTTGATACTTTCCAAAAGCGAGAGGTGGGTGTATAATACGAAGCTTGGGGATTAAGTCTTCCCCGGTTTTGACCTAGTGCCGTGGTGTTTAGTGGGCCTCGGGTGTGCATCCTGGGGTTCACTTGGCACGGTGCTGACTCGGTTCGAGTTTCGGGACAGACTCGGGGTCCCGATGTCAGAATTGACTCTAATTAGTGTATGTGCGACCGTAACGACACGACTAAGGCTGCCAAGATGTTAGTTTAATTTTTTCGAGTAATTTATTTGATCCGTTCTATAGAAAAACTATCTAAAATATCGCGAACCCGCGTCGCGTTGTAGTCCGATCGTCAACGGGTGTTTGTTGGGTACTTCTGCAGCCACCAGGTCCAAATCTGGGTGTCTACACTCCACCGCTGACATGAATTAGGAGTTACGGACTTCGAGAAAACACTTGAGGAGATGATACAGTCATTCCAGGAGGACATCGACGAGATCTACGAGTTGAGGATGAACTTTGAGACCCAAATTGATAATTTAAGTTTTCTGTTGTCTTTGCTACCTTAGTTTTACCCATGAGGTTAGGTAATTTTTTTTTAAAAACCGTTTTAAATATAGGTACGATCGTTAGTTTCACTAAGTTGTTAAATCATGATTATATTTAAATCGGCTATAATAAATCAGTTGTTTTCAGGATGCAGAACACATCAACATTTTTACGGTTTACCTTCAATCTTATTATTTAGTTTAATTAAGTTTACAGTTTATCAATCTTCACGCACATTTCATTTCACTATTTACCTCTACTATTGTTAAGAATTGCGTTGATATTATCATGAGAAATTAAAATATTAACTCATACGGAGTATTTACCATACTTAGACCATATCAAGGCGATTCTTACTGTAATTAACTTATTAACGTGTGCCCAGTGGACACGCGTTAGAAAAACCGTAATAATAATAATAATAATAATAATAATAATAATAATAATAATAAATCTAGGGTCAGGGCCTAGATTGTATCTCGGCTACCCACCAATTTTTTGTAAACTGCTTTTTGATTCATCAATAAAATTCTCCATTTCCGTAATAATAATAATAATAATATTATTATTATTACTATTATTACTATATTATTATTATTATTTTTTTTTTTTTATTTTTTTTTTGCAAGAATTTTTGATCCATTTTATTCATCCAAAAAGGAATAAAAAAGACCCAACTTACAAAGAATACCCCCTATAGGAAAAAAAAAACCAACAAACACCTATACACACCTCATACTCAGATCTATATTATCCTTCTTCAATCTAACAAAAACATCAAATTTGATAAGACGTAATATAACTTCTACTGTCCTGCTATTAGCATCAAAGAGCCTGCTATTACGTTCTCCCCATATATAGTAAACTGCAGCTGTTAAACAGGCAATAAACCATCTACCCTTCCAGTGTTTACGACTTCTCCTAGCTGCACACCATTTTGATTCAATAATAAGACTATTACTTCTTCCCAAAACGCGCATCCAGGTCCTTAACCCTGTCCAGACTGCCGCCGAGAATGCACAACTGAAAAACAAATGTTCATGGGTCTCAAGTGCATTATGACACAGGTAACACCTATTAACCAACACCATTCCTCTTCGTTGTAGAGCATCAACAGTTGCCAATTGCCCTTGACAAGCCATAGATGAAATTACACCATGTCTAGGCAGAACACATTGCCCCTGAAACCTCTGAAGCCAACGTTGTTTTCTCCCCTTGACTCTAAACCAGTCATAAGCAGCTGACACACTAAACAACCCTTCAACGCACCATTGCTGAATCAATTCCAAAGCCTTCTCCCAACCACCCTCTGACTCAACCATAATATCCCTAACTTTAAGAATGCTCTTCAAAGTGCTCGTATATCGTTCTTGCTTGTGAATTTCCCAAATAGTCCTTGGCCCAATCACATACGCCTTGTTCCATAGCGTCCAAAGATCAGTACTGCCCTGCTGAATTTTCCACAACTTCTGCACTATTAAAGCCTTATTCCAGGCCATAATATCCCTTAAACCAAACCCACCTTCCTCCCAAGGTGTACAAATACTATCCCAACTTTTGAGCACTATCCCTCTCCTCTGCTCAGACCCAGTCCAGAAAAAATTCCTGCAAACTCTAATTATCCAGTCCAATACATTCCCAGGTAACAAAGTATTCCCCGACCAAAAGGTCATAATTCCCATAATCATTGAATTCAACAACTGAATGCGACCCACATAAGTTAGATAATGGCCTAACCATCCTCCAATGTACTCTTGTATCTTCATCATAAGACAATTATAATGTTCCTTCCTATTAGTAATATCATTCAAAGGTAAGCCTAAATACCTGCAAGGAAATACCCCCTGATTAAAACCCGTATCTGCGAGGATCTCCTCCCTAACTTCCAAAGCGATTCCTCCGAAGAAAATGTCAGTCTTCTCCCTGTTAGCTCGCAAACTAGCTTCACCAGCAAAACTATCTAAACAACCAACAATGGCCTTGACAGAAGGCACATCGCCCCTCATAAAAATCATCAAATCATCTGCAAAAACCAGATGATTGAGTCTCAACTTACAACATTTAGGGTGAAACGACACCTCCTTCATAAAACTAATTTGCCTCAATTTTCTCGACAACATCTCCATGCTCAAAACAAATAGATAAGGGGATAAGGGATCCCCTTGCCGAACCCCCCCTTTCCCTTTAAAAAACCCACAAACTGACCCATTGACCTTCAAAGAAAACCAAGAGCCTTGAATACATTCCAATATCCAACCTATGAACTTTGGGGGAAAATTCAAGCCTCGCAACATATCCTCTATAAACTACCATTGCACTGAATCAAACGCTTTTCTCAAATCAATCTTCATTAAACAACGAGGGGTTAAGAATTTCCTCCCATACCCTTTGATCAACACTTGTGAGAGCGCGATATTGTCCTGAATACTTCTACCCCGAAGGAAAGCAGCCTGTTCACCTCCAATAAGCTTCTCAATAACTAACTTCAGTCTTCGAACCAGCAACTTAGTCACCACTTTATACAATACCGAACAACAAGACAAAGGCCTGAAGTCCAAAACAGAAGAGCAGACCTTCTTCTTAGGTACCAAAGCTATCAAAGTAGTATTAGCTTGCTTGATCATTTTAGATTAAAGAAAGAATTCCTTAACAGCCAAACAAAAATCCTCCCGAACCACCTCCCAAGAGGACTTAAAACCCCGCAGGAAACCCATCAGGCCCCAGGCTTTTCCCCGACCCCATAGAGAACAAAACAATCCTTATTTCCTTATCATCAGGCATCAGTAATAATCTATCCCAATCAGCTACATCCACCCTTCCTCCCTAAAAGAACAAAGTCGGGTCAATAGTGTCAACCACAAGTGCCCTCCCAAGGAGAGACTGATAGTACTCCACAAATCCTTTAGCCATCTCCTCATTCCCAATTCTTTGAACTCCATTAAGGTCATTTATCATCCCAATCACCTGCTGCATCCTTTTCTCTTTAATCTTAGCATGGAAATATGCAGTCCCAGAATCACCCAACTTAATATTCTCCATCTTAACTCTTTGAGCTAATATACTAATTTCAGCTCTTTGAAGCTCCAACCAACAATTATTATTATTATTATTATTATTTTTTAATTACAGTGTTAACTATTAACTTACTCGTTCACATTTTATTATAATTTCATTTTACAATGTGCAATTATTACACTATACTTTTTCTTTAACACGGAACCCCAAAGGTCACTGTCAGCATTTCATCCTTCTTTCCATCAACTGAGAAATCTGTTTATTTCTTTCTATTAAAATATATTAAATGATCCAGCACATATATAATATATTCCCCTCTTAAATACACTTTCCACAAACAATTCACATCCCACTATCTCTCTCTAAAAACCGCCCACCTCTCTCTCTCTCTTAATAAATTCATTCTTTAATCAGAAAATCTTTTAAAAAAACCTAACCCTAATAATGGAGGCTTATCGACGTCAAGTTCTTACTTTGATTGAAGACTACGAGCACGTAATGCGACTAAAACGTCAGCATCAGTTAACGTTGATGAAGACGTTTGTTTCCACCATCGAGACTCGCAACCTCGCCATAGAGCTTGAAGCCCCTCACATGCAGGTGGCGAATGATGTTATCATCGACATGTACATGGAGGCGTACAGAAAATGTGCGATCAACCTAAAGTACCAGGGCAAGTTGATCAAAATTTACAAAGAGCGTAAACTTTAGGGTTTTATTATGATGGTAATATTGATTTCTTCGTACTCTAATGGATGGATGTATGTATTTATTTTTTGGGTTGCGGTTTAATTATCCATTTTTTAAAGTCAATTCGATTGATCTTGGTTGAAATGGTCGATTTGACAAAAAAAAAATTGGGGTCGATGTATTTTGTTCAAAGAAGAAATCAATGAAATCCTAATTTGCAGCGTTTAATTTTTTTGTAATATTTATTTTTTTACAATGGTGCTAAGGAGACAGATTAAACCAAATTTGCAGTATATTATTCAAAGCACAAAACCCTAACTTGCAATATTTCAGTATATTTAAAAGTAGAAAATAAATTAGTCCATATTTTTTGGTTTACGTAAAATCTTTCCAAAATCTGTCATTAACTGTTGCCATCATTCCTCTTTACTGCCATAAAGCTATTCCGTGTCTCGAAGCAACTGTGTGTCTCGAGGTAGACTTTTTATATTATTAATTAAATTAATTTTAAACGGACAAGTGGAACCCCAAACGTCACTTTGAAAATTTGCTATAAAAGTAACTTCCAATACACACCACCACCAACTTGCATCCCTACTATCTGTAAACTCTCCACACAGAACACTCCTTCACCATTCCAACCCTAACAACCAAAAATGAAAACATACAATGAATCCGTTAAGGAAATGCTCACGATCTTCGAAGGTCTGTACAAGGACATACGGGAAGATGAGTTAAAGGCGGTCAAGATGCTTGCTCGCGTAATAGAGGTTCGCAACTACTGCATCCAAATGGGGAACGAGGGGAGGGAAGCCTTCTGGGAAAAACTGATCACCACCGTCATGACGGGGTATGAAGAATGTCAGGAGCGTAAGCAATCCGTTAAGAGAGATATCCAAAATTTGCATGGATTGTTGGAGGAGTAATTTTCAGTAGTCGTTTTTAGTTTTAATGTTTAAGTAGTTTTAGTATGTTTAAGTTATTGTGATATCTGTAACGGATTGTTGTTACAAAGTTAAGTTGAAGTAATTTGAATGTTTATACATTGTGTTATTTTCACTAAGTTAAGTTATTTGAAGTCATCGATTGTACGATTAAGTTAAACTCATTTCCCAAATATTTTTAATATACTTAACGGATTGTTTCTAAAGATTTTTGTACGTATTCCGTAAGTTGTCCGCGGTCCGTATTTCTTAAACTGCGACCAAAGAATACCAACGGTCTCTCATCCATCTATAAAATGGGTCACACTTTGCATGCAACTCACTTAATCATTTCACATTACACACTTTCATTTGTCTCCAGAAAAATCTACTATCCTCCCTCCCTTAATAACTTGAAAAACTTTCATTAAAAATGGAACCTTCCCCAATCAATCCACCAAGCAACGTTGCCTTGATTTAATTTCAGTCTACGAAAGTCACATCTCCACCATTACTGCGCTGGAGATGAGGGTGAAGCAGAACCTTATTACGATGGCGTTATTCACTCGAATGATCGTCATCTTTAGTGGCGTTGGCGTCCCGATAGATTCAGCTGATGCCTCCATCGAGTCCATGTGGTCGCTACTGAAAGAAGTTAGGGCTCAAAGGGAGTCCTTCCAGAACGTCGTCGATCTTTTGAAGGGTGAGGTAGAATGGCTAGATGACTGAAAAATGGTTAATCGGATAACTGTTAGGAGTTTAACTCTGTTTAGTAGCAGTCGCTAGTGGAATATGTATTAGGGTTTTCAATTAGGGTAAGTACTAGCATTTTGGGTGTAAATTCGGATATGTATTAGGGTTTTGTAAATTCGGATATGTACTGCATTTTCAATTTTCAAATATTCCAATTTTCAATTCCTTAAAGTAGTTTCGTGTCTTCCTACCTTCATCTTATTTAATTTTTTTTTAAATTTAAACACGGAACCCCAAAGGTACATGCAATTTCCCTTCCCACGCACACCACTTCCACGCTTTCTCCACACGCTACCCTCTTCCTGTGCACACCTTATTATAAATATCCCCTACAAACCCTTCACATCTAAACACTTCTCCCCTCTACAAAACTGAAAAATGGAAGCTTTCAATGAATTAGTGAGAGATATCATCGCCAACTTCGAATCGACCATGAAAACTGTTTGTCAAGAAGAAGTTAAAGTAATCAAGTTGCTTGCTAGAGTAGTTGAGACTCGTAACTACTGTTATGAGATTAGTGAGGAGGGTGATGCTGATGATTGGGAGGAGTTGATCCGGGGCATGATGGCATCTTACGACGAATGTGTCGATCATAAGAAGACGATCAACAAGTCCGTCGAGACTTTGCCGGGATTACTTAGGGACTAATTACGAAACAGGCGTAGTTAAATTGCCTTCTTATGTATGCATGTTCAAGTTAATCTTAGTTTATTATTTCGGTTTATGCAAGACGTTTTAATCCAAAGTAGCACTCCGTATTCGGCATGTATTTTATTCTATTCTAACGACTCTTAAAAAATATTTCAATGTCATTTCCCATTCTAATCGTAATTAAGTTTCCTTCTCCGAAAACTTCAATTTGTATTTGTTCGATGTCATTATAAAACTACTTACCACAAACCACTAACCGGGTAAGTAGCACATGGATTTGTTAGAGGCTAAAGATAAGGATGCCACATAGCAAAAGATAAGGACCAGATGGCACGAACCGACGTGGAGGGATCCATGACCACACCCCACTATTTGTCTATAAAGGCCACTTTATCTTCTACTAGTCGTATCACATATTTCTAAAGCAATCCATTTTCTCTACACTTTCTACAGCAATCCCTTTTCCCTACACTTTGAAAACCCGAAGGAAAAAAAAAGATCTTTGAAGGAAAAATTAATCTGGCTAATCTCCAGATTTGAAGAACACATCGTCGCTATATGTGCCCAGGAGTCCTGGATCTCGGAGACTCTAGCCAAAGCAAAAGGCGTTCGGAGGGATGTCGTTGAAGGTGGTGTCCACCCCCCCTTGGGTGAACTAGACTCAGCCATTGAGTCGATGTCCACGCTGTTGTTAGATGCTAGGGGTGCGAGGAGGGGTTTCAAAGATAAGATTATGGTTTTGAAGAATATAATAAGTGACTTTGATAAATTGTACGTTTAAGTATTATTTTCCGTATAACTCTACTTAGATCCATAATGGACTAAATATGTATCCTTTTGTTATGTTTGTGTTGTGGTTATGTTATCCTTTCGTATCTACTCAAGAATATGTTTTCTCTTGTTCAGAAAGAAGTAAGAACTTTGTTTACGTTATTTTAACAAAGTTATTTTCGTGGATCGTATAGCAATCGATCCATCCGTCTATAAATTAAACTCTCCCCTCAGTTTCCCACTAACCTCTCATTACAGCTTCCCCATCTCCCTAAAGCAGTCTCCCCTCTCTCTCTAAAAAAATTCATTCCCCTACACACAAAACCTTAAAGAAAATATGAGTCTTTTGGTGAGGAAACACTTCTTTGATCAAAAAATAAATTACGAGTCGTACGTTTCAAGTATTCGTGCGGAAGAGTTGTCGGTGGTGAAGACCTTACTTCAGGCAATAGAGACACGTCGGACCACCGTCTGTGGGGGCGCCAACCCTCCGTTGGAGGTTCTGGAGGAAGTCATCGAGTCCATCTTCAAGGCACTCGACGAAGCTAGGACGACAAGGAAGTCGTTCGAAGACAAGATGACGGCTTTGGAGAAAGTAATTAGGGATTATGATGAAAAGTATATGAGAAATCGCGTAGCCTAATTTGCATGTATGTAATAAGCTGAAATCAACTCGTTTATGTAATTGAAGCACAATATTTTAAATCTTAACTGTTTTAAGATTGAAACGATACCATCGCAAACAACACAACATAGAATATTAACGCTGCAATACTCCATGAAACTAGGACACTAATGTTCCTGCTAGCGTCTAGATCTCCTTTCTTCGTTTCTAGATCCAGTTCTTTTCTTTCATCTTCAAACGTCTTAACCTTGTTCTCCAAATAAGCGATTTTACACTGCAACATCTTCTTCTCCTTTATTTGATCCTTTACCACATCGCTTTGCCAGTTACTTTGGTTCTCGTCCAGCCACCTGAAGTAGGTACAACCGTCGATGTTGTTCGTTTCGTTGAAGACGTTGCACGTCTCAAACCTCCGACCTGGATTTGCACTAGTCCATGAGGTCCGAACCAGGGGAGATAAGCCACAGTGACAAATTCTCCGATCAGAATTAGACGACGACAATCGACATTCCACCGTACGATGAGACGACCGTCACCAAAAAAACCTTGACCCGGATGACATTTTAGGGTTTGTGTTTGGATGACCGTTTTAGGGTTCCTTATGCGTTATAGGGTTTGTGCTTCGAATACGGTTATACGACCGTATACAAATCCAGCTCAATGAATCTTCCCTAGTAAGTTTCGACCACTTATAGATTGTTCATTTTCAGTTGGTTAAAATATTTAACATTCAAAATTGAAAATAGTGAGTGGTCATTAATCACAGCAGGTGGTGATTTATTCCAAATATTTAAATGAGTCACAACTTCTCATAACCATTCATTGAATTTGTAATTTTAATTTTAAATTAATATTGAGGATAAACAAAAGCATACTAGTATCATTTTACTTCTCCACAAAACCACATCTTTCTAAAGCAATCCCTTCTCCCTACACTTTGTAAATCCTAAGAAAAAAATGGGATCTTTGAAGGAAATTTGAAGAACTCTAATCCCTATACTTGAAGAACACATCGCCTCTATGTGTGCCCAAGAGTCCACGATGGAGGAGATCCTAACCGAAGCAGAAGGCGCTCGGAGGGATGCCGTTCGAAGTGGGCTCAACTCCCCCATGGGTGAACTGGACTTAGCCATTGAGTCCATATCGACCCTGCTGCTAAATGCTAGGGGTGCGGGGAGGTGTTACGAAGACAAGGTGTTGGTTTTGAAGACTAGTACTCCCATATAATTGTAGTTAGATCCGTAATAGACTAAATTATGTACTCCCATATCTTTTCGTTATGTTTATGTTATGGTTACATCATCATTTCGTATGTACTTAAGAATATGTTTATGTTATTCAAGGAGAACTAAGAACTTTTGTTTATATTATTTTAACAACTTATTTTCGTGGGTCGTATATCAAGCACTCCGTCTATAAATAAAAGTTTAAGGATTTGTGTTTCAAATACGGTTATATGACCGCATACAAGTCCAGCTGAACGAATCTTCCCCGTTACGATTCCTCCACTTCTAGATTGTTCATTTTCAATTGTTGAAAATATTGAAAATTGAAAATTGAAATAGTGAATGGTCATTCATGACAGCAGGAGAGTGATTTAATCCAAATATTTAATTTAGTCACAGCTTCCCATAACCATTCATAGAATTTGTAATTTACTTTTGAATTAATATTCATGATAAACAAATTCACCATTGCATTACTATTGTAGCTAAACAAATGAAGAGAAGATATTACTTTCTTCCACTGACCATAGTCTTTCTCAAAGCCAAAACCCGTCCACCCTAGCCTGATAAACTCATCTTCTTCGTCTTCTCCACAAAACCATCATCTTTCGTAATCCAGAAAATGTTCGATTTGAACGCAGAATATGAAGAGTCGGAACAGGGAGAAAATGAGGTCATAGATGAAGGTCACCATGCGACTGACTTCGTGCGGCATGCGTCTGAGGTTCTAGCAGGGGAAGGTGACGATCGCCCTGTGGTTGAGCCAAGCGTGGGTATGGAGTTCGATTCTGGGGGAACCGTTCGCCGCTTTCTGTTTCACGTACGCTTACAAGACGGGTTTTAAAATATATGTTCGCAGTAGCACCATCATGCCGTCTTTAAAGGCCCAAGGCGTGCGACGGAACGGTACCGGAGAGGAGGAGCCAAGTTTCCACATGATGATGAAGTTTAGACTCATGTGTTCTTAGGCTAATACAACCAAGAAAAAGAAAAATTCGGAGCTCTGAAAAATGTTCGTCTTCGGTCAGATCAACGAGGAGATTGGAAAGTTTGTCATACAAACTTGTAATCTGGAACACAATCATGAAGTACATCCCGATGTGAGCAAGCACTTCGTCCACTATCGGCATATAAGCGAACGTTTCAAGCAGAGGTTGGTGATGAATGACAGGGCAGGGATCTCCATCACCCACAGCTTCAACGCTTTGGTAAGGGAGGTCGGGGGACTTGAGAATCTTCCCTTCACCGGGGTGGACGCCAGAAATATGGTCAATGTTGAACGCCTCAGGAGCGTATTTCACGGCGACGCTCAAGCGGTCTTAGATTACTTCGAGAAGGTGCAGGTTCAGAATCCGGATTTCTACTACGATGTTCAAAGGGACGTCGACAATAAGCTGCTGAACATATTTTGGGCCGACGCACGGTGTCGTGCCATGTACAAGGCATTCAGCGACCCAATATTGTTCGACAGCAACTTTTTAAGCAACAAGTACGCGATGTCGTTCTTCCCTTTTGGTGTGAACCACCACGGCAGTACGGTAATATACGCAGCGGCCTTACTCTCGCACGAGGAGATGATCACATTTACCTGGGTGTTCAAGAACTGGGTGAAATGCATGGGCAGAGCTCCGACCGTACTGCTGACTGATCAGTGCAGGAAGATTCTGTGGGCCATTAAGAAGGTATTCCCGAACACCAACCACAGGTTGTGCCTGTGGAATATCCTCCAGAACTTTGATCATCACTTGAGACACCACCCTCAGTTTGATGCCATCGACAAAGATATGCGGTTGATTGTGCACGAAAGTGTGACGGTGGATAAGCTGCATGTGCTGTGGGGCCAGTTTCTGGACAAGTACAACTTGCACGAGAACAACTGGTTAACAGAGGCGTGGAAGAATAGAAAGAAGTAGATGCCGGTTTACTGGAACGACACCTTCTCCGCGGGTATGTCTCCAACCCAGAGGAGCGAGCAGACCAACAGACTTATCAAAGGCCATGTGAGCGTTGAGACTGGGCTGCTGCAGTTCATTGAGCAGTTCAACAATGTCATTTACAAGAAAGTGGAGGACGAGAGAGTTCACAACGCGAAGGACATCAAGAGTCCACTGAGATGGGATCCCAACTTACTGTTCGAGGATGTCTACAACAAGGTGTGCACGAACAACAAATTTCAGGAGGTCTAGGACGAGGTGTACAATTGTATTAACACGAACGTCGAGACACTTCCAGGCCCCAGCGATGGTGTGACGGTATTCTGGGCCACCTCGAAGGTGACGGAACTAATCTGGAGGAAAGACCAGAGGACATTCGAAGTGCGGAATGATAGCAGGAACGGTGAGTAAGTCTGCGGCTGCAAGATGTTTGAATTCCGAGGGATCCTGTGTCGCCATATCATGAAATGCCTCGACCTGCTGAACGTGAAAGGTATCCCGGATAAATACATCCTCGATCAGTGGCGTAAGGACTTGGTAAGGGGATACGAGAACATCTGTTTCGGTTATTATGATCCGGAGGAGAATGAACGCAACAAGAAGTCCGTCCAGATCAGCATGAAGAATGACTACGTCAAGAGGTTGGCGATGCTGTCTGATGAGGCCTCCGACGCATACAACACTCATATGGACGTACTAATCAAGCAACTAGAGGCTCATGCTGGGATAGAGGTTGTGGACTCGTTTGCGAGGGTGGCGTGTCGTTGAGGGTGTGGGGTCGTAATAAAGTACGGTGCAGGCAGCCTAAGCCAAACGGAACCCGACGGACAGGCGACATTGAGGACCTTCCTAACAGGCGAGGTATTGGAAGAAGAAGTAACGTAACGCAAAAAAAGCGGAGGGCGAACCCCAAAGCAGTCGACGCGGCGGGGAATGTGCTCCCGAGGAATTAAAGCCCCGATAAACCAAGCCTCGAACGGTGATGCTTCCTCGCTCATGAGCGGTTTCAGTGACACCACGCCGACGGACACACTCGGATCTTCGGAACATACGAGACAACTCTGACGATAAGCCAGTCAAGCCAATATTGGAACCCGACCCCCCACTACACGACTTCACAGTACTCGGACTCTCAACAGTGTAGGTCGCAATACTCCAACTCTATGTACAACCACTACACTAGGTTAGGATGAAAACGGTAGCGTAGTAGAATTATGATTATGTACTTTATAATTTCGACAAACTGATTTAAATACATACAAAGAATAAAGTATTACCATTGCGTCAACGTGAGTGAATAATAAGAAGTCATTATATAAAAGAGCCAAGTATGGATGAACAAGTGAAAGAAATAGCTACGTATGGATGAACAACTACAAGAGTGAAAATAGCTAATTATGGATGAGTAGGTAAAAGATTGTGGCAAAAGTTAAGTATAGATAAATAAGTAAAAGAGTGTCAAAAATATAAAGTATGGATGAATAGGTAAATTAGTGTCAAAATTGTTAAGTATGGACGAAGTGAAAGAGTGTCAAAATAGTTAAGTATGGACGAATAGGTAAAAGAGTGTGAAAATAACAAAGTATGGATGAGTAAGTTAACGAAAAAATCACGAAATGCAGGCTCGAACACGCAACCTATGGACCAAGATACACACTTACTACCAAAGCCAACCGACCAAGCAACAAAAGACTACTACTTTCTTTTCTTCCTTTAATTTAACATACAAGTAATGACGCCGTGTTTAGAAATAAAAAAAGGCCTCAAAATGAAGGCTCGAATACGGAATCTGCGGAGAAAAGAGTGAACTTAACAAACATTGAACAACCAACTGAGATACTACACACAACTAATTATATTTGTTAACTGAAGAGGAATTATTGGGTTATTTTCGTGATTAAAGTATGATTCTTACTTTTAAAATAAGATAAGGTATGTTTGTTTTTTATAAAAAAACATCAAAATATACAATCTAGGCCTAAAAGACAAAACACGAAGAAAGCATAAATACAAGAATAAGCGCATTGAAAATAATTACGTTGACGAAAAATAAAGAAAATAATTTTAAAAAAAATTCAAAAAAACTTTTCAAAAAATTAAATACCGTATAAATAATCAAAAACAAAAAATAATTAAACAAACATGATTTTTTTTTAAAAAAAATACAGTATACCGTATAAATATGTATACCATATTAAACAATTGAAAACAACATTACTAAAGAAACAGTACAACATTAAAAAAAAATAAAAAAAAATTACATACCGTATAAAGAAAAAAACAAAAAAAAACGGTGAAACTATACAAAAAAAATACCGTATAAATAATTAAAAAGAAAATAATTAATCAAACATGATTTTTTTTTTTCATTAAAAAACAGTGTACTGTATTAAACAATTAAAAACAATATAATTAAATAAACATGAAACTTTTAAAAAAATTATATACCGTATAAAGAAAAAAAGGGTGAAACTGTAAAAAAAATACCGTATAAATTATTAAAAAGAAAATAATTGATGAAACAAGATTTTTTTTAAAAATAAAAAATAAAAAACGAACATCGTATAAATACGTAAACCGTATAAAAAATTAACTACAAAATAATTAAAGAAACAAAAAAAAAATCAAAACAAAAATATACAGCATAAATACGAATGATGTGCGTACTTTATATACACTTTTTATGCCTTTTATACGCGCATTCCCGTGTTTATTGAATAGTGAAAGCTATTATTTTGCCCCGAATTGGCTACTTTGTGATGTGTATTGTCTTTTTGCAGGAACGGAAGACAGAGGAGCCAAAACGAACCAAAACTGAGCCAAAACGAAGTTGGAAAAGTTGTTCGCTGAACTGGGTGATAGTCGGCCGACCATGACGATAGTCGACCGACAATTACTATAGTCGGCCGACTATTCTGGAGCCTTGATGCGAGTGATTTGCCGTGGGTCCCACCGATCAAGTAATAACCAACTAATCCTAACTGGGTAGATAGGGTAAGTCGGGTCGAGTCCACGGGGACGGTAAGAGGTGTCTAGACTAAGGTCACCCAAATACAAGACTAGGTCGACGAGCTAAACTAGACTAAAACTAAGAAGGGGGAGAGACTAAGACTAAGAGCACACTAAGACTAAAGGAAACAATGACAAAACAAGAAGAAGAAATCTAATAGAAAAGGGACTAGGATTAGGTCGGGTTCAAGGGTGAGGAAATGGCCAAGGAAGAGCAAGAATGAAGGAGTAGTCGAGTTATCTAGGCATAGTCCGGGCTCTCGCTACTTAAACCGACCTAGAGGCTCCTCGCTCTCGCGCAAGAACTCATCCTAGCAACATACAAGACCGCAAGAAGAAGGCAAGAAAACATGCATTTGCAACTACAAGTCATTCAAGCATTTCATCAAACATGTTCTATGCATATAATCAAGAAGCAACCCAAACTTCCACCAACAATCTACACAAACCCTTAATCACCCATTAAGACACCCAATTCCCCTACTAATCCTAGCAAGAATCTACTCACACATATCTAAATGGAAAACTTACACAAACATGAGAAACAAACACAAGAACAATCACATACATAATGGGAACTAACAAGGATGAACAATGAACAAAACAATGAACAATGAACATAGAATGAAACTTTAATGATAAAACAAGATTAAGAGAAGGGAAAAGAGAGATTATACCAAACAAGAGAAGATGAAAAGAAGAAATCTTGCATAAATAGAAGAAAACCCAAATACATCAACCAAGGTTGTCAATCTTGGTGGAGATTTTCAAGAATTCCCATAATACAAGAGTTAAACTAAGATTAAGGATTAACTAAGGACTAATCTACACTAATCTAAGTTAATCTAACCTAAAGTAGTCTAGAGTTTAGTGGGTAATGTCTAAGATAATGAATGGCGCTTAAAACAATACAAGAGGGAGGTATATATAGGGTTTCACGAGCAAAGGATTGAAGGAAAGCGAAAAAGCCCATTTCTGGGCTCTTCTCGGCCGGGAAGGTGGTGGTCCCGACCAGGAAGGTGGTGATCCCGGCCGGGATCAACCTCCAGTAGCCGTCTTCTTCTTTGCTCTTCATCCCCGTCGTGATGGGGTCCTTCCCGACCGGGATGGGTCTTGTAGGCTTCAAATATGGTCTCATAGGTCCCTCCTTTCTCTTGTTAGGTTTCTCATCGATTCTCGGTGCTTGGGAATGGGTCCCAAGGGCTCGGGATCGAGTCTAAGCCACCGGGTGATCATCGCTTCTCTTCGTTGGCTCCAAATGTCTCGGAAACGAGTTGGAATCGTTTCACTTCTCCAATATTGGCCTTAGTAACCTAAAACAAGCTAGAAGAAGCGTAAGTAGCCTCCAAAACCGCTCCAAAGAGCGATTCCACAAGAGAAACCGGGACCAAACACAACAAATAAGCACTACAAACCACAGTTATCAACTCCCCACACTTAACCCTTACTCGCCCTCGAGTAAGCACCAACTAACTACTAAGCTAATTAAAACTAAAATACTAGCCGAGTGGGTATTAGCGCACCCTACGCCCTTTCAACTCACGCGAGAACACTTAGAGGACAAGTGCTCTCCGCAAGGCAAGTGAGGTCTTGCGACAAAACTGTGGATACAATCGAACATGAAAACACGTAAACAACAAACACACATACAAACAAACAAACAAACAAACGGTTGCATCCAAGAAGAAACAAATACCGCTTCCCTCTACAAAGCGGTGAAAGAAGCACCGGTTAAGGACTCAAGGCAAGTGACAACGCTCCCAAGCTAATAACACAAATCGATATGGACAAAACCCTAATAGTATGACGACAAAGCAACAAAAACGTTGGTAACTTACCTAGGTTCCTCCTAACCTTCTAAGAACGTACTACGGGACGATAGGCGGGATGGAAAAAGGATGAACCACGGAGTTAGTCGACACTGTAGGTAAGTGAAGCCCCGCCCCCTTTAGCGATGAGCCAAGAGGGTCGTCCCATGCCCAAAATCGCCCAACTGGTCCAAGTAAAAAGGTGGATAAGGTTGTAAAATGAGGGAAGTCCGACTATTTACCGCTATCATCCTTCCTAGAGACTCGGTCCTTTGGTAGGCTCTTCACGGTAATAGCCGGAAAAAGGCTTATTTTGAGGGGTGAGGAGGATTCTTTTTGTGAGATGATTTTCTTTGGCATCTTTCTTTTGCATTTGGCTTTTGAGTTTCTATTCCCTTTCTTTTTCTTCTTTTGTATTTTGTTTTTCTTTTTGTCGTGCCTTTTCTTTTTCTTCTTTCTTTTCTTTCTATCTTTTTCTTTCTTTTTCTTTCTTTCTTTTCTTTTCTTTCTTGGTTTGCCCTTTGACAGGAGTAGTCTTATCCCTAATCGAAGATACCCTAAGGTCCACTAACTAATGTAGAAAGTGAAGTAGGGGTCGAACCACCAGGAGACGGGACTCAATTACTTGTTCTAAGGTCTAGACTAAAGATTACGGGTCACTGTTTTTCTGTTTGTTAAGTGGACTAACAACTAACTGCTATAAGGTAAATCAATAATAAAAGGTCTAGGGTCTCAGGTTCACAATGAATATCAATCGGGTCAGGGAGTCAACTAACAGGTCAATAATCGAACTTTCTAAGGTGTAGGTCCGGTCGGTACTACTACAAACTTTAGAGCTAAACTTAACCTGCGGTCGCTAGAATTAAGCTAGTCTACCCAAAATGTCGTGACCTAATTAGTCCTTAACCCGGTCGGCGAAAAGTCCTAATAGTGATACTAACTAATTAATCATGGCCAGTAATTAATCAATCAGAATTAAAACAACATTCAGGCGACAGTTCATATGATCAGAGACAGGTCAATTTTCTATAACCCAATTAACACCCATCAATCCCCTTAAACCCTAGATAAAAATTAGCTACTCATGATGATTGTAATAAGACTAACAAAATATGAATTGCAATTAAACATGATGAAAACGAATTAGATTAAACTACAAGACTGAAATCAGATAACTAAAAAAACTAAGAACGAACTAAGACAAGAATTAAACTAGAGAATAAAGACAAGAATTAAACTAGAGAATTGAAACAGAAATTGAAATTAGAATTAAAGATTATCAATACCAAACAATTGAGATCTAAAAGAAGAACGGAATTCGATGAACTTTGCGAAAGAAAATGGAAACGAACGTAGTCTGCTATCCTAGCCAAAACTAACGTAATGTTTGAGTGATGAAAATCAAAAGTAAAAAAAGTGTGTCTGGCAATCCTCCTCCAACTCATTTAAAAGAAATCAGTTAGACCTACAAAACAGGCCCATAATTCTAATAAGCTAAAATCTGATCTGCGGCCTGGGTGTAACGCACTCGATCGAGTGCACGCAATGCCACTCGATCGAGTGGATGCGTGAACGCTTCAGATTGAGTTTGGATATGAGGCACTCGATCGAGTGCCTAGCACCACTCGATCGAGTGGGTGCTGCTGAGCTCATGATTGAGATATTCATTTGCTTCTCGGCTTTTTCGTTTTCTTCCTCGTCCTTCGTCCTCGTCTCGGTTATCTGGGCTATCACTCCTAAATATGTTCGAAATTGCACTTAACCTGCAAAATAGCACGAGAACCGACAGTATCGACTTTCTAATAGAAATCGACATTAAACAAATAATTATGGAAGAAGAAAAGCTTAAAAACGTTTGTCGGGGGACAATAAAATACGATATAAAATATGTTGATCAAACTCCCCCAAACCAAACCTTTGCTTGGCCTCAAGCAAACAACTAATATATACAAACGAGGACAAGTGATGTGAAACACGGCTCAGAGCTGAATTACAATCATTCTCCTAAAATCGACTAAAACCGACGAGAAAACACGTAATGCTCAAGAATGCAACGAGATCAATAATCATGCCATAATCAAACAATTGCCTGCCAAACTTTCAATCTTGCAAGACCAATAATGTCGGATTTCCTTACGGTTGTCGCTCGACACTCATAAGTACGGGTAAGTATATATGTGAAGATAAGAAAGAATAAAGACACTCACTCGACTTATGAAATATGCATGCAGTCGAATATGAAATCAATCTCCCCAATCAAATACGTGTTCCACCAATCAGGACCATAGTACATGCCAAAGACTTAGAAGGGGTGGCCTATATGTGAGGGAATAAAATGGATTGTGCTTAAAGCACGTATGGAAATGTGGGGCTAAGACCAGTAGTCGCAGCTACACAATAAAAACTATCCATCAAAAAACCTCAACTATGAATTCTCGCCACTGACTAGAAAAAAGACTCAAAAGAGCATAAGAGGGAATTTTGCCATCCTCCTAATTATAATTCAATTCTAGTTCCAACATCTCGACCGTTCCCCGAAATATTATAAGAAGCATATATATTTTTCTTTTCTTGGAATTTTTCTTCTTTTTCTAATTCCATTTTTTTTTTCTTTTTCTTTCTTTTTCATGCTTCTATATTTTTTTTTTCAATTCAGACCAAGGGAAGGCGCATACAAGGTCGCACAATAATATTACACACTACGATCCAAAAGGTGTAAAAATCCCAAAATGTGATCAAGGTGATTCCAATTACGTTCACTGTGACTATCCTGGTAAGGTAGGCTATTCTGGGTTGTAGTTAATTGATACAAAAATCATGAAAACAGGCTTACAACAGCTGAAACGGGCTGAACAAAGGGAAACTGACCTAAATCTACAGGGTAGTAAAAATGGGTCGTTTGGCTATGTGGAGCTCATCAGAAACAGAAATGTTTTTCCTCATGTACCTCCTCCTCAAACCAAACACGTATTCAATATCAAGAGACGGATGTCATATTCATGCAAATTTACGTTACACATTCCATAAGGAGAAACCACTCAATTCCTAATTATAAATGAGACCAGTTATAGATGTTACTGGCCTAGGAAGCTCTAAATTCTCAGAATTTTTGTGGTTTACCGACAAAATGATCAAATTTACTCATTTGCCAATTAATAGTTTAATAGGCAATCATATTAAAATCATCTCATCTCAAGTATTACATGCATTCAGGTACGGAGTCAGCTGTCAATTAGGAAAATTCAAGTAAAACGCATTGTCATCATCGCCGTTTTGCATGTTTCACACCGGACACAAGACAGGCACAAGACATACAAAAATAAAATCTTTTTGAATTTTTTTGATTTTTGAATTTTTTTTTTTTTGGATTTTTAGAATTTTTGAAAGCACACAAAAGAAAATAAAAGCACACAAAAACACACAAATTCTCCCCCAAACCTAAATGTCACAGTGTCCTCAATGTGACTCTACAGCATATATGACAAACAAATCCACAGCCAATCTTAAGGACAACTCGACCTAAGGGGAAGTAAAAAAAAATCTAGGAAAGCAATAAAAACAGAAATAAAAAGGAAAGAAAGTACCGTATATACACTGGTAGCTCCCCCAAACCGGCTAATCAGCCATCTCATCATCTCCACCGGTCCCAGATGGACCGGCTCCAGTATCGCCCTGGCCTGAGCCGCCAGTACCACCCTGCTAGCCCGACTGTCGCAAGTCCCTCAACCACTGTGCTCCTAGGCCGCCGTAGGTGTGCCCGTAGTCCGGACCCCAAGCAGCTGGATCAACCCCATAATCGTGGAAAATACCACTAGTATCTCCCGGACCTCTCCAGTAAGACGGGTGCTGAGGCGCCGAGATTCCTTGAGTAAGCATGAACTCGTGGATCTCCCGGTTGACGAAGCTCTGGTTAATCCCCTCATGTACCCGTCGCTGGTGCTCGTAAACTGAATCATACATAAACGGATACGGGTGCGGAAACTCGGCACCCGGAGTCTGGAACGGGAAAGTCGGGGTGTGTGTGTGTGTGTGGCCCTGGGGGGGCTCGGTCTCATCGGGTTCGGTCTCTACACGAACCCTACGTCGAGGGGGTTGAACGCCCTCATCAAAAATGAAGAGCTCCTCGGGAATGAGGTAGCTCGGCGGGTCGGGTGTGTCCTCGCCTGCGGGAGTGGGTTGCAAGGCGAGGAGTGGTGGTAGGATTGTCCCTTCGACAACCGGAAGTTTCATCCAAATCTTGTCACGGACGCGCCACTTAAAGTCCGGGGGATTGCCCCGAATCCACTTCAAAGTGGAGAAGAGGTAGCTACGGTCTAGCAAGGGGACTCGGTCGGTGAGACTCTCAAAAGTGACTGTTTCCCCAAAAACCATAATATAGCGCTTTGCTAGCGCGGTGACAATGGCTCCACAACCGAGCGGTCCAGATCCACTGATCTGGCGCTCGATACCGACACAAATCATACCGGGTGCACTGAATGCCTTTAGGGATTTCCTAAAGGGGTTCAGGTAGTGTCCTAGAATCAACACCTTCAATGAGTGAAGTTTACTCATGTCAGAGCGTGGAAAAACCACATGACTCAAAATCCGCAAGAAGAGGCGGCTAGTAGGGTGTGGGATGGCATTGAGTGCCATAGCGGTGACACTTTCACGACGGTCCGAAAATAAGTGAAAGTAGGGAGGTGCTTTCGAACTCTCGGGTATGTCTAGGATGTCTTCATTCTGGTTAGAGGTAAGCCTGAGACACTCGGATAAGGTACTAAGGGGGATGGATTGCTCCTCATTGTTCAACCGAAAGGATATCGTGTTATCTCGTCTATCAAACTCAAATGAACTTAAGAATTCTAAAGTGAGTACTCGGTAAGATAACTCACGTAGTGTCCATAAGCCACCGAATCCGGTCATGGACAAGAGGTGCAATAATTGCTCGTTCAAACCGAGCTCGATTGTGAATTGTGACGAGCAGCACCGGGTAGCTTCCATCGACCTAGGTATCAATTCAACCAAACGAGCTCTCTGGGCCTCGTCCCTGCACACAATTTCTTCGTAGCCTGGCACAGGCTGAACAGCCGGCTGCCTTGCGTTCCTGTTCCTGTTGTTGTTCCGGGGTGGATTCCTTCTTCCTGCCATGACTATAGCATAATAACATAACACAATCATACAAAAATCCCACAAGAATACCAAAATTTCGGCCAAAATCAGACCCCATACACAAAAATCGATTTTTGAGCACAAAGTGGTGAAATTAACACAAAATCAAGCATGCAATGAGGTTAATATATAAGTAAGGATGAAATTATACCATAAAACTAAGAAAAGAAGCAAGAAAATCAAAAACCCGAAATATACCTTAAGAAGAGACGAAAGTGACGAGAATAAGGGAGAAAGGGACGGAAATTTCAGAAATCAACACCAAGAAACACAAATAACCGCTCCCAATTGCAATTTAGAAGCAAAAATTGTGAAATTTGGTCAAGAATTGATGAAATAGGAGTGAATTGAGTGATTTGGGGGTTTAGGGTTCTTAAGACTAGTAAGGGGGGAGGGGGTTTAATTTGGAAACTGATTTGAGAAAAGGAGTGAGAAGCAAATAAAAGAGTTAAAAAAAACGGTTATGGACCCGGTTCAGGGGCACTCGACCGAGTGAATGACCCACTCGATCGAGTGATCCCATGAGAACTGGGCAGCTGCACTCCGTCAGGGCACTCGACCGAGTGAGTGATCCACTCGATCGAGTGATCCCATGAAAATTGAACAGAAGCACCTTCGTCAGGGCACTCGACCGAGTGCATAAGCCACTCGGTCGAGTGACCACTGCACCTGCTACTCCTCGCCTTTTTATTCTTTAAATTGCTTCAAAATCTTGAAATTAAATCAATTAAACCGTAAAATTCCCTCGTCCTCACTCGATAATTAATACTAACTCCCAATTAGAGCTACCAAGCTAAAAATAAAAAAATAAAAAAAAATTGCGGAAAGGGAAATTACACATTTATACAAGTGGTGCCTGGTTGCCTCCCGGTTAGCGCTGGTTTTTACGGTCCCGCTCGACCGGTTTACCTCAATTGGATTAGGTGGAATCGAGAGTGTAGTTGAGGTCCATGGCCTCTATGACACCGACATATGCACCTTCGTGATAGAGCTTGAGGCGTTGACCGTTCACCTTGAATATTTCGCCCTTGTCGGTAGTGAGTGTAACCGACCCGAATTTGTTCACTTCAGTTACCGTGAACGGTCCAGACCATCGGGATTTAAGTATCCCGGGAAAGAGTCTAAGTCGGGAATTAAATAAAAGTACCTTATCGCCGACATGGAACTCTCGGGGGATGATGCGCTTATCATGCCATCTTTTGGTCCGCTCCTTATAAATTCTCGCGCTATCATAAGCATGGAGACGGAATTCATCTAGTTCGTTCAATTGCATGAGGCGCTTCTCTCCGGCTAGCTTCGGATCGAGATTGAGCTCCTTTAAGGCCCACATAGCCTTAAACTCGAGCTCTACGGGTAGATGGCAAGCCTTGCCATAAACAAGCCTATACGGGGATGTCCCGATAGGAGTCTTGAATGCGGTCCGGTAAGCCCAAAGAGAGTCATCGAGTTTCGAACTCCAATCTTTTCTCGAGGTATGGACAACCTTCTCGAGAATAGACTTGATCTCACGGTTCGAGATCTCGACTTGTCCACTAGTTTGTGGATGATAGGCTAGCCCGATACAGTGGTGAACACCATATTTCTTCAATAGCTTAGTGAGTTGGCGTTCATGAAAATGTGAACCACCATCACTAATAACAGCCCGTGGGACCCCAAAACGCGGGAATATTGTCTTCTTAAAGAGCCGGATCACCACGTTCGCATCGTTAGTAAGTGAAGCGATGGCTTCCACCCACTTCGAAACATAGTCTACGGCGACCAAAATATACCGATTCCCATAAGAAGAAGGGAACGGTCCTTGATAATCTATACCCCAAACGTCAAATAATTCTACCTCAAGAATCCCGGTTTGAGGCATTTCGTGTCGCCGAGAAATATTTCCCGTTCGTTGGCATGCGTCGCAAGAACGGATAAAGGTGGTGGCATCCTTGAGAATAGTGGGCCAATAAAAGCCCGATTGCATTACCTTCGCAAAGGTCTTTGAAGGACCGTGATCTCCACCATAAGGGGAGGAGTGGCATCTAGTGAGGATAACATGTACCTCACTCTCAGGAATACACCTCCTAAATAGGCCATCTGCACATTCTCGGAAGAGATATGGGTCGTCCCAAAAATACCTCTTCACATCATGTAGAAACCGCTTCTTCTGCTGATACTGAAGGTCGGGAGGTAGAGCACCTCCAACTAGAAAGTTGGCATAATCAGCAAACCATGGAGTGTCCATGGTAATAGCGAGCAAATGGTCATCGGGGAATGAATCGTCAATTGGGGCAAGATCCCCACCATCATATCTTAGCCGGGGTAGGTGATCGGCTACGACATTCTCGGCCCCGGACTTATCACAGATCTCCAAATCAAACTCCTGCAGTAATAGGATCCATCTAATAAGTCTCGGTTTAGCCTCCTTCTTCCCTAGAAGGTACTTCAAGGCTGCATGATCCGTATACACTATCACCTTCGAGCCAATGAGATAGGCCCGAAACTTGTCTAGAGCATAGATGATGGCCAATAACTCTTTCTCCGTGGTAGCATAATTGATCTGCGCCATATCTAACGTCCGACTAGCATAGTAGATCGCATGTAAAGCCTTGTCTTTCCTTTGCCCGAGCACGGCTCCTACAGCGTAATCGCTAGCATCGCACATAACCTCGAAAGGCAACTCCCAATCGGGAGCTCGGATAATAGGTGCGGAAACAAGAGCCTGCTTAATCCTGTCAAAAGCTCGAGCACACTCGTCAGTAAAGACGAACGGGGCATCTTTGAGGAGCAGCTGAGTCAGAGGCTTGGCAATCTTGGATAAATCTTGGATGAAACGGCGGTAAAAACCCGCGTGACCAAGAAAACTCCGCACACCCTTAACATTAACGGGGTATGGTAATTGCTCAATCACTTCGACCTTCGCTTTATCCACTTGGATGCCACGTTTGGACACTAAATGACCCAAAACGACTCCCTCGGTCACCATGAAGTGACACTTCTCCCAGTTTAAGACCAAATTGGTCTCCTCACAAAGTTGCAAGACCCGTGAAAGATTAAGTAAACATGCATTATAATCAGTGCCGTATACACTGAAGTCATCCATGACAGACTCAATAAGGTCCGAAAATATGGACATCATACAACGTTGGAAAGTGGTCGGGGCATTACAAAGGCCAAAAGGCATCCTTCGGTATGCGAAGGTGCCGTAGGGACAGGTGAATGTTGTTTTCTCCTGGTCGTCCGGGTGAATTGGGATTTGGAAAAATCCCGAGTAGCCATCTAAGTACCAAAAGTACTTATGGCAAGCAAGACGCTCTAGCATTTGGTCAACGAAGGGGAGTGGGAAATGGTCTTTCCTAGTAGCTACGTTCAGCTTACGGTAGTCAATACACATTCTCCATCCAGTCACTAATCGAGTAGAAATAAGTTCATTCCTCTCGTTCGTGATAACCGTGGTCCCACCCTTCTTAGGAACCATTTGGACTGGACTAACCCATTTAGAGTCGGAAATGGGATAGATAATGCCAGCATCTAGGAGTTTCATAACCTCCTTCCTAACCACATCTTGCATGTTCGGGTTCAACCTACGTTGTCCCTGAATGGATGGTCTATGGTCCCCCTCTAAGTGAATGCGATGCATGCAAAACTCGGGACTAATACCACGTAGGTCATCAATACTGTACCCAATAGCCTTCTTATGTCGTCGTAAGATGACTAACAACTCCGAAAGTTGGCTATCTGTGAGTGCAGCCACTACAAGAAAGAATGTTCATTCCTACGGACCCGATTCGTAGGAAACTTGCCCATTTCCGTCGGAATAAACACGTTCCTATGGAAAATTCGTAGGAGCCATTCCGTCGGTATACTTCGTCGGAAATAAATAACTTCCTTCGACATTTTTCGTAGGAAAAAACTTTCCTACAGAATGTTCCGTCGGAATGGTTGGTGACGAGGATTTGTTGACAAAAAATTCACTGCTACGGAACATCGTCGGAAGGGTTCAAATTTCCTACGGAAATTTCGTAGGACAATATCTTTCCGTAGGAGGCATTGATTGAGAAAAAGAATATTATTAAATATTTCGAGCTACGGATTTCCGTAGGAAACTGTAAAACTTTCGTAGGATAAAACCTTATTTTAGACATAATTTCACTGTTTTATGTCATAAATAATATATATACATATATACACACACACACACACAATTCATTAATTAAAAACATTATATATATATATATATATATATATATATATATATATATATATATATATATATTAACTAGCACAATAATCCGACAATACTCATAAATAACAATTTTCCAAACACTATAGACTTAGCCAGATACAGAAGGTCTTGTGCAACTAAAAGACAGAATTAAGTAGTATACTTCAAGATACATCGGATGACAACTGGTTCTCGTAAGTCAGCTACAAGTATCTGCAAGATATACAACAAGCTTTTATTATAAATTGGTTTTAATATAAAGATCATCTAAACACACTTTTAAAGCAATCTTGAACGCCAAGCTGCAACTGAAAATGGGCTCCTACAATCTTGAACCAAAAAAGTTACAAAAAAAAGAGAGTTGAATAGCAGTAGCATATGAATGTTGTAAGAATAGCACGAAGTCATACAAATTAACTTGCCAACATGAGATGCCTGTTAATATAAATTGGAATGGCGGAGTAACAAATGGAAAACAACAAGATTAAACCCTTGAATACTAAAAGAGGTCGTTATGTTATCATATTTTGTCACACGGTTGGTCCACTCTTGCAAATCAAGAGATGGAGAATTAGGATGAAAAGGGACCATACCCAGAGTTCTAACAAGACCGACGACGACAACGAACACATGACATAAATGATGTTAAACATAATTTAAGGGATGTTAAGAACATTTTCCCAACTGTAGACAATCAATAACGATTGTCAAACAATCCATCCTAAAAGTTATTATTGGAGCTTCAAAACTCCGAAGCATAAGAACTTACAAGCTAGGCGACTTACCCAAACATGACGAAACTATGATAAGTTCTCCTTCGTATTGTCTAACAAAAGCTGCAATTCAATAATAGCTGTATTTTTTAGCATATAAGATCTCAAGAGAGTCAAGACTACTCAATAACTCACTTATTCCATTAAAAAACCACTACGTAAGCCCACTTCATGTATACTATCTTGATTATCAAAGCAGCTGACCTGTGCAGAAGGGCATGCAAGTTGATGAGGAGTTAAGCCTAATGCTCTCAGTTCTCAAACTCTATGTTGAGTAGGCTTTGTTTTCTACATCTCAAATTAAAGAATATATAATCATATAATGGATGAGACAAAAATGTGGCCAAAAAACTTAAGAAAGAAGATGAAACTTGATATGAAATACTTTAAAAAAATGCTTTTAGCGGGCGCTTTTGGCGTAAGGTTTCAGCCATGTCCATATACCTATAAAAAATTATAGTAGCATTACAGATTGTTAGTGCTTGAAATATGCGGATTTAGTCCAGAATTTATAGAATGACTGGTTAATAATCGAATGGAATATTAAATTAAAAAATAATAAAAGCTGGAATACGCACACTTTGCGAGTTAAAAAAAACAATGTATATTGCAGCGTATATATGCGATACTTATACTCTACTCAGGTTTGATATCTCATTTACTCCGTACATGTTAACTATTGCTCAAGAACACAGTGGCAGAAATGTTAAACCGCAATGTAGCCCCATATCGACAGCGGCTTTAGTCTGAAATGATATGCCTTCCCTATCGACTTCAGATTTCTGAAGATTTATCAAACTAATCAAAGTAAATTCCTGAGTTTCTGCAAAATAGACAGACTCGTTAAATATTTGAGATGGATTTAGTTGTGTGAAGATAACTTAGTAGAGTAAGTTATTCTACTAAGGCACTAAGTGTTTCCAAACTTTTTTAGACGTAACAACCTAAATGATTAGCTATCAATTAGGCATTACACATGAAGAAACGAAAATTTATAGATACAACTCCTCAAAGTGTAGACTTTCTATACTCTAATACTTAAAGTAAATATGACCTAAATCAAACATGCAATTAAACGAATTCCTCAAAATTTGCAACGACCATCATTTATGTTATCTTAGAATGATTAAAATCCCGAAAACTATCATTAAACATGAAAATAATAACACATATGTCCTTGAGGATGAAATCGCGTCTTATCTCAATTTTACCTTCTGGTTGACACCATGTCTCTATCTCCACCACATCACCCCTGTTTAATTAAAATGCTGACTTACTTTATTATAGACTACATTGAAAAAATGACAAATTTCGAAGAGAAACAAAAGCAAAGCAAGGGAGGTTAGGTAAAAGAAGGAACAAAACAAGCAGGATATCTATAAATCTCCATATGCACTCGTGCTGTCACCCATATCATGTGAAGCTTTTTCATCGTGAGTGTTAGTTGTTGCAAACCCATCCGTTGAGAATCCAACTACTTGAACATGGTTGCAACCAACTTCCTACGACACTTAAAAATATATAGATGATTTCATTTGTGATATATATTAGATGCCTAGCTCCTAGCTCCATTATTTTTTGGTAATTAGTCTCTTGTGTACCTGTAAAAGATTAACAATGGTTTCAACAGTTGGAGTCTTATTAATTCCAACTTCGTAAGACCTTACTATAAAATTCTCTTTATATGAGAGCTCATCTTTACTCATGCCCCCTAACCTCAACCTATCCGCCAAAGACCTATTTCTTGTTCAGATATGCCTGATTCCGTTGATTTTAATCACCGAACCTCAACCTCGTCGGTTTCTCTTGTTTCACCCAGTCAGTGTCTCCCTCAATCGCTTTGACTCTTTCTTGAACAATTCCCTAAACTACCCCTCAAGTCCAGTCCACAAGAAATCCGTCTTCTTCCGCCACAGCTCGGCCCAGGAGATTCAGACCTAGATATTCAGACCTTAAACCCTAAATGAAACAACCCATAATTTCAGGTTGTGCAATATGAGTAAGTCAAATTTGGGGAACTAAACCCTTAACCCTAAACCCGGCGAACTAAACCCAGAACAATTAAAGTTAACGGCGAATTACGAAGTTAGATTGAAAAACTTACAGTGAAAGATGAATTCCGTGTGAATAGACGTAGAAGGCAGAAGTCACTGAAAGACGAATTTCGCGAGGTTAGTCATTGAATAACGCAGTTTCGACGGTTGAACGCGACAAATTTGGCGAACAAATGCAGCGATGGTAGTGATGGCGGAGGTTTTGGGATATGATGCAAGAAGGTCGTCCGTTTTTGGGGATGGGGGACGAGGAAATATTATACGGAGTATATTGCTGGGAGTTTGGAGTGTTGGTTTAATTGGTAAATTTGTGATTAGGGATCAGTTGGTCTCTCTTGCGACAGATATATCCGTCGTAAGTTTAAAACGGGTCAAATAGTGTCACTTGAGGAGATAATGACAAATATTTACTTGAGTCCCACCAACTTTACTTTTGTCTTATCCCATCTACTTGGTACAGAGTATCTATTTGACCCGTCATACATTTGTGACAGATACGGATATCTCCGTCACAAATTTGTGATTGGGGATAGCCCGATAGGGTGTAGTATCATATGCGAGTACATAACTCCATACTACAGTTGGTTTTAGTTAGAAATTTATAAAGAAAGCCCTTTGACACCGATTTTACTTCCAACTGGTGTTAACAAGCTAATGTACTCCGTATTAAATATAAAAGACTGATTAATATATGTGTCTTGAATATTTGTCGATATTATATGTTCATGTTGAATGAAGGTGATTTGTCGATATTTAGTGTAGTTCGTGATTTTGTTTTAGTGAAATCCATTTTAATTGATTTACACGTCCTCCATTCCACATATAGTATACATTTTTTTAAAAAATAAACATGGATGAATTAAAATTGTATACAACTCATTGTATTGGAAAAAGTATAGAGCATTTCTCATGATTGACTATACCTTACTCGAATAATCGCTAATCGTAACCGGTTGGAGATGGACAAGAAAGAAAAACAATGAAAAAAATACATACAGCTATACCAAACATTAATAATAAAACTATAAAATCTATAATGACGTGAATAACAAGGGGAAAAAAATAAATAGATATAACTAATAAAATTAAAATTTACATAAATTCTAGAGAAAATAATTAACGTTAATAAAACTATAAAAGTTATAATCACGTGAATACAATACTTGGTAATTAAGAACATCGTACGGGGGTCATATGGAATAACAAAGTTAAAAAGTAGGGAGTTAAACATACCGTGTATCATGTAGATGAAGTAAATAAAGTTCAAAAGAGTAAAACATACGGAGTACCATCTCCTCAAAGTAAAAGAAAAATACGGAGTAACCGACTCCATATTATCATTTATTAAGAGGCAATATAATGTGACATATTGGGAAAATTCTACTCAATGGTATACCTGACGACACAACACTTTTATGGGGGATTTCATTTCGGGTTCGGTGAAACACAGGGCAAGTATATTTCGGATAAAATATGTTGTTGAGTGTATAAAAAGAATAACCGTATATAAGTGATAAAGTATTTTTAATTTATGGATTGACATTAGTTAAAACAATTCATGAAACTAATTTTTTTGGACTTAGGAAATTTCCTACGGAATATTCTGTAGCCCAACACGTTTCCTACCACACTCTGTAGGAATTTTGTAGGAGTGCTTTAAAGGAGCGACTGATTGAAATTCCGCAGGAAATATCTGTAGGAACTATTACTTTCCGACGCCTTTCAAGATCCGTAGGAATTTTTCCGTTGGAATAACCACCAATTCTAGTAGTGAGCGTTGACAATTACGGGGTTTAGACCCTTATCATCTAAGAATGCATATTTCAGATTCGGGGGAAGGGGTTTTAGTTCAGGTTTACTTACCTCGACCTCCTTTTTAGGGGTGCCGAGACTGTATACCTTCTCGATAGTGCCCTCCTTTCCGTTCAGTATGCGTTCCAGCTCATCCACGTCCGTGCTCCATGATCTCTTCTCGGCATCAGCATCGCCGGATGTCATCAATTTCTCCAAAGGGTCCCTGTCAAGATAATCGTCAATATAGCTTTCTATTTCCAAATCAATGACATCTATACTATAACAGGACTCCTCTATCATGGGCTTCCTAAGAGCATGATCGAGACTAAAAGTCACGGTGTCATCTCCTACGGAGAGTGTGAGCTTCCCATTTTTGACATCGATGATCGCCCCCGCCGTGTGTAGGAAAGGGCGACCGAGGATAATAGGTATTATGGCGTCCTCAGCCATGTCTAAGACGACAAAGTCTACGGGAATAAAGAATTTCCCCACTTGGACCGGAACATCCTCTAAAACACCTAAAGGATATTTGACCGATCGATCAGCCATCTGCAGAGTCATATTAGTACATTTTAAAACACCCATATTCAATTTCTGACAAATAGAATACGGCATGACACTGACGCTAGCTCCTAAGTCACACAGGGCCTTATCGATAGCTAATGTCCCTATAGTACAAGGGATAGAAAAACTCCCTGGATCCTTGAGATTGGGCGGAGTACGACTCTGTAGTAGCGCGCTGCATTCCTCTGTTAAAGCAACTGTCTCAGTTTCACTAAAAGACCGCTTACGAGTTAGTATTTCTTTCATAAATTTCGCGTAAGCAGGAACTTGAGTGATCAAATCAGTAAAAGGAACACTTACCTGCAGATTCTTGACGACTTCCATAAATTTACCGAACTGTTGATCAAGCTTTGTCTTACGCTGTCGGTGGGGATTATGGAAGTATGATCAGAATTGCAGGCTCCTTGACTTGAGACGAGGATGCTTGAGAAGAATTAGCATCCTTAATTGAGACCTGGGGATGAAAAGTAGAAGAGTCAGGTGTTACGGTCTTCACTCGATCGAGTTCAGGCTGACTCGGTCGAGTTTCATTATACTCGGCCGAGTCACCTGACAGCACTCGATCGAGTGGTATCACTGGGAGGCTACTGATCGATTCTTGAGGGTCTACTCGATCGAGTGGGATGACACCACTCGGTCGAGTGACTCCCAAGTCGATCGAGTCAGGTGTGACTCGGTCGAGTTGACTACGTGACTGCTCTCTGGTTGGTTTTTGGGGGTCTACTGGATCGAGTGAGGTAGTGTTACTCGATCGAGTGACCTCCATCCGTGGCCTGCCACGTGCTTCTTCTTTTAGCTCTTGCTTCTCCAACTCTGTCTCATCAACCACAACATACTCCTCGGGCATCTTCAGACCGTCGTAATGGGTTCCGCTTCTCAATGTGATCGCATTGGCTTGCTCATGTGATTGCTCACCCTGAGGAGGTAGACTACCCGGTGGCCTAACTTGCTTTTGGGTGGCAAGTTGTGCTACTTGGGTGTCTAGGATCTTGTTATGTGCAAGTATCTGGTTGACTTGGGTTTCTAGCTTATTACGACTTTGGATACCTTGCATCAATAAAGCTTTGATCTCCGCATACTCGGTGTTGGTTGGAGCTTGAGCTTGGGCTTGGTTTTGGTTTTGTGGGACCGGCTGAAATTGTTGTTGGTTCCCCCACCCTTGTTGGTTACCCCAAGGTTGGTTATTGCCCCATTGTTGGTTCCCCCAATTTTGTTGGTTACCCCAATTTTGTTGCCCTCCTTGGAATTGTTGTCGGTTATTGCTATGGCTTTGGGAGGGTCGGTTATGGGGTGCGACATATGGGACGGTTTTGTTACCGCCGGGTGGTGGTGGGTTAAGCACGTTTTGACTCCTATAAGACAACAACGACTTGTCATAGCCCGGTTGGTTCATGTAAGGGAGGTGTGGTCTCATGGATTGGAATGCGTTCGCCGTTTCCAAACTCACACACTCTTGGGCATAATGACCCGTATTCCCACAATTCTCACAAACAACCTCGGACATTGCATTAACTTGGTACATACCGCCTTGTTGTTGTTGTTTTTGGGTTCTAGCAAGCTCCATGGAATCAAGCCGTATAGTTAAAGCGGCTAGGTGGCTAACTATGGCATTTGATGACTCGGAGTCACCACTATTTCCCCGGGTGTTACCTCGTGGATTTCCCCAACGTGAGTGATGAGTAGCCATATCTTCAATCAATTTCCATGCTTTATCATCATCAACGTTGTTTTGGAACCTGCCATTAGCTGCAGAATCGAGCGTAGCTCGGCAATCGTCATATAAACCATTATAGAATTGATTGCACAAAAACCATACCTCGAATCCGTGATGTGGACACTCCTTGACTAGCATTTTAAACCTTACCCACGCCTCGTGGATATTCTCGTGAGATGTCTGTCAGAAGTTAGTAATCTGACTCCTCAACATGTTGGTCTTCTGCGGCGTGTAGTAGTGCTTATAAAAAGCTAAGGCTAGGGAGTTCCAATCTGTGATTCCCTCAGAAACGCGGTCTAGATCCGTGATCCAGTCTCTTGCGTTATCGCGTAGGGAGAACATGAATAGCATCTCCATCACCTCTTCTTGTGTCACTCCCGCGGGGAGTGTTATAGTTGAGCAATAATCGGTGAAGAGCTTCATGTGCTTCGCCGGGTCTTCATCGGGGCCTCCACCGAATTGATTTCGCTCCACCAATGTAATAAAGGCGGGGCGAATCTCGAACGTACCCGTAGTGGCGGTGGGCCTCTTCAACGGTTTCGGTAGGGCACTTTGCTCCAGCTCGGAATGGCTAGCAAGTTTGGGAGGCATCTTGACTAGCAGTGTCTCGGGGGTAGTAGTGGAATTATCCTCTTCAAAGGACAGTGCTTCGGATATGTGCTCGTCGTCCGAATGTTCCATTGATTCTGATCTTTCTATCTCAGCAATCTCCTTGTAGAATTTCCTAGACCTGCGTAGAGTTCTCTCTGGTTCAGGATCGAATGGTGGTACGTAGCCTGAAATTCGAGAGGACCTGGGCATACGAGGAAACTACAGGAGAAATGTGAGAAACGGTCTCAAGGAACTGAAGTTCCTCGAGACAAGCAATCAAAAGGCTAAAACACAAAACAAGTAAATAAATAACACCGTCTCCCCGACAACGGCACCAAAATTTGACAGGGGTAGTCGTATCCCTAATCAAAGATACCCTAAGGTCCACTAACTAATGTAGAAAGTGAAGTAGGGGTCGAACCACCAGGAGACGGGACTCAATTACTTGTTATAAGGTCTAGACTAAAGATTACGGGTCACTGTTTTTCTGTTTGTTAAGTGGACTAACAACTAACTGCTATAAGGTAAATCAATAATAAAAGGTCTAGGGTCTCAGGTTCACAATGAATATCAATCGGGTCAGGGAGTCAACTAACAGGTCAATAATCGAACTGTCTAAGATGTAGGTCCGGTCGGTACTACTACAAACTTTAGAGCTAAACTTAACCTGCGGTCGCTAGAATTAAGCTAGTCTACCCAAAATGTCGTGACCTAAATAGTCCTTAACCCGGTCGGCGAAAAGTCCTAATTGTGATACTAACTAATTAATCCTGGCCAGTAATTAATCAATCAGAATTAAAACAACATTCAGGCGATAGTTCATATGATCAGAGACAGGTCAATTTTCTATAACCCAATTAACACCCATCGATCCCCTTAAACCCTAGATAAAAATTAGCTACTCATGAGGATTGTAATAAGACTAACAAAATATGAATTGCAATTAGACATGATGAAAACGAATTAGATTAAACTACAAGACTGAAATCAGATAACTAAGAAAACTAAGAACGAACTAAGACAAGAATTAAACTAGAGAATAAAGACAAGAATTAAACTAGAGAATTGAAACAGAAATTGAAATTAGAATTAAAGATTATCAATACCAAACAATTGAGATCTAAAAGAAGAACGGAATTCGATGAACCTTGCGAAAGAAAATGGAAACGAACGTAGTCTGCTATCCTAGCCAAAACTAACGTAATGTTTGAGTGATGAAAATCAAAAGTAAAAAAAGTGTGTCTGGCAATCCTCCTCCAACTCATTTAAAAGAAATCAGTTGGACCTACAAAACAGGCCCATAATTCTAATAAGCTAAAATCTGATCTGCAGCCTGAGTGTAACGCACTCGATCGAGTGCACGCAATGCCACTCGATCGAGTGGATGCGTGAACGCTTCAGATTGAGTTTGGATATGAGGCACTCGATCGAGTGCCTAGCACCACTCGATCGAGTGGGTGCTGCTGAGCTCGTGATTGAGATATTCATTTGCTTCTCGGCTTTTTCGTTTTCTTCCTCGTCCTTCGTCCTCGTCTCGGTTATCTGGGCTATCACTCCTAAATATGTTCGAAATTGCACTTAACCTGCAAAATAGCCCGAGAACCGACAGTATCGACTTTCTAATAGAAATCGACATTAAACAAATAATTATGGAAGAAGAAAAGCTTAAAAACGGTTGTCGGGGGACAATAAAATACGATATAAAATACGTTGATCACCCTTTTGCCAAATTTTGTCTTTTAAACATTTCTTGCAACCAAGTAAGAAGTTCAACAATTTGCAACTTATTTGTAGAAAATATGTAGAAGGTAGGGAAATGGGTAAGTCGGGAGTCGCGATCTCCCTTCAAACCCACAAAAAAGGGGAAACTTGGACTAATCAAAGTAATTTCGAACATGGTTGCCTAAGGGTCGGGACTCGGCAACCAAGGCCTTTTCACTCCGTGGGTGGTCATAATGGTTAAAATGCAAATCTCGTAGTAAATCCCTAGTAGACTAAGTGGACTCAAGGTAAGAAACCAACGAAATCATTGACTTAAAGTCATTCTACTAGACTAAAGTCCAAGACTCGACTCATATTGCTAGAAAGGGAAAGTAAACACTTGCGCACTAGCCTCAAAACCGGGTTTTCGAAAACCTTTTTACACACTAGACACAAACTACACAAGACAAAACAAAGACACAACAAAAACGAAAGGAAAAGGGACGAACAAAACAAAACAAAACAAAACAAAACAAAACAAGAGAAAAGAGAACAAGCACATAAAGAAAACAAACGTTACCCCGAAACTTCCAAACAAGTCACCACATCAACCATAAACTTCACAAAGCTCCACCCGAGCACACCATCACAAATCTTCACCAAACTCCACAAAAAAAGGGAAAAAGAGAAGGAGATAGAAGGATAATACCGGATGTCGAGAGCCTTCCGAAACTTATCGAAGATCACACAACCTACAAGGAATTCAGGGGAGCAAAACACACAACACAACATATATACGATACAAGGACACAAAAGAAAAAGACACAAAAGAAAATCTTTTTGATTTTTTTGAATTTTTTTTTTTTCAAATTTTTAGGGATTTTTAAGATATTTTCGAAAAAACTACAAAAATAAAACTAAACTAGCCTAAGATATCGCTCCCCCACACTTAAACCGAGCAATGTCCTCATGCTCGATCGCTAGTGTGTGCGGAGACACTAAAAAAGAAAAGAAAAAAGGGAAAAAAGAACTAAAAATCAAAATGAAAGTGAAGAAGGGGTAGAATGCGTCCGGCTGGGGTGTAATCAAGTCACCAAGGGCCGAGACAAGAAAAGATATGGATGGGGGAAGAAATAAAAAGAAGAAAATAAAAGGAAATGGGAGGGGAGGGCTAGGTGTAATCAAGTCACCTAGCCCGGATTCCGATTAAATTCTACCAAAAGAAAATAAAAATGAAGAAAAAGTGAAAAGACTCGTAAATTTGGATTTTTGAAATGACTCTCGATGTAGTCACGTCATCGAGAGTCGGGAGCAATGACTACCAAGGGCCCCGAGGGCCACTAATGAGGTGGGATTCGATCGAGGTGAAACTCGGTGTGTAGTGAAGAGAAGATGAGATGAAGGTATATATATGAAGTGTAGGGGTCATATGATAGTTGCAAGGGTAGGTAGGGAGGTTGGGAGGGGGTAGGCAACAAATACATCGGGATTTAGAATCCCGTCCCCAAAAGCTTGTCAAAAGCTCAAAAACCCGACTTCCTTGCTCAAGAACCAAGCTCTATCAACAACCACTCCTCTCTAAACTTCATCTTCACTTCACACTTATCAAATAAGCTCAAAATATCCGTCAAAATCCCTCCCTCACATCGCTCATCAAAATACCAAATTACAAGAATTCCACAAACACACAAAAATCCTAGAAACAAATACACAAATAACACAATTACAATCACAAAAACACAAAAGAAGAGGGGAAAAGGAATATACAACATGATGGTTCTTGAGGAACTCCGTCAAACCTAGGATGGTGGACTCTTCATTCCTAGCCATAGCCATCAAGGGCTCGGAGGAGCAAGTCAAATGCTCGAGCCACATCATAAAGAGGGCTCATAATAATAATAATAATAATAATAATAATAATAATAATAATAATAATAATAATAATAATAATAATAATAAATCTAGGGTGGGGGCCCAGATTGTATCTCGGCTACCCACCAATTTTTTGTAAACTGCTTTTTGATTCATCAATAAAATTCTCCATTTCCGTAATAATAATAATAATATTATTATTACTATTATTACTATATTATTATTATTATTATTATTTGCAGGAATTTATGATCCATTTTATTCATCCAAAAAGGAATAAAAAAGACCAAACTTACAAAGAATACCCCCTATAGGAAAAAAAAAACCAACAAACACCAATACACACCTCATACTCAGATCTATGTTATCCTTCTTCAATCTAACAAAAACATCAAATTTGATAAGACGTAATATAACTTCTACTGTCCTGCTATTAGCATCAAAGAGCCTGCTATTACGTTCTCCCCATATATAGTAAACTGCAGCTGTTAAACAGGCAATAAACCATCTACCCTTCCAGTGTTTACGACTTCTCCTAGCTGCACACCATTTTGATTCAATAATAAGACTATTACTTCTTCCCAAAACGTGCATCCAGGTCCTTAACCCTGTCCAGACTGCCGCCGAGAATGCACAGCTGAAAAACAAATGTTCATGGGTCTCAAGTGCATTATGACACAGGTAACACCTATTAACCAACACCATTCCTCTTCGTTGTAGAGCATCAACAGTTGCCAATTGCCCTTGACAAGCCATAGATGAAATTACACCATGTCTAGGCAGAACACATTGCCCCTGAAACCTCTGAAGCCAACGTTGTTTTCTCCCCTTGACTCTAAACCAGTCATAAGCAGCTGACACACTAAACACCCCTTCAACGCACCATTGCTGAATCAATTCCAAAGCCTTCTGCCAACCACCCTCTGACTCAACCATAATATCCCTAACTTTAAGAATGCTCTTCAAAGTGCTCGTATATCGTTCTTGCTTGTGAATTTCCCAAATAGTCCTTGACCTAATCACATACGCCTTGTTCCATAGCGTCCAAAGATCAGTACTGCCCTGCTGAATTTTCCACAACTTCTGCACCATTAAAGCCTTATTCCAGGCCATAATATCCCTTAAACCAAACCCACCTTCCTCCTAAGGTGTACAAATACTATCCCAACTTTTGAGCACTATCCCTCTCCTCTGCTCAGACCCAGTCCAGAAAAAATTCCTGCAAACTCTAATTATCCAGTCCAATACATTCCCAGGTAACAAAGTATTCCCCGACCAAAAGGTCATAATTCCCATAATCACTTAATTCAACAACTGAACGCGACCCGCATAAGTTAGATAATGGCCTGACCATCCTCCAATGTACTCTTGTATCTTCATCATAAGACAATTATAATGTTCCTTCCTATTAGTAATATCATTCAAAGGTAAGCCTAAATACCTGCAAGGAAATACCCCCTGATTAAAACCCGTATCTGCGAGGATCTCCTCCCTAACTTCCAAAGCGATTCCTCCGAAGAAAATGTTAGTCTTCTCCCTGCTAGCTCGCAAACTAGCTTCACCAGCAAAACTATCTAAACAACCAACAACAGCCTTGACAGAAGGCACATCGCCCCTCATAAAAATCATCAAATCATCTGCAAAAACCAGATGATTGAGTCTCAACTTACAACATTTAGGGTGAAACGACACCTCCTTCATAAAACTAATTTGCCTCAATTTTCTCGACAACATCTCCATGCTCAAAACAAATAGATAAGGGGATAAGGGATCCCCTTGCCGAACTCCCCCTTTCCCTTTAAAAAACCCACAAACAGACCCATTGACTTTCAAAGAAAACCAAGAGCCTTGAATACATTCCAATATCCAACCTATGAACTTTGGGGGAAAATTCAAGCCTCGCAACATATCCTCTATAAACTGCCATTGCACTGAATCAAACGCTTTTCTCAAATCAATCTTCATTAAACAACGAGGGGTTAAGAATTTCCTCCCATACCCTTTGATCAACACTTGTGAGAGCGCGATATTGTCCTGAATACTTCTACCCCGAAGGAAAGCAGCCTGTTCACCTCCAATAAGCTTCTCAATAACTAACTTCAGTCTTCGAACCAGCAACTTAGCCACCACTTTATACAATACCGAACAGCAAGACAAAGACCTGAAGTCCAAAACAGAAGAGCAGACCTTCTTCTTAGGTACCAAAGCTATCAAAGTAGTATTAGCTTGCTTGATCATTTTAGATTAAAGAAAGAATTCCTTAACAGCCAAACAAAAATCCTCCCGAACCACCTCCCAAGAGGACTTGAAAAACCCCGCAGGAAACCCATCAGGCCCCGGGCTTTTCCCCGACCCCATAGAGAACAAAACAATCCTTATTTCCTTATCATCAGGCATCAGTAATAATCTATCCCAATCAGCTACATCCACCCTTCCTCCCTGAAAGAACAAAGTCGGGTCAATAGTGTCAACCACAAGTGCCCTCCCAAGGAGAGACTGATAGTACTCCACAAATCCTTTAGCCACCTCCTCATTCCCAATTCTTTGAACTCCATTATGGTCATTTATCATCCCAATCACCTGCTGCATCCTTTTCTCTTTAATCTTAGCATGGAAATATGCAGTCCTAGAATCACCCAACTTAATATTCTCCATCTTAACTCTTTGAGCTAATATACTAATTTCAGCTCTTTGAAGCTCCAACCAACAATTATTATTATTATTATTATTATTTTTTATGGAACTTGCATTAAATACCAGAACAAATTACAAGAAGTTAGAGGGAAGCCGAGATACTATCTGGGCCCCCACTCCCTTAGCGATTGCAAAGCTAATTCTAGTGAAAATATGAGCTGCGGCACGCGCTCCAGCATCCTGAGATAAAGCAAATTTCCGAACCCGCTGGAGCAGAGAAACAGCATCCGTGTCGAGCTCGCCGAGAGAGGAGAAGAAGAAAGGTAAGAAACCATACCCGATCGCTGTGCAGCGTGCCTGATACTTGGCACACTTACGACGGGCAGCATCAGCAACGACCCGTCCGGGCTCGAAAGCGGTGAGGCCAGTCTGAGTCAAAGGCGAGGACCCAGTCAGATCAACACAAACATCACGCCCCTTGTCCCACGAGTAAAGCAGGAGGTCGGCTGGTCGCAAGGGCTTGTCGTTATCGTCGCAGAGGCCAATCTCCACCTCCTTACCTGCAGAGATCCTGGTTCGGAAGCAAATATCCACCAGAGTGTCCCGAACAAGGTTATGGCGATGTTTAATCCCCACAGTACCAGCACACGAAACCGCGTGATCACCAAAAATATCGCCTCTGAGGCCCCTGGAGCAAGAAGAGCAGGTCCCGGAAAGCGGAAACAGAGGGACTCCAAGGCGGTAGCTGAGCACACTGCGATTTGTCCGACCGTTCATGGTTTGCCCGAGCCCAGAAATAGGGACAGCCCTCAAAAAGTCCGAAGAATGGTCCCCCTGCTGAGATTTCCACAGGGCAACCTGTTGAGGAGTCAAGGAGAAAACAGATTCTGCCGCTGAAGCAACCCTCGTGAAATATATATCTGCCAATTTCTTCATAAGTTTTGGGGCAGCGATCTCAGATGGGTTACTCAAGAAGTCAGAACCGGTGGCCTCAACGAACCCACTCAAGGCAGACTCAAAAGCAAATCCGGGGGCAGCGATCTCGGAGGGACGAAGCAGCTTAGCTTGCAAATCGGCAGACTGGAGGAGAGAAGCAAGGAAGGCAAAGTGAAGGGCATCCGCCGCGGCAAAGACACCGAGCCCCAAGGAGAAAAGGGGAGGGTAGCCAGCCGCCACTGCCACTCCCCGAAACCAGGTCCAGACGCCGCGACAATACGCTCAAGGCTAGATCGGAGCGCAGTGTCGAAAGAAAGGTGGGCCGACCCAAAAGCAAGGGGAGAGCAAGTGCGCAAAGCAAAGTATAATTTAGAAATACCTGTGCACACCCGAAGAAGAAGTAACTCACACTGGGGATCCTCAATCGTAGCAACCAAGTCCATGAGCTCTATAGTACGGGCAACCCTCTTCGAGACAAGAGCGCCACTGAAAGCTGGGCACACGCTGACAGGTCCCCCCCAGAACCTTAACACCGTGCAAGGGCCTGGCAATAGAGGTAGGGAAAACACCATCACACCTGCTTCTCGGATCTTCGACAGGCCAAAAGACCTCCGTCTTCGTAACATTGAGGTGGAGGCCCAAAGGCCAAAAGATCTCGAACCTTATTATTATTATTATTATTATTATTATTGTTATTATTGTTATTATTGTTATTATTATTATTATTATTATTATTGTTGTTATTATTGTTATTATTGTTATTATTATTATTATTATTATTGTTGTTGTTGTTGTTGTTGTTGTTATTATTGTTATTATTGTTATTATTATTATTATTATTGTTATTATTATTATTATTATTATTATTATTATTATTATTATTATTATTATTATTATTATTATTATTATCATCATTATCATCATTATTATTATCATTATTATCATTATTATTTTTATCATCATTATTATTATTATCATTATCATTATTATTATCGTTATCATTATTATCATTATCATTATCATTATCATTATTATTATTATTATTATTATTATTATTATTATTATTATTATTATTATTATTATTATTATTAATTACTATGTTAACTATTAACTTACTCATTCACATTTTATTATAATTTCATTTTACAATGTGCAATTATTACACTATACTTTTTCTTTAACACGGAACCCCAAAGGTCACTGTCAGCCTTTCATCCTTCTTTCCATCAACTGAGAAATCTGTTTATTTCTTTCTATTAAAATATATTAAATGATCTAGCAAATATATAATATATTCCCCTCTTAAATTCACTTTCCACAAACAATTCACATCCCACTATCTCTCTCTGAAAACCGTCTACCTCTCTCTCTCTTAATAAATTCATTCTTTAATCAGAAAATCTTTTAAAAAAACCCTAACCCTAATAATGGAGGCTTATCGACGTCAAGTTCTTAGTTTGATTGAAGACTACGAGCACGTAATGCGACTAGAACGTCAGCATCAGTTAACGTTGATGAAGACGTTTGTTTCCACCATCGAGACTCGCAACCTCGCCATAGAGTTTGAAGCCCCTCACATGCAGGTGGCGAATGATGTTATCATCGACATGTACATGGAGGCGTACAGAAAATGTGCGATCAACCTAAAGTACCAGGGCAAGTTGATCAAAATTTACACAGAGCGTAAACTTTAGGGTTTTATTATGATGGTAATATTGGTTTCTTCGTACTCTAATGGATGGATTGGTTTCTTCGTACTCTAATGGATGGATGTATGTATTTAGTTTTTGGGTTGCGGTTTAATTATCCATTTTTTAAAGTCAATTCGATCGATCTTGGTTGAAATGGTCGATTTGACAAAAAAAAAATTGGGGTCGATGTATTTTGTTCAACGAAGAAATCAATGAAATCCTAATTTGCAGCGTTTAATTTTTTTGTAATATTTATTTTTTTACAATGGTGTTAAGGAGACGGATTAAACCAAATTTGCAGTATATTATACAAAGCACAAAACCCTAACTTGCAATATTTCAGTATATTTAAAAGTAGAAAATAAATTAGTCCATATTTTTTGGTTTACGTAAAATCTGTCATTAACTGTTGCCATCATTCCTCTTTACTGCCATAAAGTTATTCCGTGTCTCGAAGCAACTGTGTCTCGAGGTAGACTTTTTATATTATTAATTAAATTAATTTTAAACGGACAAGTGGAACCCCAAACGTCACTTTGAAAATTTGCTATAAAAGTAACTTCCAATACACACCACCACCAACTTGCATCCCTACTATCTGTAAACTCTCCACACAAAACACTCCTTCACCATTCCAACCCTAACAACCAAAAATGAAAACATACAATGAATCCGTTAAGGAAATGCTCACGATCTTCGAAGGTCTGTACAAGGACATACGGGAAGATGAGTTAAAGGCGGTCAAGATGCTTGCTCGCGTAATAGAGGTCCGCAACTAATGCATCCAAATGGGGAACGAGGGGAGGGAAGCCTTCTTGGAAAAACTGATCACCACCGTCATGACGGGGTATGAAGAATGTCAGGAGCGTAAGCAATCCGTTAAGAGAGATATCCAAAATTTGCATGGATTGTTGGAGGAGTAATTTTCAGTAGTCGTTTTTAGTTTTAATGTTTAAGTAGTTTTAGTATGTTTAAGTTATTGTGATATCTGTAACGGATTGTTTTTACAAAGTTAAGTTGAAGTAATTTGAATGTTTATACATTGTGTTATTTTCACTAAGTTAAGTTATTTGAAGTCATCGATTGTACGATTAAGTTAAACTCATTTCCCAAATATTTTTAATATACTTAACGGATTGTTTCTAAAGATTTTTGTACGTATTCCGTAAGTTGTCCGCGGTCCGTATTTCTTAAACTGCGACCAAAGAATACCAACGGTCTCTCATCCATCTATAAAAGGGGGCACACTTTGCATGCAACTCACTTAACCATTTCACATTACACACTTTCATTTGTCTCCAGAAAAATCTACTCTCCTCCCTCCCTTAATAACTTGAAAAACTTTCATTAAAAATGGAACCTTCCCCAATCAATCCACCAAGCAACGTTGCCTTGATTTAATTTCAATCTACGAAAGTCACATCTCCACCATTACTGCGCTGGAGATGAGGGTGAAGCAGAACCTTATTACGAGGGCGTTATTCACTTGAATGATCGTCATCTTTAGTGGCGTTGGCGTCCTGATAGATTCAGCTGATGCCTCCATCGAGTCCATGTGGTCGCTACTGAAAGAAGCTAGGGCTCAGAGGGAGTCCTTCCAGAACGACGTCGATCTTTTGAAGGGTGAGGTAGAATGGCTAGATGACTGAAAAATGGTTAATCGGATAACTGTTAGGAGTTTAACTCTGTTTAGTAGCAGTCGCTAGTGGAATATGTATTAGGGTTTTCAATTAGGGTAAGTACTAGCATTTTGGGTGTAAATTTGGATATGTATTAGGGTTTTGTAAATTCGGATATGTACTGCATTTTCAATTTTCAAATATTCCAATTTTCAATTCCTTAAAGTAGTTTCGTGTCTTCCTACCTTCAATTTATTTAATTTTTTTTTAATTTAAACACGGAACCCCAAAGGTACATGCAATTTCCCTTCCCACGCACACCACTTCCACGCTTTCTCCACACGCTACCCTCTTCCTGTGCACACCTTATTATAAATATCCCCTACAAACCCTTCACATCCAAACACTTCTCCCCTCTACAAAACTGAAAAATGGAAGCTTTCAATGAATTAGTGAGAGATATCATCGCCAACTTCGAATCGACCATGAAAACTGTTCGTCAAGAAGAAGTGAAAGTAATCAAGTTGCTTGCTAGAGTAGTTGAGACTCGTAACTACTGTTATGAGATTAGTGAGGAGGGTGATGTTGATGATTGGGAGGAGTTGATCCGGGGCATGATGGCATCTTACGACGAATGTGTCGATCGTAAGACGACGATCAACAAGTCCATCGAGACTTTGCTGGGATTACTTAGGGACTAATTACGAAACAGGCGTAGTTAAATTGCCTTCTTATGTATGCATGTTCAAGTTAATCTTAGTTTATTATTTCGGTTTATGCAAGACGTTTTAATCCAATGTAGCACTCCGTATTCGGCATGTATTTTATTCTATTCTAACGACTCTTAAAAAATATTTCAATGTCATTTCCCATTCTAATCGTAATTAAGTTTCCTTCTCCGAAAACTTCAATTTGTATTTGTTCGATGTCATTATAAAACTACTTACCACAAACCACTAACCGGGTAAGTAGCACATGGATTTGTTAGAGGCTAAAGATAAGGATGCCACATAGCAAAAGATAAGGACCAGATGGCACGAACCAACGTGGAGGGATCCATGACCACACCCCACTATTTGTCTATAAAGGCCACTTTATCTTCTACTAGTCGTATCACATATTTCTAAAGAAATCCATTTTCTCTACACTTTCTACAACAATCCCTTTTCCTTACACTTTGAAAACCCGAAGGAAAAAAAAGATCTTTGAAGGAAAAATTAATCTGGCTAATCTCCAGATTTGAAGAACACATCGTCGCTATATGTGCCCAGGAGTCCTGGATCTCGGAGACCCTAGCCAAAGCAAAAGGCGTTCAGAGGGATGTCGTTGAAGGTGGTGTCCACCCCCCCTTGGGTGAACTAGACTCAGCCATTGAGTCGATGTCCACGCTGCTGTTAGATGCTAGGGGTGCGAGGAGGGGTTTCAAAGATAAGATTATGGTTTTGAAGAATATAATAAGTGACTTTGATAAATTGTACGTTTAAGTATTATTTTCCGTATAACTCTACTTAGATCCATAATGGACTAAATATGTATCCTTTTGTTATGTTTGTGTTGTTGTTATGTTATCCTTTCGTATCTACTTAAGAATATGTTTTCTCTTGTTCAGAAAGAAGTAAGAACTTTGTTTACATTTTTTTAACAAAGTTATTTTCGTGGATCGTATAGCAATCGATCCATCCGTCTATAAATTAAACTCTCCCCTCAGTTTCCCACTAACCTCTCATTACAGTTTCCCCATCTCCCTAAAGCAGTCTCCCCTCTCTCTCTAAAAAAATTCATTCCCCTACACACAAAACCCTAAAGAAAATATGAGTCTTTTGGTGAGGAAACACTTCTTTGATCAAAAAATAAATTATGAGTCGTACGTTTCAAGTATTCGTGCGGAAGAGTTGTCGGTGGTGAAGACCTTACTTCAGGCAATAGAGACACGTCGGACCACCGTCTGTGGGAGCGCCAACCCTCCGTTGGAGGTTTTGGAGGAAGCCATCGAGTCCATCTTCAAGGCACTCGACGAAGCTAGGACGACAAGGAAGTCGTTCGAAGACAAGATGACGGCTTTGGAGAAAGTAATTAGGGATTATGATGAAAAGTATATGAGAAATCGCGTAGCCTAATTTGCATGTATGTAATAAGCTGAAATCAACTCGTTTATGTAATTGAAGCACAATATTTTAAATCTTAACTGTTTTAAGATTGAAATGATACCATCGCAAACAACACAACACAGAATATTAACGCTGCACGCCTCAGGAGCGTATTTTACGGCGACGCTCAAGCGGTCGTAGATTACTTCGAGAAGGTGCAGGTTCAGAATTTGGATTTCTACTACGATGTTCAAAGGGACGTCGACAATAAGCTGCTGAACATATTTTGGGCCGACGCACGGTGTCGTGCCATGTACAAGGCATTCGGCGACCCGATATTGTTCGACAGCAACTTTCTAAGCAACAGGTACGCGATGTCATTCTTCCCTTTTGGTGTGAACCACCACGGCAGTACGGTAATATACGCAGCGGCCTTACTCTCGCAGGAGGAGATGATCACATTTACCTGGGTGTTCAAGAACTGGGTGAAATGCATGGGCAGAGCTCCGACCGTACTGCTGACTGATCAGTGCAGGAAGATTCTGGGGGCCATTAAGAAGGTATTCCCGAACACCAACACAGGTTTTGCCTGTGGAATATCCTCCAGAACTTTGATCATCACTTGAGACACCACCCTCAGTTTGATGCCATCGACAAAGATATGCGGACGATTGTGCACGAAAGTGTGACGGTGGATGAGCTGCATGTGCTGTAGGGCCAGTTTCTGGACAAGTACAACTTGCACAAGAACAACTGGTTAACAGAGGCGTGGAAGAACAGAAAGAAGTAGATGCCGGTTTACTGGAACGACACCTTCTCCGCGGGTATGTCTCCAACCCAGAGGAGCGAGCAGACCAACAGACTTATCAAAGGCCATGTGAGCGTTGAGACTGGGCTGCTGCAGTTCATTGAGCAGTTCGACAATGTCATTTACAAGAAAGTGGAGGACGAGAGAGTTCTCAACGCGAAGGACATCAAGAGTCCACTGAGATGGGATCCCAACTTACTGTTCGAGGATGTCTACAGCAAGGTGTGCACGAACAACAAATTTTAGGAGGTCTAGGACGAGGTGTACAATTGTATTAACACGAACATCGAGACACTTCCAGGCCCCAGCGATGGTGTGACGGTATTCTGGGCCACCTTGAAGGTGACGGAACTAATCTAGAGGAAAGACCAGAGGAAATTCGAAGTGCGGAATGACAGCAGGAACGGTGAGTAAGTCTGCGGCTGCAAGATGTTTGAATTCCGAGGGATCATGTGTCGCCATATCATGAAATGCCTCGACGTGCTGAACGTGAAGGGTATCCCGGATAAATACATCCTCGATCAGTGGCGTAAGGACTTGGTAAGGGGATACGAGAACATCCGTTTCGGTTATTATGATCCGGAGGAGAATGAACGCAACAAGAAGTCCGTCCAGATCAGCATGAAGAATGACTACGTCAAGAGGTTGGCGATGCTGTCTGATGAGGCCTCCGACGCATACAACAGTCATATGGACGTACTAATCAAGCAACTAGAGGCTCATGCTGGGATAGAGGTTGTGGACTCGTTTGCGAGGGTGGCGTCTCGTTGAGGGTGTGGGGTCGTAATAAAGTACGGTGCAGGCAGCCTAAGCCAAACAGAACCTGACGGACAGGCGATATTGAGGACCTTCCTAACAGGCGAGGTATTGGAAGAAGAAGTAACGTAAAGCAGAAAAAGCGGAGGGCGAACCCCAAAGCTGTCGACGCGGCGGGGAATGTGCTCCCGAGGAATTAAGGCCCCGATAAACCAAGCCTCGAACGGAGATGCTTCGTCGCTCATGAGTGGTTTCAGTGACACCACGCCGACGGACACACTCGGATCTTCGGAACATACGAGACAACTCTAACGATAAGCCAGTCAAGCCAATATTGGAACCCGACCCCCTACTAGACGACTTCACAGTACTCGGACTCTCAACAGTGTAGGTCGCAATACTCCAACTCTATGTACAACCACTACACTAGGTTAGGATGAAAACGGTAGCGTAGTAGAATTATGATTATGTACTTTATAATTTCGACAAACTGATTTAAATACATACAAAGAATAAAGTATTACCATTGCGTCAACGTGAGTGAATAATAAGAAGTCATTATACAAAAGAGTCAAGTATGGATGAACAAGTGAAAGAAATAGCTACGTATGGATGAACAACTACAAGAGTGAAAATAGCTAATTATGGATGAGTAGGTAAAAGATTGTGACAAAAGTTAAGTATAGATAAATAAGTAAAAGAGTGTCAAAAATATTAAAGTATGGATGAATAGGTAAATTAGTGTCAAAATTGTTAAGTATGGACGAAGTGAAAGAGTGTCAAAATAGTTAAGTATGGACGAATAGGTAAAAGAGTGTGAAAATAACAAAGTATGGATGAGTAAGTTAGGGAAAAAATCACGAAGTGCAGGCTCGAACACGCAACCTGTGGACCAAGATACACACTTACTACCAAAGGCAACCGACCAAACAACAACAGGCTACTACTTTCTTTTCTTCCTTTAATTTAACATACAAGTACTGACGCCGTGTTTAGAAATAAAAAAAGGCCTCAAAATGAAGGCTCGAATACGGAACCTACAGAGAAAAGAATGAACTTAACAAACATTGAACAACCAACCGAGATACTACACACAACTAATTATATTTGTTAACTGAAAAGGAATTATTGGGTTATTTTCGTAATGAAAGTATGATTCTTACTTTTAAAATAAGATAAGGTATGTTTGTTTTTTATAAAAAATATCAAAATATACAATCTAGACCTAAAAGACAAAACAGGAAGAAAACATAAATACAAGAATAAGCGCATTGAAAATAATTACGTTGACGAAAAATAAAGAAAATAATTTTTAAAAAAATTAAAAAAAACTTTTCAAAAAATTAAATACCGTATAAATAATCAAAAACAAAAAATAATTAAACAAACATGATATTTTTTTTAAAAAAAATACAGTATACCGTATAAATATGTATACCGTACAACATTAAACATAAATACATTACTAAAGAAACAGTACAATATTAAAAAAAATTACATACCGTATAAAGAAAAAACAAAAAAAAACGGTGAAACTATACAAAAAAATACCGTATAAATAATTAAATAGAAAATAATTAATCAAACATGATTTTTTTTTTATAAAAAACAGTATACCGTATTAAACAATTAAAAAACTTATAATTAAATAACAAGAAACTTTTAAAAAAAACTATATACCGTATAAAGAAAAAAAGGGTGAAACTGTAAAAAAAAATACCGTATAAATTATTAAAAAGAAAATAATTGATGAACAAGATTTTTTTTTAAAAAAAATAAAATAAAAAACGAACACCGTATAAATACGTAAACCGTATAAAAAAATTAACTACAAAATAATTAAAGAAACAAAAAAAAAATCAAAAAAAAAATATACAGCATAAATACGAATTATGCGCGTATTTTATATACACTTTTTATGCCTTTTATACGCGCATTTCCGTGCTTATTGAATAGTGAAAGCTATTATTTTGCCCCGAATTGGCTACTTTGTGATGTGTATTGTCTTTTTGCAGGAACGGAAGACAGAGGAGCTAAAACGAACCAAAACGGAGCCAAAACGAAGTTGGAAAAGTTGTTTGCTGAACTGGGTGATAGTCGACCGACTATTAGGATAGTCGGCCGACCATGACGATAGTCGACCGACAATTACTATAGTCGGCCGACTATTCTGGAGCCTTGATGGGAGTGATTTGCCGTGGGTCCCACCGATCAAGTAATGACCAACTAATCCTAATTGGGTAGATAGGGTAAGTCGGGTCGAGTCCACGGGGACGGTAAGACGTGTCTAGACTAAGGTCACCCAATACAAGACTAGGTCGACGAGCTAAACTAGACTAAAACTAAGAAGGGGGAGAGACTAAGACTAAGAGTACACTAAGAATAAAGGAAACAATGACAAAACAAGAAGAAGAAATCTAATAGAAAAGGGACTAGGATTAGGTCGGGTTCAAGGGTGACGAAATGACCAAGGAAGAGCAAGAATAAAGTAGTAGTCGAGTTATCTAGGCATAGTCCGGGCTCTCGCTACTTAGACCGACCTAGAGGCTCCTCGCTCTCGCGCAAGAACCCATCCTAGCAACATACAAGACCGCAAGAAGAAGACAAGAAAACATGCATTTGCAACTACAAGTCATTCAAGCATTTCATCAAACATGTTCTATGCATATAATCAAGAAGCAACCCAAACTTCCACCAACAATCTACACAAACCCTTAATCACCCATTAAGACACCCAATTCCCCTAATAATCCTAGCAAGAATCTACTCACACATATATAAATGGAAAACTAGCACAAACATGAGAAACAAAAACAAGAACAATCACATACATAATGGGAACTAACAAGGATGAACAATGAACAAAACAATGAACAATGAACAAAGAATGAAACTTTAATGATAAAACAAGATTAAGAGAAGGGAAAAGAGAGATTATATCAAACAAGAGAAGATGAAAAGAAGAAATCTTGCATAAATAGAAGAAAACTCAAATACATCAACCAAGGTTGTCAATCTTGGTGGAGATCTTCAAGAATTCCCATAATACAAGAGTTAAACTAAGATTAAGGATTAACTAAGGACTAATCTACACTAATCTAACCTAAAGTAGTCTAGGGTTTAGTGGGTAATGTCTAAGATAATGAATGGTGCTTAAAACAATACAAGAGGGAGGTACATATAGGGTTTCACGAGCAAAGGATTGAAAAGGAAAGCAAAACAGCCCATTTCTGGGCTCTTCCCGGCCGGGAAGGTGGTGGTCCCGACCGGAATGAGGTGGTCCCGAACGGGATGAGGTGGTCCCGACCGGGAATGTGGTGATCCCGGCCGGGATCAACCTCCAGTAGCCGTCTTCTTCTTTGCTCTTCATCCCCGTCGTGATGGGGTCCTTCCCGACCGAAATGGGTCTTGTAGGCTTCAAATATGGTCTCATAGGTCCCTTCTTGCTCTTGTTTGGCTTCTCATCGATTCTCGGTGCTTGGGAATGGGTCCCAAGGGCTCGGGATCGAGTCTAAGCCACCGGGTGATCGTCGCTTCTCTTCGTTGGCTCCAAATGTGTCGGAAACGAGTTGGAATCGTTTCACTTCTCCAATATTGGCCTTAGGAACCTAAAACAAGCTAGAAGAAGCGTAAGTATCCTCCAAAACCGCTCCAAAGAGCGCTTCCACAAGAGAAACCGGGACCAAACACAACAAATAAGCACTACAAACCACACTTATCAACTCCCCACACTTAACCCTTACTCGCCCTCGAGTAAGCACCAACTAACTACTAAGCTAATTAAAACTAAAATACTAGCCGAGTGGGTATTAGCGCACCCTACGCCCTTTCAACTCACGCGAGAACACTTAGAGGACAAGTGCTCTCCGCAAGGCAAGTGAGGTCTTGCGACAAAACTGTGGATACAATCGAACATGAAAACACATAAACAACAAACACACAAACAAACAAACAAACAAACAAACAAACAAACAAACAAACAAACAAACGGTTGCATCCAAGAAGAAACAAATACCGCTTCCCTCTACAAAGCGGTGAAAGAAGCACCGGTTAAGGACTCAAGGCAAGTGACAACGTTCCCAAGCTAATAACACAAATCGATATGGACAAAACCCTAATAGTATGACGACAAAGCAACAAAAACGTTGGTAACTTACCTAGGTTCCTCCTAACCTTCTAAGAACGTACTACGGGACGATAGGCGGGATGGAAAAAGGATGAACCACGGAGTTAGTCGACACTGTAGGAAAGTGAAGCCCCGCACCCTTTAGCGATGAGCCAAGAGGGTCGTCCCATGTCCAAAATCGCCCAACTAGTCCAAGTAAAAAGGTGGATAAGGTTGTAAAATGAGGGAAGTCCGACTATTTACCGCTATCATCCTTCCTAGGGACTTGGTCCTTTGGTAGGCTCTTCACGGTAATAGCCGGAAAAAGGCTTATTTTGAGGGGTGGGGAGGATTCTTTTTGTGAGATGATTTTCTTTGGCATCTTTCTTTTGCATTTGGCTTTTGAGTTTCTATTCCCTTTCTTATTCTTCTTTTGTATTTTGTTTTTCTTTTTGTTGTGCCTTTTCTTTTTCTTCTTTCTTTTCTTTCTATCTTTTTCTTTCTTTTTCTTTCTTTCTTTTCTTTTCTTTCTTGGTTTGCCCTTTTTGCCAAATTTTGTCTTGTAAACATTTCTTGCAACCAAGTAAGAAGTTCAACAATTTGCAACTTATTGGTGAAAAATGTGTAGAAGGTAGGGAAATGGGTAAGTCGGGAGTCGCGATCTCCCTTCAAACCCACAAAAAAGGGGAAACTTGGACTAATCAAAGTAATTTCGAACATGGTTGCCTAAGGGTCGGGACTCGGCAACCAAGGCCTTTTCACTCCGTGGGTGGTCATAATGGTTAAAATGCAAATCCCGTAGTAAATCCCTAGTAGACTAGGTGGACTCAAGGTAAGAAACCAACAAAATCATTGACTTAAAGTCATTCTACTAGACTAAAGTCCAAGACTCGTCTCATATTGCTAGAAAGGGAAAGTAAACACTTGCGCACTAGCCTCAAAACCAGGTTTTCGAAAACCTTTTTACACACTAGACACAAAATACACAAGACAAAACAAAGACACAAAAAAATCGAAAGGAAAAGGGACAAACAAAACAAAACAAAACAAAACAAGAGAAAAGAGAACAAGAACATAAAGAAAACAAACGTTACCCCGAAACTTCCAAACAAGTCACCACATCAACCATAAACTTCACAAAGCACCACCCGAGCACACCATCACAAATCTTCACCAAACTCCACAAAAAAAGGGAAAAAGAGAAGGAGATAGAAGGATAATACCGGATGTCGAGAGCCTTCCGAAACTTATCGAAGATCACGCAACCTACAAGGAATTCAGGGGAACAAAACACACAACACAACATATATACGATACAAGGACACAAAAGAAAATCTTTTTGGCTTTTTTGAAAAAAAAAAAATTTCAAATTTTTAGGGATTTTTAAGATATTTTCGAAAAAACTACGAAAATAAAACTAAACTAGCCTAAGATATCGCTCCCTCACACTTAAACCGAGCAATGTCCTCATGCTCGATCGCTAGTGTGTGCGGAGACACTAAAAAAGAAAAGAAAAAAGGGAAAAAAGAACTAAAAATCAAAATGAAAGTGAAGAAGGGGTAGAATGCGTCCGGCTGAGGTGTAATCAAGTCACCAAGGGCCGAGACAAGAAAAGATATGGATGGGGGAAGAAATAAAAAGAAGAAAATAAAAGGAAATGGGAGGGGAGGGCTAGGTGTAATCAAGTCACCTAGCCCGGATTCCGACTAAATTCTACCAAAAGAAATTAAAATGAAGAAAAAGTGAAAAGACTCGTAAATTTGGATTTTTGAAATGACTCTCGATGTAGTCACGTCATCGAGAGTCGGGAGCAATGACTACCAAGGGCCCCGAGGGCCACTAATGAGGTGGGATTCGAGGTGAAACTCGGTGTGTAGTGAAGAGAAGATGAGATGAAGGTATATATATGAAGTGTAGGGGTCATATGATAGTTGCAAGGGTAGGTAGGGAGGTTGGGAGGGGGTAGGCAACAAATACATCGGGATTTAGAATCCCATCCCCAAAAGCTTGTCAAAAGCTCAAAAACCCGACTTCCTTGCTCAAGAACCAAGCTCTATCAACAACCACTCCTCTCTAAACTTCATCTTCACTTCACACTTATCAAATAAGCTCAAAATATCCGTCAAAATCCCTCCCTCACATCGCTCATCAAAATACCAAATTACAAGAATTCCACAAACACACAAAAATCCTAGAAACAAATACACAAATAACACAATTACAATCACAAAAACTCAAAAGAAGAGGGGAAAGGGAATATACAACATGACGGTTCTTGAGGAACTCCGTCAAACCTAGGATGGTGGACTCTTCATTCCTAGCCATAGCCATCAAGGGCTCGGAAGAGCAAGTCAAATGCTCGAGCCACATCATAAAGAGGGCTCATTGAGTACCCGAGCCAAGCTATCCTCCAAAGCCTCCAAGTCGGAAGCAAGAAGTAGTCACCTAAAGACCCAACGTCATCTTTCATGTTGTTTCCGGGGTCTTTCCATCCTACAAGCTTTAACGACCTCTTCCTCCCTAAGCACCGTCTCCTAGCACAACCAAGCTTTAAATATCTAGCACAAAACTCAAAGGGGAGTTTAACCCTCTTCTTTTCATCAAGCAAACCCAAGTCATCAACAAGTTCCGGCCCAATATCTCCAAATCCTAAAACATCGTTCTTCCCCACATCATCAATAAGAAGAGATTTGAAACTCATACAAGCGGTTTCAACCTCCTCTAAACCAAGATCCAAATTACACACAAGGGGTTCACAATATTTTATAGGATTATCACATATGGGCGACTTGATTTCATCATTAATATCCCAAGACTTCACAACTCCTATCACCTGACTCAACTCACCCCAAAGTTCTACATCCTCAACAATAGGCTCATTGGAAGCGGCATGAAGCTCAAGAAGAGGGCATGCGAAGGGGATTGATGGTTCAACAAGTATAGAGGGGGTAGACTCTTGAACTTCCTCCATTTTATCGATGTTTTCGTCAATGAAACTCTTAAAATTCCCACTAACCTCATTCAATTCTTCACCAAAAATGCCTTCATTAAGGGTAGTCTTCTCATTCATCTCATCTTGGGTAGACAATCGGGGTTCTTCATAGCAAGTCTCGCTTCTCAAGGGGACTTCATCGGCAGCTTCATAATTGGGTTGCTCCCCTAGCTCAAGTGAGCACCCTTCGTCAAGTTGCGACGTTCGAGTTAAAAACATTACGGTTTTAGCCGCTGTAGCATTTAATCGAGCATCAATAGCCTCATTCTCCCTTTGAATTTGGGCCATGATTTCATATTGGTCCTTTTGCATTTGGATGGCCATCTCTTGTTGGCTCTTTTGCAATTGAAGAATCGATTGAATTAACTCCAAGTCGGGTTTTTGTTGGTTATTGGGGTTTTGGAGTGCTACTTGAAAATCTTGATGATGCCCAAGGGGTGGGGCATCATATTGTTGGTAATATGGTGGGTTTTGGGGAAATTGGCTTCCATAAGGAGAAATATGATGAGGCATGGTGGGTTCATGATGGTAATTTGAGTAATAACCACCAAGACCACGAGGTTGATAAGCACTCACTTGATGGAAGCCGTTTCCATATTCTTGAAGCTCATACCCACGGGTTCCTTGATTACCCGATGAAGCTTGATAGTAGTAGGGAGACATCATGTCATATTCTTGATTCATAGAGGGAGAGGAGTAGCTCATGATGGCTTCTAAGGGTGTGAGGTTTAGATCAATCCTCACGTTTTGCTCGAAAACTAGGCTTGTACCCGGTTGGAAACCTCTCAATCTAGCAACCGTCCGTTTATGCGGCTCTGAGTCGTAAGGAAGAGGATGGTCACCACCTCTAGGCAAAAACTGTAGACTAGGAGCAAACGTGAGAATTCTAGTGCTTTTTGGGCACTAAACAAGAAGTAAATAAACTTCACACCCACAAGAAGCAAAGAAAAACAAAGAAAAACACAAACACAAAGATAAAGTCAATTAAATAGGTAAACAAAGTCTAAACAAACACCGTCCCCGGCAACGGCGCCAAATTGACGCGAGGGATTTGCCGTGGGTCCCACCGATCAAGTAATGACTAACTAATCCTAATTGGGTAGATAGGCTAAGTCGGGTCGAGTCCACGGGGACGGTAAGAGGTGTCTAGACTAAGGTCACCCAATAAAAGACTAGGTCGACGAGCTAAACTAGACTAAAACTAAGAAGGGGGAGACACTAAGACTAAGAGTACACTAAGAATAAAGGAAACAATGACAAAACAAGAAGAAGAAATCTAATAGAAAAGGGACTAGGATTAGGTCGGGTTCAAGGGTGACGAAATGACCAAGGAAGAGCAAGAATGAAGTAGTAATCGAGTTATCTAGGCATAGTCCGGGCTCTCGCTACTTAGACCGACCAAAAGGCTCCTCGCTCTCGCGCAAGAACCCATCCTAGCAACATACAAGACCGCAAGAAGAAGGCAAGAAAACATGCATTTGCAACTACAAGTCATTCAAGCATTTCATCAAACATGTTCTATGCATATAATCAAGAAGCAACCCAAACTTCCACCAACAATCTACACAAACCCTTAATCACCCATTAAGACACCCAATTCCCCTACGAATCCTAGCAAGAATCTACTCACACATATATAAATGGAAAACTAACACAAACATGAGAAACAAACACAAGAACAATCACATACATAATGGGAACTAACAAGGATGAACAATGAACAAAACAATGAACAATGAACAAAGAATGAAACTTTAATGATAAAACAAGATTAAGAGAAGGGAAAAGAGATATTATACCAAACAAGAGAGGATGAAAAGAAGAAATCTTGCATAAATAGAAGAAAACCCAAATACATCAACCAAGGTTGTCAATCTTGGTGGAGATCTTCAAGAATTCCCATAATACGAGAGTTAAACTAAGATTAAGGATTAACTAAGGACTAATTTACACTAATCTAAGCTAATATAACCTAAAGTAGTTTAGGGTTTAGTGGGTAATGTCTAAGATAATGAATGGTGCTTAAAACAATACAGAAGGGAGGTATATATAGAGTTTCACGAGCAAATGATTGAAGGAAAGCAAAACAGCCTCTTTCTGGGCTCTTCCTGGCCGGGAAGGTGGTGGTCCCGACCGGGATGAGGTGGTCCCGACCGGGATGAGGTGGTCCCGACCGGGAAGTTGATGATCCCGGCCGGGATCAACCTTCAGTAGCCGTCTTCTTCTTTGCTCTTCATCCCCGTCGTGATGGGGTCCTTCCCGACCGGGATGGGTCTTGTAGGCTTCAAATATGGTCTCATAGGTCCCTCCTTGCTCTTGTTAAGCTTCTCAGCGATTCTCGGTGCTTGGGAATGGGTCCCAAGGGCTCGGGATCGAGTCTAAGCCACCGGGTGATCGTCGCTTCTCTTCGTTGGCTCCAAATGTGTCGGAAACGAGTTGGAATCTTTTCACTTCTCCAATATTGGCATTAAGAACCTAAAACAAGCTAGAAGAAGCGTAAGTAGCCTCCAAAACCGCTCCAAAGAGCGATTCCACAAGAGAAACCGGGACCAAACACAACAAATAAGCACTACAAACCACACTTATCAAGCATGCAGAGGTCAAAATAAGTGGATGATTAGTCGACCAACTATTAAAATAGTCGACCAACTATTTTCTGGGCCGCGGACAGTTTCGTATTCAGCAAGTTATTTCCTAATCAGTTTTAACCTATTCTAAGTTGTATAAATAGGGCTTTTCAGCCACTTTTAAGAGGACTTCGAGACTACTCTACTTCTCTACCTCTCCTCTTTAGACTTTATACTTTTACTTCTCCTTAAACTCTTAGAATTACTTCTAGTTTGATTTTTCCTTTAAAACTCGATTATTGTAAGACTTGATTCGAATCGCCTTCATTCCTTGCTTTTGGTAATTAATCTAATCTTTCTTCCTTTTTTTTTCTTCATCATTCTTGATTGTTCTTTTTCTTTGTACTTAATTACTCTTAATCTTTGTCTTATGCTTGTCGTAATTTATTTAATATTCATCTTGTTTAGTCTAGTAAAATCTTTTATTAATATTGTTGTTCTTGATTTATGAGTAGCTAATTTCCTTCGCTAGGATTTAGGGGATCTGCGAATTGAATGTGGTCGCTAAATAATTTGTAGATCTGTCAATAATATTGTGTCTGAGTTGTTAATTGTAGCATATAATCGCGGTTAGTCAGTTAATGCGCATGATCGATTAATAGAATTCGGTAAACTTGAACCTAAGATCGGAAGCCTGGTAAAAGTTAGACCTGCTACAACACATTAGTTTGCCCTAATAAGATCGGAAGCCTTTAGACGCATGCTAGGGTGAATAGTGGACCGGAAGGACCTTTTCATTACCCCTTAGACCAATATTTGCGATAGACCTGTGACTTAGACCGTGACCATATGAGATTCGTAGTGAACCGACAATCCTAGTTTTCTCTCCATATATCAATTTGTCTTAATTCATCATATTTACTAGTTAATTCTTCTCCTTTAGTTCTCTTTCCTTCACTACTTTTAAATTAGTTAAAACAAACATAAAACCTCCCAATTTGGTTACTTAGATAGACTTTAATTGCAAGTAGGATTTATTTGTCTCCCTGTGAAATCGATCCCGACTTCCCTAGCTACATTTTTAGTTGGACCGTAGTTGGTTATTTTTGATAGGTACACGACTAGCTTATCAAATTTTTGCGTCGTTGCCGGGGAGACGGTTAATTTTACTTGTCTTATTAGTTTATCTTTTGTCTCAGGGAACTTCTGTTCCTTGAGACAGTTCTCATATTTTTCTTTTTAGTTCTGTTTATGCCTAGGTCTAACAGGTCCGAGATTTATAAATTTGATCCCGAACCCGAGAAGACTTTACGAGCTAGACGGAGTTTTTGGAGGGAAATTCGTCAAGCGGAAAAATATAACCCGCTTGAACCATTTTTTGCTAATCTGGAAGCGGAATATTCGTCCTGCGAAGAGGACAACTCCAGTACTAAATCAGACGCCGAGTCAGATATCTCAATTCTGATCATGCCGCCGAAGCTTTCCACTTACTCCGAGCCAACTCAGGCTAACATCCCAAAAGGATGGAAGCTACCGACTCCTACCACCGGCTCTTTCGACATTCGTCCCGCTTATATCAATTTAGTGGAGCGAAATACCTTCTCGGGCAAGAAAGACGAAGACCCCGGATAACATATGGAAATATTCACTGATTATTGTTGTTCGATTCCAGTTGCTCCCGGAGTAACACAGGAACAAGTAATGGAGGTCTTATTTCCATTTTCTCTTGCAGGTCCAGCCTGTAGATGGTATCGAGACTTGGATAAAGAAGCAGCCAATATTAATGACATGAACTCATTGGCGCTTGCTTTTTATAAGCATTACTACCCTCCTCAGCGCATTAATCAGATACAGAGTCAGATAACCAGTTTCAAGAAAGGATCGTTGGAAGATCTAACGAAACATGGACTAGATTTAAGGATCTAGTCCGTTCTATTCCTCACCACGGATTCGAGCCATGGTTCTTATGTAATCAATTTTATAACGGTTTATTTGATGATAATCGTGCTATTCTTGATGGTGCAGCTAACAGACGTTTCCAAAACAATGTTGATGATGACAAGGGTTGGAAATAGATCGAGGAGATGGCCACGCATCGAGCCGAATATGAAAATCCGAGGGGTAGTGTTCAGGTAGCCGCAGCGGAAACCAGTGAGATTATGGCTCAATTTGATCATCTTCATGCCCGTCTCGATAAAATTCAGAATCCGCTTCATAGAAGCGAGTCGAATCAGCAAACTGTCCATGCTATGATCAAACAGGAGGCCATGTGTGAGCAATGTGGTACCGAAGGCCATAGTGCGGGGGAATGTATGACCGGGATGGAACAAGTTCTAGTTTTTCAACATTTCAAGCAAGGTAATCCCTATTCTAATTACTATAATGAGAGGACTAGGGAGCATCCGAACTTCAGTTGGACGAGTCAGAATGTGTTGAACCCGGTTCCTCAGCCGAAGCAACAAGCGTATGTTCCGCCTCATCGTGGACAACAAGGCTTCCAAAAGCCTCTAGCTCTTCCACCGCCGACTCAACCTCTTGCTACCTCCATCGCCTGTGACTGCGGCTCCAGTTCATAGCAAATATCAGGAATTGAAGAGTATGATGCAGTCTCTTATGATCCAGATGCAAAAAAGTGACCAATCTAAAGATGCGCAGATCAAGATGTTGGAGACGCAGGTGGCGCAGCTTGCCACAAATCAGTCTACTAGGCAACTGGGCACATTGCCGTCACAGCCGGAAAAACTGCACGATACGGCCAACGCGATTCAGCTCCGTAGCGGACTTACTTATGACGAGCCCAAGATGCCTAGTTATGATAATTCTGTTATTGTGGAAGATGTAATTGAGGATGTAATTGATGATGTATCGTTAAAAACTGCTGAAACTGCTGTGAATGACCAATTGGTCAATAATAGTCGACCGACTATTTCAGATAGTCGACCGACTATCATTGACAGATTACCAGAAACTGCAGGTGAGGAGAAAAATAGTCGACCGACTATTGCTAATGGTCGACCGAGTATTAATAATAGTCGACCGACTATTAATAATAGTCGACCGACTATTCCTAATAGTCGACCGACTATTTCAGACACAAGATCAGGATCCGAGACAGTCGTTGCTGAAAAGACGTCTGATGCTGAAGTAAAAACAGGTGTTCTACAGGATAAAGCTGCTGAACAGGTCAAATTCAAGTTCCTTTTCCTAACCGGTTGAAGAATAAGAAGGTCGAGAACCAGTTCAGTAAGTTTATGGAGGTCGTCAAAAATCTCCAGGTAACCGTTCCCTTCACGGAATTAATTACCCAGGTACCCTCTTATGCGAAATTTATGAAAGATATTCAGACCCGTAAGAGAAACTTTAATGAACATGAGACTATTGCTTTTACTGCTGAGTGTAGTGCTCTAATTCAAAGTAAGTCTCCACCCAAACTAAAAGACCAGGGTAGTTTTTCCATACCATGCACCATAGGCACCCATGTAATCGATAAAGCTCTATGTGATTTGGGTGCAAGTGTCAGTGTCATGCCCTATTCAGTTTGCGAGAAACTGAATATGGGTCAGCTTAAAGTCACAAGTGTGACTCTTCAGATGGCAAATAGGTTAGTCAAACGTCCCCTAGGAGTCTTAGAGGATGTCCCTGTTAGGATAGGTAAATTCTTTATACCTGTCGATTTCATTGTTCTAGATATGGCTGAGGATACCCAGATTCCTATAATTTTGGGTAGGCCATTTTTACATACTACGGGGGCTATCATAGATGTCAAGCACGGACGCTTGACTCTAGAGGTGGGGGACGATAAAGTGACCTTTAACTTGGCTAACACATTAGCTAAGCCTATGACCGAGGATACTTGTTATGCAATAGATATTATTGATGAAGTTATTCTTGGTGTTTGTACTGGTTCCTGAGTAGGGACCCGCTTGAGGCTTAACATGTTTAGACACTTGTGCAGGTAATAAGACTAACGATGATGCTGTGTGGGATATTTTAGGAGATACACAGAAACTAACGAGCATCGACGGAGAAGTGGTAAATGGGTTGGTAGATACTTCTTATGCTGTAGAGGTAACCAAATAAACCCGACCTGAAACCTCTTCCGTCTCATCTTAAGTATGTATTTCTAGACGATTCTGAGTCTTATCCCGTCATCGTAAGTAACAAATTAGATGAAAACCAACTTTCTGCTTTGTTGGTCGTTCTTAAAAAGAACAAGAGTGTTTTAGGCTACAGTCTAGATGACCTTAAGGGAATTAGTCCCAATATTTGCATGCATCGAATTGAACTTGAGGAGGATCGTCGACCTGTTAGACAGGGTCAACGTAAGGTGAACCCGAAAATGCAGGAAGTAGTAATGAAATAAGTGATGAAGTTATTGGATGCAGGTATAATTTATTATGTCGGTCACTCTAAATGGATGAGTCCTGTTCAGGTCGTCCCAAAGAAAGGCGGGACGACCGTGGTAAAAAATGATAAAAATGAATTAATACCTACTAGGATTGTAACGGGATGGCAGATGTGCATTGACTATAGACAATTAAATGCCGCCACAAAAAAAGATCACTTCCCTCTTCCGTTTATCGATCAAATGGTAGAAAGGTTAGCCTCACATAAGTTTTTCTGTTATTTGGATAGCTATTCGGGGTTCTTTCAGATCCCGAACCATCCTGATGATCAGGAAAAGACGACATTTACTTGTCCCCATGGTGTTTTTGCTTATCGCAGGATGCCTTTCGGGTTGTGTAATGCCCCTGCCACCTTTCAAAGGTGTATGATGGGGATATTTTCCAAGTATATCGAGTCTATTATGGAGGTATTCATGGATGATTTCAGTGTCTACGGTATTAGTTTCACTGATTGTTTAACTAACCTTAATAAAGTGATGCAGCGATGTATTGAGGTCAATCTAGTGCTGAATTGGGAGAAGTGCCATTTTATGGTCAACGAGGGAGTTGTCCTTGGGCACTTAGTTTCATATCAAGGCATCCAAGTAGACAAAGCAACGGTGCAAGTGGTCGAGCGATTGCCTTCTCCCGTTAACGTGAAAGGGGTTAGGAGTTTTCTTGGACACGCCGGATTTTATCGCCGGTTTATCAAAGATTTCTCTAAAATTGCTAAACCACTTACACAATTGCTCCTTAAGGATGCCCCATTCATTTTTACTAATGAATGTTTATCTGCTTTTAACAGGTTGAAGCAGGCTTTGGTCACAACACCTATTATTCAGGCCCCGGATTGGGAATTGCCATTTGAAGTTATGTGCGACGCTAGTGATTATGCGGTCGGTGCGGTGCTGGATCAAAGGAAGGAAAAGGCAGTGAATGTCATCTATTATGCGAGCCGAACTCTGGATGAGGCTCAGGTGAAGTATACTACGACGGAAAAGGAGTTTCTAGCCGTGGTCTATGTATTAGAGAAATTTCGATCTTATTTAATAGGGTCGAAGGTGACAATTTATACCGATCATGCGGCTTTGAAGTACCTTCTCGCGAAGCAGGAAGCCAAACCAAGATTGCTACGATGGATCCTCCTACTTCAGGAATTCGACCTGGAGATAAAGGACAAGAAGGGCGCTGAAAATTCTGTGGCGGATCACCTTTCTAGATTTCCATTGCAGGACGGAGGCGATACTTTACCGATAGATGATTCTTTTTCTGATGATATATTGATGGCTATTGGTATAATGGATACTCCGTGGTACGCTGACTATGCTAATTTTCTTGTAGGAAAAATAATGGTGCCTGATTTGTCATATCAACAGAAGAAGCGGTTCCCACATGATGTTCGGCAATATTTTTGGGACGATCCATATCTTTTCAAGGAATGTGCCGACGGACTTTTTAGGCGATGCACACCGCAATGGGAAACCAATGCTATCTTGGAAGCCTGTCATTCCTCGTCTTATGGTGGTCACCACGGTCCCGCTAGGACCGTGGCTAAGGTACGTCAATCAGGTTTTCATTGGCCATCTTTGTTTTCTGATGCCAAGTCACTTGTTTCAGGATGTGATGCTTGTCAGAGGACGGGAAATATCTCCCGGAGGCATGAGATGCCTCAGGTCGGTATTTTGGAGGTAAAAATTTTCGATGTTTGGGGCATCGACTATCAAGGTCCCTTCCCGACAAGTCGAGGTAATAGGTACATTTCAGTTGCTGTGGACTACGTATCTAAATGGGTAGAAGTCGTTGCCTCAGTCCATTGTGACACTAAGACCGTCATCCAACTTTTCAAGAAGATTATATTCCACGTTTTGGCGTCCCCCGAGTCGTCATTGGTGATGGAGGTATGCACTTTAAAGAAAAACAACTTATTGCCTTATTATCTAAATATGGTGTTATGCATCGCAGAGGTTTGGGGTATCACCCCCAAACTAGTGGACAAGTCGAAGTTTCCAACCGGGAGCTTAAGGATATTTTGGCAAAAGTTGTCTCGAAGTCAAGAAAAGATTGGAGCCTGAAATTGGATGACACTCTATGGGCGTATAGGACCGCCTATAAGACACCGATTGGTACATCGCCTTATCGGTTGGTTTATGGAAGTCCTGTCACTTACCCGTAGAGTTGGAGCATTAAGCTTGGTGGGCCGTTAAAGATCTGAATTTTGACCCAAAATTATGTGGCGAAAATCGACTTTTGCAGCTAGATGAGCTCGAGGAGTTCAGAATGAATGCCTACAATAGCGCCCGTATCTACAAAGAGAAGACAAAAAGGTGGCACGATAAGCGTATCATTCCGGGGGAGTTTAAAGCAGGCGAAAAGGTATTATTGTTTAATTCTCGTCTTCGTCTTTTTCCTGGAAAATTAAAATCCAGATGGTCCATATACGGTAATTTTGGTTTCTAAATTTGGGTCGGTCGAGCTTGAAAACTCTTCCATGGGAAATCGCTTTAAGGTCAATGGTCACCAAATAAAGCACTACCACGAGAGAGGTGAGACAGGAGGAGAATTCGAGGTTTTTTACCTCGAAATAGTCACCAACTGAGCAAGGTGACTACGGTCGTGCGGGACCTTAAACCAGCGCTAACCGGGAGGCAACCTGGGTTGTAAAACATTTGTACCTGCATTTAGTTAGTTAGAGCATATTTAATTTTCTGCATTGTAGATTTTGTGCGGGTGAGAATGAGGGTCTAAAAGTTGAAATTGAGTTTTGCAGAGAACAAGCTGCTGACGGAAAACTGGAACTGGACAACAATAGTCGAACGACTATTCCTATTGTCGGACGACAATTCTGGCAAATATCGCGCACCTTGGCTGAATATTTCTGTTGCATAAGTCTTATTTTTCTCTCTTTACTCTACTTCGGTTCATTATTTTGAAAAATTAACTCCTAAACCCTATTTTCTTCCTCACTCCTCCCACCTACCTCCATTTATAACATTCATCTCCAAACCATCAATCTTCATCTTCAACCCCTACCCATCTTCTTCCTTCCATCACTATTTTCTTTAATCTTTTCATCCTTGCTATTTTTTCTTGTCTTTATTGAAGTTGCTACGACTTTCCTGCAAAATCAGTAAGTTTCCTTGTGTTTTTCGTAACTTGAGGTTGTCTTTCGTTTTCCGCCTGCATTTTCTGCAGTCCGCCGGGAGTCGCCGACTATCGGAATAGTCGGACGACTATTACAATAGTCAGACGACTATCGTCTCTGTCGGGCGATTTTCCGCGATTTTTTGGGTTTCTGTCGGGATTTTACAGAGGTTGTTTTCGGACTTTGATTTCAGATTTCGACTTAGTTTTTCTCGGATTTCTGCTACTGCTCATTTCTTTACCCAAATTTGTTGATTTCTTCCACATTATCATGTTTTTACCCAAATTTCAATTATGGAATTAGGGTTTTGATTTCAATTGATTTGGGGGTTTTTGTTTGAGTAGTACACTAGTCTGATTTTTGCTATTTCAGGTCAAAATGGATGCAAGAAAAAGACAACGTCAGGGAAGCACAAGACGTCGGGTCGACATTAGCCGGGAGTCAGCAGCGACTCAGGATCTCGTTCCATTTTCCGAGCAGAGCATACCAGAATACCCCGACATTCGGTTTACCTCGGAAGATCAGAGGGAGCGCTTTGTCCGGTTGGCAGCTCTTAAGGTAACCCTGACACGGTTTCTAGACCGTGAGCTCTTGGGAAGGTTGGGCTTTTGTCAGTCTGTTGTTGACTTACTGAATGGTACTGGTATGAGTTGGCTAATTTATATGCTTGAATTCACATATAAGGGTCTTACTCTAGAGTTTTTTAGTAGTTTCAATTTTTTTAGTGACATGAACTAGGACACACCATGCATATTTTTTAGACTCTTTAACACGAGTTTTTCTAGGACCGTTCGCGAGTTCGGTCAGCTTTTGGATGTTACTAGCGAAGGGGACTCAATACATCCCCCTCGCCGTCTAGCCAACGAAATCTAGTCTTGTATTTCTGATCGTAATACGGGTCGTAAGCGGGGCAACGAAGTCCACCACTCGGCCATCCGATACTGGCTTCGTCTGATAGGGTGCATCATTTACGGACGTACTGAGCCGAACAATGTTAATGCTGATGAGTTGGAAAGTCTAGCCGGCTATCTTAACATCGATAGCGAGCGGCCATATGTCATGAATGTGGTCGCCCTCGTTGCCCACCATTTCCAGCAGATCGGAAATGGGCTTTTAGCTGTCATTCATTGTGGGCGTCTCGTTTCCCACATCGGTCGTAGGCTATTTCCAGACTTCCCGTACGGGGAGGAACCTATAGGACACGATCTTCCATCTGTCGTGCGACTCGATAGTCGCCTTTTGAACTTTTCTGTCCTTAGGAGTCTTCATTGGCTAGGTCCAGATTTGCGTTGGCGCATCGTAAAGGATGACTCGGTTATCCTCCCTTACAATCTACCACCTCTTACCCCCTTCCCCCATCTCCCCTTTGGTTCTGTACGGGACCCTCCACCGTATCCCTCCTATTTGCTACCACTTAAGGGGGATCTTCAGATCCCCACACACTTCGTACCTGAGACGGGTGGACCGTCTCGACCTTCTCGACAATCTCGAGGAGGTGGTAGCCGATCGACTAGTCGTCCATCACATACACCATCTTTTGCGGCTGGACCTTCGGGCCCACCACCACGCCCCCTTGTGCATTTCCATATACTGATTATTCTAACATGCCTCCTCCACCATATGCTAACTTCGTGCCTCTTCCACCATATGTTACACCTGCGGTCCTCGACCAAGCGGCGGTCCCTGGAATGCTTAATGAGTTGTGCCACCGGATTGCCACGGTGCAGCTAAATCAGGCACTTGCCGACTTTCCCTTTTATGATCATTCAGTGATGCTCGGCCATATCTCTCCTACAGCTTGGCACCCGACTTACTACACCTATCCCGAGGGAGGCTATGGTAACAATGACGGGAATAAGGAGGGTGATAACGAGGAGAGTGATAACGAGGAGGGAGAGGACGACAATGGGGATGACGATAGTGGAAGTGGTAGTCAGGAGGAGAGCGGCGACGAGAGCTCCGATTAGGACGGTTTGGGGAGGTCTCCGCTTGTATATACATCTTGTAAGTAGTTCCTCTTTTTATTTTTGCACTTTCATTGTCCTGCATTTCTTCCCCGTATATTTTATGCCTCTTATTGTTTGCTGTACACAATGAGGGCATTGTGTGATTTGGTTTGGGGAGGGTATGCTTCTGTCTGTTTTCATCCATCTGCATATTTCTTGCATTTCCGCGTGCATAAAAAAACCAAAAATATGTTTTTGCATTTAGTTGAGTCTTAGTTGAGTCGGAATGCTATCTAGCGATGATGATAATGCTTCTATGTCTTCATTTAATTGCTTATGCTAGTGCACCGTTTGAGTTTTTGTATATAATCACATGCGGCATTCTTACATCTTTGGTTAACGGTACTGAACGAATAAACTTGACTCATTGTTGGCAAACTACTCAGATTTGTAAGAAATTAGAGCCTTTAAACTGGTGACATTCATGATCAGTTTCTTTTAGGTTGAGAGTAGTACTCCTTATGAGACATGTAACATCAAACTGCATAACCATGACATTCGTCTCTTGGTACCTGTATGCATTTGACTCGTGGTTTTGACATGTGCGAAAAAGGCAAAACCTTTCTTTTAATTAATTCCCATGAGCCTCACATAGCCAAATTAACCTGTTTGACCCGTTTATCAACTACATGCCATATATTGCCTACCCTAGTCAAGCTAGTAGATTAGTTGGACGGAATTGTTTTTTTCGGGTTAACTTTGGTACCATGATGATTGAAAAAAAAAAGGAAATTGAGAAAAAAAATGAAAAGAAGAAAATTCAATGAAAAAATTGAATGGAAGAAGAAGAAAAGAAAAGAAAGGAAAGAAAAAATTAATGAAGTGAAACTAGAAGAAGAATGTGTTTTTGCTATGAGAAAAGAATTGATCTCTCTAATTTCATAGTTATTAGTGGGAAGCGATTATGATAAGGCGCTTGTTGCTATGCCTAATTTCTTCGACTGGAGTTTGGTGAGAACGGAATATTTATTATTGATGGGTGTAGGGAATATGAGCTTGGCTTTTACCTCCTCATATCCATATCGTTTTTCCCCTTCTTACCCGATTAGCCTCACTTTATACCATATGTAAGTCCTTGGCACGTGTCTTTTCCCGATAGAATGCGTATGTACGGTTATTAGAGATTGATTTCATGTTAGATTGCATGCATGCTCTTGTAGGCCGCAGTTTAGGTGAGTGTTTCGTCTTTCCGTTTTTACATAAACTCACGATATCACCTGTTTTGTGTGATGAGCGATCCGTGAGAGTCTGACATAGACGAGTCTTGCAAGGTTGAAGGTTCAGTATTGTTGTCATTGGTCAAGCTTGTTGTATGTGGTTGTTTACATTAATTTTAATCATTGCGCATTGGTTTGGGTAACTTTGAAGCATACTCCGCTATGAGTTATATACATTCCATTAGGATTGGGTTATAGTTTTGTGATTGCTTGGGTACAAGCAAGGGTTTGGTTTAGGGAGATTTGATGCGTGTATTTTATATACACTTTTTATGCCTTTTATACGCGCATTCTCGTGTTTATTGAATAGTGAAAGCTATTATTTTGCCCCGAATTGACTACTTTGTGGTGTGTATTGTCTTTTTGCAGGAACGGAAGACAAAGAAGCTAAAACAAACCAAAACCGAGCCAAAACGAAGCTGGAAAAGCTGTTCGTTGAACTGGGTGATAGTCGACTGACTATTAGGATAGTCGGCCGACCATGACGATAGTCGACCGACAATTACTATAGTCGGCCGACCATGACGATAGTCGACCGACAATTACTATAGTCGGCCGACTATTCTGGAGCCTGTAGAGATCAAAATAAGTGGATGATTAGTCGGTCGACTATTTTCTGGGCCGCGGACAGTTTCGTATTCAGCAAGTTATTTCCTAATCAATTTTAACCTATTCTAAGTTGTATAAATAGGGTTTTTCAACCACTTTTAAGAAGACTTCGAGACTACTCTACTTCTCTACCTCTCCATTTTAGACTTTATACTTTTACTTCTCCTTAAACTCTTAGAATTACTTCTAGTTTGATTTTTCCTTTAAAACTCGGTTATTGTAAGACTTGATTCGAATCGCCTTCATTCCTTTTGGTAATTAATCTAATATTTCTTCCTTTTTCCTTCTTCATCATTCTTGATTGTTCTTTTTCTTCGTACTTAATTACTCTTAATCTTTGTCTTATGCTTGTCGTAATTTATTTAGTATTCATCATGTTTAGTCTAGTAAAATCTTTTATTAATATTGTTGTTCTTGATTTAATTATGAGTAGCTAATTTCCTTCGCAAAGATTTAGGGGATCTGCGAATTGAATGTGGTCGCTAAATAATTTATTGATCTGTCAATAATATTGTGTCTGAGTTGTTAATTGTAGCATATAATCGCGATTAGTCAGTTAATGCGCATGATCGATTAATTGAATTCGGTAAACTTGAACCTAAGATCGGAAGTCTGGTAAAAGTTATACCTGCTACACCACATTAGTTTGCCCTAATAAGATCGGAAGACTTTAGACGCATGCTAGGGTGAATAGCGGATCGGAAGGACATTTTCATTACCCCTTAGACCAATATTTGCGATAGACCTGTGACTTAGACCGTGACCATATGAGATTCGTAGTGAATCGACAATCCTAGTTTTCTCTCCATATATCAATTCGTCTTAATTCATCATATTTACTTTAGTTAATTCTTCTCCTTTAATTCTCTTTCCTTCACTACTTTTAGATTCGTTAAAAAAAACATAAAACCCCCCAATTTGGTTACTTAGATAGACTTTAATTGCAAGTAGGATTTATTTGTCTCCCTGTGAAATCGATCCCGACTTCCCTAGCTATATTTTTAGTTGGACCGTAGCTGGTTATTCTTTATAGGTACACGACTAGCTTATCAACGAACCGTATACATATATAGTACAAATACGTACTATATACGTACGCCGTATACGGGAAGTGAGGTACAAAAATATACAAAATGTATTAGTAATAAAAAGCAAAAAAGGTGGAAAATAAAAAAAGTGTTGGAAAAGTAAAAAGTAAAAGAAAAATTAAAGAAACAAAGAAGTAGGTGGTAGTTGGGGTAGGTGGGAAGGTAGGAAGAATCAAGCAAAGATTCCAAAAAAAGATTCCACAAAAAGGCATTTGGCAAGTTGAGAGTGGTGGACTGGTGGTGTATGAAAGGCCTCATACACCCTCCCCACATCAAGATAGGGAGGATTTTGTAACACTCCATGTTTTTATTAAATATAATATTTTAATAAATCGTTATTTTTATTGAGAAACGACTTTAAATTAGTAATTCTAATAATTGATGGATTTTACGAATTTGATAATTCTAATTCAATTAATGAGTTAAAGTATTTACTATTAATAATTTCTTTATGATAGCATTGGTACCGTAGTTTCGTCTTAAACCCGAGTCAATTCGGTAATTTAATTACTTTGGACTCGATGTTTAGCTCACATATGAGTCCATAAGCAAATTAACCTAATTGAGCCATTTTATACTTACCTTCGTTTTTACCATATATACTCGACTCACTCATTAATTATTTCTTACCCGGTACTACCTCCGCTTTCTACATCCTAAGAATACCCTAAAGCTCCCTCCTAATGCACCGTATACATAACTCCCTACCCCCTCTTTTAATTTGACCTAAAACAAGCAACTTACCCACTTACCTCCCTCACTCCGTATAAATCCATCTTCACCCCTCACTCAATCTAGTACTCCCATCTCCCTCGTCACTCACTTACAGTACTCCCTCCTCCATTTTATACGTTGCCTCCATCTCCTTCATTCTCACCTCTGACTGCACAACTATGACCTCCCTCCTTTGTCCTCAACCTCTGTCCTAAACCTCGTCCGTCTACCAACTCCGGTCAGCCTTCTGACACGACACCAACAAACCAGCCACCTTTCTCCTCTGCCGCGTCCCTTGCCCTTGCTGAGCGTAGCTCCGTCCATCTTCAGCTCCGACGATCAACCCAGAAGCCGACACATCTCCGACTAACCAAGCACTCCTCTGTTCGTCTCCTCTACTCTCGCAAGACATACCAGACACTCGGTTCGTTGGCCTAGACGAACAACTCTGTCCCCCTTACTGTTGTTCGTCGTTTCACAACTCCAGCCATCACCTCCCATGTCCTCTGGACTCATCCAGTGCCGCTCAAACCAAGTTCCGACCATATCGGTCCCCGAAGTTTCTCTACTCGTGCCTCACCGATACTAAATCTCCTCCTCTGGTCACCGTCGACCTGTCGTCCGTTCCCGAAGGCAGGCCCCTTGCCTCTTTTCCCCTTGTTTTGATTTCATATTATTCTTATAATCGATTCTGATAAATTCTGTATGTTCTTTGTTACTTGTCGACCCATCAATTCGACCTACAGCTCTTTCGGGTTGCTCTTCTCCGACGAAATAGGTCTCTTCCGTTGAATTGAGTTCGACCGACACCGAGCCACGGTTGACACACCGCTGCTACCTCCGTCATACTAGCACATAATGATGAGGTAGTCTTCGCATTTTCCGGTTCCATCTCGATTCTCGTGCCTTAGCTGGTGCGTTGTTAGAGCAACAACAACAACAAACGTTCATCCAAGTTTATTCTCCGCCACATCACTATCTACAAACTCAAACTCCAAAAAACCAATGTCAACAATAGTACAAGTTCATCCAAGTTTATAAATGGATCCAACACACAATCCACTCACTACTTAAAATTAATTTCTACCAAAACATTTCATTTTTAAATTAACATCATAATATTTTTTTTTAATAAATTAACCTTTCCTTTTTTAAATTAACAACAAAACGTTTTTTAATAATATTTTTTTTAAACTCCATATTTTTTTTAAACATCATAAATTTTTTGTTTTTAACTCCATACACTTTTAAACAACAAATCTTAATTTAAATTACATTATTTTTAATAATTTAACAATCTAAAAAAAATTAACACTTCCCACCAACAACTATAATAATACATTTATTTATATTTCGATATCTCCTCCAAATCGTTTCCAAATATGCTCAACCAAGTCCGCTTTCAAATTGTTGTGAACTTCACGATCACGAAGCTCGTCACGTCTGTGAAGAGACGCTTGAAAATCACTCAACAACCCTCCATTTACTTGTACGGAATCTGCTTCGACATCACTTTCCCAATTAGTTATCTGCGTTTCTTCATTTTCAACAATCATGTTATGTAGTATTATACATGCGTACATGATATTTTTCAAATTTCTTCTACCCCAAAAACAAGCCGCTTGACGTATAATCATCTATTGCGCTTGAAGAACACCAAAGGCACGTTCCACGTCTTTTCTAACCGATTCCTGTATTTTCTTAAATAACTGTCTTTGAGGGTCCATTGGATTTGGGAAACTCTTTACAAAGGTTGCCCACTCTGGGTATATATACAATATACCATCAACTAAATAATACCCTTTCGAGTATTCAGTTCCATTAGCCGAGAAATGAACTTGCGGAGCAAATCCATCAACCACATCATTAAACAATGGCGATTGACGAAGAATGTTGATATCATTGTTCGATCCGGCCACTCCAAAAAAAGCATGTCATACTGTGGACATGACATAGGTTCACCCCGACGCGGCGAAGCGCGGGTTTTGGGGAGGCGTAGAATTTCCATATGAGATGGATCGAATAGAATTTTAAATCGAAGTAGGAGTCGCCACCGAATTTTATGGTTATTCGGAACCATTCGAACCCACTCTATGTCGTAGTGGGCCATACTTAAAGCCTGGCCCATTTCCGATGTCAGAGTTTATCGGGTTCGTCCCTTAGCATATCGATACCGATGCCGACTGGGCGGTTAATCGTATATTGAATGACTCTCGTTGCCAATGGTTTCGGACATCCGGAAACCACGGTTCTGAGTAAGGGGTGAGGGTACGTGTTGGGAAGTTCAGCGAGAACACCCAACCCCGCCCGCACTTAGCGGCCTTTACTAAGATATCGTTCGGTTTTGTGTACACGCGTTAGTTCGACGATGAAATGATATGCAGAGATTATTTTCCTAAGACATGTGAGGAAAAATAAATAAATGGGTTGCTAAGTCGTTTAATGCATGTTAAACTAATAACGTCAAAGTTATTTTAGCATGTGAAGTTCGTTTTAGTCTAATAAAACGATAAAAAGAATATGAGAGAATAATTTGCTACAAACACGAGAAAACGGGTTAGTAACGATTGAAATAATAATATATGAAAGAAATATGAAATCGAGAAAATAAAAATCAATCGAAATCTGAAAAAAATATTACTAAAACGTTGTTTTGTATAAAAAACGATGTTCGAAAAAAAAATAATAAAAAAACGAAAAAAAGGTGTGTTTGGGCCGAGAGTCGCGCGACTCGCCCGAGGCTCATGCGGGTCGCGTGGCGGCCTGATTTCGACAACGGTTTTCGGAAAATTTTGATTAAATCGCGTACGAATATCGCATAATTCGTACTCGACTTAATATTCTCGATATTCGTTATATTCGATAGTTGATTATCAAATATTTAGAATAGTTTTGGAAAAGATGTAAATTTAGAAATCGTTTCGTAAAATAATAAAAATAAACGAACGAAAAACTAAAAAAAGAACCGGATTACAGACTCGTGCGCGAGTCGCCTGGACCGAGCGCGACTCGCGTACGGGTCTGATTTTTTTGTCGAAAAATTGTTATAAATCGCGTACAAATATGGATTAATTCATACTCGGGTTATATTTTCGATATTCGTCATATTCGATATTCGATTATGAAATCGATATCGAATATTCGGAATGACTTTAGAAAAGGTTTTGAAAAAGTTTGTTTTTGAACGAAAAAGTTGTAAAAAAGGATTTTGAATGAAAAAATATAATGAATTCGTCGAAACCTTAATATAATTCTTTTCGATACGATATTCGATTATATAAAATCGGTATCATATTTTAAGAATATAGGAAAATAGTTTTTAGTAGTATCGATATTAGAAAATAAAAGAAAAGAGACCGACGAGACCCATAAAAAAACGAGAGAAAGGGAAGAGAAAAGAGAAGAGACGGGTTTGATTTACACCCTCAACCTACATGCTTTGTATTCTCGGTATAAGGCTCGTCGGACGGTGGCTTAGGCACGGGAGCGTCGAGATGATGCGGGTGAGTTAAGGTGTCGGTTTTTGGAGTGTTTTTGTGTACGTGTGCGGCGTGGGTTCGGCAGGGTAATGGGACGGACAAGGCTTCGGGATTTCGGATAACGCGTCGGTATTTGCTAAGTATTGAGTTCGTGTGTGAACCGTGTATGTTGGCTGGAAAAGTGATGTAAGTTGATGTCGAGGTTGATGATGTGATTTTTTCGGTCCTTTGGATGTTGAAGGGAGGGTCCTATTTATAGGGAGTTTCTGACCTTGGTTTAGGAGAGTTTGAATACTGCTTAGGATAGGAAACGTAGGAGTTCGAGGGAAATAAGAATTCCGCTTTCTTGGCCAAGAAGAAAGGGATACACGGCTGTCTTGTACTGTTTTGGCCGAGTGTTTTGCACTCGGTCAAGTGTTCGAATCGGTTTTTGAATAGGATTCCTGTTCGAGCTAGAATTACCGCTTGAGTAAGAAGCTGAGGAGAACGAGGATTCCGTTTTCTTGTGAGGGAAGAAAAGAGAGGAAAACCGGCTGGTTATGCTCTACTTGGCCGAGTGTTTGCACTCGGTTGGGTGTCTGAGTCGGTTTCTGGATAGAATGCCTACTCGAGATCGAATTCTACCTTAAACGGAATTGTTTAATATTTGTGAAGGCTGATTTTTTAGTATTTGAGTCCGAATCAGCCGTGTAGTGTTACGGCCAGATCGTGTGACTCGGGAAAAAAATATCTTTGACCGGGTTTGACTCGGTCGCTAAAAGACGGTTTTACCCCTGGTGACGGTTTCGACCCAAATTAGTGTTATTTGACTCGAAACGACCCACTGGGCCTGAATTTGAGGTTGGTTTTGTGAGATTTGTACTCCTTAAAATGTCTAAGCCAAATGTCCATTATTACAAGCCCATATCCGAGTCTGTCAAAGCACGTTTACGTCCTATCATCATCGGGTGTTTGGCGGGAACTACTATAGACACCTAGCGGTCAAAATGTGGGTGTCTACAGAGCCCCCACTCTGACTGAGGCTTGGACAAGGCAAAAGTCAGAGTAGCTACCAGGTCAATCAAGGATTAAAACCTGGCAGACTTCCGATCGGGTCGTTTAGGGTCCATTAGACCTGCGTGAAGGGCTCGCCAGCCACGGAATAGAAATCATACCTGAGTTGATGTTGATAGTGTCGCGGGAGCTTGCCTAGGAAGCTGTGGGTATATCTGTTTGCAGATACATCCTGTCTTAGAATTGCGCAGGAGCTTGCATGAGCTTTTCCACTGGGGAACTTAGAATTTTTTTTTTGGGGAGTCTTGAGTGTACCTGTATGCTGACATAATTTGTATGTAACATTTAGGCGAAACACTGACTCGTGCTGGGGAAAAAGATGATTTTTTCGAAAAAAATTTGAAAAGAGGAAAGCTGAAATTTTTGGAAGTTTTGGAAATAAGAATGCTTGGGATGACTTCGATTCCTAATCGGATTCTGACACGGATATTTGGAATTTCCTTGTATGCCTAGGCGAAGGAGAAAATTGGTAGAATCCTATTCCTGTGATGACTAGGAAGAGGGATATTCTCTATTATAAATAGAGGGCTTTGGCTCCTTTATTTTTTCATATTCCCACCCAAAACCTTTCTTTTATCTCAAAATCCCTTAGACTTTTTAGGATAAAAGAAACTATTCTCGCGATGGGTATTGACCATCTGACCGCAATGCTTCATGCGTGGGCCCAGGATTTTCGAGATGAAGACAGAGTCCAGTTAACTCAAATGGGAATTGTGGCTTTATTCCCACTTCAGCGACTTAGGGTAGATTCGCATTTTCTTGATGCTTGCTTAGCCTTTTGGGATACTACCTTTCATATTTTTGCCTTTCCTCGAGGGGAAATATGTCCTCTTCCTGAAGAGATAGCAGCTATTGGAGGGTGGTGCCCTAACGCTCGTCCTGCTATTCCCCCATTTTATCCCGATCCAAGGAGGAGGCTGAGGGATTTTCTAGGGTTGTCACACGCTGAGACAGCCCGTATGGTGAAGGGAAATTCAGTTTCCTTATTTGACCTGGCTGATAAATTTATGAACCCAGTTGGTGAAAGAATTACTTCTACCCATAGGCGTAGGGCTTTTGCCTTTTGTATGCTGCATAGATATGCCTTCGAAGGCCGAATGGATGCTGATTCATGCTTAGGTGAGATCAGGCTAATCAGCATAGTTGATCAAATGGAGACGGGTCATAGCCCAGCTTGGCTGATAACTGGGGAGATTATTATGGGCCTTGACGCTAGGAGGCTTGAACCAAATCAACAATTGACGGGAGGCATTCGTCTTTTGCAGGTATTTTAATCATTTTTCGATAAAATACTCGATTTCCGATTTTTTTCTTCTTTTTTCGGTAATCCCGGATTTTCCGGATTTTTCCGGACTTTCCACTTTTCCGGTTTTTTCGAATTTTTCGATTTTGCCGAAATTTTTTGAATTTTTTACGAAAATTCTTAATTTTTGAATTTCTCGAATTTTCCGAATTTTTCGAAAATTCCAATTTTTCGACTTTTTTTTTTTTTTTTTTTTTATTTTTCGAAAGTTTTTGACTTTTCGAAAATTTTGCAGACCTGGTTATTCGAACGCCTGTCGATCATAGAGCCCCCCGGTGAACATATCCAAATATCGCAGCAGTCAGATTGGTTCAAGATCTCGCCGAATAAGACCAAGTCATCCCGTAACTCAAAAATTTTGGGATGAAGAGCTAATATTTCATGGTGGGCCTTTAATCAGATGGAACGTCATTTGGTGGTTCCTTTCAAGGCTGACGGGATTAACTAGGAGAGACAAAGCCTGTTACCTGGTGATTTTGTCTTTGGACTGGACTGTCCATATTTATCCGGACCGTATCTTAAGACGGTTCGGTTCGTTTCAGGAGATCCCTGAGACTGAGGCAATAATTAGCGTTTCGATCCAATTGACGGACGCTATGTGTGATACGTGGCTACAGCGCTGGTTCACCCGTGTCATATGGACTGTACCTCGCCCTTGTCACACCACTTGGGTTTCTGAATCATATCGCAAATGGACTTCTGAAGAATCCGAGGAGGCCCGGAAAGCTTTGAAGACCGAAGAAGCTCTTGATTTGGCCCGCCGAGAATCGGCCAAAAATAATAGGCGGTTCTTCGAGGAGACTCCCATTACCTTTGTTGAATCAGGGTCGGATTCCAAGTCAAAACCTAAGACTCAGACTAATGAGACTGATGCTAGCGATTTGGAGAGACGACTCGGACCGAGGACGGCGGTCCGAGACAGGCTAGGCCCGCATGATAACAAGGTGACCGGGGAGTCGAGTTTGAAGAAACGAGCCCGGGCTAAGGAGGTTCCCTTGGTGATTAGGGAGCGTTCACCCCCACCTCGACGCCGATGGACCGAAAAGGAGGCTAAAGGCAAAGGAAAGGGAAAAATGCCTTAGTTTTTATTATTTTAGTATTAGTATTATTTTTTGTGATGTTTTGTTTTTTTTTTTTTTGGATTTTTTGTAATTTTATTATTATAAATAAAGAAAGGTTTATTAAAGAACCGTTCCTGTTTCTTTTTCGATTGCAGTGGTTGTGCCCTTTTGAGGGGCTGCCTACGTATCCATAATAAATGGAATCAAACCAAACGTAGTTCAGACTGAATTAATTTGCAATTTCGAAATACATCAAGACTATTGGTTCGAGATGTTTGAAACAGTAGAATGAATAATTCTAGCCTTTGACTTGTCTTTAAAAGTTTGAAAAAGTGTTTTTTTGCAAATGACATTGAGAAAAGTGGGTTAAGGGTAATAGCGCTTAAGCTGGTCCAGGTTAGTTGGGTTGACGAACTCGTTCCCGTCCAGATCCGTTAGCATTACCGCTCCACCTGATAAAATCTTCTTTACCAGATATGGCCCAGCCCAGTTAGGTTTGAATTTTCCCCTTGGGTCCACTGGTAATAAGGCTCGAACTGATTTGAGGACCAGATCTCCTTCTTTAATGTTTCTGGGTCTCACCCTTTTGTTGAAAGCCCGCTGGATTCTCTTCTGATAGATTTGAATATTATTGAGGGCACGAGATCGTCGTTCATCTAGAAGGACTAGCGAGTCATATCGTGCTCGAACCCAATCAGCTTCAGGTACTTGACTTTTGAGTAGGATTCTGAGTGATGGCACTTCTAACTCAACGGGTTGGACTGCTTCCATGCCGTATGTAAGGTAGTACGGTGTTGCCCCGGTCGCAGTACGGATCGAGGTTCGATATCCCCAAAGTGCAAATGGTATTTTGTCGGGCCAGTCTCGATAATTATCAGCCATCTTTTTGAGTATGGTGACAATTGTTTTATTAGCCGCTTCTACCGCTCCATTGGTCTGTGGTCGGTAGGGTGAAGATGTATGCCTTTGAATTTTATACTTGGTCAACAAGGCTGCTGCTTCGGCTTGAAAATGGGTCCCGTGGTCACTGATGAACTCATGAGGTATCCCATACCGGCATATTATCTTATTTTGAATGAATTTGGCAACATGGCTAGCGTTGAGGATACGGTAAGATTCAGCTTCGACCCATTTGGTGAAATAATCGATTGTACCAAAATGAAGCAGTGTCCTCCGGTTCCCGAGGGGTTTATCTTTCCAATTTTATCGATTCCCCATGTTGAAAATGGCCATGGTGATGTCATGGTGTATAGCAAGGATGGCGGCATATGCTGTACATTGGCAAAAATTTGACAATTATGGCAATGTCTGACATATAGCTGGCAATCAGTTTCCATGCTGTTCCAGTAGTAACCGAGCCTCATGATTTTTCGGACTAACATTTGGGCATTCATGTGTGGACCGCATTCGCCATCATGTACTTCAGCCATAACTTTTTCGGCGTTGGTCTTGTCGACACATCGAAGGAGAGCCCCCTGTGCTGTCTTTTTGTAGAGTTGTCCGTCGTCGGTGTGGATAAACTGGGTTGCCAGTCTTCGTAGGGCCTTTTTGGCTCGGTTGTCCGCTCCGGGTGGATATTCCCCGGTTGTTAGGTATGTCAGCACAGCTTGATACCACGGCTGGGGATCGGGTATCTCGACTTCTTCGATGTCGTGGATATATGCTGGCTCGGATCGTCTTTCGACACAGATTGGCATACTGGTCATATGGTCAGGAATATTTAGCAAAGATGCCAGCTTTGAGAGTGCATCTGCGAATTGATTCTCTTCCCGAGGTAGGTATATGTATTCTACCCTGTGGAATTGTTTCTCGAGATCCCGTACTCGCGCCTGGTAGGCCACGAGATTAGCATTTCGAGTCTTCCATTTTTGAAGCGCTTGATTGATGACCAGAGATGAATCACCGTGTACTCGGAGGTTTGTGACCCCTAAGTCGGCGGCGGCTTGTAGCCCGTGGATACATGCTTCATACTCAGCGGCGTTGTTGGTGACGTCAAAGTCTAGTTTGATGGATACGGGAGTATGTTCCCCTTTCGGTGAGATTAGAAGAATTCCGACCCCAAACCCTCGGAAATTAGATGCCCCGTCAAAGTACAAATCCCATGCTTCGGTGTCAGTGTGGAAAATGTCTTCGTCTGGGAAGGACCAAGTGTCAGTGTGTCCTTCTTCGGTTACGGGACTGTCAGCGAGAAACTCGGCTACTACTCGTCCTTTAATGGCTTTTAGTGGTACGAATTTTAGGTCGAATTCTGCCAACATCAGGGTCCATCTTGATATCCTGCCGTTGAGGATGGGCTTTTCGAAGAGGTACTTGATGGGATCTATTCTGGATAATACTTTTACCTCGTAACTGAGCATGTAATGCCGGAGCTTCTTAGTGGCCCAGACCAAAGCTAAGCACGTCTTTTCGAGCATGGTGTACTTACACCCGTACTCTAAAAACTTCTTGTTGATGTAGTAAATGGCCCGTTCTTCGGAATTGACCGTTTGAGCTAGCATAGCCCCCATGGCTGTCTCTGTCGTGGTTAGGTATAGTGACAAAAGTAAACCGTGCTGAGGTGGCATTAGGACCGGTGGTGAGGCCAAAATTTCCTTGATTTTATCAAAGGCTGCTTGACATTTGTCATCCCATAGTAGTCGTTCTCCTATTTTCAGTTTCTTGAAGATCGGTTCACACACCATGGTTAGCTTTGAAATGAACCTGCTAATGTATTGGACTTTTCCGAGAAACCCTCTTATCTCTTTTTCAGTTCTAGGGGGCTGCATCTCGGTGATGGCCTTGATTTTGGCTGGATCGACTTCGATACCTCGTTGGCTAACGATATGACCCAGTAATTTGCCAGATGTTACCCCGAAACTGCATTTCTGAGGGTTTAACCTCATGTTGTATTTGCGTAATCGGGTGAAGAACTTTCTCAGGGCGGTGATGTGACCGTCTCTGTCTTTGGATTTGACGATCATGTCGTCCACGTAGACTTCTACTTCCTTATGCATCATGTCATGCAATAAGGTTGTGGCGGTTCGTTGGTAGGTGGCCCCGGCATTGATGAGACCAAATGGCATAACAGTATAGCAATAAGTACCCCAAGGCGTAATGAAGGTGGTCTTATCCATATCTTCTTCTGCCATTTTTATCTGATTATATCCCGCATACCCGTCCATAAATGATAGAAGGGCATGATCTGCTGTGTTGTCCACCAGTATATCGATGTGTGGCAATGGGAAATCGTCTTTCGGGCTCGCCTTGTTAAGATCCCGAAAGTCTACACAGACACGAACCTTACCATCCTTTTTAGGGACTGGTACGATGTTTGCAACCCAATCTGGATACTCGGAGACTCGTATGAACCCAGCCTTGAATTGTTTATCGACCTCCTCCTTGACTTTGAGGGACCATTCGGGCCTCATGCGCCGGAGTTTTTGTTTAACCGGCTTGAACCCTTCCTTGATCGGTATATGGTGCTCGGCTATTTCGCGGTCGATTCCCGGCATGTCCTTGTAGGACCATGCGAAGACGTCTTTGAATTCTTGAAGGAGAACTATGAATTGTTGTTTCTCCTTGGGATCTAAGGATAGCCCTATCTTAAGCATCTGAGGCTCTAAGGTTGTTCCCACGTTGATGGATTCGGTTTCTTCGATTACCGGATTGCGGGATTCCCTTTGCTCTAGCTGCTCGATCAGGTGTGGAGGCAAGGATACCTGTTCGTCGGGTTTCTCAATGTCATTGCACATAAAGTTTTTGAAATTTTGAAAATGAGACAAGTCGTAAGCAGAACGGTTGTTATTATTGATCATAAATTGAGAAAAGAGCTCGAAAAGAGCTGCCATCTGATCGCTAGTCAGTGGCGGGATAGGTAGAGTGCCCGGGACAGACCCCGAGGCACCAGGAATGGCTAAAGGAAGAGGGGGAGTTACAGGATTGACCCTAGCACCAGACTCACTAGACTCAATCTTAGACTCTGACTCAGACTCCGACTCGGACTCAGACTCAGATTCTGGCATCTCTCCTTCTCCTGTGATCAGCTTGTAAGTTTTTCCTTGACTGTCAGTCCATTTGACAGTTTTCCTCCAAGCTCTGGTTTCGGACCCGACTTCCGAGATCAGCTTAGACGGATCAAAGGTGCGACTGCGGAGAATGAGGCTGACTAGCTCTTCCTTTGGTGTTGGAATCGCGAGTTCTTCCCCAAAAAGTAACCCTAGCGCGGGCTCGACATTCTTAGCATCTTTGGATTGGATGAGAGCAAAGATGTCGTCTGGTATGTAGTTGCAGTCCTGAGCCAAGTGGGTCCCAGGGCGTGTGGGCCGATATAGGCCGGTCTGGGCAGTCTCGAATACTGGAGTGACGAAGGTAACCTTTCCGATTTTAGTAAGACTCATGTTTTCCGGAGTTAGGGTGTAGCCCAAGCCTGCTTGAGTCCTCCCATTGTCCAGAACTTCAAGAATTTTTCCTGCCGGGAGATCGGGCCTTGAGGTAACCCCTGGTAGAAAGCCCAGATTCTGTAACATCCGGTCTAGGGGGACGGTGAAATAAGGACGGAAGAGATGATCTTCTCCGATGGCTCCTACGAAATCGAACCCCCATAGATCGGTGCGGCCCGAGGTGTTGCAATTAGCCACAGTCATAGGTGTGGCTTCTATAGTGATGACGGTGTCACGCAAAGGCAGCTTGATTTTCCGATGCAAAGTGGAGCACACGGCCCTGGTTGCATGGATCCAAGGTCTTCCTAGAAGAAGATTGAAGGAAGAAGTCACGTCGATCACTTGAAATTCCAGCTCTTTCTCTATCGGGCCTGTTATGATAGTGAGTTTTGTGGCCCCGGCTACTGACTTTGGACTTCCGTCAAAATCCTGAATGGTTTGAGCTGTTGGAATATAGTCGGCCTCGGTGATGCCGAGGGCTTTGGCGGTCCTTAAGGGAAGGACGTTGACTGCTGACCCGTCGTCAATTAGGGTCATGGGTAGGTACTTTCCGCGGCAGATAACTGTGATGTAGAGGGCCATGTTGTGGGCTGGCCCAAATGGTGGTAGATCGGCATTGGAGAAGGTGATTAGTGGGCCTTCTTCTATGGATCTGCTTTTTAGGTGGGGTAGGACTGTGGCTACCATTTCGGCTGGAGTAGCCATAGAGTCGATCTTGACCTGATCGAGGGCCTTAGTGAGTGCCTCTCGATGTTCCTGGGAGCTAACTAGGAGTTGCCATATAGAGAGGTCAACTCGAGTCTTGCTTATCTGCTTCACAAGAGCCTTTTCAGGAGTTGGTTCTTCCGGAGCGGGCTCTACTTTAAGTGGTTCGGCAATGATGAGGGCTTGACTAGTGGCTAAGGCTTTGGACTTAACCTTCTGAATCTCCTCAGGTGTGATGGGGACAGCTTCCCCTTTGGTGAGGTAGACATCATCTTCGTCATCGCACCAGATCCCGTTTATTTGTGGGATAAATGGAGAAGTGAGGTGTGAACAATCCATTACTTCTCCGGAAAAGATGGCGTGAGTGGCCAACGGGTTGTCTTTGTTGTTGGGCTTACCCCCGGGTAAAGGGATTTTCCCGCTCTCAATGAGATCTTGGATAAGGTGCTTCAGTTTCCAACATTTCTCGGTATCGTGCCCCTTGCCACGATGATAGTGACAGTAGGCCTGAAGGTTGTAGGCCTTAGAGCGACGTTCGACCGGGATATCAGGTGTTGGGCCTATCGGGGTGATCAGGCCTTTTGATGATAACCTCTGCAGGGCGTTTTCATAGGTAGTGCCTATGTCGGTGAATACCCGGGGAGTGGTAGTCTTTTGGGATGAGGTATCGAGTGCATTTACCTCGTCGAAAATGCTACGAGTGGCAGCAGTAGTAGCGGGCTTGCTCGTTGATGAACTGGCCCCTTGATATCCCTTAGTGGAGGCCTTAGTGAGGCTTTCCAGTCTTAAATCATCCTCGATTCTTGTTCCCATTTCAGTTAGGACCGCGAAGCTAGGTATGATGGCGTACCGGAGATGGACCCGGTAAGCTGGAAGTAGGTTCTTGACAAAAGCTTCAACCAGCACCTTTTCACTGGGCTTATCGACCATTTTGACGCTTTCAGCCCTCCAGCGTTGAAGGTATTTTGTGAATCCCTCCTTAGGTTCCTGGGCCATTACTTCCAGGGTGCGCATGGTGGTCTGGATTTCCGTATTGTCGGCGTAGTTCCGAGCGAATTCCGTTGCCACGTCATCCCAAGTTTTGTATTTCTTGGGATCGAGCTGGTAGTACCAGGCTCTTGGGTGCTTCTCGAGAGAAGAAGCGAATAGGTGCTTGAACATGTTGGACTTAACCCCTTTAAGGGCCATGAATTCTTTGAAAGCCCGAATGTGGTGGACCGGGTCTTCAGTACCCTCGAACATTGGCAAACCCGTCAGATTGAGATTGGTGGGTAGTTCATCGGTAAGTGGGGTGTAAATCCTAGCATTCTCCGTATGGATGGAGCTTTGGGTTGTCAGGTGGACCTGTTCTTGCAGTTTGAGGACTGCACTGGCCAATGCGGCTAGAGGCCCGTCATCATCGATCGAAGCGTTGGGGGTTCCCTGTTCTGCGGCACTAACCCGAGTAATGATGGCGATCTGGTCTTCCCGCATTTTCCTCAGTTGGTCTTGGATTTGGGTCAGCGAGGCTGTCAATTCATCTATGGCTTTTTGCGTCATGGCTCGAGTGTGGGGTGACCTGTCTGTAAGGGCACCGCGTAATCAGTAACTGACCCAGATCTTAGAATTAAAAGTACATCCCAGGCTAGGAAAAGACTAGACTAGAAGAAGACCGGAGACTAATTTCTAGACGGGTAACGCGTGAATGATGGACCTTCCTTAGGATTCGGCATAGTGGGCCTAGTCCTGCTCGAAGGAAGGTCTATGTGAGAATTCCCCAGACTTTTGGACTCGAGTGTGTAAATGGGCTTTCCTTTGTAGGAGTTGGTCCTACGAAGGTGGGCCGTGCCTTGACAAGTAAGGCGGACTGGGATGGGGTGGAAATCCGTGATATAAGATCGACGGAGCTTCGAAGCTATAGACTCTAACTTATGACAAGACCCGACACTGCTAAATACGGGAAGTCCTAAGAAGAAGAGGATTTTGAAAAGGGAATTTGAATTTGAAAACCGAGCAAAGTCGGATTGGAAGACCCGATTTTTTTGAAAACCGGAAAAAGGGTTATGGGGCCGAGATTTCGGGTTTTTTTTTTTTTGAAAAGGTTTGGACAGCATACCGGCTAAAAATAGGCTATTTTGAGTCAAAATCATAAGTCCTAAATTCGGCAGCTTTCCGGGTTTTGAAAAAGAATGGGTTTGAAAAGATGTAAGTTTTTGAAAAAAAATGACGGTTTTTGAAAAAGACCAAAGAAGATCAAGTAGCATGTAGTCATAGAATCAGTATAACGACGCCATGTATGCTCTTAGTCTAAGTCTCGGTCGGTCTAATAGGGTCTATACCAACAACGATCGCTTTCTCGTACTGAGGACGGACTCCCTAAGCCGAGTTGGTCTTAGGACATGCCGCAAAGTCTAAACGAGTTCCGCCATCGAAGTCTTTAGTGCATCCAAGTAGAAATGCACCGTGGTATAGTGGGACGTCGGTCACAAGTAACCGGCCCGGGATAGAACGGGGTTATGCATGAACCATTGAACTAAAACGTGTACATTACTAATCGAACGATTTCTTTTCGAGTCTCACCCTGAGGATGCCGATGGTAAGTGACACATCAGTTAGTCCCCAGCGGAGTCGCCAAATTGTGGACATGACATAGGTCCACCCCGACGCGGCGAAGCGCGGGTTTTGGGGAGGCGTAGAATTTCCATATGAGATGGATCGAATAGAATTTTAAATCGAAGTAGGAGTCGCCACCGAATTTTATGGTTATTCGGAACCATTCGAACCCACTCTATGTCGTAGTGGGCCATACTTAAAGCCTGGCCCATTTCCGATGTCAGAGTTTATCGGGTTCGTCCCTTAGCATATCGATACCGATGCCGACTGGGCGGTTAATCGTATATTGAATGACTCACGTTGCCAATGGTTTCGGACATCCGGAAACCACGGTTCTGAGTAAGGGGTGAGGGTACGTGTTGGGAAGTTCAGCGAGAACACCCAACCCCGCCCGCACTTAGCGGCCTTTACTAAGATATCGTTCGGTTTTGTGTACACGCGTTAGTTCGACGATGAAATGATATGCAGAGATTATTTTCCTAAGACATGTGAGGAAAAATAAATAAATGGGTTGCTAAGTCGTTTAATGCATGTTAAACTAATAACGTCAAAGTTATTTTAGCATGTGAAGTTCGTTTTAGTCTAATAAAACGATAAAAAGAATATGAGAGAATAATTTGCTACAAACACGAGAAAACGGGTTAGTAACGATTGAAATAATAATATATGAAAGAAATATGAAATCGAGAAAATAAAAATCAATCGAAATCTGAAAAAAATATTACTAAAACGTTGTTTTGTATAAAAAACGATGTTCGAGAAAAAAATAATAAAAAACGAAAAAAAAGGTGTGTTTGGGCCGAGAGTCGCGCGACTCGCCCGAGGCTCATGCGGGTCGCGTGGCGGCCTGATTTCGACAACGGTTTTCGGAAAATTTTGATTAAATCGCGTACGAATATCGCATAATTCGTACTCGACTTAATATTCTCGATATTCGTTATATTCGATAGTTGATTATCAAATATTTAGAATAGTTTTGGAAAAGATGTAAATTTAGAAATCGTTTCGTAAAATAATAAAAATAAACGAACGAAAAACTAAAAAAAGAACCGGATTACAGACTCGTGCGCGAGTCGCCTGGACCGAGCGCGACTCGCGTACGGGTCTGATTTTTTTGTCGAAAAATTGTTATAAATCGCGTACAAATATGGATTAATTCATACTCGGGTTATATTTTCGATATTCGTCGTATTCGATATTCGATTATGAAATCGATATCGAATATTCGGAATGACTTTAGAAAAGGTTTTGAAAAAGTTTGTTTTTGAACGAAAAAGTTGTAAAAAAGGATTTTGAATGAAAAAATATAATGAATTCGTCGAAACCTTAATATAATTCTTTTCGATACGATATTCGATTATATAAAATCGGTATCATATTTTAAGAATATAGGAAAATAGTTTTTAGTAGTATCGATATTAGAAAATAAAAGAAAAGAGACCGACGAGACCCATAAAAAAACGAGAGAAAGGGAAGAGAAAAGAGAAGAGACGGGTTTGATTTACACCCTCAACCTACATGCTTTGTATTCTCGGTATAAGGCTCGTCGGACGGTGGCTTAGGCACGGGAGCGTCGAGATGATGCGGGTGAGTTAAGGTGTCGGTTTTTGGAGTGTTTTTGTGTACGTGTGCGGCGTGGGTTCGGCAGGGTAATGGGACGGACAAGGCTTCGGGATTTCGGATAACGCGTCGGTATTTGCTAAGTATTGAGTTCGTGTGTGAACCGTGTATGTTGGCTGGAAAAGTGATGTAAGTTGATGTCGAGGTTGATGATGTGATTTTTTCGGTCCTTTGGATGTTGAAGGGAGGGTCCTATTTATAGGGAGTTTCCGACCTTGGTTTAGGAGAGTTTGAATACTGCTTAGGATAGGAAACGTAGGAGTTCGAGGGAAATAAGAATTCCGCTTTCTTGGCCAAGAAGAAAGGGATACACGGCTGTCTTGTACTGTTTTGGCCGAGTGTTTTGCACTCGGTCAAGTGTTCGAATCGGTTTTTGAATAGGATTCCTGTTCGAGCTAGAATTACCGCTTGAGTAAGAAGCTGAGGAGAACGAGGATTCCGTTTTCTTGTGAGGGAAGAAAAGAGAGGAAAACCGGCTGGTTATGCTCTACTTGGCCGAGTGTTTGCACTCGGTTGGGTGTCTGAGTCGGTTTCCGGATAGAATTCCTACTCGAGATCGAATTCTACCTTAAACGGAATTGTTTAATATTTGTGAAGGCTGATTTTTTAGTATTTGAGTCCGAATCAGCCGTGTAGTGTTACGGCCAGCTCGTGTGACTCGGGAAAAAAATATCTTTGACCGGGTTTGACTCGGTCGCTAAAAGACGGTTTTACCCCTGGTGACGGTTTCGACCCAAATTAGTGTTATTTGACTCGAAACGACCCACTGGGCCTGAATTTGAGGTTGGTTTTGTGAGATTTGTACTCCTTAAAATGTCTAAGCCAAATGTCCATGATTACAAGCTCATATCCGAGTCTGTCAAAGCACGTTTACGTCCTATCATCATCGGGTGTTTGGCGGGAACTACTATAGACACCTAGCGGTCAAAATGTGGGTGTCTACACATACCCATAAATCTTGAGACGCAACAGCTTCGAGCATAATAGTGGGCACTCCATGATCACCCCGCGTGTACTGACCATGCCAGGCAACTGGACATGCTCTCCACTGCCAATGCATATAGTCGAGGCTTCCAAGCATGCCTGAAAATCCGTGACGATCTAAGTGCATTTGAAGTAATCGTTCAACATCTGCTTCATTTGGCCTTCTAAGGTATTGAGGCCCAAAGACTTCAATAACACTACGGCAAAAATTAAACAAGCACTCCTTCGCCGTAGTTTCCCCAATTCTTATGTACTCATCGTAAGAATCGGGAGGATTTCCATATGACAGTTGCCGAATTGCAGCTATACATTTTTGGATTGGAGAAAGTCCCCCTTCATTAGCGGCATTGTATCTTCACTGAAAGTAAGGATACCTTTCAGATAAAGTGTCCACAATACGAATGAACAAACTTTTGTGCATTCGAAACCTTCAACGGAACATCTCAGGTGGGTACACCGGGTTGTCAGAGAAGTAATCGGCAAAAATGCGATTATGACCATCCAGATGTTCTCTTAAGATTGGTTGCCTTCTTATTATAGCATGTTCCCTTCATCTCGTTTCGACTAATGCCCTAAACATTTCATCATCTTCATCATCCACCAATTCGTGAGATATAAACTGTGATAAAAGAATATTATTTGTGGTGGAGCTACTGTCAAAATTAAAAATTGAGATAGTTGTTAAGATTGTTCATCATTTTTCGATTGAAAGCGATAAAAAACTTAAGTTGTGAGGAATATGTATTTGTAATCATAGAGAACATCACTATATATAGAGTTTATGAAATCTTATTTTATCAACATCTTATCTAAATGTAATCTAATATATGGAATCATATCTTATCAATATCTTATCCGGATATCATCTCCTTTGTTTTACTAGCATTATGTAGTATTGTGTACTCACATCATATCTTATCTACTACAGTATTTGTCAGAAAAGTAGAGTTGTCAATTCTTAATTTTGAATGTGGGTTGTCTTATTAGCAAACTTTATGTCGGAATGAGGTATTGTGTAGTCACATCCATTCTGATATCTTATCTACTACAATATTTTTCAGAAAAGTGGAGTTGTCAATTCTTAATTTTGAATATGGGTTATCCTATTAGCAAACTTTATGTCAGAATGGAGTATTGTGTAGTCACATCCATTCTGATATCTTATCTACTATAGTATTTGACAGAAAAGTGGAGTTGTCAATTCTTAATTTTGAATATGGGTTGTCCTATTAGTAAACTTTATGTCGGAATGGAGTATTGTGTAGTCTTATCTAATGTGTAGTCTTATCTAAGAAAAAATAAATTAAAATGAAATACCAACTTAAATTGAAATGAAATACAAAATTAAATAAACTTCATTCAAATCGTTAAATGAAATACCAACTTACACATAACTTAAACATAACTTAAATGAAACATAACTTCAATACCAACTTAAACATAACTTAAACACAAATTAAACATAACTAAACTTAAACATAACTTAAATACCAACTTAAACATAACTAAAGTAAAATGAAATACCAACTTAAACAACTAACACATTGACACATTAAACTGAAGACTAGACTCGTACTTTGAACGAATTTGGTCACACATTCGTTGGTGAATCGCCCTTGCATGTTCGCTCATTCCACTTGTATCAGCATTGATTATCGTAAGTTCTTCCCTCATAGAAGTACTTTGTAGTCGCTCGTTTATTTCCCTTAGCATTGTAAATTTTTCTCGCTGATATTTTTCATATTTGACTCTATCCTCATCTAATGAGGACTCTCCTTGCGACCTTCCTTTGTTCTTTCCTTTCTTCCTTCCCTTGGATGCTTTTGTTCCTATAGAGTGTTCTCTAACTTCGTCGTCTTCATACGAAGAAGACCTCTTTGATCCCACTGATGGTTTTGTTGTTTCTTCCTGTTATCGAGCAACATTCCACTTTGCGCACTCCTTGGTGATCTCCCACATATGCTCTAGGGTGAAATGTTTTCCCTTCTTCAGTTTACACCATTCCTCACGTGCAGCTTGTTTCTTCTGGTCATCAGACCACCCACTACGGTATTGGTTGGTAATACGGTTGAATATCTCATTAAATTCATTTATCTCTGTCTGGGCTCTATGGAAACGAGACTTGATCTTCTCAGGTGTTCTACTATTATCGTTGCTATATTTGTTAAAGTAAGTAGTGACTCTTTTCCAAAAAGCCCCATCCTTCTGTGCACTACCTACACTTGGATCTGTGGATACCGTCACCCATGCTTGCGCAAGTGTTTTCTCTTCATCTATTGACAATTTAACTTTTTTACCAACACCACTATCATCTTGAACTTGAGTAGTTTCTAAACCATCTTGAGTAGAGAAAGGTGGAATTGGTGAATCAGAGTCATCACATGAAATATTGTCTCCTAGAATTAATATTGGCCGAGTCTTTGTCGTACTTGAACCTGGGCTATTGTTGTAGGTTGTTCCAGCTGAACCTCTTGGAGGTGGACACCAATTTGTTTGTTGCCAATTTTGCGGTGGCATATTTGGGTAATTTTGCGGTGGCATATTTGGGTAATTTGGCGGTGGCATATTTGGATAATTTGGTGGTGGTATATTTGGATAATTTGGCTGTGCCATATTTGAGTATCCATAAAATTGTGGTTATGGATAGTTGAAATGATTTAGTTGATTTTCCATATTTTCTTGAGTTTCTTGATTTATATTGTTCAATAAATTACTGAAGGATCCTCTCCAGTTGGAATCCATGAGTAAATAAATTTTTCAGTTATTAATATGAGTAAAATAAGTTTGGAGTAAAATATGAATTTGTAATCATGAAGAGCATCAGTATATATAGAGTATCCGAATTCTTATCTTAATCATATCTTATCTAAATGTAATCTAAACGTATGGAATTATATCGTACTAAAAAATCTTCTTTTATCAAAATATTATCCGGATATTGTACCTATTGTTTTATTACCATTGTGTAGTCACTTTCATTCTGACATCTTATTAAGTGGATCATTGGGATTCGTCGCATGCATTTATCTTATTAAATTTTAGTGGCACTGTTTTGTCACATGCATTGTGCCATCTTATCACATTTTATTACCATTATGTAGTCACTTTTATTCTGACATCTTATTAAGTGGATTATTGAGATTCGTCACATGCATTCCTGTATCATATTAAATTTTAGTGGCACTGTTTCGTCACATGCATTGTGCCATCTTATCACATTTTATTACCATTGTGTAGTCACTTTCATTCTGACATCATATTAAGTGGATCATTGAGATTCGTCACATGCATTCCTGTATCTTATTAAATTTTAGTGGCACTGTTTCGTCACATGCATCGTGACATCTTATCACATTTTATTACCATTGTGTAGTCACTTTCATTCTGACATCTTATTAAGTGGATCATTGATATTCGTCACATGCATTCCTGTATCTTATTAAATTTTAGTAGCACTGTTTCGTCACATGCTATGTATATAAATTGATATCTTCATCATAAAATTTCATTACACTCTCATTCAAACAACTCTCATCCTAAAATTTCGAAAATAAAACAACTCTCATTCAAAACAATATCGTAAATATGACTCACTGGGATGATGAAGTTAGAAGGTTTTAAAGAGATATTGACTCCATCAAGAACCACACTCCAAATTTCATTACCCGTCTGAACCTAATATTGCCAGAGACGGTGTACATGAATGTGTTAAACTATACACCACCGTTAACAATGTTGGGGTCCATCGTATCCGGAAATGCAGCAGCTGTGTTAACTCCTCCGGTTTTGTACAATGCAACTATAGGTATAGTATAGTATATATATATACACACACACACACACTTCATTATTCATTTAATAAATCACTTTTATAATCTTTTATTTGAAATTAATACTAAAAAAAAATTACTTGCAGTTTTGCAGATTCATATCAGCTAAAAGCTAATGAGCATCGTACTTTGAGGAAAGAAGTCGTAGAAATCGTTCGTAGATTGAGTAATTTCATGAAATTTGAACCTCTGTACGATCTATTGTCTGGGAATGGAAGATTTTTTCTACCACGCCAACGGGTGTATTTTTGTGATGTGTACGATGAAGTTACTATGGAGGAAGAATTAGATTTTCTAGCGGCTCAAGAACAACCAGCTGACCGCCTTAATTTCTCCTCTAACGATGATACTTCATCCGACAACAATAACTCCTATTAAGTGTAACTTGTTCCGCAGAATAATGTTTAATTAAGGTATTGTCTAGTTTAACGTCTTATTTCATGGTTAGTATTAGTAAGTGTAAGTTGTATTAATTAGTAATGTTTAATTAAGTTGTTTTATGTAACGTTTTATTTCATGGTTTAGTATTACTATGTGCAAATTCTTTTAATTAGTAATGTTTAATTAAGTTGTATTTCGTATTAGTGTCTAATTCGATGGTTTAGTAGTAATGTATTTTAATAAGATATTTATTTCTCTTGTTGGGTCAGAAATAGTTCATACTGGGTGAAAGTTATATTTATTAGATGTTATATTTAGACCTAGCAAACAGATCGGGTCATGTCGTGTTCGTGTTCGTGTCTTAGGCAAACGGGTCACAGATCCTTCAACCCAAACCCGAACCACTTGCATAAATGGGTCATTAAAGTTTCAACCCAAACCCAATAATTTTGTGTCGGGTTCATATCAAGTTTTCGTGTCATGTCCATATTTGGAAAGTATTTATATATTTATATTTGAAATGGTTAAAAAAAATCGACTAATTTACTAAACAGGTTATTCGTGTTGGGTTCGTGTTTCGGGACCTCAACCCAAACCCGACCCAATTAAATCTCGTGTCGACCCAATTAGATAAATGGGTTATGAACCCGCAACTAGAACCCGTTAATTATGTGTCGTGTTTTTGGGTCGTGTCATTTGTGGCCCGCTGAAGTTATATTCCACTATTTTTTTATGAAAAAGTTAATAAAATTTATTATACAAAACACCAAATCTTAATTTAAATTACATTATTTTTAATAATTTAACAATCTAAAAAAAATTAACACTTCGATGGTTTAGTATTAACGTATTTGTATATTTATTTGTAAAATACTTGTTTTAATTAGTAATGATTAATGATTAATTACATGCTCAAAATTCCATGCTCAAAAACAAGGAAATGTAGGAAATGGAGTGTGCACATGCTGAAAACAATAGGAAATGGTGTGTGCACTCTGCACATTCTGCAGGGAGGCCCCACTTGAAATCAACAACAAACGCGTTCGTTGTTTCAAACTCCTACAAACGAATCGAACGAAACAACAGCAAACTATAACGCACAAACGCCCGTCTTTACATACTTCCCTCACGAACTCCTTATTGCTAATGCTCTTAGTGTTAGTGTTGTGGTTCGTTATTTTGAAGTTCCTGTGTATTCTCATTATTATTATTATTATTATTATTATTAGTATTATTATTATTGCTATGCTGATGTTGTGTTGTTAGCTAGCACTTTTATTATTATATTTTTATAATTATTATTACTAGTTATTATTATTATTATTATTATTATTATTAGTGTACTATTAATTATTACTACACTTGGTGTTGTTATCGTTGTTACCTTATTGGTGGTATATTATCATCATTATTACTAGTATTACTATTTTTACTACTACCAAGGTTGTTCTTACTTTATTATTATTAGTAGTAGTAGTAGTAGTAATAGCAGCAGCAGCTAGTAGTAGTAGTAGTAGTAGTAGTATTACTATTATTGTTGTTGTTGTCCTGTCTTATGAGTCGTCTCTATTTTTACTCAATTTCCATCCAATGTCAGATCAGTCCTGCTGATATTTTCGTTCTCATCATTACCGCATTGTTTTCAATGAGTGTCATACACTTTGTTCCGTTCTCACTCCATTTTCATAACTGTCGGTCATTTCTCGCTTCTTACTTCAGTCCGTTCCGTTCATCTCTTAATCTAAGAGTTAACTCGATGGCCCATTTCCCCTCTCCTGCTACTCATGCTATACGGTATTTATACCATATGTTTCTGTTTCTTAGGATCTCAGGGGCATCCTAATGAGGACACGTATATTGAAGACTGTAGCTATCATGGTAACCTAACTTATCTTCGCCCTCAAATCTTGTAGTATAGTGTTTAGACTCTAACTAACATATAACATCATGTTTAGGATTAAATAATTAGATCACCAAGTTTAAAGTTAACTATTTGTTGATTTATCACTTAACAATACATGCTGTAAAAAGGATTCTGTGATGTATGATGTATGTTTACGATTTTTCTTTGTAAAATATGTTTCGAATTAGCCTTAGGTTCCTTCATGAAAGTTGTAGATCTGAATGTCTAGAATATACGAAAAATATGAAAAGTAAGTTTTTAAGAATATATATTTAGTAGTTATTTATTTCGTAAAAATGATACTGTATGCTTTTATGTACTATCTGGGCAAATAATATGTTTCCTGATGTTAAACGTTTTTTTTAGACTTAAATAAAATATATTATGTTCCTAATGATGTCTATTATGTGTATGTTAAAATTCATATAAATCCATCATATAAATTTTCATTTATAAAATTTGTACTAAAGTAGGTCAGATCTGAAATGATGATTTTATTTAAGAACATTTATAAAGTATTTTAATCTAAATTTCTGGGGTTTCGTTATGTACAAATATAGGTATCTAAAATAAATATTTGGTTAATTTTTATGATTTTTAAGTATTTTAAAATATTTAAAAGAAAGTATTGGAAATCGTATCAATTTTGTTTTTAATTTCTTAAAAATAATAAAATTTCTTATTTTTGAAAAAATGAATTTATATATGGAAGCCTAACTCATAAAAGTATACTTAATACGAAAATCGTGATTTAAAAATGACATTTGATGACTTATTTTGTATCCTTAATGATGTTACCGATTTCGTTATTACTTAAATTTATTTTGTAAACTCTAAGTTCTGAGAAATATAATACATGATAAGGTTAAAAATGATTTTTATAATTATTATAAATTTACTTTATTTTTGGAATACTTTACTAAGTATAAAAGGTTTTAAAAGGTAAGTATACTTGTACAAATACGAAACCGTATAAAAACATTAAATAAGTACACTTGAAGTATAAATGTACTAAATACTTATGCCTAAAAAGTATAAAGTACTAAAATACGAATAACCTAAAAGTACTAAGTTAAACATGCTTAAATGGGTTAAACATCACTTAAACTTATTGATAACTACATAAGGACTAATTAGTGACCAAGTCAAAACTAAAGGTTGACTAGTCCATCTTGGTCAAACTTTGACTTTTTACGTCAACATAGACCAAGCCAAGATAAAGAAACTCATCTTAAATAATGTACTTAGAAATAATTGAATCATTAATCAAATCTCCACTAGTGAATGCTTCAAATAATATACCTCGAATAAAATGTTCCAAATCTCTTATATCAATATACTAAAAACTACAGTTAAGATAAATTTTACGACGATTGATAATGTTTGTTAATCTTAAAATTGACATACTTAAATTCCATAGGAAGAACCGTACTTCTAGTCGGTGTGTTACCTAAGCCGGTGATCAGACACGTTTTCAAGAACGATGTTATCGACACCAACTATGGTGAAAATGGACATGCGCCCTGGCAGTACCCTCTGAGTTGTCTTCACCATTCCATGTTGTAATGACTTGTTCCGAATCAATACACAGCCCGCAGACCGGTCATCCTTATGGAACCCGGTATTGTTTCATCCCTCTAGTCATCAGACATGTGCCCCACGATGACCGCTGAGCTCGATATTCCAGAGACTCTGTATTTAAAAGACATCCAAATTCAGCCTACGTTTCGTGTTGGGCACTATATTGATAAAGTTTAGAAGGCGATGCGATAGAAGACAGCTTCGAAAGTAGACTACGACACTCGGAGTCATTGCTCATGTGGGAGGCCATGATGCATTCTGCCGGTGCGAGAAAACGCTAAGAAGTAAATGGGCAGCCAGCTCTTTATGAGTTTGTCGGTAGAGTAGTAGTCGTCCAGTTGCCATTGAGGTGCTCGGTTGTGTAAATGTTCTCTTTTCTGAGACCAAGAGTATGAATTGGGTGTGTGCGCATACATAGACAAGGGCACTGATCAGCTCTCACTCTCTATATCGGATATTTTTGGGGGCGGAATACCTTCCGACCTTTGCCTTAGCAGTGTATGGGACATGTTCTGTTTAGCGGGGCCTCTGAGTCCATGCACTTGCAGTCCTTCTTCTCCGTATGTTTGTCAACTAAACTGAGTCAATTTAGGTGTTCGATCCTATTGAGCACTAGAGGTGAGATGTAAACCTCCTAGTATCGATATGATTGGCGGGATTGATGTTCTCATCCGCACTTATGGTGAGATGCAAGCCTTAAGTACGCATGAGACATTAGTAGTCACGTCTCGTGCATTGTGTGTAAAAGAAACCACTGTTTTTAAAACTAAATGACTACAGTTTTCTAAATCATATGTTTCGGTATGCCTCATTATTATTATTCTATATCCACATGATAAATTAGTTTGAATGAACACATATGTTCAAAAGTGATATACTCCTCGTGTTTCACATGTCACATGCTGAATGAGTTGATTCACATGACGTATGCTCGATGATGATATATCCATTATGTTTCTCATGTTATTCACAAGATGGATGCTTTTCTATTTACTTAGTCATTCACATGATGTATGTTTTACTGTTTTACTTCTCACATGCTACTCACATGATGTATATTTTACTGTTTTGCTTTTCACATGCTATTCACATAATGTATGCTTTATCGTAATTCACATCGCATGCTTGTTTCACATGCCATTATGTTTACATGCTAAACTGAACTCACTTCATGTGTATCTCACATTGTATACATGTCGACTTGTAATGTGACATGCGTGCTTATCTGTTAATTAGATAACCTAAAGATTGTACTACATTGATTATTCGAGGCCGTGTTGGAAGAACGGTTAGGTTACTCCCACTAAGTGGCACATGTATATTTAAATATGCATTCAGGTTGACAAACCCTCAAAACTGGACATGGGGGCATGCATGAGTGCAAGAGATACAACTTAGCAGATGAGAGTGTCAAATTATAAATCTTGTAACACAAATTTTTATCAGACTATTGTATTTAGAAATTTGTAATTCAGTTTTCAGTTGTTGTATTTTAACAAACGGTTCATTTATCGGTAAAAGACTCCCTATGAGTCAACAGTTTTAATTTGTACCCCTTTTCATGACTTAATTATTTTCCGCCTTGTATTAATGTCATTAAAAGAACCGGGTTGTTACAGATGTCAAGCAAGAAAGTTACGACATCCTTATGCAAGAGGTTCACTACTACAGTTTTGATATTAGAAGACGCCCAAAATAGGACGCTTATGTAAAGAACCGTCCTCTATAACATGATAAATTTTGGCTTCCCATGTCCTTGGTTAAATAGCACGGTTCAGCAAAGAACCATCCTTTTATTTATATTATTAGCATGGTTGGTCAATATAACCGTTCTCATAAAGAAAATATCACGCTTGTAGGTTTAACCCGTGCTATTAAAATATTTTAAAAGCACGGTTATACTCCAAACCCATCCTATTAAAATGTAACACCCGTCCTATTCAATCCTACTCAATCTTGGAGAGTTTTAGTGAACAAAATACCAAAAATCAATCGACGACGAACTTGATTTTAACCCGAAGAAAAAACGGGTCTAAACCGGTTGAATTTAGTGTTTAGCAATCGAACTTATGGTCTAAACAGTGGTGTATGTGTAGAGGCTGAGGCAATGCATTTTGCCAGCTCAAAAGATAAGAATCCCGTCTTTAGTAAAATGTGTTATTATGGAGTTATTGAAGAGATTTGGGTATTAGATTATATGGAGTTCCACATTCCTATGTTCAAATGCAAGTGAATTGATAATCATACTGGCGTTCGCAAACATGATTTAGGTTTCACTTTGGTGAATCTAGATAAAACTGGACATAAAGAAGATCCTTTTATAAAAGCTAGCCAAGCGAAACAAGTGTTTTACGTAACAGATCCGTTAGATAAAAAATGGTCGGTTGTATTATCTGTGAGAGGTAGGCGGCATGCAACGGATAATTGTGATGAAGATGTTCTATTTGAGGGATTTGATCATCATGTATCACGTGACGATGAAGTGGATATACTCGAGGATTCAAGTGTGTATATGCGTGATGACCACGATCAGGGGATATGGATTACTGTTAATTCTAGTTCTAAAAAACGTCCCCATGATTAGGATGCGTAAGTGATTTAAAGTACTTTTTATAGTATTTGTTAATATTATTTTGTTTATTTTTTATACTAGTTTATTTAATATTATTCTTTTTATTATTGTTATATCATGCTTTTATTTTAATCATATCATATAATATATTATTTTCAGGTCGATCGATGGCTGAAAAAGAAGCTGGCAAGAATAACGACGCCCAATCTAATGGCGAGGCAAGTGGAAATAAGAGAAAAACAAAACGTGGTGAGAGAGGTCGAACATTGTTAAAGATGGTGGCAAAAGCACTAGAAAGTTGAATAAAAATTCAACTCAAGTGGGATGAGGTACAAAAATTGCCATCGGGAGAATTTGCTTCAAATTTTAGTAATTGGATCGGGGTTGTTACTCATCGAAATGTTAGTTGTACCGTGGCTTCGTGGAATGATGTGGATGAGCCGACAAAACAACTTATACTAGATGACGTCACGGTATGATGTTTTGGATTATAATGGTATTAGTGAAAGTCATCTTCTACTTCTCATTTTTTAAATAAAATTTACAGATGCACCCTAATTTTTGCAAAGTTGAACATGTATTCTTAGGGGGCTTTCACTGTCATTGAGGAGCGTTATGATTGGTGTCGGAAAAAGATGGGTGAGTTATTTAGAAAACGGAGGTATACCTTGGTGAGTGAATATCTATACGACGAGACAGGAGCTATTGAAGAGACAGCACCAAGTGACGTCTATTCGATGATAACACAAGAAGAATGGAATGTGTTTGTTAAAACTCACACTAGTGAAGCATTTAGGGTAATATTTGTTTGCTTCAATTTTATATAAGTCATTTATTTACTCATTTATAATAGTGCTTATAAATAATTAACGATTTATCTTTTTTTTAAAGACAATTAGTGAGCAGAACAAGAAGAATGCATCAAACAGACTTGTGGTATATCGTGGCTCGCGAGGTGGATATCGACTAGCTAGGGAGAGGATCGTAAGTTTTTGTTGCCTACTGCTTACAAAGTACACACTTGTTCTTTTCTAACTTGTTGATTTTTTTTCTTTTAAAAGATAGAGGAGTTGGCTAAGAAGGGAATACAAGTGGAAAGAGTTGAGCGACACTTACTTTGGAAAAAAGCCCATACGTCGGCGAATGGAGATATGAGTGACTATGATAGAGATATCGCGTCGTTCATTGTAAGTTTGAATTTCTAGAACTTTAGGATGATGCTTAAAATAAACTTCTCTTTTATTATTTCTATAAAACTTTATTGTAGGAAGCATTGGAAAAAGATGTGGAAGAAGGTGTATTTGTGCCTAATGGAAGGGAAGACATCCTGGCTAGGGCAATTGGCAAGCCCGAACATCCAGGGCGTGTGCGGGGAGTTGCTCAAGGCATAGGCATAACGGAATATTTTGGAAAGGATCCTAAAAGTGAGACACAAACAGAGTTACAACAAAAGGGGCGGTCCACAGCCAGTGGGGAGTAACTAGATGCTCTCCCAGTCGTCTTTACAATAGGATGAAAGCAACTAATAATCAGCAATCAATGAATAATACGGATAGGGAATACATGAAAGCATTATCATACTCGATCAATTAGGATCATACAATTACGAAAAAATTCCAACATCCAAACCGGACTGATTACTCACAATTAACCTTCCTACACTACGTCTAGGGTATAGAGCAAACACCGGCTCGAGTGTATAACTGACACTCTCATCTAGCAAAGCATATAACTGATATTCTGATAGACGGGTCGTATAACAGACTTCCCATCGGTGTGGAGCATATAACTGATACTCCACGGTACTATGTATAGCCGTATAACTGACAACTATATGTCTAAGCCTAGCTATGGCTCTCGATGCAATAACTATACACCGAACGACACACGGGACCCAGAGCGTATAACTGATGTCTCAAGGCACGCCCGAACATAGACCTTCGGCATTTGGCATTTTTTTCATTCCGATTGGTATATAACTGATACCGCACGTCATCTATACCACTAGCTTTCGTGTAACTGTACAGTATAACTGACTGTACAAGGCTCTCGTGAATAACATCACGACTCCAATCCTAGTACAGTATAACCGACTGTACTAAGTGGCAACCCATCCTAGTATAGTATAATTGATTATACAAGGTAGTAATCGGACTTAGTATAGTGTCACTGACTATACCAGGGAAAATCAAGCCCTAGATAGTGTAACTGACTATACCAAGTGTTACTGCAATCCAATAAGTATAACCGACTATATTAGATACCAATCATGTCTCAAACATAGGACAATATAACTGAGTGAACTATGAAGAACATACGTAGAAGTAACCTTTCAACAATACGTGAATCATAGATAGTACAACTAACTATAACCATAAAATTAACCTTGCATATCTAATGCCTAATAGTACCCAAGGTTAAGGTTCACTGACTATAACCTTGTCTACTAAGTTGAGGTTGACCTAACCTCAACCATAACCTCGTGGAGTTTCATTAACTGCAACAAGATTATGATGCTACGACGAGATTACATTAACCTCAAGTGAAGTGGTGTAGTAACTTCTCAATGAAGGTACATTAACTTCAATCAAGGTTACATTAACCTCGTCTATAACATTAGCTTCTTGCTAAGGCTACATTAACATCGGCTATAACCTTAACTCTTGTTAAGGATACGTTAACCTTAGTTATAACCTTAAGTCCACGCCAAGGTTACCTTAACCTTCGCCCTAACCTTAACTCTAATTTAAGGTTACATTAACCTTGACTATAACCTTGCGAAGTTCGGGAACCTCAACAAGATTATAACCCCGTGATGAAGTTATCTTAACCTCAAGTGAAGTTACATAGTACTTCTCAACGAAGTTACATTAACCTCAACCCTAACCTCAACCACCGGGTGATGGTATTAGGTTGAGTCATAATTGAATATAGGGTTTGAAACCCTAAAAGCATCAATGAAACACCCTAGCGTCTCCACCAAGGGAGGCCACGGTCGGTTCATGCGCGTTCTATAATTCTCTCACAAAACGATTCACAACTCTCTAATTCGCATAAAACGGTAATTAACATCTTAACAATAAAATTAAAGATATAATTAACGATACAATTAAATCGTGCAATCTATCAACGAAATAATAAACGTGCATAATAATACCACACAACATCCAATATCATATTATGCATTCATTCATCATATTAATGACATTCACATGGCATAAACGCGATTAAAAGACACATCTAGTTACCATTTTGGCAATTAATGATAAACATTAATAAGAAACACCATGAAGAACGCGATAAACAAAACTTTGTCTCCAACACGTGTCACCATCCTCATAGATCGACTTTGAAGAAACAAACCGAAACACATGTGATGGAAATCGTACCACACAAATCCTCTTCCAAAACGACCAAAAGAATGGTATCTTTTTCTTTAATTAGGGACCCTAAAAGTAGGTTTAAATGTTCATAAAAATGAATCTCATAAAATTAATTGGAGATGAATATGTTGTAGAGGAAAGAGCCAAGATTATGAAAATATAATTTATGTATGAGATTGGAGAAAGAATAGATGCTAAACAATGGAGTTAAATGGAGAAAATGAGAAACAAAGAGAAGAAGGGAGGGGGGATGCGCCGCGGCAGAAACAACAGAGGAAAGAAGTGACCTACTTGCTTGCTAGGTTAATCTTTTTTATAAGAGGATTAACAAATGGGCTTTGGGTCTATTACCTCATACAATGGATCATCCAATTACAAATTGGGTTAGACCATAATGAAACGCTTGGAGAATTGTATAAGAAAAGCGGTTACTATTTTAAAATTGTCAAATCGTGTACGGATATTTTAACCCATTAAAAGTGAGTCAAAACGAGATAATAATATAAAACGGATAAAGGAGACAATAAAATATGGAATGCATATTATTATAAAATGAAGAAATGATTATTTTAAATAAATAACTTTCCGAATAAAATATTATTATAAAATATGGGTTGTTACAATCCAACCCCCTAAAAAGAAGTTTCGTCCTCGAAACTTGAAGTTCAAAGACAAGATCAAAAGAAGATAAGAATGGTGAATGGAAATGAGAAACTTGAAAAAGCTAACCTCAACTTTCAATGTAACACCACCCCTAATTCTATAAATAAAATTTATGTTTGTATTTTAATTTTGTTTACGATTTAACTTGTGATACTTAACTAATTATAAAACAAAATTATCTTTGTCGTCGCTTTGAACTTCTAAATTTCTATTTGTCTCGAAATGTCTTTTTATATTTATTTTTTTCTTCGATCTATTTATTCATTTAATTCTTATTGGAATTCTGTTTTGACGATTTAAATTCTAAATTCTTTCTCTTTTAGCTAGAATATTTATTTTCAACTGTAGCTCACTTCAAACCTTCTCCAATATTTTGTCGTGAGTAATTTTTAGTTCGAAGTTCATCAAAGCATTTAGAGGCGTTTGATTAGAAAATGGAAAAGGGAAAAGAAATAAACATGAGAAAGGTAAGAAAGGAAATTAAATCAAAGAAATTCTCTTTTCCTTGTTGCTTGTTTAGAAAATTATAGAGAATAGAAATGAAAAAAATCAGAGTCAACCAACATTATCAACCATTATAAACCACCACCATTCGACCTTAACCAACACACACCACAATTAACTCCATTACCTACATCTTAAGGTCGACAAACGTCGACGAGTCTTCTCCTACCAGCGACGAGTGAGGCTACCCCGTTCCGACATACTCGTAAGTCATAACCTTTTAAAACTCACCCTCACCAAACTTTAAAACTCTCCCTAATAATTACGAACGTCCACCCACATCACAGTGGTGGTTGTGGTGTCAGGTGGTAGTGTGGGTGGTTCTTAATGTAAGGCTATGATCATTTTTGCGAGGATGACGAGGTGGTTACGGTGGCGGGATGGTGGACTGGCGGTAGTGATGATATTCGGATGGTGGTGGTGGTGTCGGAGTGGTGGTGGTTTTAGGGTAATGGGTGATGAGTGGGCATGGGTGGGGGAAACAAATTCCAAACTCTAAGGGGCTGTTTGGTTCACCTTGTGTAAGTATGAGGTATGAGTTTGGGTTTGTGTCTTTTTTTGTTTTCATACCCCTACCTCAAACCCATGAGGTATGGGTTTCTCATACCCAAGGGTGGAGGTGGGTATGAGAGTTGATACCTTGGTATCAAATCAATAAAAGTTTTTTTGTCTTGAGAACATATTTATTGGAACTTTTTTGTGCGTTTTTATTGTTATTCAAACTAAAACTTATTTTTTCAATGATGAAAATGTGTATAAAATAATTCTATTCAAAAATAATACGTAGTATTGATTTTTGGTTAAAGCATTTTTTTTCTAAGATGACAAACATTAAAAAAACAATATTCTTCAATCAAGTAAAAATGTGTAAAAAATAATATTCTATCACAATAATAATAGATTTTTTAATTAAAAACATTTTTTTCTTTAGATTACAAAATTTTTTTTCCCAAAAATTACTCATACTAGAAATGAACCAAACATAGGGTATCAGGAATGGAGTTTCGAACCTATACCATCCTGGTATCATTATTCATTCCATACTGATACCTTTGTGCGAACCAAACGGCCCCTAAGGGGTTGGGGGATGAAAAGTAGGGATGAGCAAAACCAGATATCTGATCCGGTTTTGTAAACCGAATAGGATATCCGATTTAAAAAAAAAAAAAAAATGATCCGTATCTGATCCGGTTTTTTTTCCGGATATCCGGTATCCGGTTTTATATTTTTCTTTTTTTTAAACAATTTTTCATTTTTAATTAAGAGTAATTAATTGATTTTTAAGCAACATTTTTAATTATTTCCTCTATGGGGGAGAATAAAAATTAAAGAACCTGCTAAGTGGTTAATGGTGGAGTTACTATTATCCTTTTTGGAGTGATTTTCTTTGAGAAAGGGGTATTTCCTTGATATAATAAAAATACATTAAAAAAAACCTAAAAAATGGTATATATGTCTTACGATACCATTATTCTAACAAAATATTACGTTTCATTACTGATGTGTGCTAAATTTAGACCGTTTTTCCTCCCATGTAGACTCATTTTTCCTCCATTTTGAGACTTTAGAATGCGATTATTGCCCTATTTTTAGTCTTTCTCGCATTATCATCCCTCTTGTGCATTTCACGTGTTTTTGGTAGTTTTTCTATCTATTTTGATAGGATTCGACGCCGAGAGCATGATTGAGCTTCCACGAGCACAAGAGAGAGAAATACCATCCGAAAAGCAACATACGCAACTAAAAGTTCAAACAATTCAATCAAACGACAAAGAGCGAGACCAGAAAAAAAGGTCAAGAAAACCATTTGGTGAAGGTTCACCCGATGAGATACCACCGGACGAAGTTTCGCCCGACGACATTTCGACCTCCCCGAAGATCTTCAGAAAACTTTCTCCACCGGGCGAAATGACTGGGCGAAACTTTCACCCGACGGCAAAGAGGCCCCCAAATGCAAAATCTGGAAGGAAGTCCACTTGGTGAAGTTTCACCCGGCGGTATTGGTTCATGAGTGGCTGAAATTCGCAGGGTGAAGTTTCACCATATGAAGATTCATTGGGCAAAAGTCTCACTAATTGAGCAAAAGTTGGATTTGAGCTTTGGTTTAAGGATCCATTAAGCTATTACTATGTATATAGATAACCTAGTTAGATGCACATGATCACCTCACTACATTAGACTACAATAACTCTCCATTAGATTAGATCATTTTCATTAGCACCCATCTTCATATTAGCTTAGATAGAAAGCTACTAGAGATTCATAGTTTTTATCGATCTTTATCTTCCTGTAGATTTATATTCAAGCTTTGTAAGGAATTCTAGTTTTTATTTTGAAGATAATCAAGTTATTAGTGACAAATCCATTGTCCTCTTCATCAAGATTTCTTCTTATTTTATACAATCTTCATCTTCTTTATTGTTATTTTCCTCCATTGTTGGTATATTTCTTTTCCTCTTCTCATCTCTAGATTAGATTTAATATTGCTCTTTCATTATTACACCGGTTTCGTTGATTTTACTTACGTTGTTTTTAGATCGCTTTGTAGTTTCTTTTGTTGATCGTAATTTTCTTCGTTGTCTTAGTATTATTTTCTCTTGTTTTCTTTTGTTATTTTCTCCATTGTTATTGTTTTTGTAGTTTCCTCTATGAATTGTGAGTAGATTACTTGTTGGGGGTTAATGGAGGAAGATCTTGGGTAATACTCCCTCCGAGTTTCTAACATTGCCCCATCTTTCTTTTTGGGCTGAGTTTGATCTTTTACCAATTTTCTACTTTTGGCCATAAATGTGTAGTTCACATTTATCCAGCAATTTCTCTTTCTTCCTCCTTTCTTTTTTAACCACTCATTTTCCCTTCATTATTTTTTCACCCCAAAAGCTTGAGGTTGTTGTGTCATTGTTGACTTAGTCCGACCAACTAAATCGACCTTGACTCATTTCTATCATTTGGAGAAACCCAGGGTAAGAGATCCCTCGATTTGAGACTTACCATTTGTCGGGAAATCCGAGGTAGAAATTACCTTGACTTGAAACTTACCCTTTTTCGCTGCGAAAGCGGGATTTAGATGAGTTGGGTGAAGAAACCGAAAGGTGGCATTCTCCCTCTATCGACATTTCGACCGACCCATAATTCTAAGACTCACAGGACCCAATTTCCGATTCCCGACTCCCCCTAACACCTTTTCTCTATTGATTATTCCTCGTTGTTTATTGCATTCTAGTTTAGACTCGACCTTAAAAACCCCCTTTTTAGACCCCATACACATAGCTCTCACTCGATTAGCACTGCCTTTCCCTGTGGACCGACCTCGACTACATTTAATTATTTTTGTGTTAATTGCGAATCATATAAGTATTGTTTGATCCCCTATCCTTCGTTAACGACCGATCCAAATTTGGGCGAGATCAATTACATAATATTATAAATTTACTAATAGTTTTGTTTTCTACCTTTGAAAATAATTGGCGAGTTGTGAATTCTTTATTGTATAATTGATATTAAGGATTATATTTTTCATATTTTTTATTGTTTTTAAGAAATCGGATCGGAAATCGGATACATATCCGCTACGGTTTTAAGGAAAACCGTATCGTATATCCGGTAGCTATTTGTATCAGATATCCGGAAATTCGTATAATTGAAAGCGTATACCGTATCGTATACGTATAATACAACTATCGTATATTTTTGCTCACCCCTAATGAAAAGAGAGGAGCATGGGGGGTTTGAGAGGGAATGCAAAAAAGAATGCACAAAAGTTAAAACAAAAAACCACAGCAGAGGGAATGAAAGATGTTGAGGGGCCGTGTGGTTGGAGGGTTTCGGGAAAGGGGAAGGGAAACAAGCTTACTGATTCCCTTTGTACATGTTTGTTTTGGCAAATTAATGAAACCATTTCCCCATTTCACCTATTAACTAAACCTCATATCCATCTAAATTGAAAACTCCACCCCCAAGGGTTTAGAATTTCCTTTCCCTCCCATTACCCCATCCATATATCTTCCTCTTGCCCTATAACGTTGCTCTTATAATTGTCGTTACATCGCCAACCTCGCACCTCCCTCCTCCTATCTCTCACCACCAACATCCACCTCTCACTGCGTGTACGAGTCATTAGACCTGTCAAATGACCTGAACTCGGAAATCTTATCCGCCTGACCCATTTTTTTAGATTATGAACCCATTTTTTCGACCTGTAACCCGTTTGATCCGAACCCAATATGACCCGTTAATTTTGGGTTGAAACTCGACTCGCCTAGGTTAACCGTTGGATCAATGAGAATTTATCAAAATTAATAAACTATTAATATTTAAATATTATATTTGTATTTATAATTAAAAAAATTAACTTTAAATATTTTAAATTACAAAGATGAAAAATATTCAACTTAATAAAACTTTTTTATCATTTAATAACAAAATAATTATTAAAATGATTTTAATATTTTTTAATCATTTAATAATAAAATAATTATTAAAATGATTTTAAAAAATGATTTTAATATTTTTTAAATATAAAAATTATAATTAAAGAGTATAATAATAATACTATTAAAAAAACTTAATATTTAAATATGTAATTGTCATAATTAATTTTGTTGTTACTCGATATGACAAAAATATATGTTGTTTTGAAAATGTTTTAAAAAAATAAGTAGAAAAAAGTTGGTGAAAAATAATATTGAAAAAACAAGGTAAATCGATATAATAAAGAAAACATGTCAAAAAAAATTGATTCCAAATTGTAACCAAACGACCACAGAGGAACAAACGGTAATATCATTCCTTTCCAAGATTGAACCAAACAACAAGTTAAATTGAGGGCAATTTCTTTCCTTTCCCCTTGTTTCCCTTTCCTAATCTCATTCCCTTTCCCCTCTGCGAACCAAACGCCCCCTGAATCCCTTTTTCTTTCCTATAACTATTCAACCAAACAAACTTACTATTTTTCTCAAGAATCAGGTTAATTCATTTTCGTTGAACCTTCATTAATTTTCTCGATAAACATTATTTTAAATGAACCCTCGACCAAACACCCCCTTATTATTTTCCTTCAGAATCAGGTTAATGTTATAAAGCGATAGAGAAAGAAAAAGTAGAGAGAAAATAGAGCGAGAAAATATGTGAGAGAGTTATCTTATTCATGTCATTGAGAGGGATATATATAGCACATCAGCAATTATAAGAGAGTTTACATATGGGTCAAAAGCCCAATGGACATTCACCTAATATGATTTCATAACACTCCCCCTTGAATGTACATTACGGAATAATATGTCTTATAAAAACCTCACTCGAAAAAAAAACCCCGTGGGGAAAAAAACTAGTGTAAAATAGAGCACATTATTCCTCAAACACGAATATGATGCTGCCTCATCAAAACCTTTCCATGGAAAACCCAGTGGGACAAAACCATAGATAAGGAAAAAGAGTATAGTGCGTGCATACTCCCCCTGATAGTTACATCACTCCGAAAATAACAATATTATCCATGATGTGATGATGAATCTCGATCTTTGAAATAATAATCATCATACTTGATAAACTCCATAGATGTCTTCGATAATTAGAAATTTATCATTGATCTTCAAATAGTTATACGGATAATATGAAGATAGTCTTTGATTGTTGCGTTTTCATCCAAATATCACTTCAACATTTCAAAGTATAGTCAGATTATCAATAATTTGCACGAATATAATATGCGACTAAATTTACTATATGAAATGATGCAACGATGTGATAAGAAATAATATGAAATGATATACTTAGTTTCTATATATCAGCATGATGACTCGATATGCAAACTGTATTGTATACTTTTCAATATCATCAATAAATTTGATGAATTTCAGGATTATGAACTCATTGATACCAATAAATATCTCGACGGTCGTACGGATTTATAAAATCCTTATTCAATAGGCCACTTGATATTGCGCACAAATGTGTAGCCATTTCAAATCGATGTAATTTCGTAGAATCGTCATTCTACTTATATATTACTGTACACAATAAATAACGCGTAATTTGATATGATAAAATTTCTTTTGTTTTACCAACTTGTCATTCACTTTCTCCCCCTAAGGTGGTAAAAAAAATATTCAAGATAGATTGCAATCATTTATTTAACCACCTTAGAATGCGTTTATCATATCATGCAAATAAGATTTCATTGATGGGTATTTTTGCAAGATTATGATATATTTCGGGGAGTACGTGATTCATAAAATAATTGACTTTTAATGGCTGATTCTAAATGTCAAATTTAAGAGATCAATTTATTCACATGATAACGATCAAATTATGAATTCTAATAACACAAATTACTCGTATTTGATATGTGGTCTCCAAGCCACTTAAAACAATATCGATCAATTTGTAGAATTGAACTTAGAATATGTTTATTCAACCTCGAGTAATGTGCAATTGGATCTCTAAATATAATCATTCATAGTCAATTTTAATTCATAATTCTTAAACCCATACTTTTAAGCACTTGTTGATCACATATGCTTAATCAGTTCATGTCAAATGTTGATATTTGTTCGCAATTAATTGCAATAATGCATATGCGAAGTTAGCTGATCTCAATATGTATAATTAGCAATTGCATGTCAAACTATTGAATGCTAAACTTACTCAATATGACACAAACTTTATATTCATCTCGCAAAATGGAACACTTCTAGTGTCTCATGTAAATTTGCAAGATCTGTCATATATTAATATCCTTTTGGGAAATATAACAATATATTCCGTTTGAGTAATTACTCAAATGATGAATATTTAAGAGTTATGAAGTGAGATATTTTAGACTTCCACATCGAGTAAAGAATTGGAGAATAATTATGAGTAAGATTACTCCATAAATAAATTATCTCACATTAAACTCATGGGAGACTTGACTGAACTTATACCGATCGAAGATCGTAAATTTACAGAAATCATCTCCCATTATACCGATAAAATACCGTCTCACATTAATGTGATATGAGACTTACTCACATTGTAATGACAAAAAAAATTTGATAGGAGATTGTCTCGCATTAAAATGATATAAGACAATCTCACATTAAATCATCGCTAAACAACTTACAATGAAATGCAAGTTATGCGTAACAAATATAACTTAAAAAAATGAACATGATTATGAAATTTTTTAACATTCTAAATTGCTAATAGTAAGTATATCATGTCATTACGTATTTGTAATACCCTAAGCCCTTAAGGATGGTCATTTCTATTTCATACAATATAATACGGAGTATGAAGCAAAATAGAAAGATTGTTAACATAATTACAAAATATTACTACCATAACTACATTGCTATAACAAGTTAGAGAATATACTATTATAGAAATTAAATATTTATGATATCAAAATCTATGACGTTAGAAAATATGCATTTCGATAATCATCCAATTTACCATCTAAATCATATTGTTGAAATAATATAAAGTTGTCAAAGTTTTCGTTTAAAAATATATTGACAAAGAGATAAACAAAATATTAGTATCATAGGGACTTAACTATTATGCTTTAAAGTATATATCTCAATCGTTAAAACGACTACTTTAATATATATATATATATATATATATATATATATATATATATATATATATATATATAATACTTTGTCATAGAGATACAAATATGGAGATGCATTCAAAATACCCCATATATATTGTAGACACCCGCATTTTGACTGCCAGGTGTCTATGGTAGTTTCCAAAAAAAACACCCGATGATGATCGGACGCTAACGTGTTTCTACGCGCTCGGATATGGGCTCAATCTATTAATCGCTGGCTAATACACTTATAGAGTACAAATCTCACAAAACCAACCTCGAATCCAGGCCCAGTGGATCATTCCGAGTCAAACAAAACTAATTTGGGCCGAAACCGACACCGGAAATAAAACCGACTTGTCGCGATTGGGTCAATCCCGGTCAAAGTCGTTTCCGAGACATGCAAAACAAACCCTCAAACATCAAAAGTCCAATTCAAACACAAACCCATCAAATATCCATGGTCAAGGTCCAAAAGACTGACCCGCGCGACCCAACTGGGCCACTCGATCGAGTGACCCACCCACTCGATCGAGTGGGCCCTTATTCAAGCCCGACGACTGACGCACAAGGCCACTCGACCGAGTCAGCTGTCTACTCGGTCGAGTAACCCTAAATCGGAGCCCTAACTTTTCCTATATAAGCAACCCTTTTGCACACACTTCAGGACATCTTTGAAAACATCTATTGACACCCCAAATTCAACCTCTCTTTCACCCTAGTACACCCTAATATACCCTAAGCAAACCCTAAGCAATACACTAGCAAAAACCCTAAACCTAGTTTAGGAATCAACAAACCCGAGCCACCATAACTTAACCTTCATCCACCTCGAAGACTCTAGTGTTAAAGCCACGGTTACGAGTTCTAATCCGAGACAAGAACATGTAGATTGAGGGTGTCAAAACCCCTTTTCTTCTCTTCTCTTCCTCCTTCTCGCGTCATGTCGTCCTTATACGGGTCGCGTTTTTTTATTTATTTCGTTCTATCGTTATTATCGCATCATTAATATCGATAGTACTAATATCAAAGTATTAAAATACCTATCAATTTGTGTCGAGTATGAGTGATATCGGAATAAGGAAACACGAATATACAAGTGTACTGCACACAGCGTTGACGGTCGCTTGTTCCGATATCCCGATTACTTGATTATTGAGATAGGTTAACTTCAACAATAATTTTCATATCGTTTGTATCATTATTGTTATTCGCATGTCACATCGATTTTCAAAAAAGCAAACATCGTATTTCAATAAGGGTCGAAACCCGTTGAAACGGACCCGACATCACAATCCTTAGGGATCTATTTCGATGTCGGAGAAGTCGAGGGAATCAAGTCCTTTAAATAAAGCAAAGTGTCGATTCGTTAGATCCGATACCAACTTCATAGTTGGATGTCGCATCTAACAATCTAGTCAATTAATTCAATCAATTCGATTTTCTTGTTGATGCTAACGTAGAAGTCGCGTCATAATTATGACGCTACAAACGCGGAGAGAAATTCATGTCGTTTTGATTGACTTAAAACGACTCAAATCAATTTTCTTTATTTTTCTTCCACTCTAGTATTCCATATCGATTCAATGATCGAATATGGGATACGACGAGCATTCAAATTTAGAATCGGGTATAAATTCAAACAATATTTATATTCGGTTCAATCAGATCTATGATTTACGAAAAACCCGAATCGAGCATAAGTCATGCAATATTTATGCTCAATTCGGTAAAACCATCGAATTATCAAAAATCAAAAGCAATCTCTAAATCGATACAAAATTGCAAGCGAATTACGATTCGCACAGGGGGCACTCGACCGAGTGCCTAGCCCACTCGGTCGAGTGGTACCCCAAAAATCGAACCAGAAAGTCTGTCACGACCTCCACTCGGTCGAGTCTCACAGTGACTCGATCGAGTGGCTACGTACTCGACCGAGTTGGTCAATAACTCGGTTGAGTAGGGTCCGTAATACGAAACAGAATGCCTCTATGACCTCCACTCGGTCGAGTCTCACAGTGACTCGGTCGAGTGGCAATGCACTCGGTCGAGTTGGTCGGTAACTCGGTCGAGTAGGGTCATAAAACCTGGGCAGATCGCTTTCCAGAGGACCACTCGGTCGAGTCACACAATGATTCGGTCGAGTGGCCCTTAATCACGTCAAACCGTGAGTCCTACAAAAGCATTCGAGTCTCGTTAATCGTTTTTCGTGACTTAAGTCAACACGTGCCTAATCCATCACGTGACATACTATTCCTTTCAATATCATGCATCATCTCGTTTACATCATTCAATTCAATTCAATGTTTGCACAAACCGTTATTATTCGTTATATCGTTACTAACAGTTTGTTCGTTTCCTTTGTCAATTTTTATTGTTTATTTTATTGTACTAAAATGAACTCACATGCTAAATTTAACTTCGATGTTAGAATTAGTTGCATTAAATTGACATAGAAACCCTTTTAATTTCTCGCATGCTTAGGTAAAACAATGTTTGCATAGCATTTTTCCCGTTCAACTAATGCGCGTATTGGAAAGTCATTCGAATTCTTAGTAGAGGCCGCTAATGTGCGGGCGGGGTTGGGTGTCCTTTGTGGGCTTCCCAACACGTACCCTCACCCCTTACTCAGAACCTCGGTTTCCGGATGCCCGAAACCGTTGGCGCACGAGAGTCATTCAATACACAATATCCGATAATGTCGGTATTGGTATCAAATGCAAAGGGACAAGCCCAATAAACTCTGACATCGGAAATGGGCCGTATTTTGTATACGGACCACTACGACATAGAGTGGGCTCGAATGGTTCCGAATAACCACAAAATTCGGTGGCGACTCCACTTCGACCTAAATTTCAATTCGATCCGTTTCATATGGAGATTCATTCGTCTACCCAAACCCGCGCGTGGCCGCGTCGGGGTGGACCTATGTCATGTCCACATATATATACTATGATCTCCTTATAGTCATAAGGTAATAATAGATCATATGTGTATCTTCAAAAGACATGAATTAACTTCTTAATATAGGACTGAGAAATAAAATACGACTTCTTTGCTATAAAGATGCAAGAATCAAGAAAAAATAACGAACTTCTTGCTTTGATAGATGCAAGGATTGAAAAAAATAACGAACTCTTGCTTGAGAGATGTAAGGATTGAGAGAAAAATTAACGAATTTCTTGCTTAAGAAATGCAAAGATTGAAAAAGAAAATAATGAACTCCTTGTTTAAAAGATACAAGGATTGAGAAAAAAAATGAACTTCCCTCGATTGTTCTGCTCAGTAATTAGAGTCTCGTGCTGATAACGTATTATAAAACGAGAGATAAATGAAAAGTAGAGAGAAAATAGATCGAGAAAATATGTGAGAGAGTTATCTTATTAATGTCATTGAGAGGGATATATATAGTACATCTGATAAGGAAATTTACGTATGGGTCAAAAGCCCAATGAACCTTCACCTAATATGATTTCATAACAGTTAATTCATTTTTTTGACCATTTATTAATTTTCTCGATTTCTGAGTAGGTCGACTTTCGGTCTTGATATCCATCTTATACTGGATCTACCTACCATATACTCCGTCTTATACTCTTGAGTCTTGTCTTGTGGATCCATCACGTCCCTAGTTTTCGTGTAAAAGGAAAAAGTGAGGAGTCGGGAAAATGGCGAAACAAGAGAAGGATGATGCTGCAACAGTTGCTTCGGATCTTATTAACTTTTTGAATGCTTCACCAACTGCTTTCCATGCTGTCGGTAGTTCCTCTTTCTATTACTCCATATCTCTGCATATTCTCTCACCGTCTCCTAATTCGAATACACTCTTGTTCTCAATTGATTGTGATAAATTAATCATAGATGAATCCAAAAGGCGGCTCAAGGAAGCTGGCTTCCACCAGATTTCGGAGAGAGATGATTGGAGTTTGATTGCTGGGAACAAATATTTCTTCACTAGGAACTATTCCACCATTGTTGCTTTTGCTCTTGGTAAAAAGTATGTCTTTGATTTTTTTAATTTTTGGTTTCAATCCCCTGAAATATTTCTTATTGATCGTGTTTTTGGGTAATCCTTTTTATGAACAAATCCATACGATCTTTATTAAAATTTGAGTAATCCTTAATTTTAAGCTCATGGTGTCTTTGGGGTTGATCCAAACTTTAAAATCATGTTAACTTTTTAATCTAATGTAAGGCTGATTGAGCATTTGGGAGTACACAAAAACTATGGAGATACGGTTACTCAATAAGTTATTGAGAGACCCCTTTTCAATATCAGTCTATGTTATTCGTACCTATTTTATTACTCCATTAGATGTCGACAAATTCATTTTGTACTTGTTTTTATATTATGTGCATCCCTTTTATATTTGTATACTCATTTATTTCAAACATACCCGGTACTTCCATTTGTAATTGAAATTTGATGAGAGATATCTCTCAGTGGACCTACTCTTGTGAATAATGTGGTAGTTCTTTTCTCATTCTTACTCGCCGTTAAGGTGGCATAGGAATCTCTTTGGTTGAAATGAACGAATGCAGGTGTATAATTGAATTATGTATTTGCTTGTGATTGGGAGAAATGATCTCTGATATTCATGGAAATGAGATAGATATGTTGCTGGAAATGGGCTCTACATAATTGGTGCCCATACGGATAGTCCTTGTTTGAAGCTGAAGCCCGTGTCCAAGGTAAAAATTTTGTTAAGAGAGAAATGCATGTGGGTGTATTTCATTTTTGAGAAGATATGTGCTTTATGAAATGCTTTACGCAATCGAATTAGGTAATTAAAGGAGGGTTTCTAGAAGTAGGTGTTCAAACGTATGGAGGAGGATTATGGCATACATGGTTTGATCGAGATTTGTCTGTTGCTGGACGCATAGTGGTTAAACAAGTTCAAAATGGTTCCACTACTTATTCTCATCGACTCGTGAGGATTCAAGACCCCATAATGCGAATTCCAACATTAGCAATTCACTTGGACAGGTTACATGCTCATTAATAGCTCTTCTTCCATTGTCATCATACTTAAATATCTCACTGCGTTTCTATATAATATTCCTAAGTTGGAGACAATTTGTCTAATAAGTTATTTCAACTATTTTCACATCATTTGAACAGGAATTCTGATGGTTTTAAGCCAAATACGCAAACTCATCTTGCCCCTATTTTGGCCACTTCGGTTAAGGTAATGTGTCTGATTCATGTGTTCATCTACATTCATTGAAGAAGATTTCCTAAAAGCGGCGTTGTGAATTTATTGTTTTATCACCCGCCAAATGAGTAGATGACCAAGTATCTATGAAAAGACCACAAGGAACGGTCTCATGCAACAACTATACTCTGTTGTTTACCCACGAGTTATCTTGTGTGCTTTCGCTTATAATCTAGACCCTAATTTGTCTTTTCATTACTCCCTTTTTACCGTTTATTTTCTCTCTCTTGAGCGTATTACATCCTCCTTTTAGTATTCTAAGATGTTTAAGCTAACTTTTTTGGTTTCAAAATGTAAGATGTTGATGTTGAAATTTGGAACATTGTGAGTGGAGGGTGATTATTTTCTTTCTGGACAACTTTGTTTACAGTTACTCTCTCAATTTTTTTAAGTTTTGCCTCATTTGCCCATTTTTTTTTTGAGGAAAAATGAAAAAAATTGGATGGAGTATAAAATAGCGAGGGTCGAGAAACTTCAATTTTTAACACATGAATTTGCACAAGTGGGCAATACCTTGGAGGTTACGGTCTCCTTGAAGACACCTGCTTATTTAGCCGAGAATAGAGCAAGAAACAAATCGTCCCTCAAACATAATCTATAGAAAAAATTTGCCCCTGAAATATTGATGAATTATGCTCATTTCCAAGTTTTCCAAAATACATTGACAGAGCTACTCTCTTAACAACATAGGCAGAGTGCAACAGGGTTCTGCATGTAAATTGAACGTTTACCAATTAAAGCAATTACAGATTTCCTGATTTATGCAATAAAATTGCGTTGTACACTTGCACCCCATGATTTCCATTACCCCATTACTCTTGCATTATCCTTGAGTTCTTCACAATGTCTTGTATATTTAACTAGAAGACATATTTTATTTGACGTGTAGAGAAAATGAATTGCTAGATATGTATTTACGTTGTGTCAAAATTATATACAAGTAATTGAAGGTTGGTATGGTGTATATTCAAGGCATTAAGGTTGGTTTTGTTTCTAGGAAATCTAGTTAAATACTCTTATGAAGGGTTATAACTAAGTATTTCCTACTTGTGTACAACTTTGAATTACCAAATTCTTCACTTAATATGTACACCCTTTTAACAAGTTTTTCTCCACTCCTTTATATAAATCACTATTTTTTGCTTTTCTTATTTGCAGTATCTCATACACTTTTTAATTAGTAATGAAAAGTATCTAATGGTCAATCATCTGAAGGCCTGCTGTTTGTGAGAATTAGCACGCGGAGTTGTTTGCAAGGCTACTTGAAACAAACTGAAAGCATATATGGCCATTGAATCTAGCCTTAAAATATTTTTCAATGAAAATTTGACTCTGCAGCACTGTTTAAAGAGATGATATCTAGATCTTAAGTATAATGTAGATATCTATTATTCCGTATGTCATTTCTCTTTCTGACAACAAATTATGGTGTTACTTTGCAAAGCATGTGTCTTAATAGTCTTGATGACTTTGTAACTGTATTCCAGGATGAGCTCAATAAGGTTGTCATTGAAAAGGATTCAGTTGAAAATGAAGATTTGACTGAAAAGTCAAAGTCAAAGAACCAAAAACACCATTCTCTTTTGCTTAAGGTTTGGATATTCACTCTTATATGCTGCTAAGTGTCTTTTTCCAACCGTTTTAAGAGGAGTGCGAACACGCTCACATGCAATTAACGAGTCCATTGCTCCCTCTGTGCTCTTACTTTCTTTTTGGTCATCTTATTCTACCAGCTGATTGCAGAACATGCTGGTTGTGAACCTGGTGATATCTGTGATTTTGAGTTGCAAGTATGTGATACCCAACAGAGCTTAATCGCCGGTGCTCTGAAGGAATTTGTGTTTTCTGGGAGGCTTGATAATCTTTGCAGTTCATTTTGTTCCATAAAGGTTGTCTTCTGAAAGCTATCTGAATCATATCATTTGACTTATTCAGCTCCTTAATTGCATTTGATTGCAGATTATTTTTCTTTCTACTTGGAATCACAAAATATGGGTGTCGAATACTTAATCGCTTATGATTAGACCTTATAAACTATAATGCATTTTTATGGTTTTTAAAATTTCGTTTTGCATTCTTAAAGAACTATGGAATCAAGTTTAGGCCCTAGGACTGCACATACAATGTCTTGTGCCATCAAAAATTATCATTACCATTTCTTGAAAGTTACACAGAGGATGTCTTTTGGTAGAGTGTGTAAACGGTTTACTTATTTATTGAGTCACAATGTTCTGGACTTGTTTTGATGTTAAACCGTGCGGATGACCAGAAATTGTTTAGATTCCTCTTGTTTGTAACTGATTTTTGAAATATTGAATGGATAACATGTTTAGAGATCGGGAATAATCTTCCATAAGATAATCTGCTACGGAGTACTAGTAGTCGTCATTTGCTAATTGGCGGACTCAACAAGAACCATTGGATTAGATGGAAGGTTCAGATTGCTCACACCTAATTTTTTTTCTTTTTCCATTAGCATTTTATCCTCGAGAAACTACTTTGATCTAAAACTCTCGAAGGTTACTTTGTAAATATGTGATGCTGACATTAGTGTTCTATTGTTCTGAAACTTTCTCCTTTGAGGCAAGAGGAAACAGTGAAGTGATAACTTGATACTCCGTATATTCTACCATGAAATAAGTAGCCTAAGTTTATTTATCTATATATCTCCAGGCATTAATAGATTCAACATGTGTTGAGGGAAGTCTTGATGATGAAGTCGGTGTTAGAATGGTGGCACTTTTTGATCACGAGGAAGTTGGATCTAATTCTGCTCAAGGTGCTGGATCTCCCGTCATAGTGGATGCCATGTCGAGAATCACAAATGCTTTCAGCTCAGATTTTAAGGTGATACTGATTGTTACATAGAATGGTGAATGCCGAAATTTGCGCTAAATTGATTTGTTCCATTCTGATTGTTATTGTTTCAGATCTTTGAGAAAGTAGTGCAGAAGAGTTTTTTTGTTTCTGCTGATATGGCTCATGCGCTACATCCTAACTACATGGTGGGCTTCCTGTTCTTTATTGCACTAGGTTAACTTCTTTAGTAGGTCATTAATCAATGAATATATGATAAGCTCGAAATCTTTCAGGAGAAGCATGAAGAGAATCATCAGCCGAAAATGCATGGAGGATTGGTCATCAAACACAACGCAAATCAGCGCTATGCAACAAATGCTGTAACCTCATTTATATTCAGGGAAATAGGAGAAAAACACCAGCTTCCTGTGCAGGTGAGTTCCTACACTTATTGGTCTGCTTCATTTGAACTACATGTTTGCAACTCCAGGTGGAAGTATTAGTGGTTGGATTTTCATTCCCTCTTTGTTTGAATATAATTGATATTCATTCCATATATTTGTTTTTTTTTTTCGGAATGATTTTGATTTGAGGAAGTCTCCCTTGTGACGGATATTCGATGACGCAACAATATCACTTTGTTAGAAAAGACAGGGTTTGGAAGTAGCACATGAGTTTGTCTTTATCTACCCAAGTGGGTATTATTTAACCCGTCACACGTTTGTGACGGATATTCCCGTCACAAACCAGAATTTGCCTTTTGATTTGGCTTGTCGAAAGATAACTGATCCACCCACTTCCCTCCCTCTCAACCTATTTGTTTGTATGGAAAATAAGATTTTATTAAATCATTGATGAAGCAAAAGAGGACAAAGATGATTGATTTCATTATAATGAGAATTGTGCTCCCCCCAAACAATTGCAAACACAACACATCTTCTATAATCGGTTCTCATCTGTACTACCCAAGCCTTGAAATGTAAAGTAGTGGTAAGGTGGTATTATCCTTAAGTAGTAGGAAGTGGGGTGGCTACTAAATAAATTAAAATCCTTCTCAGATTTTAAAACACTAAATTGATTGAGATCAGATTTTCAGTGTGCCTTGTAAAGTTGTCACTAATAGCATGTTTCAGTTCACTATGCACGAGCCTGATCACTCTAGCTTTCTAGTTTCGAAGTCCTAATTTCCTGGTATGATATGCACACTATTGCCTGGAGCATTTGACGTGAGACATACTGCTAATTGTAGGACTTTGTGGTGCGGAATGACACGGCCTGTGGTTCAACAATTGGACCCATCGTGGCAAGTGGGGTAGGAATTCGTACGGTCGATGTTGGGGCGCCTCAGTTATCAATGCACAGCATACGAGAGATGTGTGCAGTTGACGATGTAATGTACTCTTATAAGCATTTCAAGGCCTTTTTTCAGGACATCGCTGAGGTGGATTCCAAGATAATTGTTGATGCTTAAGACTCCCTAGTTACCCAAAAATTTATCTTAGTTCAAGACAATGTATGGGCACTAACCGATGGGATGCTTTAGAATGCATGGGCATCAAATTTGTAGGTTAATCCTATTTGAATAAGACCAAGTGGTCGTTTGATTCGGAAAAATATATGGGGTTGAAATCAGAAATCAAACCAGGGTGGTATGAGATTGGAACTTGATTCCGGATATTTGGTGTTTGGTTCATTTTTTTAGATTATTTAGAATCAAATCTGAAATTCTAATTTTTTTAAAATTATATTTAATCATTATACAAAAATTTATACAACACTGACTATATAAAATCCAAAAAATTTAGCATGAATGAAAAATTAAATAAATTTCATTAAAATTAACTTTTTTTGTCAATATAAAACGATGAGTTATATTAATATAATTTCAAAATAATTTTTTTATTGTTTTAAATTAGTGTTTTTCAATAAAAATATTTCAATCATAATATCATCTACATTAATGTGCGAAGATAACTCATTTGCTATTCACAAAGTATTTAGTTTTTTGTGTTATCTCTCTCATTTGACCTGTCACAAGATCATTAACAACAATAATTTGTGTTTATAGAATCTAATTCCCTACTAATTAATCTTTACTCGAAACTCTATTTCAACCCTGAGCCACTAATGTCAAGTCAATGAAAACATAACCCAAAATTCAGCATCACATCACTACAATGTTAAAAGGTTGTAACAATCAATCAATCAAATATGATTACGTGGAACTAAGATTATCCATGTGTATTCAAGCAGATTCTAACAAGTTCTCGTCTTTCGTAAGTGGTAAACATGTACAATCTTCGCTCTTTCACTACAGACATCCTTCCCTCAAGAAAACAATAAAAATAGTAATAACATAAATTCTTGTTTACAACGGTCATATCCATCATATTAATGTAACGGATTCAAATAATGTTCATTTAGATGGGAAAAGAAAAAAGCAAATCAGGACCGTAGTAATATTTTGTCCTTATTGTTTGGGATAAATTCCGCGTTCTTGAAAAATGACGTGGAATATTTGAAGTCAGAAAGTCAAGAAGTCGTACACAAAGAAACTACGGAAGAATATTCAAAAGTCAAAAGTCAAAGTCGTAAAAGCCAGAAACCCGACACAAGAGAAAATCAATAGAAGGAATAAAGCCCAATACCCGAATTGGGGTAATCCACAGCCCAGTACAAGGACGGACCAAAAACAATCCAACACCAAGCCCTACCCTAAGCCAAAGAAAGAGTCAGCAAACAACTCCCTAAAAATTAGGGAGAGATCCACCAGAGCAGGAGGGAATCGAGGAAACAAGAAGAAGGGGAGTATAAACCCCAACAATCACTGGGGGAGAAGGCATTCATCATTGAGCACAACTTCAACCCTACTTCAGAAAACCTACGAGAAAATATTAACCTTCAATAGTTAGAAATCGATACTTTGTATTTCAAATTACTCCGAGTTGTTCATAGTTGATACTTTGGTGGGATTCCGACTCCCCCCGCGGGTTTTCCCACATTTGGGTTTCCGCGTCACCAATTCTTATGTCTCTTCATTTTCTTTTCACGTTTCATATTCGTAGGCTTGATTTACTTATCAGTTTGTTGGCCTTAGTTCGATCATTTTAACCCACAACCCGAATCGAAACCCGGTAAATTTTTACCAAAACAATTTGGCGCCCACCGTGGGGCATCGTTTACTTGCCAAATCGTGCAGCAAAGTAACTCACGTGTCAACATGTCTGGATCCGGCCAAAACCTCGCCAACACTTCCGCTCAATCTACCGAAGAAACACCTTCCTCAGGGATGACAGGCCCGTTCGCCACACCATCCGCTCAGGCGACTCCAGTTAGCCAGGCGATAGGGCAAGCGCTGAGCGCCTCAACGCCACCTCAGGGGCCCTCAGCGCCAAGGGCATCCAACCCACTCGCAACCAGCGGAGGGGGGACGCCATCTAGGGCGATGGCTCATGGAGGATTGTTCGGAGACGCCTCCAGAACTCTGCTAGCGCCAGATCCCATGGCAGAGATACTCCAGGGGATCAACACCCTGCGCCAGGCAGTGAAGAACCTGCAGAAGGACAACAGGGACATCAAGGCTCAGATGAAGGCGGCGTCAAGACCACCACCTGTACTAGTCCAGTCGTCACCCGAGGTCCAGTTCACGGCGCCTGAGGAAACACCAAGCTCCCACAGAGAGTCTGTCACCAGTGGGCAAATTTCCAAGTCGTTCCCTCAGGAACTAGTCACCAGGCTGGATTTGGAGTTGGCACCACCTAGCCAGGCCATGATGCCCAGAGGGCTGGGCTACTTGACTCATGGATCTGCCCCCATCGCAGGTAATCCTTTCTTTAGCCTTGAAAATCGGGAGGCTAATCCATTATCTTTTGCAGGTACCCCCGCTCATCAAGAACCAGAATGGCCGCCGGTAAGTTCGCCAGGAGTGCGCACCCCAGCCAACAACCGCCTCCCACCAGAGCTGGGTGGGGCGCCTACCCCCAGTCAGCAAGCATCCGGGTGGCAGCCGAGAGTGACGGTCAATCCGGTGGTCGCCAGTCCTTACCCTGAAGCAGCTTGGCCGTCTCAGAACTCACCTCAGGTGGCATCAGGATGGCGGCCCGAGCCTGCAGTCACTATGTCCCTTCCGCCTCCACCCCCAATCAGTCGCCACCTTGGAGGACCCCAGACAGGGAGTACCCCTTTTAGTTTCTTTCCTCCTGCTTCTAACCCTCCTGCAGGAACAAACAGTGCTGCAGACCAGCAATACCAAGAGCTGAAGAAGCTAAGGGAGCTGATCAGCAAAATCCCTGGAATGCCACGCCCCCTGGAGAGAGCAGCCAGAGACAGCTATGCAGACTCGCCCTTCACCGACGACTTGGCTGGCGTTGCTGTGCCCAAGGGTTTTGTGCCACCAGCCATGACGCTTTATGATGGCACTGCAGACCCTTTGGATCATATCAACCAATACACGCAAAAAATGATGGTGGTAACCGCCACGGAGCCTCTGAAGGAAGCCTGCATGTGCAAGGGGTTTGGCTCCACCCTCTCAGGGGCAGCCCTTCACTGGTTCGTGGCCCTGCCAAATAGAAGTATCACCTCCTTTGCCGATCTGGTCAATGCCTTCAACCAACAGTTCGCCAGCAGCAGGAAGCCGGAGAAGCAGACCAGTGATCTGTACAGGGTGGTACAGAAGTTCGAGGAGTCCACGCGAGATTTCCTCAACAGATTCAACAGGGAGAAAGTGACTATTCCCAGATGTGACGTAGCCACCGCCATAGAAGCCTTCCGTCCAGGGCTCCTCCAAGATTCGGATATTTACAAAGACCTCACCAAGTATCCATGTGCTACATTTGAAGATGTACAAACCAAAGCGATGACAGCCATCAGATTAGAAGAAGATTCGGGCCCCAGGAGAGCTGCCTATGGTTCTGAGCATGTCTCCAGAAAGGCACCAGCAGAGAAGAGAGGCGAAAGGTCCAAGCCCTATGACAGGAGTGTGCACAAAGTTTCTGAGGAGAGAGATTGGAAGGAGAGTCCCGCACTCCCACCTAAAATCAGTGAGTACGGGTTCTCTACCAACCTCACTGGTCTGCTCAAGGCCCTGAAGGAGTTGGGGCGCAAAGTCAGGTGGCCCAGGAGACAAGAATATGCCAACGACCGTCGAGATGCCAGCAAGAGGTGTGAGTTTCATGACGACATTGGGCACAACACCGAAGAATGTGTCCTCCTAAGGAAGGAAGTGAAGTTTCACTATGATCAGGGAAACCTGGATCATCTGATATCCAGAAGCTCTAGCAGGGTAAATGCGGCGGATCAGGTGTTGCCCTCGCCTCCTCCGCTGTGCACCAGAGTCGTCAATGTGATCACAGGAGGATCGGAATTGTGTGGCCTAACTTATTCAGCAGCCAAGAGGCACGCTTTCCAATCCAGGGGAGACAAACCAGAATACTCCTGCAGAATCAGCTGCCCAGACCTCCCAGCCGTCACCTTTGACGAATCTGATGCAGAACCATCTCCGGAATCCCACCACGACGCCTTGATCATCACGCTCTCCATAGGAAACTGCACCGTGAAGAAAATACTGGTGGACACCGGAAGCTCTGTTAATCTAATTATGTTAGAGACTCTGCAGAACATGGGGTTCAGCGAGGAGGACCTGAGCAGAAAAGCAGTCCCTCTTGTAGGCTTCAGCGGGGAAACCAAATACTCCCTGGGAGAAATCACAATTCCCACCTACGCAGGAGGCGTAAACAAGCAAGTGCGGTACTTGGTCATTGATGGTCCTTCTACTTATAATGTGATCTTGGGAAGACCGTGGATACATGAGATGAAAGCCATCACCTCCACCTACCACCAATGTCTGAAGTTCCCCACGCCTTGGGGAGTACAGAAGATCAGTGGTGATAAGAGGGAGGCTAAAGACTGCTACAGAGTGGCGCTGAAGAAGATGGCAAGCCCGCCAGCATAGCAACTACATAGCCTTCACCTGCCTCTGCAAGAGTATCTCGAGCCCCCTCAGGCGGAGGTAGATGAAGTCAACCTAGACAAGCACCATCCTGAACGAAAAGTGTTGATCGGATCGGAGTGCACAGGTAATACACGACAAAACCTTATTGAATTATTAAAAACTAACATGGATTGTTTTGCTTGGTCCCATGATGATATGGTAGGAATAGATCCGAGCATCATAACCTACAGGTTAAGTGTGGACCCAAGCTACAAGCCGATCCAGCAGAAGAGGAGAAAGTTTGCTCCAGAGAGGAATCAAGTTATCAACCAGGAGGTGGATAACCTGCTGGCTGCTGGAAAAATCAGAGAAGTAAAGTATCCAGAATGGTTATCCAACGTGGTGGTAGTCCCAAAAAAGAACGGCAAGTGGAGAGTGTGCGTCGACTTTACCGATTTAAACAAGGCGTGCCCAAAAGATCCCTTTCCTCTGCCACACATAAATGCCATGGTAGACGCCACAGCAGGCCATGAGATGCTGACCTTCCTTGACGCGTGGAGTGGATACAATCAAATCAAAATGCATCCGGCCGATCAGGAGAAAACCGCCTTCAGATCTGAGAGAGGTATCTATTGCTACAATGTCATGCCTTTTGGTCTGAAAAATGCAGGGTCCACCTACCAGAGGTTGGTCAACATGATGTTCAAGAAGCAAATCGGCAATACCATGGAGGTATATATTGATGATATGGTTGTCAAGTCTAAGCAAGCCTCACAGCACGCAGCGCACCTAGAAGACACCTTCAACACCCTGAGAGAGTACAAGATGAAGTTGAACCCATCCAAGTGCACGTTCGGGGTATCTTGTGGAAAATTCCTAGGATACATGTGTAGACACCCGCATTTTGCCTGCTAGTGTCTATAGCAGTTCCCGACAAACACCCGATGATGATCGGACGTCAACGTGACTTAATACGCTCGAATACGGACTCAGAATCAATAGTATCCGACGTGGGCATTTAGCGGAGTGCAAATCTCTCAAAACCAACCTCAAATCCAGGCCCAGTGGGCCGTTTCCAATAAAACGAGACTAATTTGGGCCAAAACCGACACCAAAAATAAATCCCGTCTTTTAGCGACCGGGTCAAAACCCGGTCAAAGACGAACCCGTCACACAAACCAGCCAAGTTCAGCTTCTAGAAGTTGGCGCCCAAGTCAGAATTCAAAAAAAGCAAACCAAATCAAAAGGTCAACCCTTCCTAAATTAACCCTAATCACACTCACTCTATAAATACACCCTTAACCCCTCATTCATTTTTTCAGAATTTTTCAGCATTGAAAAGCTTAAGGAAAAGCCTTTACAAACCCTCATTTACCCTACAAAATTCTACCCTAATCCTCCAAAACATCCCACACTACAACCCTAAGCAAAACACCACCAAAAACCGAGCCATTTTGCTCTCAAACAAACCGGCACACACACACACATACATATTCAAAATCCCGAGATCAAAACTCGTCAAAGACATACACCATAACTCTACCTACATATCTCGACACTCCCGCACTCACGCCGCCACTACGAGTCCGTTTCCGAGATCATTTAAGCATGTAGGTTGAGGGTGTCATTAAATCCTATCATCTCTTTCTCCTTTCTCTTTTCCTTTTGACTATGTATATTATTATTATTATTATTATTATTATTATTATTATTATTATTATTATTATTATTATTATTATTATTATTATTATTATTATTATTATTATTATTATTATTATTATTATTATTATTATTATTACTAGCACTAACATTTTAATTCCGTTACTAACATTACTTTAATTTTGCTACTAACATTTTATTATGTACTCTAACACCTAACATTTTATTTATGTACTCTAACCACTAACATTATTTATTTATTTATTTACATTTCGTCATTAACAATTAATACCGCGTACATATATATATTAATACAAGTTTTCGGTTTCAAATACGTTTGACTACGACGATCGTCTAAAGTCCGTCTAATCCCTTTACGAGTAATGACGGAGGTGGAGCCCTTTCGAGGAGCCCCGCCCCAATGTTCTCAAGGGCGTGACGTGATTGCAATCGGTCGTAGTTGAACGCATTCGATCCCATTTCAATTAGTACGAAACCCGTTGACACGAAAATCGACATCACATAATCCGGAAGGGTTAGTTTCGATGTCGTGACGTAGAGGGATACAATTTTGTCACTAATTCAAAATTCTTAATTTATAAAAAACATAAATCGAGTAAATAAACCCGCATTAGCACGCGATTATAAAAATTGACGATTTTTTCGACAAATAGAAAATGCCCGACCAGGCCCACACGCGAGTCGCGCGACCGGCCATGCGACTCGCGGGCAGGCCTGTCCGGCCGAGACCATTTTTCCCGTTTTCCCGACTTTCTACCCTTCTCGGTCCTTACATTAATATGCGATCTTCGCGACATTTGACCATATTTCAAGACTCGTCTTTTCTTTGCGACTTTTAGTCAACGTGTGTAAAGGCCATCACGTGAACCCATTTTTCTAAAAACTCATGCACATCACGACACTTAAAACGACTTTGATCGACGGTCTCACACTATTAATTTTTGTGTCGACGACTCTTTAGTCGTATCCGGCACATAATTAATTTAGACTTCATTTTTCGAGGTGATAAGTCGGGACAAGACATCAAGGTTCGGAATCGGGTTAGAATCACGCCTAGGTCTCGAACCTCCGTCCTTTGATTAATATGCAATATAATGCGTAATTAATTAAGGTTGGTCCGTCTAGCTAATTCACGATCTAGTGAGTATTTATTATATACGGGTCTTTGTCGAGTCGTGTATTTATTTATCGCTCTTCTTATTTAATTTAATTATTCTATTTTATTGCTCGTTGTATTGTGAATTCCGGGTTGTATTCCGCCCGTGTAATTTGTAATTTATTTACGAGTTTTCTATTCTTGATGTTTGCCATTTATCGCCTTAAATGAACATCACATGCTAAATCACTTTGACGTGAATCAAGATGCATTAAATGACGTAGTTAACCAATAACTCACATGCTTAGCCCGAAAACGCTGTTTGCATATCATTTTATCATTTTACTAGCGCGCGTACACGAACACGAACGGTGTCTTAGTAGAGGCCGCCATGTGCGGGCGGGGTTGGGTGTCCTTAGTGGGCTTCCCAACACGTACCCTCACCCCTTACTCAGAACCTTTGGTTTCCGGATGTCTGAAACCCTTGGCGCACGAAAGTCATTCTTTACACGATACCGGTGTAGATGGTATCGGTATCGCAATGCAAAGGGACGGGCCCCATAAACTCTGAAATCGAAGTGGGCTTACTTTGTGTATAGCCCATGACGACATAGAGTGGGCTCGTATGGTTCCGAATAACCACAAAATTCGGTGGCGACTCCATTTTGACTTAAATTTCGAACCCGAGAACAATCTCACCACGAGATTCATTCGCCTACCCAAACCCGCGCGTGGCCGCGTCGGGGTGGACCTACGTCATGTCCACAATTTGGCGACTCCGCTGGAGATACCTGATGTACCACATGTCATCGGGGTTCCTAGGGTGAGACTCAAAGAGAAATCGTTCGAATATTAGTGTGCGCGCATTAGTTTAATGATTCATGCATAACCCATTTTTGCCCGGGCCGGTTACTTGTGACCGACGTCCCACTATACCACGGTGCATTTCTACATGGGTGCGCTAAAGACATCGATGGTGGAACTCGTCTCGGTTTCGCGGCATGTCCTAAGACCAACTCGGTTTAGGGAGTCCGTCCTTCACACGAGAAAGCCATCGTTGTTGGTATAGACCCTATTTTGACCGACCGAGACTTAGTGTAAAGCATACATAAGCGTCGTTATAATGCTTGCTTGACTACATGCTACTTGGTTTCCGTGTCATTTTTCAAAAAACCGTCATTTCAAAAAATGCATCTTTTCAAAAATACCAAATTTTGAAAAACCCGAAATACTGTCCGTTTCGGGACCCGTCTTTTCAAAATATCCAATTTCAAAAACTCGGAATGCTGCCGAAATTTAGACTTACGATTTGACTCAAAATAGCCTATTTTTAGCCGGCATGCTTCCCATTTCAAATTTCGAATTTTCGATTCCCTTTCGACTTTCGAATTTTCAAAATTCAACTTCAATTTTCAAATCTTCAAAATTCCACCTCGATTTTCAAGTCTTCGAGATTCCATTCTCGATTTTCAAATCTCCGAGATGCCGTTTTCGATTTTCAAATCTTCGGGATCTTATTTTCGATTTTCAAATTTTTGGAAATTTATTTTCGATATTCAAATTTTCAAAATTCCAAATATTCAACTTATCAAAAAAAAACTCGGCCCTATTGGCCCACTGCCAATTTCAGGACTGTCCTCTCAATTTTCAAAATTCAATCATTTTTCAAAAACCTTCCTTATTATAGGACCTACCGTAATTCGTGTGTCGGGTCTTTTCGTAATACGTCGAAGGTCTTTAGCGTCGAAACTCCGTCGATCCTACATCACGGGTTTCTTCCCCATCCTAGTCCGCCTTTTCCTAAAGGCATAACCGACCAACACGAGTCATACACTCATAAATGGAAGGTTCGTCTGAACACTCGAGTCCTAACTAGAAAGTCACACGCGATCTTTCCCTCCGACAGGACGGTCCCCACGACCTTTCCTAGGGGAATTTTGCCCGTCTTTCAATCCGTTAGTCGAGTCATCCCAATTCAAGTCCTTTAACTTCAGGGTCTACCCTAATCACAGGGTCTATCCTTATTCAAGTCAAGTCAAGGGTCTTTAGCGTAGAAACTCGGTCGATCTTACATCGCGAGTTTCTTCCCTTACCCCGTCTGCCTTTTCTCGAGGCCGAGTCAACCTTTTAGAAGGCATAGCACTGTAGCTAAAGGTTCGTGATCCTTACATCTAAGGGTCACTCGTCCGACACTCGAGTCTTAATAAAACCTTCAATCTTGCTCGGGGGCTACCCTTCAGCAGAGCGATCAATCACGGTTGCTCTAAGGGTCATGTCTTACACGTGTTGTCTCACGTACCCCGCTTTTGAGTCATTTAGATGTCACACCATCTGAGTCCTACAAGAGTCCTTGGTCTCACTTGGGGGCTATTCTCCGACGGGGCGATTAACCACAATCACTCCGAGAATCGTACCCTACATATTTGTCTTAGGAGAGTCTAACCCGAGTCAAACCAGAGTTGTCTCTCCTCCCGCCCCATTTCCTATGCCTTGGTGTATTCAAGTTCCGAAGCAACATTTCTGATTACGTGGGTATTCTCGCAGAGGATGGCATCCACAACCGGGAATAGGGAGATGGAAAACACCATTAATGAACTGAAGGCTTTGCTAGAAACCATGGCTAGTAAGCAGGCCATGTTTGAAACCCAACTAGGGTTCATAAGAGCCGACCAAGAGGCCTTGGATGCTCGTCTAACAGTCGTTGAAGAACAAGACTTCAATTACGGGTCGGTAAATACTGGGCCATTTGCCAAACTGATCAGCACGGTGCGTGAGCTCGAACAACAGTTCCATGCCTCCCAAGAGAACAACATCCGAGTTGAAAACTCCCGAGACTATACACCCATTAGTGAGAAACTACCAACAGATCTCAATCTAGAAGGGTTACCCATATACGAAGGGACGGAGGATCCATTACTACACCTCCGAGCTTTCAAGGCGTTTATGGCGATCAAGGGGGTCAAAGCCGACATGTTCATCAATCTGTTCGGCACATCCCTCGGGAAATATCCAAAAGCCTGGTTCTACAGGCTTAATACAAAAAGATTCCCCACTTGGGAAGCTGTGGCTACCGAGTTCGCTAAAAACTATTCTGATAATACTGAACTTCAGACTACCATGCAGACTTTAGAAGTCATGGCCCAAGATCCAACAGAAGGTTTCACCAAATACCTTCAACGTTGGCGGGCTGAGAGTGTTAAGCTGGTAGACAAGCCCAGCGAGAAGACACTAGTGGAGGCATTCATCAACAACCTTCTACCCTCCTACCGCGTCCATCTTAGGTATGCCAGCATTTCAAACTTTGCAGTGCTTACCGAAATGGGCACTAGGATTGAAGACGATCTTCGACATGATGAAGATCTGGGTAAAGCTTCTACCGAAGGCTATACTGGACATCCATTTGAGTCCTTAGAAGCCGAAGATTACTGACAACCTCATCCCAGAGTCCAGATTTGATTTAAGTCCGAGTCTGAGTCCGAGTCTAGGATGTTCTATTTCTTTCAATTCCGATGTCAGAGTCAGAGTCAACTGTATTCTGTCCTCTTTCCAAAATTCAATAAAATCAACTTTTTCAATTTCTCATATATGCTTCCCTTATGTGTTTCCGAAAACATGATGAACACCATCATACACTGTGAGCACATGCACGTGACTATTATAGGCACATCTATAATGACTGCAGGAACTGAGACCCATGTTTTCCCTTACCTGTTCCATGTCCGGCATAGACAGCCACAAAAACTACCCTTAGCAGAAGCGGTATCGAATCCTATGACAAATCTAGGTAGTCTCCTAGTTTGGGTTCAAGACGGAAGGCAAGCCCATTTCCCACAATAAACACCCCTCCAATAAGACTGATCAATCCCTACCTTAGGCGTTAGTCTGACCAGAAGCAAAAAAGAAGCATCGTGACTCTATAGGCTTGATGCCAAAAATACCCAACTCGGGACGATGCTCCCACTAAGCCTGCTCGGAATTATGATGACAATACCGAGATCCAAATCACCATACTTACCATAGAGTACTCCACCGCGAGTTGCACTCACCAACTAGGCTTATACCTTACAAAGGTTTAGCTCCACAAGCCTAATCCAACTGATAGGCCCAACCCCAAATCCACCCACAACATCATGGGAGGGGATTACCGTGAAAAAAAAAAAACTGGACAAAAAAAAATCAAAAGTCCAAGGAAAAAGCAAAAGGCCAAACAAAAGAGTCGGCCATAAAAAAAAAAGAACCCTCAACATCCCCGACCAGATACGATCAATCCCTTGACCGGGACACAGTCAACTCAAGTGAAGGATCCTACGACCGGGGCTAAGAGGTCAACCCAAAAAAAACAAAAACAAAAAAATTCAAATACCCATGACCGTGGTCAACGTTCAACTCAAGTGAAAGTCCCTTGACCGGGGTACGGCCAATTCAAAACATTATCGATGCTTATACCATCAAAAAGGGGAGAAACAATCAGCTGGTTAGCTAACACCACACTTAGCCTTCCCACATTACAACCTTCAAGACTTTCCCGAGACCTAGGCTAAGAGACAGCCCGGAATTTTGAGGATTCAAGCTCCATAGGATACCCCTAACCATTAGGGCCAGACATGGAAGTCAGATCCCGAATTATCAAACCTACCTCAATCGAAGTTCGAGTCATTTTTACTCGACTTCCCCCTTTCCTACCACATTACAATACCTTACCCTCGAAGCTTTAGCTCCACAAAATCGAGCTCCAGATTTCGAATCATCAAGGCCACTTGCGACCTAGCTCCACATTTCCAAAAACATCCAAACCAGTTACCAGCCCCAAACACGGGACTCAACCTGCGGTCGGCATAGAACATGCCCAAATAGTTCACACCACCTCTGGGGGCTACCCCGGAGAACGCTCACAGTCACAGGATCAACATCCTAACCATTCTAGCCCTTTGATCAAGACATCATTGGGAATGCACCTAGCCTACACCATCGCTATGGCTAGTTACACACAAAGCCCTAATAAACTAGGCACCATAATATATCTTTCAATTCACTGAACTACGACTTGGTTTGATTTCACTACACGTGAATACGTAGGCAGCCTTTCAACAAGGGCACAACCACCCACATTGACACAAGTTCAAAAAAGCACCATCATTCATGTCACGACACTGTCATGTTCTCAACAGCTAGCTTTGTCGTCCTGGGGGCTTCTCTTAGACAGAAGTTCTCCATCCACCCACATAATCCAAATGCTTTCAAAAATCTAGCCACCTTTCTATAGTGTGTCCTAATACTCGGCTCAGTCAAAGACGAGAATCTGTCAGGGACTCGAAGCGACACCCATTTTGGGACTATACCCCAAAACCAAAGATTCAAAGAACACTAAACTACAACATTGCCACTGCTGAGTCCTGCAAAAGCAGTCTCGTTACAGACTACTGCAGCCACCCTATAGCACATCCTTCCCATTTCGATGTTCGACCGTGTTGCCACTCGCCTAGGCTACGAAATAGCGCAACTTAAGAGTCTTTTCATCTTAGGTGGCCAACCCCCTACCGAGTCACAGTCCAACCCCTCGAGAGTTCAAGTCGTGTCTGTCAACTCGTCGTCCTGTCACGTCCAGAGTCGAGTCTGTTGGTACCTCCCTCCTCAAATTTTCACTTCAAAATTCTTGCTTTGAAATTTGCAACACTTAGCCATTTGATAAAATCCTTTTCGACAAGGTCAAATTTCAGTCTATTTAAACTGCAAATTTCTTTTCTACCCCTTTCAATTTTGAAAACCTATCTCCTAGCACGTGAGTTGCTTTCAGGATTTCGATTTCAAAACTAAGCAAAAAACATTTTCCCCAGCGCAAGTCAGTCTATAGATGCTAATTGCATTTCCTATGTGCTATCTTGCTATCTGCTATGCCTGCTATTTCTGCCTATGTATCTAACATTTCAGGTACCAGCTAGTGCTTCCCAACGGAACATCAAAGGCAGTGTTTCTCCTGCAATGCTACATTCAACTTGTCATGTGTCGGCATACGGGTACACCCAAGACTTCAGAAGCAAGTCCCGTGCAACTACTTTACTCCCCAGTGTGAGTCGGTGTTTCTCCTGGAATGCTACATCCAAAATGTGATGTGTCGGCATACGGGTACAGCTATGACTTCAAAGGCAAGTTCGACTCCCCACGGAGCTATCATCATCAGGACAGGTATGACCCTCTGCTTACGGCTGGCGAGCCCTTCACGCCAGTCTAATGGACTATAAACGACCCGACCGGAAGGCTGCCAGGTCGTAATCCTCGATTGGCCTGGTAGCTACTCTGACTTTCGCCTTGTCCAAGCCTCAGTCAGAGTGGGGGCTCTGTAGACACCCGCATTTTGCCTGCTAGTGTCTATAGCAGTTCCCGACAAACACCCGATGATGATCGGACGTCAACGTGACTTAATACGCTCGAATACGGACTCGGAATCAATAGTATCCGACGTGGGCATTTAGCGGAGTGCAAATCTCTCAAAACCAACCTCAAATCCAGGCCCAGTGGGCCGTTTCCAATAAAACGAGACTAATTTGGGCCAAAACCGACACCAAAAATAAATCCCGTCTTTTAGCGACCGGGTCAAAACCCGGTCAAAGACGAACCCGTCACACAAACCAGCCAAGTTCAGCTTCTAGAAGTTGGCGCCCAAGTCAGAATTCAAAAAAAGCAAACCAAATCAAAAGGTCAACCCTTCCTAAATTAACCCTAATCACACTCACTCTATAAATACACCCTTAACCCCTCATTCATTTTTTCAGAATTTTTCAGCATTGAAAAGCTTAAGGAAAAGCCTTTACAAACCCTCATTTACCCTACAAAATTCTACCCTAATCCTCCAAAACATCCCACACTACAACCCTAAGCAAAACACCACCAAAAACCGAGCCATTTTGCTCTCAAACAAACCGGCACACACACACACATACATATTCAAAATCCCGAGATCAAAACTCGTCACAGACATACACCATAACTCTACCTACATATCTCGACACTCCCGCGCTCACGCCGCCACTACGAGTCCGTTTCCGAGATCATTTAAGCATGTAGGTTGAGGGTGTCATTAAATCCTATCATCTCTTTCTCCTTTCTCTTTTCCTTTTGACTATGTATATTATTATTATTATTATTATTATTATTATTATTATTATTATTATTATTATTATTATTATTATTATTATTATTATTATTATTATTATTATTATTATTATTATTATTATTATTATTATTATTATTATTATTATTATTATTATTATTATTATTATTATTATTATTATTATTACTAGCACTAACATTTTAATTCCGTTACTAACATTACTTTAATTTTGCTACTAACATTTTATTATGTACTCTAACACCTAACATTTTATTTATGTACTCTAACCACTAACATTATTTATTTATTTATTTACATTTCGTCATTAACAATTAATACCGCGTACATATATATATTAATACAAGTTTTCGGTTTCAAATACGTTTGACTACGACGATCGTCTAAAGTCCGTCTAATCCCTTTACGAGTAATGACGGAGGTGGAGCCCTTTCGAGGAGCCCCGCCCCAATGTTCTCAAGGGCGTGACGTGATTGCAATCGGTCGTAGTTGAACGCATTCGATCCCATTTCAATTAGTACGAAACCCGTTGACACGAAAATCGACATCACATAATCCGGAAGGGTTAGTTTCGATGTCGTGACGTAGAGGGATACAATTTCGTCACTAATTCAAAATTCTTAATTTATAAAAAACATAAATCGAGTAAATAAACCCGCATTAGCACGCGATTATAAAAATTGACGATTTTTTCGACAAATAGAAAATGCCCGACCAGGCCCACACGCGAGTCGCGCGACCGGCCATGCGACTCGCGGGCAGGCCTGTCCGGCCGAGACCATTTTTCCCGTTTTCCCGACTTTCTACCCTTCTCGGTCCTTACATTAATATGCGATCTTCGCGACATTTGACCATATTTCAAGACTCGTCTTTTCTTTGCGACTTTTAGTCAACGCGTGTAAAGGCCATCACGTGAACCCATTTTTCTAAAAACACATGCACATCACGACACTTAAAACGACTTTGATCGACGGTCTCACACTATTAATTTTTGTGTCGACGACTCTTTAGTCGTATCCGACACATAATTAATTTAGACTTCATTTTTCAAGGTGATAAGTCGGGACAAGACATCAAGGTTCGGGATCGGGTTAGAATCACGCCTAGGTCTCGAACCTCCGTCCTTTGATTAATATGCAATATAATGCGTAATTAATTAAGGTTGGTCTGTCTAGCTAATTCACGATCTAGTGAGTATTTATTATATACGGGTCTTTGTCGAGTCGTGTATTTATTTATCGCTCTTCTTATTTAATTCAATTATTCTATTTTATTGCTCGTTGTATTGTGAATTCCGGGTTGTATTCCGCCCGTGTAATTTGTAATTTATTTACGAGTTTTCTATTCTTGATGTTTGCCATTTATCGCCTTAAATGAACATCACATGCTAAATCACTTTGACGTGAATCAAGATGCATTAAATGACGTAGTTAACCAATAACTCACATGCTTAGCCCGAAAACGCTGTTTGCATATCATTTTATCATTTTACTAGCGCGCGTACACGTACACGAACACGAACGGTGTCTTAGTAGAGGCCGCCATGTGCGGGCGGGGTTGGGTGTCCTTAGTGGGCTTCCCAACACGTACCCTCACCCCTTACTCAGAACCTTTGGTTTCCGGATGTCCGAAACCCTTGGCGCACGAAAGTCATTCTTTACACGATACCGGTGTAGATGGTATCGGTATCGCAATGCAAAGAGACGGGCCCCATAAACTCTGAAATCGAAGTGGGCTTACTTTGTGTATAGCCCATGACGACATAGAGTGGGATCGTATGGTTCCGAATAACCACAAAATTCGGTGGCGACTCCATTTTGACTTAAATTTCGAACCCGAGAACAATCTCACCACGAGATTCATTCGCCTACCCAAACCCGCGCGTGGCCGCGTCGGGGTGGACCTACGTCATGTCCACAACATGGTCACCCAGAGGGGAATTGAAGCCAGTACAGAGCAGATCAAAGCCATCCTGCAGCTGTAGTCCCCACAGAAACCGAAGGACGTGCAGCGGTTGACTGGAAGGATTGCCGCCCTGAATAGGTTTATCTCCAGATCCTCAGATAGATGCCGATTGTTCTACGACGTCCTGAAGAAGGCCCAGAGGTTCGACTGGACAGAGGAGCACGAGAGAGCATTCAAGGAACTGAAGCACTACTTGAGCACTCCACCACTCCTGTCAAAGCCGGAACCTGGAGAGCCGCTCTTCTTGTATCTTTCAGTAACTGAGGTGGCAGTCAGCGCAGTGCTGGTAAGGGAACACGAAGGAGCACAGCATCCCGTCTACTATGTCAATAAGTCTCTGCTCCCTGCAGAGACCAGGTACACATCCCTCGAAAAAATCGTACTCGCACTCGTTACAGCATCATATAAACTGCGCCCTTATTTTGAATCACATGCTATATCTGTAATAACAAACTATCCACTAAAAACTATTATGAGAAAACCTGAGTTATCAGGGAGAATGGCCAAGTGGTCTATACACTTGAGCGGATTCGACCTGAAATTTGTCCCCAGAATAGCGATAAAGTCCCAAGCGTTGGCAGACTTCGTATCCGACTTCAGCCCAGCACTGCAGACCCAGGCAGAGAAAGACATCCTTCTCCTTGAGGAGGACAAGGGCGAACAGGTGTGGAAACTAAACGTAGATGGCGCCTCCAACATGCGAGGATCTGGAGCAGGATTAGTTCTGAAGTCTCCTCAGGGGGATCTCATAGTCCAAGCGGTGCGATGCGAATTCCGAACAACGAACAATGAAGCAGAATATGAAGCGCTAATCCTAGGGCTCCAGTTGGCTCTAGACCTCAAAATTAAGCGATTGGAGGCATATGGTGACTCCCAACTAATAGTGAACCATATGAATGGCTCATACGCAGCAAAAGATTCCAAGATGGTAGCTTACCTTGAAGTGGCAAAGAGTCTCTCCCAAAAGTTCGAAGAATTTGCAATCAGCCAAGTTCCAAGGGAGAAAAACGTGGAAGCAGACGCCTTAGCAACCGTGGGGGCGACCTTCAAACCAGGAGAAGTGTCCACCATACCCATAGTGCACGTGCTAGAGCCAGCAATCTGGAAGAACGCAGACGCAGGGAAGTGGGAAACACCAGAAGGGGATCCACCAGAGCAAGGGATGCAATGGTTTCAGGAGGCGAGAATCTACAGCACCACAGCAGATCAGGAGGAAATTTCAGACTGGAGAAAACCTTACAAGGATTGGTTGCAAGATGATATTCTGCCAGCAGACAAGAGAGAAGCCCGAAGTTTCTGGATGAAGGCATCCAGGTATACCCTCATTGATGGCGTAGTATTCAAAAGATCGACCGCCGGACCATACCTGAGATGCCTAAGTCAAGAAGAAGCAGAGATGGTATTGCATGATCTCCACAGCGGGAAAGTGGAAATCATGCAGGGGGCAAGAGTCTATCCAGCAAAGCACTTCGACAAGGCTATTATTGGCCAACAATGCGCAGAGACGCCAAAGAGTACGTTAAAAAATGCGACGCTTGCCAAAGACACGCACCGGTCAACCACCAGCCAGCAGAACCACTACATCCAATAATCTTCCCTTGGCCTTTCATGAAGTGGGGAATGGATATTGTGGGGAAATTACCAAGAGCACCGGGAAATAAAGTGTTCATGCTTGCAATGACCGACTACTTCTCCAAGTGGATAGAGGCAGAAGCGTTCCCTCAGGTGACTGAGAAGCAGGTTATATCCTTTATTAAGCGTAACATTATCTGCAGGTTTGGCATTCCCTCAGAAATCATCTGCGACAACGGATCCCAATTTATTGGCAACAAAATGGAGGCCTACTGTGCCAGGTGGAATATCGCCCTAAACAAGTCTACCCCCAGAAATCCTCAGTCCAACGGGCAGGCGGAATCTAGCAACAAAATTGTAATGGATAATCTGAAGAGGAGACTAGAGGAGGCAGGGGGCAGATGGGCAGAGGAGCTTCCTTTGGTGCTGTGGTCCGACAGAACGACACCTAAGGTGGCTACAGGGCAGACGCCTTTTACCTTGGTCTTTGGTGCTGAAGCGGTCATCCCTGCAGAGGTGAGAGTACCCACCCACAGATATGGCTGCATAACAGAAGAAAGAAACCAGGTGGAGATGGCAAATAGCTTAGACACCGTAGATGAACTCAGAACTGATGCTCAGATCAGAATGGCCTCCTACAGGCAGACAGTCGCCAGAAGCTACAACAAGAATGTTAAAGTCAGAGTCCTGCAAGAAGGGGATCTGGTCCTCAGAAGAGTATTCCAGAACACCAGAAACCAGCAGGCGGGGAAATTCGCCTACACCTGGGAAGGACCTTACCAAGTGGAGAAAATAGTTGGAAACGGAGCATACCAACTCATGACCATGGAAGGAGAGATTATTCAAAAACCTTGGAACATAGTACATCTGAAAAAATACTTCTGCTGAGTGAAAACCACCAGAAGTATAGGCCACAGTCGCCAGAAATAAGGTATTCAATCTGCCGGATACACTTCCACCAGAGTCCAGGTAATCATATCTGCTGTCTTTGAAACTCTACTCTACTTTCCAAAATGCCCCTTAGGTCGCAAGATTTTTGACATCCGAGGCAGAATTTAATTTTGGAAAAAACTTTAGACTTAGCTCATTTTCATATGTCTCAAAGCTTGATTAGATTTCTGCATGACAAAAAAATCGTTTTTCTTTTATCTCAAAATTTCAAAAACCTTTTCACAAATTTTCAAAACCTGACTTTGTTGCATCCTTTAAGTTTCCTGCCACATGTTTCTGTTTATTCCCTTTCACGCACCTATGAAGCTGATTTTTACCCTCACACGTTTTAAAGACATAACTGACTCTTGCTAACACTTTCAAACAAGATAAAATTTTCATCTTTTACCGATTATTTTGCTAACCGATATGGGTAACTGATCTGGTGGAATGTATAATCTCCACAGAAGGCGTGCGTCTTGTGCTGAGTGCCTACTGATAAGCTAGTCGTATACCTATCAAAGATAACCAACTTAGGTCTAACTAAAAATATAGCTAGGGAAGTCAGGATCGTATCCACAAGGAGACAAATAAATTCTACTTGCAACTTAAGTCTATCTAAGTAACCAAATCAGGGGTTTGTAATTGGGTTAACTAAACTAAAGTAGTGAAAGAAAGAGAAATAAAGGAGAAGAAATAACTAAAATAAATAAGATGAATAAATATAGAGAGAAAACTAGGATCGTCGGTTCACCATGAATTTCCTACGGTCACGGTCTAGGTCACAGGTCTGTCGCAAATATCGGTCTAAGGGGTAGTGAAAAGGTCCTTCCGGTCCGCTATTCATCCTAGAATGCTTCTAACGGCTTCCGATCTTATTAGGGCAAACTAATGTGTTGTAGCAGGTCTAACTCTTACCAGGCTTCCGATCTTAGGTTCGAGTTAACCAATTCAATTAATCAATTACGTCGACTTAATCAATTAATCTCAATTAAATGCTACAATTAACAACTCAGACGCAATATCGTAGACAGATCTATAAACTAATTAGCAATCATATTCAATTCATGGATCCCCTAAATCCTAGCAAGGGAAATTAGCTACTCATAATTAAATCAAGAACAACAATATTAAAGATGATAAATCAATTAAGCATAGCAAATAGATCGAAAGAGAAATTAAGAATAAAAGAATTAATAAGATTAAGAAAGAAAGAATTAAGAACAAAGAGAATAAGAAAGAACAAAGAAAGAATTAGATTACCGAGTTAAAGAAAGAGTAGAAAAGAATTCATAAATCTAGATCTAAAAGTTTAGGATAGAGAGAAATTTAAAGAGAAAAGTCTAAAGAGAATTAAAAGTACAAGGGGGAGAAGTTGTATATAAAATCTAGTCTAATAGTTTCTTAAATACTAAGTTAAAACAAAAGCCCAAAAATCTATTAACACTAAACACCAAATTAGGAAAGTCTCGGGCTTCGTCCAGTCTCGAGAATAGTCGATCGACGATTTTGAATAGTCGGTCGACTATTTGGATAGTCGTTCGACTCTCATACGCCTGTTTCCGTTTTCAGCACTGCGCGCTCAACTTCAAACGCTTGCCATTTCTTCGTTACTTCTTCAAATCGAGCGTGTAATATACCGTTGGAAAGCTAAGAGAAAGAGCTTTCCAACGCAACTGGAATCAGCTCAATTGGAGTTGTAGAACTCAAGATATTCACGTTTTAAGTAGACCCATTTGGAAACGATTATTCTCTTTTCTTATTTCGTAAAAGATTTCATCTTTAAGCACGATTTTTGCCTTGTTTATGCACCAACGGGTCCATTCCCTACAAAAGATGCAACAAGACCACAAAGTATCAAATTCGGGGGAATATAGTAGATAATGCTACTCGATATGCATGGAAATGCGTGCGTAAAAGACGTAATAATCATATATAAATAGCACGCATCAAACCTCCCCAAACCGAACCCTTGCTTGTCCTCAAGCAAGCACAAAACTATGAACTCAATCCTAATGGAATGTATATAACTCATAGCGGAGTATGCTTCAAAGTTACCCAAACCAATGCGCAACGATTAAAATTAATGTAAACAACCACATACAACAAGCTTGACCAATGACAACAATACTGAACCTTCAACCTTGCAAGACTCGTCTATGTCGGACTCTCACGGATCGCTCATCACACAAAATGGGTGATATTGTGAGTTTATGTAAAAACGGAAAGACAAAACACTCACCTAAACTGCGACCTACAAGAGCATGCATGCAATCTAACATGAAATCAATCTCTACTAACCGTACATACGCATTCTATCGGGAAAAGACACGTGCCAAGGACTTACATATGGTATAAAGTGAGGCTAATCGGGTAAGAAGGGGCAAAACGATATGGATATGAGGAGGTAAAAGCCAAGCTAGTATTCCCTACACCCATCAATAATAAATATTCCGTTCTCACCAAACTCCAGTCGAAGAAATTAGGCATAGCAACAAGCGCCTTATCAAAATCGCTTCCCACTAATAACTATGAAATTAGAGAGATCAATTCTTTTCTCATAGCAAAAACACATTCTTCTTCTAGTTTCACTTCATTTTTTCTTTCCTTTATTTCCTTTTCTTCTTTTTTTCCATTCAATTTTTTTTCTTTCATTGAATTTTTTCTCTTTTTTTTTCCATTTTTTTTCTCAATTCATTTTTTTCCAATTCCCTTTTTTTCTTTTCCAATATCTTGGTTCCAAAATTAACCCGGAAAAAAAAAATTCCGTCCAACTAATCTACTAGCTTGACTAGGGTAGGCTATATATGGCATGTAGTTGATAAACGGGTCAAACAGGTTAATTTGGCTATGTGAGGCTCATGGGAATTAATTAAAAGAAAGGATTTGCCTTTTTCGCACATGTCAAAACCACGAGTCAAATGCATACAGGTACCTAAGAGACGAATGTCATGCTTATGCAGTTTGATGTTACATGTCTCATAAGGAGTACTACTCTCAACCTAAATGAAACTGATCATGAATGTGATCAGTTTAAGGCTCTAATTCCTTACAATTCTGAGTAGTTTGCCAACAATGAGTCAAGTTCCCGGCAACGGCGCCAAAATTTGATAAGCTAGTCGTATACCTATCAAAGATAACCAACTTAGGTCTAACTAAAAATATAGCTAGGGAAGTCAGGATCGTATCCACAAGGAGACAAATAAATTCTACTTGCAATTAAAGTCTATCTAAGTAACCAAATCGGGAGTTTGTAATTGGGTTAACTAAACTAAAGTAGTGAAGGAAAGAGAATTAAAGGAGAAGAAATTACTAAAAGAAATAAGATGAATAAAGATGAATAAATATAGAGAGAAAACTAGGATCGTCGGTTCACCATGAATTTCCTACGGTCACGGTCTAGGTCACAGGTCTGTCGCAGATATTGGTCTAAGGGGTAGTGAAAAGGTCCTTCCGGTCCGCTATTCACCCTAGAATGCTTCAAACGACTTCCGATCTTATTAGGGCAAACTAATGTGTTGTAGCAGGTCTAACTCTTACCAGGCTTCCGATCTTAGGTTCGAGTTCACCAATTCAATTAATCAATTACGTCGACTTAATCAATTAATCTCAATTAAATGCTACAATTGACAACTCAGACACAATATCATTGACAGATCTATAAATTATTTAGCGACCACATTCAATTCGCAGATCCCCTAAATCCTAACGAAGGAAATTAGCTACTCATAATTAAATCAAGAACAACAATATTAAAGATGATAAATAAATTAAGCATAGTGAATAGATCTAAAGAGAAATTAAGAATAAAAGAATTAATTAGATTAAGAGAGAAAGAATTAAGAACAAAGAGAATAAGAAGGAACAAAGAAAGAATTAGATTACCGAGTTTAATGGAAGAGTAGAAAAGAATTCATAAATCTAGATCTAAAAGTTTAGGGTAGAGAGAAATTTAAAGAGAATAGTCTAAAGAAAAGTCTAAAGAGAATTAAAAGCATACAAGAAGAGCTTGTAGAATTCTAATCTAATAGTTTCTTAAATACTAAGCTAAAACAAAAGCTCAAAAGTCTTATTAACCCTAAACATCAAATTAGGAAAGTCTCGGTCTTCGTCCAGTCTCAAGAATAGCCGGTCGACTATTTGGATAGTCGGTCGACTATTAGGATAGTCGGTCGACTATCTGTGCCCAGTTTCCGTTCTCAGCACTGCACGCTCAACTTCAAACGCTTGCCATTTCTTCGTTACTTCTTCAAATCAGGCGTATAATAGACCGTTGGAAAGCTAAGGAAAAGAGCTTTCCAATGCAACTAAAATCAGATCAATTGGATTTGTATAACTCAAGATATTCACGTTTTAAGTAGACTCGTTTGGAAACGATCATTCTCTTTTCTTATTTCGCATCAGATTTCATCTTTAAGCACGAGTTTTGCCTTGTTTATGCGTCTACGAGTCCATTCCCTACATAAGATGCAACATGACCACAAAGTATCAAATTCGGGGGAAAATAGTAGACAATGCTACTCGATATGCATGGAAATGCGTGCGTAAAAGACGGAATAATCATATATAAATTGCACGCATCAAACCTCCCCAAACCAAACCCTTGCTTGTCCCAAGCAAACACAAAATAAAGAAAAATATCCTACTGGAACGGTATACAACTCATAGCGGAATATGCTCCAAAGTTACTCAAACCAATGCGCAACGATTATAATTAATGTAAACAACCACATATAACAAGCTTGACCAATGACAACAATACTGAACTTTCAACCTTGCAAGACTCATCTATGTTGGACTCTCACGGACCGCTCATCACACATAGGGGGTGATATTGTGAGTTTATGTAAAAACGGAAAGACAAAGCACTCACCTAAACTGCGACTTACAAGAACATGCATGCAATCTAACATGAAATTAATCTCTACTAACCGTACATACGCATTCTATCGGGTATAGACAAGTGCCAAGGACTTACATATGGTATAAAGTGAGGCTAATCGGGTAAGAAGGGGTAAAACGATATGGATATGAGAAGGTAAAAGCCAAGCTAGTATTCCCTACCCCCATCAATAATAAATATTCCTTTCTCACCAAACTCCAGTCGAAGAAATTAGGCATAGCAACAAGCGCCTTATCAAAATCGCTTCCCACTAATAACTATGAAATTAGAGAGATCAATTCTTTTCTCATAGCAAAAACACATTCTTCTTCTAGTTTCACTTCATTTTTTCTTTCCTTTATTTCCCTTTTTTTTTCCATTCAATTTTTTTCTTTCATTGAATTTTTTCTCTTTTTTTTCCATTTTTTTTCTCAATTCATTTTTTTCCAATTCCCTTTTTTTTCTTTTCCAATATCTTGGTTCCAAAATTAACCCGAGAAAAAAAAAATTCCGTCCAACTAATCTACTAGCTTGACTAGGGTAGGCTATATATGGCATGTAGTTGATAAACGGGTTAAACAAGTCAATTTGGTTATGTGAGGCTCATGGGAATTAATTAAAAGAAAGGATTTGCCTTTTTCGCACATGTCAAAACCACGAGTCAAATGCATACAGGCACCTAAGAGACGAATGTCATGCTTATGCAGTTTGATGTTACATGTCTCAAAAGGAGTACTACTCTCAACCTAAATGAAACTGATCATGAATGTCATCAGTTTAAAGGCTCTAATTCCTTACAAATCTGAGTAGTTTACCAACAATGAGTCAAGTTTATTCGTTCAGTATAGTTAACCAAAGATGCAAGAATATCGCAGGTAATTATACACAAAAACTCTAACGGCGCACTAGCATAGACAACTAATGAAGACATAAAAGCAATATCATCATCGCTACATAGCATTCCGACTCAACTAAGACTCGACTAAATGCAAAAACATATTTTTGATTATTTTTAATTTTTTTATGCATGCGAAAATGCAAGAAATATGCAGATGGATGAAAACAACAGATGCATACCCTCCCCAAACCAAACCACACAATGCCCTCATTGTGTACAACAAATAATAAGAGGCATAAAAAATATGGGGAAAGATATGAAAGACGATGAAAGTGTAAAAGGAAAAAAATGAGACTACTTACAAGATACATATAAAGGAGACATCCCCAAACCGCATCGAAGCATCCTCTTCATAATCGAAATTGTCGATGTCTCCATCGCAAAAACGGTACCTACACACAAAAAAACAACAAAACAAAAAAAACACAAGAGAAGCAAAGAAAATATATAGAACACATCTTAGCAACCTATGTGAATCGCCTAAAAAATAGGTCAAGGATCGCATTAGCTTGTCAAACAAGCTAGACCAATCAGCAGCAAAGTGGTCATAAGGAAGCCACATTAACAAGCATGACCAATAATAAGTATGATAAGTAAGAAGAGTAGTGAGCAGTTTATGAGAAAAGACATACAAACCAACTATCTCAAAATTAACCCAAGTCTTATCATTTGACACAAATTGCACAAGAGGAGAGTCAAATAACTCAAAACTACTCAAAACATCAAACTTATATTTTTCACCTTCTTCGAAAAAGTTGTTATGATCGCCATCTTCAATGTTCTTAAGCAAACAACCATCAAACGAGAAACCAAGAGCCAAAACAATCTCTTCTAAAAGAGTCTCACAATCCTCATCCATAATCATAGGCTCAAGCGCAGGTGTAAGGGAATCGAGATCAATATAATCAATGGGTGAAGGAGATTCCTCTTCAAAACAATGGGAAAAGTCAAATTTCTCTAAAATAGGGTTTTCAAAGAAATCAGATTCGCAATCCCAAGTGTCCTCAATGCTAAAACTCTCTTCACTCAAAGTATCATTCAAAAGTGCATTCTCTTCCCGACTCTCGTCCGTTTGATCTTTTCTCTCACGCTCACAGGTTTTTCTATTGTTCAACCCTCTTTCCAAAATCTCAAAATTGACATCAAATGACACACTCTCAAATTCACATGAACCAAAATCCTCAATGTTATCCTCAGAAAAAACATCAGTCAAAGCATCCAAACACGCGTTTTCCTCAAATATAACACTTTCCATCTCACAATCATTGTTTGTCACAACAATATTCACAAAATGAGAAGAATATTTGGTCAGAGGGTGTGAAAGTTGCTCCGAAGGAGAATAAGATGGTTCACAAGTATCCAAGGAATGCAAGTCATCATCCTGCATCAAGTTAGAAATCATAGGGGTTTTGGGAACAATTTGGAACTGAACACTATACACATCATCAACATCTTCCTCCAATGGGCATATGTCCTGTCTAATAGATGCAACAGATTCAGTCATAACATAGTCAGTGGAATGTGAGAAATTAACTTTAGTATCTAACTTACATGGAGTATCATGCTCGTTTTCCTTTAAAGTTACCATATCTATAAGTTGTTGCATCATCGCCTTAAGCTCCGATATCTCAGCTTTCCTCTTTATCTCAGAATCCAAACTGTTTCGGATTAAATATTGGAGTAGCGCCCATCGTTTCACATAAGACATGTATTTAAACATGCCTTCACAGTTTTCCTCAATATAAGCTCGCGTCACGTCATCGACACCATCATAAATCATATGACTCACCTCCCACACACTCACATGATAACCATTTTGAGTAATAAAAGAGTTAAGTCTATCAAAATAAATATGCAGTGGTTCATGTTCAAACTGAGGGAAGTAGAAAATAGTCATAATGATGAAAAAAATTAAAAATTAAAAAATAAAAAAATTGAGAAAATAAAAATAAAATAAAAACTAAGAAAAAAATTAATAATAATAATAATAATAAAAAAAAAAATTAATAATAATAATAACCGTCTCAAGAAACTGGAGTTTCCTAAGACAGAAGACAAACTAAAATAAACAAGCAGAAAAACACTGTCTCCCCGGCAACGGCGCCAAAATTTGATAAGCTAGTCGTATACCTATCAAAGATAACCAACTTAGGTCTAACTAAAAATATAGCTAGGGAAGTCAGGATCGTATCCACAAGGAGACAAATAAATTCTACTTGCAATTAAAGTCTATCTAAGTAACCAAATCGGGAGTTTGTAATTGGGTTAACTAAACTAAAGTAGTGAAGGAAAGAGAATTAAAGGAGAAGAAATTACTAAAAGAAATAAGATGAATAAAGATGAATAAATATAGAGAGAAAACTAGGATCGTCGGTTCACCATGAATTTCCTACGGTCACGGTCTAGGTCACAGGTCTGTCGCAGATATTGGTCTAAGGGGTAGTGAAAAGGTCCTTCCGGTCCGCTATTCACCCTAGAATGCTTCAAACGACTTCCGATCTTATTAGGGCAAACTAATGTGTTGTAGCAGATCTAACTCTTACCAGGCTTCCGATCTTAGGTTCGAGTTCACCAATTCAATTAATCAATTACGTCGACTTAATCAATTAATCTCAATTAAATGCTACAATTGACAACTCAGACACAATATCATTGACAGATCTATAAATTATTTAGCGACCACATTCAATTCGCAGATCCCCTAAATCCTAGCGAAGGAAATTAGCTACTCATAATTAAATCAAGAACAACAATATTAAAGATGATAAATAAATTAAGCATAGTGAATAGATCTAAAGAGAAATTAAGAATAAAAGAATTAATTAGATTAAGAGAGAAAGAATTAAGAACAAAGAGAATAAGAAGGAACAAAGAAAGAATTAGATTACCGAGTTTAATGGAAGAGTAGAAAAGAATTCATAAATCTAGATCTAAAAGTTTAGGGTAGAGAGAAATTTAAAGAGAATAGTCTAAAGAAAAGTCTAAAGAGAATTAGAAGCATACAAGAAGAGCTTGTAGAATTCTAATCTAATAGTTTCTTAAATACTAAGCTAAAACAAAAGCTCAAAAGTCTTATTAACCCTAAACATCAAATTAGGAAAGTCTCGGTCTTTGTCCAGTCTCAAGAATAGTCGGTCGAGGATTTTGAATAGCCGGTCGACTATTTGGATAGTCGGTCGACTATTAGGATAGTCGGTCGACTATCTGTGCCCAGTTTCCGTTCTCAGCACTGCACGCTCAACTTCAAACGCTTGCCCTTTCTTCGTTACTTCTTCAAATCAGGCGTATAATAGACCGTTGGAAAGCTAAGGAAAAGAGCTTTCCAATGCAACTAAAATCAGATCAATTGGATTTGTATAACTCAAGATATTCACGTTTTAAGTAGACTCGTTTGGAAACGATCATTCTCTTTTCTTATTTCGCATCAGATTTCATCTTTAAGCACGAGTTTTGCCTTGTTTATGCGTCTACGAGTCCATTCCCTACATAAGATGCAACATGACCACAAAGTATCAAATTCGGGGGAAAATAGTAGACAATGCTACTCGATATGCATGGAAATGCGTGCGTAAAAGACGGAATAATCATATATAAATTGCACGCATCACCTACAACCAGGATATTACAAGTCTCCTGCGCCACTCAACACCCACGCAAAGCGTGGCACCTCCGACTGAGTGGGCGAACAAAATCCCAGGCCACCACCTATCAAGGGTCGACCATACAAACAAAGGCATGCATACAACAGACGACAATAATCAAAAACACAGAAACATCACAAAGTAAGCAAACACATTTTTTAACAGAGAAACAAGTTCAAACCCTCTGCTCCCCCGAGCAGAGGTAAAATTCAAAGTATTCTGCTCCCTTGAGCAGAAGAAAATCCAAAACGATCAAATTTTAACAAAGTATTTTGTTTTTATGCCACACAGGGCAAAGACATCAGAAAGTAATAGGCTGAACAACCTAGATATTCTCCTCAGGAGGGAGAGAAGCAAGGGGTTCCACAACCATGGCATCAACATCCGCGGGTTCAGGCTCCTCTTGAGCTGCTGAGGGGGAGGAAACCGACTCCTCCACAACCTCCCCCTCGCCCCCAGCAAGAATCTCCAGATCAAAGCCGTCGGGGAACTCTTCCTCCATCCTCTTCTGCAGAGCAGCCAGGTCCCAGCTCGTATGCTTCCTTGCGGAGAAGGTGCTGACCATCTGGATCTCGGTGCTCAGAGCAGACCAGCTGAGAGCCCCTTCCATGTTCTCCTGCAGCCTGACCACTTTCTCCTGAAGGCTGGAATTGGCATCCTGAACCTTGGCAAGCTCAGCCCGCATTTCCTCCACAGCCGCCTTCTGGTTCTCCCCCTCAGCAAGTTGTCCATTGGCCTGGTCCAGCTTTCCCCTCAACTTTGCAACCTCCTCCTCCAGTTTTGCAGCCTTCTCCTCCAGCCTTAGGGCCTCCGCCCTGGCATGGCCCACCTCCTCAGACAGATGAGCATTCTCAGACTGCAGCCGGCCCCCCAGGTCTCTGAGGTGAGATACCCCACCTTTCAGAAACAAAGCCATTTGAAGAGCCTGACCGGAAGGACGACCATCATCAACATGATGCCCACGAAAATAAAAGATTCGGAGGTTAAACAAACAAACGTGGGTGGAAAAGTTACCTCAAAGGCATGGACAGAAAGGTGAGTGGCCACCTCAGTGAGAGGTTCCCTGGCCATCACCACTTCTGAACCAGGGAAGAGGAGCTGATCCAAAGGAGCTAGGTCCTTCAAGCCCCTGATAGTCCTGAAATCCTTGGGAAAGGACAGCAGAATGTCATCCGGGTCACACTCAGCAGAGTGTGGAACGGAGGGTTGAGGAGAGTCAGGCACGTGGATCACCGGAGTCTCATCTGCAGAGCCAGCTTGTGCAGAAGAAGTGGGACTGCGCTTCCTTTTGGAACCAGTTGAGGGAGCAGGGGATGAGCCAGAACCCCTCCTGGAGGACGAGCGAGTAGCCATGCTCTTCCTCTTGGCCCTGACCCGGTCCAAGGTTATCGGAGTTTTGGAGTTGCCTAACGAAGGCAGAAAGGCAAAATTAGTCACACACACACCAAAAAACAAGAGAAATCAACACATTCGACAAACTAGCCCTCACCAGAAGACATAACGTCAGCTATGGGAGGACAAGCGCCGTTAACAGAAGGAACAAAGAGGTTATTGAAGGTGAGCTGCTCAGAACTCAAACTAGAAAGCTTGGCAGCAAAGTCAAGAATGGGCGTCACCTCCTTAAGCTGCTGAAGACCTATAACACGAAACCAGTAAGCAAAGTAAGTGTGTAAGAAGATCTAAGAACCAAAGACACGACAAGTACCTGTGACAGGACCCCACTCTGAGTAGAGATAATCATGGGGAAGGGGAAGAAGAGAATCAGTCTTCACAAAAACAAAGTCTCTGAACCAATCTGCGTCTGGAGGGTTGGCGGGGAAGATTATACCAGGGAAGTTCTTATCCTTTACGCGCATCGTCACCTGGCCACGTCCCAGGGGCCGCACCTGGAACACAGCACAGACATCGCGCAGAGAAAAGTCCTTTTGATGGCGATGGTTCAGCACACAAAAGGACAATAGAACCCTCCAGGTATGAGGGACCAGCTGACAAGGGGCCAGTTTGTAGTAGTTCAGAAGCTCCTGAACCAGAGGAGGAAAAGGGAAGCGCAAGCCCAAGAGGAAGGGGTAGGCATACATGCAGACCCACCCAGAAAGAACAGAGTCCGCTCTCTGCCCAGGTGAAGCGATGTGAACCTCAACCCCCTCACCGAACCCGAAGATCTCTCTGACAAAAGAAAGATCCTTGGAGGAAAAGCTAGAATCGCAAGAATGTGTCTTGCCCAAGATGTCAGAGGGAGAAAATGACAAAGATAATGAAGAAGAAGTCGGAGGGGTGGAAAGTTTGCCGCGATTGGATTTCGGGGCCATCAGGTAAAGAAGAAAAAAGAAAAGGGGGAAAACAACGAAAAACAGGAAAGAAAGGAATTCACCTGAGCACAATACAACAACGGCGACGACGACGGGAGACAGGGAGGACGAGAGTAATTTGAATTTTGAAGAGAATAAGGGTAAGAAAGAAGAAGGAAGAATGGGAACAAGTAGAGAGAGAGAGGAGAGTTGGGTGGATCAAAGAAGGAAAGATGGAACGGGGAAGAGTGAGCAATTAAAGAGGGAGAGGATGAAATCATCATGAGGGAAGAGGAGCAGTCAGTTGGAAAAACGAGGGAAGTAGACTGAAAGACAAACTCTGCGGAAGAAAATCGTCACCAACTGAGAGCAACACGAACAGAAATTCCCGCCTAAGATGAACTTAGTCGGAAATTTGGGGGCATTTGTTTGGGATAAATTCCGCGTCCTTGAAAAATGACGTGGAATATTTGAAGTCAGAAAGTCAAGAAGTCGTACACAAAGAAACTACGGAAGAATATTCAAAAGTCAAAAGTCAAAGTCGTAAAAGCCAGAAACCCGACACAAGAGAAAATCAATAGAAGGAATAAAGCCCAATACCCGAATTGGGGCAATCCAGAGCCTAGTACAAGGACGGACCAGAAACAATCCAACACCAAGCCCTACCCTAAGCCAAAGAAAGAGTCAGCAAACAACTCCCTAAAAACTAGGGAGAGATCCACCAGAGCAGGAGGGAATCGAGGAAACAAGAAGAAGGGGAGTATAAACCCCAACAATCACTGGGGGAGAAGGCATTCATCATTGAGCACAACTTCAACCCTACTTCAGAAAACCTACGAGAAAATATTAACCTTCAATAGTTAGAAATCGATACTTTGTATTCCAAATTACTCCGAGTTGTTCATAGTTGACACTTTGGTGGGATTCTGACTCCCTCCGCGGTTTTTCCCACATTTGGGTTTCCGCGTCACCAATTCTTGTGTCTCTTCATTTTCTTTTCACGTTTCATATTCGTAGGCTTGATTTACTTATCAGTTTGTTGGCCTTAGTTCGATCATTTTAACCCACAACCCGAATCGAAACCCGGTAAATTTTTACCAAAACACTTATCTATCTAAATGATGATTATTTGACCCGTTATAACGATATGACGGATAATAATGGTCGAAGGACGGTGGGAGGGCTTCCGTTTTTTCTTTTCAAAAGTTTTCAGGAGTTGAATTGGGAGGAAGAAAATATGATTGACTAAACTTTTGGTGAACACTAACGCTCGTAACAGAAGGGAAGAGATTGATCTCCCTCTCAACTGTAACACCAAAAAAAATCATACCTATTGGGGCTGAGCAACAATATACGAGTATGAACAAGGATATACGATATTGATTGTAATATACAGATACGATATGATATACTCCCTCCGGTTTTAATTTTTCGCCCCATTAGATTTTGCATAGAACTTAAGAAATATGGATAAAGAGAGAAATGATGATGAAAATTTGATGACTAAGCGAGCACTACTCATGACTCATCAAAAGTAAATGGACAATGCTTAGACCATATACATTAGCAAGAATCACCCAATTCTCATCCCCATTTTTTCACATTTTCTCTATCCTATTGAACATCCACCTCAACTTTCCACTCATCCTTACATTTTCACCAAAAATATCATGCATCAACAAGAATTCATTTTTCACTCTCTCCCTCTCTCTTGCTTTTTATATCCCACACTATCCAGCTCAATAATTCATCCATTAACATTTAATTAAAAGTAACAATTATTAACTTTTAGTTTTTGGGTTGAATTTGTTTTCACTTTTAAAATTATTAAATACTTTTCAGTTTTTATGTAAAAGTAAATAGATTTTTTAAAAAAAAATTCTTTGAATCACTTCATATTTCGCCAATCATTGCTTATGAAACTAAATTACTTATTTTCAGACAACTTTTGAGAGTACAATATAAAAGCAAATTTCATTACTAATATAAAATAACGTAATTAAGAGGTAATTATACAATTAGTTCTAACAATTTAACATAAACATAATCAAACTACTTAAGAAAGCAAATTCAAACATTAACGATTTTTGGAAAACATAATTAAAGCACTAATTAAACCTTAACTAAGTTTATTTAAATTTTTGTAGTAATTCATTTTTCAATGATTCAAGTTCCGAGGGCAGTTGTGGTTGGTTTAGTAACTGACGAAGTATATTCCAATCAGTTTGCCTAATTTGCGAATCAGTTTGGTTAATCTTCCAATCATTTTCTTTAACCTTTTCTGCTAGTTTCTTTTTGTTGTACCCAAGTTGATAGTTGAACCTCAACCTCAGATATTTGTTCCCTCTCTACTCGGCTATTATAATTGTCATGTTTATCAACTGTTTTTTTCTTCCCTTTATTTTTCTTTGGCGCTTTAATTCTGATAAGACGTTGGCTTGATAAAATATCATCGTCAACGGAAATAGGGGCTGAATGACCTTCTTCCTCATCTCGAACCCTTTTACCGCTACCACTACCACTATCACTACTTTCACTTTCTACATCACCTCGTGCAGACTTATGACAATAAGCTGTTACTGCAACTTTCCATTTTTGATAATGTTACATCCAAGCATGCTCCAAGTTAAACACACCTGGTTTATATAACTCTTGAGCTTGCGCCATAACATCATCTTCATTCATACCACTCATCTTCCTAGTTCTTGCTTGTTCCATGCATCCACTCCATTTCATGACTTGGGTCGACACTCTTCTGAATCGCGAATCTAAAATCTTAGTATTTTGTTCTTTTAATGACTCTGGATTTGATTTTTGAGCTGGATCATATAAATCTTGAACCCTCTTCCAAAAGTTTCCACGAGTTTGGTTTGTACTAACTGTAGGATCTTCAGAAACCCTCATAAACGACACTACAAAAAGCAGGTCGAATTAAGGCGGACTAATATTCCGACATAGATAAGAAGTCTGTGTCGACCTGCGTTGGATAGCCCGACGCAATAGCAATTGCGTTGGCCTTCCCGACGCCATGTCGACGGTGTTACAGGCGCGGTGGTGAGGATTTGGCGTCGAAAAGTTTGCGTTGGATTGCGACGGATACGCCGTCGCAAATAAATATTTGCGTCGAACATACCGCCGCATAGCGTGTCAAATGCCGACGCACAGATAGCCTGAAGATTATTAATTCAACGTCAGTTTTTTAAAACAAGCGACGGATATTACGACGGAAAGTCCGTCGTAAAAGAATATTTGCGACGGATTTTCCGTCGCAACCCTAGAAAATTCACCGCAATTACAGCCTAGAACGCACTTCCCAACGGTTTAAAAAATATCGTCTTCGACGAATTTTGCGACGAAAAGTCCGTCGAGAACGCTGATTTGTGACGTAAACCTGCGACGGATTGCCCGTCGCACAGCCTTTTAATTTTTTTTTTTAAAAAAACTTATAAAACCCCAACTTTTACCCGACCCCCTTCATACATTCATTCCATCACCCTAAACGAAACCCCCAAACCGCAACCCTAACCCCCAATTCCATTAAACCCAACCCCCTCATCTCCGGTCACCGGCGACCCTGCCGGCGCTGCTGCTCCCTTTGCGCTCCTCTTCCCTCCTTCAGGCTCCTCCGCGCGCGCTCGTCCGTCCCCCCGCCGACGTCGGTCTTCTTCATCGATTTCTGACGAGTTTCCGTCACTGTATGTGTTATTGTTATTGTTGTTATAGTTATTGTTATTGTGTTGTTATTATTGTTGGGTTAATTGTTGAGTTGAATGATTATTGAGTTATTATTGAGGTGTTATTGTGTTAGAGTAGGTCTCCTGAGAGACGGTCTCTCATTAACTTTACTAAGAGACTAAGCACAAATGGAAGTAACAATGGTACCAAACCTAATAGAAGTAGGTACGATTAACATAAAAGAGTATACAAATATAAAGAGGGTACACTTCTTATAAAAACAGGTATAAAACAAAGTTGTCATTTAAGGGTACGAATAGAATATAAAGTGGTACTTAAGAGTGGTCTCTCAATAAGTTATTGAGAGACCGTCTCTCCCAAGAATTTGTGATTGTGTTAATGTAGTTGAGTTAATTGTTGTGCTATAAATTGAAAATGTGGGCTTGATTGGAGAAATTGAATGATTTAGGATTTAGTTTAATTTTGAGGGAAATTGAATGATGTGATCAATTAGGTTAATTTTGGGGTAATTGAATGACTTTAGGTTAATTTTGGGGGAAAGGTGAATAAATTTTTGATTTAAGTCACTTGAATGACCAAATTTGGGGTGGAGGTGAATAAAAAAAATTAGAGAAGAATATTTTAAAAATGTTATAAAGCTAGGTACAAGTAGGTATAAATTAAGGTATACATTACGAAAAAGTATAAAAATACGAGTTTATGACGAAGTACTTATAAATTAAAGGTATAAGTAGGTATAAATTAAGTTATAAAAGAAATGATTTTTTAACGAATGGGGTATAGGTATAAGTTTCTAAAAAAAAATTATGGGAGGTAGTACATTTTGAAAATGTGAAGAGCTTATAAAAATAAATAGAGAAGAGCAATATAAAGCTAAATGGTTATTGGAGGTAGTGAATTTTTTATTATTTCCGTTGTAAATTCTTTCCTACTTGAGATTAAACCCTTGTTTATTTATCCTAGAAATATAAAATCGGTTTTTGTAAGATGCTACGAATATAGTTTCGGAAAAAAAAAGTTTATGTAGTATAATAATTTAGTAACACCATTGTTTCTGTTGTTGTTTTTCGTTATTGTTATTAATGGATATATGTTATTCTTCTGTTTATGTAGTATAATGAGGTGTTACTAAGTAGTATGAGGCCTTGGTTTTATTGGCTATGTTTAATTAGACCTAGTACCCGTTCAAGAATTACTCATTTGGAGTAATTCTTTAATAGTCCTTGATTTGGGACTGTCTTTGTACGGTTCATGTCACTTAGGTGGTAAACGCAAAATTTGTGCTGTTGATAAGAACAAAAGTTTGGTGGCAATTCCCTCATTGTTCTCCGAATGCAGATGTGGACTATTCGTATACTCCACATTGTGCATTTGGAGAACTGAGGTGATGCTGAATTTTGTTCTTATCAACCGAACAAATTTCGTGTTTATCAGTGACATGAAACGTACAAGGACGAGTTTAGGTTGGAGTGATAAGGTCCCAACGTGGCGCATATGTCCAGAAATGATTCCAATGACGATAGTCCTAAATTTTAATGACACGTAGCTGAAATCATTGTTTATGTGTGTTTCATGTTGTCGTATCTCTTGTAATGACTCTTTGATGTTGTTGAAAAAATCCCCCAAGCTGATTATAATATATCTACGTGCTTGGTATATATATATATATATGTACATATATAGAATGAAGAGAGTAGAAAGGAAGTGGATGTACGAGAGATTAGATGAGCGAAAGAAGGCAAAAAGGGAATATAGAGACAGTGTGGAGGAGTTTATACGGTTCGCCTTAGAAAATAATCCCCTCTATACGAGTGAAGAACTTAGGTGTCCATGTGATAAGCTAGTCGTATACCTATCAAAGATAACCAACTTAGGTCTAACTAAAAATATAGCTAGGGAAGTCAGGATCGTATCCACAAGGAGACAAATAAATTCTACTTGCAATTAAAGTCTATCTAAGTAACCAAATCGGGAGTTTGTAATTGGGTTAACTAAACTAAAGTAGTGAAGGAAAGGGAATTAAAGGAGAAGAAATTACTAAAAGAAATAAGATGAATAAAGATGAATAAATATAGAGAGAAAACTAGGATCGTCGGTTCACCATGAATTTCCTACGGTCACGGTCTAGGTCACAGGTCTGTCGCAGATATTGGTCTAAGGGGTATTGAAAAGGTCCTTCCGGTCCGCTATTCACCCTAGCATGCGTCTAAAGGCTTCCGATCTTATTAGGGCAAACTAATGTGTTGTAGCAGGTCTAACTTTTACCAGGCTTCCGATCTTAGGTTCAAGTTTACCGAATTCAATTAATCAATTACGTCGACTTAATCAATTAATCTCAATTAAATGCTACAATTGACAACTCAGACACAAAATCATTGACAGATCTATAAATTATTTAGCGACCACATTCAATTCGCAGATTCCTTAAATCCTAGCGAGGGAAATTAACTACTCATAATTAATTCAAGAACAACAAGATTAATAAAAGAATTTACTAGATTAAACATCACGAATAATAATAAATTTACGACAAGTATAAAATAATAATTAAGAATAATTAAGTATGAAGAAGAAGAACAATCAAAGATTAAGAACAATCAAGAAGGAAGAAGAAGGAAGAAGGATTGGATTAAATTACCAAAAGGAATGGAGGCGATTAGAATGTTGCAATCTTACAATAACCGAGTTTTAAAGGAAGAAATTAAACTAGAAGTAATTATAAGAGAATAAGGAGAAGAAATCTAAATAAGAGTCTAAGGAGATGTAAAAGAGAATAAGGGAGAAGTTGTATATAAAATCTAGTCTAAAAGTTTCTTAAATACTAAGTTAAAACAAAAGCCCAAAAATCTATTAACACTAAACACCAAATTAGGAAAGTCTCGGGCTTCGTCCAGTCTCGAGAATAGTCGATCGACGATTTTGAATAGTCGGTCGACTATTTGGATAGTCGTTCGACTATCATAGACCTGTTTCCGTTTTCAGCACTGCGCGCTCAACTTCAAACGCTTGCCATTTCTTCGTTACTTCTTCAAATCAAGCGTGTAATATACCGTTGGAAAGCTAAGAGAAAGAGCTTTCCAACGCAACTGGAATCAGATCTATTGGAGTTGTAGAACTTAAGATATTCACGTTTTAATTTGACCTGTTTGGAAACGATCATTCTCTTTTCTTATTTCGCATCAGATTTCATCTTTAAGCACGAGTTTTGCCTTGTTTATGCATCAACGGGTCCATACCTGCATAACATGCAACATGACTACAAAGTATCAAATTCGGGGGAAAATAGTAGACAATGCTACTCAATATGCATGGAAATGCGTGCGTAAAAGACGTAATAATCATATATAAATAGCACGCATCACCATGTAAGAAATGCAAAATTTTTGCCGCAATACATGTTGACGATGTGAGAGATCATCTTTACAATTACGGGTGTACTGCTGACTACTACATTTGGACGTATCACGACGAGAATGAAAATATCGGTACTGCTTCCCAAGGTGGGGTGAGCGAGAACCCATACCCGGAGTTCGTAGAGGACGCATTACGACCCAGAGTTGAAGACATAATGGAGGAGGAGCGTAACCCGGACGACATAAGCGATGAAGAAGTTCAGCGTGAACCCAACTCAGAAGTCACTTCTTTTTTCAAAATGCTGAAAAACGCTGAGCTCCCAGTTTACGACGAATGTGACATGAGTTTGCTGCAAGTTGCTTCGAGGATGTTGACGTTGAAGTGTGAGAGTAACATGCCTCTAAGATGTCTAGATGGATGGATAGCTTTGATTGCTGAACTCCTCCCCAAAAAAGATAATGTCATGTCTCGTAACTTCTACGAGGTGAAAGACGTTTTGAAGGGCCTTCAACTACCTCATAAGAAGATCGATTCATGTCTTAATGGGTGCATGTTGTTTTGGAAGGTAGACTCCGACCTCGACAACTGCATGAAGTGTGGTACCGAGAGATACAAGAGTGCAACGACTAATACGAGGGGAAAGAGAGTAGCAAGTAACGTGTTGACCTATTTCCCGCTAGGGCCTAGACTACGACGACTGTATGCGACAAAGAAAATAGCGGAGCAGATGAGTTGACACCACAAAAACTCTAGAGTAAGGGCAAGTGGTACCATGGCACACCCAAGCGACGGTGGGGATTGGAAATCGTTCGACCGTAAACATCCGGAGTTCTCTAAGGAGCCGCGCAACGTTAGATTGGGTTTGTGCACCGACGGGTTTTCCCCGTACGGGAAGTTCGACAAATCTTACTCAAGTTGGCCAGTGATAGTGACACCCTACAACTTTCCACCGTGGTTGTGTAATAAGAGACAGTTCATGTTGCTTTCTCTGATCGTACCTGGACCTAGGAATCCAAAGTCCAATATGGACGACGTGTACCTCCAACCATTGATTGAGGAGTTAAAAAGTCTGTGGGACATTGGTGTTTATACGTACGACGTGTGAAAGAAGAAAAACATCAATCTAAGGGAAGCACTAATGTGGACCACTAACAACTTCCCCGCTTACGGGATGCTTTCGGGTTGGAGTACAATTGATTACTGTGCATGCCCGTACTGTCGTTCAAAGGACACATGTTCTTTTTGGTCGACCAATAGTGGTAAGGTGTGTTGGTCTGACTGTCACAGACAATTTCTACATACCGATCATCGATTCAGAAACAATTGTGGAAGTTTTCTAAAGAAGACACCCAATGTGACCAGGATTACATCCAACCGGTTATCCAGGGATGGAGTATGGGAAGAAGTAAGAAATTTTCCTACAATCGTGAACGCTAACCCCCACGAGTTGAAGAAATTGAAAGATAAGAAAGAGGGTTGGTGGAAATAAAGTATATTTTGGGAACTTCCATACTGGAAAACATTGCTAATTAGACACAATCTCGATGTCATGCACATTGCGAAGAAGTTTTTTGAGCAGCTTATAAACACTATGATTGATGTATCTTACAAGACATCCTTCGGGCCCAAAGGCAAAGTTGACGTCAAACAAATGTGTTTTAGTCGACCCAAATCATTGGAGTTCGTTCTAGATAAATCAAAGAAGAAGGCTTTATATGACTGGGTATCTGGTTTGAAGTTTCCAGATGGTTATGCATCCGACTTGTCTAGGTGTGTAGACCACTCCAAAATGATATTGCATGGCATGGAAAGTCACGAGTGTCATGTGTTCATGGAGCGGTTGTTGCCAATAGCATTAAAGGAGCTTGTCCCTACGAACACATGGAATGCAATTACGAAGATTAGCCAGTTTTTCCGTGACTTGTGTTCGTATACCATTTCGGTTGACTCCATGAACCTTCTGGAAAATAACATCGCTGAAATCATTTGCAAGTTGGAGAGAATATTTCCTCTGTCATTCTTCAATTCAATGGAACATTTACCAGTGCACCAGCCTTATGAAGCAAAGGTTGGGGGTCCCGTTCAATATCGTTGGATGTACCCATTTGAGAGGTACAATCACAACTCTCATGAATTATCAAACTTAAATAGTAGACATAATTACCCGAACTCATACTGTTTTACAGGTTCCTTAATCATTTGAAGAAAAAAAATTGGGAATAAAGCCAGGGTTGAAGGATCAATATGCAATGCATACTTATTAGAGGAGACGTCAAACTTCTGCTCCTTCTCCTTTGAGGATCACATCGACACTAAAACCAAGGATCTTGATGTAGCTGCGTCTGAAAATCAAGAAAGTAACAAGAATCTAGAACCTTTTCAGAATGACCTGGCAGTACCACAGGTAAATGCAAGGAGAGATGGCTAACTGAGCTTGAGTACAATCAAGCGCACACCTACGTTGTTAGAAACTGTGGCGATATCATCAAGCCTTACGAGGAGTAAGTGATTGACAGTCCCTAAAGTTCTTAAAATTCTATTTCTCAAGAATAATGCTATTTATATATAATTAAAACTCGATACTAATTGATAAGTGTAGGTTGTAGTGCCTATTTTGTAGTGTTTTGGTCCCATTTTCCTTGTAGAATCGCTCCTTGGGAGCGGTTTAGGGGCTTCTTATGCTTCCTTTAGTTCGTTTCAGGTTCCCGAGACCGAGTTGGAAGAGTTGGAGCGATTCCGACTCGATACATACACATTTTGGAGCCAACGAGATAAAGGAACGATGACTCGATGCTTTGGAATCGACCCCGAGACCTTGGAACCCAATCCCGAGTCCCGAGACCCGATCCTGAGTCCCGAGAATCGTTGAGAAGTCCATGTGAAGCAAGGAGGAACCTTAAAGATCATATTGGAGGCCTACAAGACTCATCCCCGACGGGTATGACCTCAACCCGTCCGGGATGAGGTGCACAAAAGAGGATGCTCCTGTTTTGGGTCCATCCCGACCGGGACCAGCTCCTCCCGGCCGGGACCGACACCCTCCCGACCGGGACCACCTCCTCCCGGCCGGGAAGGTCTGCTGCTGCCCCGCGCTTCATTCTTCTCTTCTCCCTTCCATTTGTAACCCTATAAATACCCCCCCCCCCTCTTGTATTAAGACACCATCTTATGTTATGTTCTTCAAACCCTAGACTACTTTAGGTTAGATTAGTGTAGATTAGTGTAGATTAGTCGGTAATTAGTTCTTAATCTTAGTTTAGTACTTGTATTAAGGGAATTCTTCAAGATCCCTCCAAGATTGACAACCTTGGTGGTTAGTTTTGGGTTTTCTTCATTAATGCAAGTTCCAATCTTCCTCTTCACTAGTATGGTATAATCCTCTTCCTTTTTACTCCTTATCTTGTTTAATTCATCCAAGTTTGCATCTTTGATTGTTGTATTGTTCTTAGTTCATAGTTTTCACTAGTTTCATTATGGATGTTTTGTTTCTTGTGTTGTTTCCTCTTGTTCTTGTTAGAATTAGTTTGATGATGTTAGAGTAGTGTTCTTGCTAGGGTTAGTAGGGTGATTAGGGTGTTAATGGGATGATTAAGGGTTTGTTGGATATGTTGGTGGAAGATTTGAGGTTTCTTCTTGAGTTATGCACACTACATGTTTGTTGGAATGCTTGAATGACTAAGTAGGTTGGAATGCTTGTTTTTCTTGCTTTCCTTTGTCGTGTGTGTCGCCGGATGGGTTCCATGAGGAACCTCTAGGTCGTGTGTCCTAGATTACCCTACTACCTCCTTCACTCTACTTCCTCCTTGACCATTCCGTTACCCCTTTGACCCCGACCTAATCCTAGCCCGTTTTCCTTAGTTGTTCTTCTTAGTCATAGTCTAGCTCTCTCCCCTTCTATCATTCTATAGTTTAGCTCGTTGACTTAGTCTAGTATTTGGGCCGACCTAGTCTAGACGCCTCTTACCGTCCCCGTGGATTCGACCCGACTTACCCTAGCTACCCAGTTAGGATTAGCCGGTTAATTATTTGGTGGCGGGATTCCACGACAAATCCCTACCATCAATTTGGCGCCGTTGCCGGGGACGGTGCTAGTTTAGACTTTGTTTTCCTAGTTACTTGACTTTGTCTTTGTGTTTGTGTTTTTCTTTTTCTTTTTGGTTACGTTGCTTCTTGTGTGTGTGTGGTTTATTTCTCTCTTGTCTAGTGCCCAAAAAGCACTAGACTTCTCACGTTTGTTCCTAGTCTACAGTTTATGCTTAGAGGTGGTGATTATCTTCTTCTTGCGATTAAGAGCCGCTTTAACGGACGGTTGCTAGGATGAGTGGTTTCCAACCGGGTATGGACTACGATTTTCGAGCAAGCATGGGGTTTGATCTAAACTCCACACACTCGGGAGCCGATATGAGCTACTCCTCTTCTTCCATGAACCAAGGGTATGACATGACGTCCCCCTACCACTATCAAGCTTCTTGGGGTAATCAAGATGGGTATGATCCTCAAGAGTATGGAAATGGCTACCAACAAGTGAATGACTATTAATCCTACGATCAAGGTGGCTATTACTCAAGTTATGATTGTGAACCCACCATGTTCAATCAAGATTCACCTTATGGAAGCCAATACCCCCAAGACCCACAATATTACCCTCCACCCCAACCACAATATGAACCCCATGACCCACAATACTACGAACCACCCCAACCTTGCTACCAACAATATGATGCCCCACCCCTTGGGCATCATCAAGACACCATGTTTAATCAAGATTATCATCAAGATTATCAAGATTATCATGGAGCTTTACAAGACCTCAAGGACCATCAATCGTCAAACACGGAGTTGTTTCATTCTATGCTTCAAATGCAAAAAGAACAAGATGAATTAATGGCCCAAATTCGAAGGGAAAACGAGGCGAGGGATGCTCGATTAAATGCAATATCGGTTCAAACCGTAATGTATTTATCCTGAACATCGCAATTAGATGAAGGGTGCCCACTTGAGAAAGAGGAGCAACCTAACCATGAAGCCGCCGATGTAGTTCCCTTTGGAGGAGAGATTTGCTTTGAAGAACCTCAATTGTCTACCCAAAAAGAGATGAATGAGGAGATGACCCTCGGTGAAGACAACATTGGTGAGGAATTGGAGGAGGATGGTGAGTGGGATGGTTTGGTAGAGTTTGTGAAGTTGTTGGGTGAAATTGTTAGCCTCGAGTTGCCCTTGTGCGAGAATGTGGATAAGCATCAAGAGCCCCTTGTATGTGAACCGAGCAAGGACTTGGAAGAGATTGAAACCGCCGGTAGAAGTTTCGATCCTCTTCTCCAAGATGATATGGGGCCTAGTGATGAAGATGGGGAACCACAACTTGAGGAAAGCGTGGGGGTGTGCATTGAGGAGATGAGGCCAAAACCGCTTTTTGTGCCTTGTTTCTTGGAGATGAAGCTTGCTTGTGATTGGAGGCAATGCCTAGGGAGGAAGAGGCCGGTGAAGCTCATAGGATGGATAGACCCCGGATATGACACGAATGATGATTTTGGGTCTTGGGAATCCTACTTCTTGCCTCCACCTTGGAGGCCGTGGAGGTTAGCTAGGCTCGAGCGCTTCTTGGGCCTACATTATGATGTCGGTAGCGCGTTCGACCTGCTCCTCCATGCCCTTGAGGGCTACGGTTGAAGAAGAGTCCACCATCCTAGGTTTGGCGGAGTTCCTAAAGAACCGTCATGTTGTACATTCTCCTCTCCTCTTTAGAGTACTTGTGCTTGCATTTGTATGTTTTATTTTCCCATGATTTTGTTAGCTTTGTGATATTCTTGTAATATTGGATTTTTGATGAGCGATGTGAGGGAGTGAATTTGATGTGTACTTTGAGTTTATTGTGTTAGGTGAAGTGAAGGTGACTCCTAGAAAGGAGTGGTTAGTGATAGAGCTTTGATCGTGAGCAAGGGATTCGGTTTTTGGGGTCATGGGAGTCATGAAGACCTTTCCCAACCGGGAAGGGTGTGTCGTCCCGACCGGATGAGGCCGTCCCGATCGGGATGAGGGTGCCAAAAATCGAGTTCACTGGAGTGCCACCCCGACCGGGACGGGTATGTCATCCCGACCAGGACCACCCATCCCGACCGGGATGATCCCCTACTCCTTTTTGGTGCCTCTTCTTCGACATTTAAGCCCACCCAACCATTATATACCCCCACCCAACCTCCCTACCTTCTTTGCACATATCATACCACCCATGTATCTCATTTACATACCTTAACCCCATTTCCTTCTCACTTTAGACCGATATACACATCAATCTCTACCCCCTCACACCATTACTACCTTAGCCATGTGGTTTTCTTAAGCTTGAAGAAGGATGACAATGATGAAGACAAGCAAGTACCTATATTGATCATTGAGACGATGGAGAGAGTGAGTTGCTAACCGGTCGGTACGGCAACTATCCTTTCTTTTCCGTTTTTTTTTATTGCTTGTTTTCCCCTTGTTTCTCCCCTTCCCCTTAGTCATGGTGGCCTTCGAGGCCTTGGTATATGGTTGCTCCCGACTCTCGATAATGTGACTACATCGAGAGTCATTTTTTTCAAAATCCAAATTTTACAAGTTTTTCACTTTTTCTCTTTGAGGATTTAGTCGGATTTGGGCGGAATTCGGGCTAGGTGACTTGATTACACCTAGTCCTCCCCTCCCATTTCCTTTTATTTCCTTCTTTTTATTTTTCTTCCCCCTTCCATATCTTTTCTTGTCTCGGCCCATGGTGAATTGACTACACCCCGTCCGGACACCTTCTACCCTTTTCTCCACTTTTTGATTTTTAGCTTTATTTTCGTAGTTTCTTTTGTACTCCCATGCACTACGGTCGAGCATGAGGACATGGCTCGACTTAAGTGTGGGGGAGCGATATTCTAGCGTAGTTAGCTTTATTTTCTTAGTTTTTGGAAAAAAATCTTTAAAAACCCTAAAAATTTGAAAATTTTTCGCAAAAATCAAAAAGATTTTCCTTTTTGTGTGTTTTCCTCTTGTGTCATTGTGTCGTATATTTGTTTTGTGTGCGTGCTTTGCCTCCCTTTCCCTTATAGGTTGCTTGAATCACCGATAGCTTTGGAGAGCTTTCAAGACTTTCGGTAACATCTTTATCCCCTTTTTCTTCTTTATCTCTTGTGGAGTTTGGAGGAGATTGTGATGCGGTGTGCTCGGGTGGAGCTTTGTAATGCTTGAGGTTGATTTGGTTGCTCATTTGGATGATAGGGGTGGTGTTTGTGTTCTTTATGTGTTTGTTTTGTTTTGTTCTTGTTTTGTTGCTTTTGTTTCTTGTTTTCTTTTGTTTTTGTCGAGTCTTTGTTTTGTGTTTTGTTGTGTGTCTTGTGTGTAAATGGTTTTCGAAAACCCGGTTTAGAGGCTAGTGTGTGAGTGTTTACTTTCCCTTCCTAGTAGTGTAAATCGAGTCTTGGACTTTAGTCTAGTAGAATGACCCTAAATCAATGAATTCGTTGGTCCTTTACCTTGAGTCCACCTAGCTTACTAGGGATTTACTACGGGATTTGCATTTTGACCATTATGACCACCCACGGTGTGAAAAGGCCTTGGTTACCGAGTCCCGTCCCCTAGGTGACCGTGTTTGGGATTGTTTAATTAGTCCAAGTTCTCCACTTTTTGTGGGTTTGAAGAGGGATCGCGACCCCCGACTTACCCATTCCCCTACCTCCTACACATATCCACCAATAAATTGCAACTTGTTGATTCCTCTCTTTCTTGTTACAAAGAAATGCCAAAATGCCAAATCATGCCAAAAGGGCAAAGAAAAGAAAATGAAAGAAAATGAAAGAAAGAAAAGAATGAAGAAAAAAAATGAAAAGGCACAAAAGCCAAAAAGAAAATAGAAAAGAAGAAAAAGAATGGCATGGCAAAGTAAAAGAAAAAAAAAATGCAAAAGAAAAGAGAAAATGCCAAAAGAAAACCCGATTCACAAAAATAACCCCTACCTCTCAAAATAAGCCTTTTTCCGACTTTTGCCGTGAAGAGCCTACCAAAGGACCGAGTCCCTAGGAAGGATGATAGCGGCATTAGTCGGTCTTCCCTCATTTTGCATATTTCCACTTTTTACTTGGACTAGTTAGGCGGTTTCGGACATGGGACGACCCTCTTGGCTCTTTTCTAAAGGGGGCGGGGTCTCACTTACCTACAGTGTCGACTAACACCGTGGTTCATCCTTTTTCCCATCCCGCCGATCGTCCCGTAGTACGTTCTTAGAAGGTTAGGAGGAACCGAGGTAAGTTACCAACGTTTTTGTTGCTTTGCCGTCATACTATTAGGGTTTAGTCCATCTTGGTTTGTATTGCTAGCTTGGGAACGTTGTCACTTGCCTTGAGTCCTAAACCGGTGCTTCTTTCACCGCTGGTTTGAGGGAAGCGGTATTTCTTTTCTTTTGGGTGCAACCTTTTATGTGTTTGTTTGTGTGTTTGTTTGTTTATGTGTTTGGTGTCCGGTTGCATCCACAGTTTTGTCGCAAGACCCGACTTGCCTTGCGGAGTGCACTTTTCCTCTAAGTGCACTCGCGTGAGTTTAAAGGGCGTAGGGTGCGCTAATACCCATGCGGCTAGTATAGTAGTTACTATGTGCTTACTCGAGGGCGAGTAAGGGTTAAGTGTGGGGGAGTTGATAAGTGTAGGTTGTAGTGCCTATTTTGTAGTGTTTTGGTCCCATTTTCCTTGTAGAATCGCTCCTTGGGAGCAGTTTAGGGGCTTCTTATGCTTCCTTTAGTTCGTTTCAGGTTCCCGAGACCGAGTTGGAAGAGTTGGAGCGATTCCGACTCGATACATACACATTTTGGAGCCAACGAGATAAAGGAACGATGACTCGATGCTTTGGAATCGACCCCGAGACCTTGGAACCTAATCCCGAGTCCCGAGACCCGATCCTGAGTCCCGAGAATCATTGAGAAGTCCATGTGAAGCAAGGAGGAACCTTAAAGATCATATTGGAGGCCTACAAGACTCATCCCCGACGGGTATGACCTTAACCCGTCCGGGATGAGGTGCACAAAAGAGGATGCTCCTGTTTTGGGTCCATCCCGACCGGGACCAGCTCCTCCCGGCCGGGACCGACACCCTCCCGACCGGGACCACCTCCTCCCGGCCGAAAAGGTCTGCTGCTGCCCCGCGCTTCATTCTTCTCTTCTCCCTTCCATTTGTAACCCTATAAATACCCCCCCTCTTGTATTAAGACACCATCTTATGTTATGTTCTTCAAACCCTAGACTACTTTAGGTTAGATTAGTGTAGATTAGTGTAGATTAGTCGGTAATTAGTTCTTAATCTTAGTTTAGTACTTGTATTAAGGGAATTCTTCAAGATCCCTCCAAGATTGACAACCTTGGTGGTTAGTTTTGGGTTTTCTTCATTAATGCAAGTTCCAATCTTCCTCTTCACTAGTATGGTATAATCCTCTTCCTTTTTACTCCTTATCTTGTTTAATTCATCCAAGTTTGCATCTTTGATTGTTGTATTGTTCTTAGTTCATAGTTTTCACTAGTTTCATTATGGATGTTTTGTTTCTTGTGTTGTTTCCTCTTGTTCTTGTTAGAATTAGTTTGATGATGTTAGAGTAGTGTTCTTGCTAGGGTTAGTAGGGTGATTAGGGTGTTAATGGGATGATTAAGGGTTTGTTGGAGATGTTGGTGGAAGATTTGAGGTTTCTTCTTGAGTTATGCACACTACATGTTTGTTGGAATGCTTGAATGACTAAGTAGGTTGGAATGCTTGTTTTTCTTGCTTTCCTTTGTCGTGTGTGTCGCCGGATGGGTTCCATGAGGAACCTCTAGGTCGTGTGTCCTAGATTACCCTACTACCTCCTTGACCATTCCGTTACCCCTTTGACCCCGACCTAATCCTAGCCCGTTTTCCTTAGTTGTTCTTCTTAGTCATAGTCTAGCTCTCTCCCCTTCTATCATTCTATAGTTTAGCTCGCTGACTTAGTCTAGTATTTGGGCCGACCTAGTCTAGACGCCTCTTACCGTCCCCGTGGATTCGACCCGACTTACCCTAGCTACCCAGTTAGGATTAGCCGGTTAATTATTTGGTGGCGGGATTCCACGACAAATCCCTACCATCACTAATTCAGTAAATTCGAGGCGTACATCATGAGGGAACACGCAGAAGTAAACACAAGTGATGACACCGTATGGAGGAAATTTGAGTCCCTGTTCTGCATTTGGCTATGGGATCAAGTACGGTGAATTTTCTTTTTCCTGTATCTAAAGACTGACGTTTTCTTCCACTAATATTTATTTGTATTAATTTGTTCTATTAATATGTAAGCATGGAGCGTTGGTAGATCCCCTCGTCAAAACTCTAGTGACTGGCCCTTCCTCACGAGTGAGGACATGGAAGCGATATTCAGTTAATGGGTACAAGTTTCGAGTTTTCAAGGAGACCGTCGACGTTCAGAAGTCAACATAAGTAATGGTGTCTACGTGAGTTCTACTGATGAGTCTGATTATTATGGGACCCTAGATGAGGAGATAGAGCTGAACTACTTTGACATCAACACTTGTTGTAAGGCCATATTATTCAAATGTGATTGGATTAACAACTCCACAGCTGCCGTCAATGTTCATAAGTTATACAAACTAGTGAATGTGGATCGGTAAAAAAAATTGTAAGGTCACAATTCTTTTGTGCTTGCATACCAAGTCGATCAAGTATGCTACGCCCCTTACCCAAATGGGAAAAAGGGTACGAACCGGTCGGCGATGTTTAAGATCAAAGCGAGGTTAATGGTTGACGCTCCAATCACCGAAGGAATTGTGTACCAGGAAGACATAGCTACTAATACTCAACCAATCTCATTTGTTTCGAATAAATTAATAAACTCAACTAAAGACATTTTATTTTTCTAAGGGGCCGGACGCTACCCCAATCCAGGTGTTGGAAAAAACTAAGAAGACCAAGAAGGGAACCTTGATTGAACCGAGGGCGGAGGTGGTGCATGTGAGTCCTCTTACCGTATAATCGTATTAGTACGTTACGGTTGTTATCTAAGTACATTTTTGAACTTTGTTGTTTCCCTAATAATATATTTTCTTATTGTAGGGGAAGTTTGACAAAGCAAAGGAGGCAGCGTTGGCGGTAAATCCAGAGGAAGTTTATGAGGCTCAACTGTACCACGAGGCCACAGGCGGGTACGACGCCAAGAAATGAGTTTACAGAATAGGCAACCTAGCTAGGGAGCTGTTCCACCCTTGCACCGGCAAGAGCAGTGCTGCCGTCAAGGAGGACCCGTACATGCCTACTCTTGCCACACAGCAGCGTGTGGAGACCGACCATCTGACCAAGAAGCTGAAGACATTAGCAGAGCGTCAACAGCTGGCGAAGAAGAAAATTGAGGATTAGCATAAGACGATAGAGCTGCTGCAGGAGAGGTTGGCTAGGTCAGATAAAGGCTGTAACATGGGACAACATCTACATCGTCGGGACGACAATGCTGATGACGGTCATGGGTTCAGCTCTAGAACTGTTGAGCCATTGTCTTAGGTAGATTTATGTTGTCTTGACAATCTTAACTCCCTACTCATCCAACTACTAAATCGAACAAATTACTCTCTTATTGTAATATAATCTTAACTCCCTACTGATCCAACTTCTAAAACAAATTACTCTCTTCTTGTAGTATAATTTTATTTTCTCTGAAAATCACGTTGTTTGTCTTCCACGGGATGCGGAAATGGGATGCGGAGTATGTTGTACGTTGCCTTGCACGAGATGTGTTTTTGTAATGTTGCTGGTTTGTTTGTTTGTGTGATGATATGCGACGTTGTTGTGTTTGTTTAAGCGTATTTGGGGAAGTAGTGAAATAGGCAGCTGCTGGAAAAATCCAGCCTGAACTGCGTCGGACTGTCTGTCGCTGAGGGCAAAACTCCGTCGCAAATTTACGCTCCATGCGACGGACTATCCGTCACAATGTCCATCGCATGGCTGTCAGCTGCGTCAAATCCCACGACGCTTTACCCGACACAAAAATTCGTAATTGCGACGGATAGTCCGACGCATACCGACTTTGACTCAGTTCTTGACCGCCTGCTTGGACGTCGGACTATCCGATGCATAATCCGACGTAAATGTACTTGCATCGGAATATCCGCCACACCCTGAACCATTTGCGACGAATAATTGCGGCGGACGCTGTACGTCAGTATGTCCGACGCAAATAGCAATTTGCGTCGGAATTTAAGGTATTTGTGGCAGATTTGTCTGCCGCAATTCGACCTACTTTTTTGTAGTGCGATAAAATAAGAGCTTCGTCTTCTTGAATTATCCAATTTAAGGGAAGAACATACTTAGAAGTGGGTGTGTTGTCATTATTATTTTCATTTGAATCATCATCATCAATATTATTTGAATTATTATCAATAGGGGGAGTTTGTGAGCAGTACATTGGGACATTGTCACTTGTCGGGTTTGGGTAATTAGAAATTTGAGAATAATGTGGATTTTGTGTGTAAGCCTAATGATTATATGGGTAAAATGGTGTTTGTGAATATGGAGGATATTGCACCATCAGATTAATGGGTGGACGGAGATTAACATTGAATGATATCATATTATAGGGAAACTGGAAATATCGTGGAGGGATTTGAGATGGATCTTGTTGAGGATTATTATTATTATTATTATTTTTTTTTTTTAAAAAAAAAAAAAAAACTAGAACTTGTATTAAGATCGAATCAAATTACAAGAAGTTAGTGGGTAGCCGAGATACTATCTGAGCACCCACTCCCTTAGCAATAGAAAAACTAAGACGAGTAAAAATAAAAGCAGTTGCACGAGCTCCCGCGTCCTGAGAGATAGAGAATTTCTGAATCCGCTTGAGTAAAGCAGCGGCCTCCGCGTTGAGCTCCCCTAGAGAAGAGAAAGAGAAAGGTAGGAACCCATACCCAGTCTTGGTGCACAAATCTCCATAGTTGGCGCACTTGCGCTGAGCAGCATCAACGACCGCGCGACCAGGCAGAAAATCAGACATCGCGGACTGAGTCAAAGGGGACCACCCCGTCAAATCGACAAACACATCACGGCCCCTATCCCAGGAATAAAGAAGCAAATCCGCCGGGCGTAGGGGTCTGTCGTGCCCATCAATCAAACCAACATCTACCTCCTTACCGGCCGAAATACCAGATCGGAAGCAGATATCCAAAAGGGTGTCGCGAACCAGGTTATGTCTATGCTTAATACCAACGGTACCAGCACACGACACAGCATGATCTCCAAAAATGTCCCCCTCAAAAACTCGGGAACAGGCAGAACAAGGCTTAGGTACCGGGAACAAAGGGACACCCAATCGATAGCTAAGGACAGAGCGATAAGTCCTTCCATTCATGGTCTGTCCCAGCCCGGAGATAGGTACCGCGCGCAACCAGTCAGACGTGTGAGCACCCTGTAGAGACTTCCACAAAGCCACCTGTCGTCGAGTCAAGGAGAAAACCGATTCTAAAGAAGCAGCAACCTTCGTGAAGTATATATCTGCCAATTTCTTCATGAGTTTGGGGGCAGCGACTTCACTAGGATTACGGAAAAGGTCGGAACCGGTGGTCTCGCTAAACAGAGCCAAGGCCGCATCGATGGTCAGCCTGAGAGTAGAGACAGCTGAAGGCCGAAGGAACATAGCCTGCAACTCAGAGGACTGAAGGCGAGAAGCCAAAAAGGCATAGTGCAGGACATCCCCGGCGCTGTACACACCCAACCCTCCGAAATTAAAGGGCAGTGTGGAAAGCCGCCACTGCCAGTCCCCGAACCCGGGGCCGGACGCGGTGACAATGCGTTCCAAGCTAGACCGCAATGCCGCATCAAAGGTCTTAGCCGAGTCGAAGACCGTAGGGGGACAGGTTCGCAGAGAGAAAGAAAGCTTAGAAATACCGGCACAAGCACGAAGTAACAACAGCTCGCACTGTGGGTCCTCAATTCTGGCAACCGAATCCATAAGCTCAATGGTTCTCGAAACTCTCTTTGCCACAAGCTCACTGCTGAAAGTACGGCAGATACTGACGGGGCCACCAAGAACTTTGACACCACGCAGCGGTCGAGAAATATCAGGGGGGAAAACACCCGAAAGTCGACTCCTAGGGTCTTCCTTAGGCAAAAAAACCTCGGTTTTTTCGTCATTAAGGTGAAGACCCAAGCGAGGATCATCCTCCATAATCAGCTCCAAAACCTTCCCGACGACTAAGGTATCTCCAACGATGGTGCCGTCGTCCAAGTACCAAGCCTGCAAGCTCAAGGGAAAGGAGTCCCGGATCTTGCAAATCAAGGGATCCAAGACCAAAGCGAAAAGAAGAGGGCCCAAAGGGTCACCCTGCTGGACCCCCTGACAAGACCAAAGGCTGTGCTCCCCGTAGAAAAGCCTGGCAGGCCGAGAGTAGCAAAACTCGACCCAGCGGGAAAGAATAGGGCAACAACGACGAACCTCGCGCAACATGATAATAATAATAATTATAATAATAATTATAATTATAATTATAATTATAATTACAATTATAATTATTATTATTGTTATTGTTATTGTTGTTGTTATTATTATTATTATTACTACTACTACTACTACTACTACTATTATTATTATTATTATTATTATTTTTTTTTTTTTTTTTTTTTTTGCAAGAAGAGGTATCATTTCATTTCATTGTGAAAGAAATTACAATTGTTGCAAAAAATACTAGCACACTATAAGCTCAATGAAGGAGCTCAAGCTTATCTTTTATCCTTTTATATCTAGGATTGTACTTGAGACTGTCAAATCGAGTATCTACAACAAACTTAACATGAGCAATCAGCGCATCAGTAGAAGACTTTGTAGCTGCAAAAATTCTCTTATTTCTCTCCTTCCAAAGCTGATATACAATGGCTGCCAAACAGGTGCATATCCAAGTAAATATCCAATGTTTCCTCCGTTTCCTCTGCCTCAACCAGCAAATAACAACTCCCAATTTACAGCCAACATTTCCCACCTCCATCCAGTTCAACATGGATGTCCAAACTTGAGCAGAGAAAGGGCAAGAAAAGAATAAATGAGGGACACTTTCTGCATCAGCTTCACATAAACTGCATCTATTTACCAGATGATAACCTCGTCTCACAAATTGATCAGTGGTAGCCAACTTACTTTGAATTGCAAGGGAGCAAATCACCTTATGACTTGGCACTATTGGACTCAGAGACAAAATATGTCTCCAACTAAGAACACTCCCATTAACAATATGATTATATACTTTCTTCACTTGGAATTTGGCCTTAACACATCCTTGAAGAAGTTCCTGTGCAGCATTAATAGAACCACAGCTGGCTAGCAAGTCATCTCTAGCAGCAAGGATCCCTTTTATGCCAGCAGAGTGGAATTCCTTAGGCGGAAGAGACCAGATAGAACCTCCTCCAATTATATAAGCATGACACCATTTACTCCACAAACTGGTAGGAGGCTGAGACAGAATCCATACCCATTTTAGAAGTAAAGCCTTATTCCAAGCTGCTGCATTCTTGATATTAAACCCTCTCGAGTCCCAAGAGGAGCAGATATCCTTCCATTTTTTGAAGACAAGTCTCCTCTGGCCCTCCTGAATACCCCAAAAGAAATCTTTGCATAGCTTAGCAATGCCTTTAAGTACAGCAGAAGGAATTTGCATACTAGAATACCAAAAATTCTCTAAACCAAAGATCACTGAGTTAATTAATTGAACCTTTCCAGCATATGAGAGAAACTGAGTAGACCAATGCTTTGTAGCCTGAAGTATCTTCACGAGCAGTCCATCAAACATCTTGACACTGACCCTTGCATCAGATAAGGGAATGCCTAGATATCTAAATGGAAAGGACCCCTCTACAAACCCTGTATCTGCAAGGATTGCATTCTTCACCTCCTGACAAACACCTCCAAAATATATATTTGTTTTATCATTGTTTGCCTGGAGTCCTGAAATTGCAGCGAAATCCCACAAAGCCTGTTTAATTGCCATTACTGAGGGAACATCACCTCTAACAAATATCATAAGGTCGTCGGCAAAGACCAAATGTGTTAAATTCAACCTACAACACTTGGGATGATACGAAACCTGCTCCTGAGTACAAATAAGCCTTAGAGAGCGCGATAGGATTTCCATACTCATCACAAAAATATACGGGGAGAGGGGGTCCCCTTGCCTAATGCCACTCTTCCCCTGAAAGAAACCATGTATACTGCCATTCAACTTAAAGGAGTACCATGGATCTCGGATACAACCCATCAACCATTTAATGAACTGATCAGGTATGCCAAAAGCACCAAGCATCTGTTCAATAAACTTCCATTGTAGAGAATCGAACGCTTTCCTAATATCCACTTTCACAAGGCATCTAGGGGTTAAAAACTTCCTAGAATAGCCCTTAACTAATGCTTGAGACAGGAGTGCATTATCAAAAATATTCCTTCCCTTAACAAAAGCAGCTTGTTCTTCTCCTATCAGATTAGGGAGAATAACTTTAAGCCTATTTGCAAGGACTTTGGAGACAGCCTTGTAAAATACTGTACAGCAGGAGATGGGCCTGAAATCCATTACGGAACAAGCCTCCTTCTTAGGGATGAGCGTAATCAATGTTGAGTTGGCCTGTTTGGACATGGACCCAGTCTTAAAGAACTGCAATGCTGCTTTGCAGAAATCTGCCCCTACAATGTGCCATGTTGCTTTAAAAAATCCCGCAGAGAACCCATCAATGCCTGGGCTACTATTGATATCCATACTGAAAACGACCTCCTTTATCTCTTGACTGGTTACTGGCTGTGTAAGCAGTCTAGCATGGGAAGGAGAAAGAGAGCCTGAAGAAGGAAAAGGGCCTTGCAGAGGAATATTCTTACCAAGCAGCTCAGTATAGTACTCCTGGAATGCACCTGAGACATCTGTAGAACCAACTTTTTATTACCCCTGCTGCATTCTTAATAGCCCCTATCATGTGTTGATTTCTCCTTTCAGAGGTTTTTGAGTAGAAATACTTAGATGAGCAATCAGAGAGCTGAAGATGCTTGACTTTAGCCCTCTGCTGCAGCATACTAAGCTCAGGAGATTTTATAGAACAGTAGCTTTCCAACAACAACTTCTCTTCCTGAATTAATGAGGATGAATGAGGATTAACCACCAACTTCTTTTGACATACTACCAGAGCTTCCTTTGCAGAATTTGCTTGACCAGACAAATTCACAAAAGATCTCTTATGAAAAGCCCCAAGAGCTTTCTTAACAACTTTAAGTTTCTGAAAGAAACAAAACATTGGAGACCCCCTGACTTTAAACGACCAGACCCTTTGCACAAGAGGGAGGAAATCAGGGTGATTCACCCACTATTAAGGAAAACTAAACCGTTTCCTAGCTGGTTGATCCATAGAACTGTAAACCAGGATTGGAGAATGGTCCGAGATTCCTGGTTCACCAATGACAGCTGCAGAAGAAGGAAATAAAGCACACCAATCAGAATTTACCAAGGCTCGATCAATTCTAGACCAAACTCTTGTTCCTGATTCTTGCTTGTTATTCCAAGTAAAGGAGCCCCCAATCCAGTTAAGATCGTCCAAACCACATTGAAGGAGGCACAAATTGAAGTCCCACATGTCTTGAAGAGACGGTGGAATCCCAAGTTTTTCCTCAGGCTCCCTAACAACATTAAAATCACCAATAACCAGCCAAGATTCAGTAATCTGAAGATTGATCAAATCCTCCCACAAATTCTTCCTAATCTTACCATCATTACTACCATACACCACACTAAGCTGCACAGTTTTATTAGTAGCATAGTGATGCAAAGCACCAGAAATCAATTGATCTGACACCTTACCAACAGTGAATTTAACCGTACTAGGGTTAATAAAAACCCAAATCCTGCCATTATAGTGACAAGAATAGTTCGTTACTACATTCCAAGCCTTAAAGTTCCTAGCAATGATTTTATTAGCCTTATTATTCTTTACTCTTGTTTCCAAAACTGCTAGAATGTCTAGCTTATTCAAACTAATATAGTCCTTTATTTCATTATGCTTTATTGGCAAGTTGAAACCCCTATCATTCCAAGTAGCAATTTTCATGTTGGATTGGGAGGATTTAGAATCTGACCCACCTCTCTATCAGGATTATCAATGCCTGTGTTTTCAGAACAATCCAAATCAATGTCATCTCCTTCAGAGAAACAACCAAACTTATTAAGGAGGGTCATTTCTTCCATAATAACCGACTTTGGAGTCTTCTGAGTAGAAGAAGTCCTTCTAGGAACTGGCTGAAAACCATCCTGGGAAGGAGGAGGACTCTTAAGAACCTCCTGACATGGTTTCTCCTGAACTATCAGAGGTGTATCAGCATCTTTTCCCACCACAACAACCTCTTCCTTCTTTTTAGCATCCTGCACCTTCTTCTTCTCCCATTTGCAGGCATTAATCGTATGCCCAAGTTTACCACAACCCTTACAAAAATACGGCACCCATTCATACTGTACCTTCTAAATGGAGTATTCACTATAAGGAGTGTTAATAACCACATGATCTATTAGTTCCCTCGATACATATACTTCAACCAAGATCCTAGCAAAAGATAGTTTAGCCTTAGTTGTAGTAGCTAAGTCAGCCCCAATAGGCTTCCCTATCTTACTAGCAATCTTGCCCAATACTATTTCGGACCACAAGTATGGATCTAAGTCAGGAAACAACACCCAAACAAGAACACAAGTAAGACGATCCATCTCAGTAGAGAAACCAGGGGACCATTCTTTCAATACTAAGGTGTATATACCCATACTCCAAGGACCACCCCTTAAGACTCCATCTATGGCTTCCTTAGACTCAAATCTAAATGAAAACCAACCTTTTTTAAAGTATTGAACCACTGGCTGAGCAATCGCTCCCCATTTCTCAAGAACAAATTTCCTCATTTGGAGAATTGTAGGCTTTGAGCCAATAACATTTCCCATAAGAGTATGATTCCAGATTTTTAATTCATCCTCAAAATCGTCAAGAGAAATATCAATTTCATTACAATCCACAACATCCTCAAAAAACTGCAGGTTCATGCCTAAATGCTGCGTTTTAGAAACACGCTTAGACTCGTATCGTTATCAACAGAGGCAGGGGGAATCACAGTTTTGTTAGTAGCATCATTGTTCACAGTAGTCTCAGTTTCAATTGTTCTGTTTTCAGGAGGTTTAGGAGGTTTAGAAAAGATATTACCAGCTGAAGCCATGGCTTCCAAGATGATATCATTCAAAGAAGCTTTTGCCGAGGAACTCTGAGCATCCGGTTTCTCGCAGAAATCTTCATCTTCATCACTCATTTCTGGCTTAGACGGACCAGAAGGAGGAGGAAGAGATCGATGACCCTTCTTCGGACGACCCGGACAACGCTTCGGAGGAACTGCCGCCATTGAAATAGCTTCAGCTGAATTATGTTATTAGGGAGAAAATGGTTTTAGAGAGAGAAAGTTTTCTCACTCCTCGGTGAATTCTTATTCTTATTCTTATTCTTATTCTTATTATTCTTCTTCTTCTTCTTCTTCTTATTATTATTATTAGTATTATAATTATTATTATTATTATTATTATCATTATTATCATTATTATTATTATTCTTATTGTTGTTGTTATTGTTGTTGTTGTTGTTGTTGTTGTTATTGTTGTTGTTGTTGTTATTATTATTGTTGTTGTTGTTGTTGTTATTATTATTATTATTATTATTATTATTATTATTATTATTATTTATTTACTTATTTTTTTTTTGTTTTTTTGTTTTTTTTTATAAAAACTGGAACTTGCATTAATAACGACACAAATTACAAGAAGTTAGTGGGTAGCCGAGATACTATCTGGGCACCCACTCCCTTAGCGATAGAAAAACTAAGACGAGTAAAAATAAAAGCAGCTGCTCGAGCTCCCGCGTCCTGAGAGATAGAGAATTTCTGAATCCGCTTGAGTAAAGCAGCTGCCTCCGCGTCAAGCTCCCCTAGAAAAGAGAAAGAGAAAGGTAGGAACCCGTACCCAGTCTTGGTGCACAAATCTCCATACTTGGCGCACTTGCGCTGAGCAGCATCAGCGACCGCGCGGCCAGGCAGAAAATCAGACATCGCGGACTGAGTCAAAGGGGACGACCCAGTCAGATCGACACACACATCGCGCCCCCTATCCCAGGAATACAGAAGTAAATCCGCCGGGCGAAGGGGCTTGTCGTGCCCATCAATCAAACCGATATCCACCTCCTTACCGGCCGAAATATTATTATTATTATTATTATTATTATTATTATTAATTTTTTTTTTATTTTTTTTTTATTTTTTTTTTATTTTTTTGCAGGAAAAGATATCATTTCATTTCATTAGAAGATGAAATTACAATTGATGCAAAAAGTATATCCCACTAAACTCAAGCCAATAGCCCTAGAGCATCTAACACTCTCTTATGTTTAAGAGAGTGAGTCAAGGAAGCAAACCTAGTCTTAATCACAAACTTAATATGACAAATTAAACTTTCTTCATTAGACTACACATTAGCGAAAATTCGCTTGTTACGTTCCTTCCACAATTGATAGACAGCCGCTGCCACAGACGCTTTAATCCACACATGCCTCCAATGCTTTCGATGATGGGAAAGACTCATCCACTTCAGTAAACTTTTGAGTTTAGTACTCATAGAGGGACAGCCAGACCATTGCAGTACAGCAGTTACTACTGAATGGGAAAAATTGCATTCGAAAAAAATATGAGGGACAGATTCCATCTCTTGTCTACATAGGCAGCATCTGTTAGCCAACAGGAGGCCTCGATTTTGTATTAAATCAAGAGTAGGAAGCCTTTGCTGTGCAGCCAACGAAAGGATGACCTTATGACTAGGGACCATAGGAGGATCCTTGAATAAATGTTTCAAGTAGGATGAATCCAGCTGCCTTGCAGTAGCATAAACCCTTTTAATTTTAAAGGATGCACCTACAGCACACTGCCTAATGAAATCCTGCAGGTGTTGCGTGGAACCCAGTAATGTAATAAGCTGATCACGGACAGCAATGATGTTCTTCAAGCCGGAAGGAATCCATTCTCGCATCTGTATATCCCAGATTGAACTATGCTTTAGAACATACGCTTTACACCAACGAGTCCAAATAGACTTAGGCTCTGAATCCAGCAGCCATAACCATTTAGAAAGCAAAGATATATTCCAAGTTGCAAGGTCTTTAAGATTGAAACCTCCAGATTCCCATGGAGAGCATATTTCTTTCCATTTTTTGAACACCATTCTTCGATGACCCTCATGAATACCCTAGAAAAAATCCTTGCAGACTTTATTGATTACCTTTACCACCTGTTTGGGCAGAAGGATGCAAGAACCCCAAAAAGTTTCTAATCCAAACACCACTGAATTCAGTAACTGTATCTTACCAGCATAGGATAAAGTATAGTTAGTCCAATGAAAGATAGAATGCTGAACTTTCAAGATCAACGCATCAAACATGCTAACTGAAATTCGAGCATCAGTGAGCGGAATTCCCAAGTAACGAAAAGGAAAAACCCCCACAGTAAACCCCGAAGCAGCAACAATTGTATTCTGCAAATCAGGATCAACCCCACCAAAATACATACAAGTCTTCTCATTATTCGCCTGTAAACCTGACGTCAGGGCAAAAGAGTTTAAGACCTGATGTACAGCTACCACTGAGGGAAGATCGCCTCTGACAAAAATCATTAAATCGTCCGCGAACACAAGATGTGTTAGATTGATCTTGCAACACTTTGGATGAAAAGATACTTGCTGCTGGTTACAAATGCCCCTAAGCGACCTAGAAAGCACCTCCATGCTAAGGACAAAGAGGTAGGGTGAGAGGGGATCCCCTTGACGAATACCACTTTTCCCTTGAAAGAATCCAGTAACTTCACCATTAATCTTAAACGAATACCATGGGTTGCAAATACATCCCATGATCCATTGAACAAATTGGAGAGGAAATCCTAATCTGCACAACATACTCTTAATAAACTCCCATTGAATGGAGTCAAAAGCCTTCCGGATGTCCACTTTGGGCATTATTGATCACACATCTTGGTGTAAGGTACTTTCTAGTATACCCCTTGACCAAGGCCTGAGCTAGTAGTATATTATCAAAGATATTCCGACCCTTAATGAAGGCTGCCTGCTCTTCACCAATAATGCCCGGCAAAATACTTTGCATCCTGTTAGCAAGAATCTTAGATATGGTTTTATAGAAAACAGAACAACAGGATATAGGCCTGTAATCAGTAACTGAGCTTGCATCTTTCTTCTTGGGAATAAGCGAGACAAGAGTAGAATTTGCTTGCTTACTTAATTTTCCATTCTTAAAGAAACAATGAATAGCCTTACAGTAGGAGCTCCCCACAACTTGCCAAGCATCTTTAAAAAACCGGCAGAAAACCCATCAATGCCCGGACTACTATTACAATCCATCTTAAAGACAATATTTTTAATTTCATCATCAGATATTGGGGCCAATAAACCCTGTTGGACCTGTTGGGATAGGGACCCTTGAATATAATCCGGCAGCCCTTGGACAGGAATACTGACACCAAGCAGATTTTCATAGTACCCTTGAAAAGCTTTAGTCAGCCCATCAGCCCCAGAACAAATCTCTCCTTTCGTGTTTTTTATTGCTCCAATGATTTGTTGGGACTTTCTTTCCTCAATGTTTGAGAAAAAGTATTTTGAAGAGCAGTCAGTCAATTGGAGATGATTAACTTTTGCTCGTTGCTGCAACATACTGATCTCCGCCCTCTTTTGCTCACAGTAAAGTGCTGTAAGATTATTATTGTTAGTCATTAGGTCTTCAGAAAAAGGATCGAGCCTCAATTTTTTCTGACAATCCAGTAGCATCTCCTTAGTAGACTTAGCCCTATGAGAAATATTAGAAAATTCCCTCCTATGCAGCTGAATGAGAGCTTTTCGAACATGTTTAAGCTTCTGAAAGAGGCAAAACATAGGAGATCCCCGTACCCTTATCTGCCAAGCTTGCTCCACAATCGGAATGAAATCAGAGTGAGAAGACCAGCTATTGAGGTAGCTAAATCTCTTCTTAACCCCTTGAACCTGCCCAACCTGGATGACAATTGGCGAATGATCTGAAATGCCAGGATCAAGACATTCTCCAAAAGTTGCAGGATAAGAAGCATGCCAAAGAGGATTGACAAGAGCCCTATCCAACTTCGACCAAACTCTAGTTTCAGGTCTTCTTTTATTATTCCAGGTAAGATCACATCCAGCACTATGCAAATCATCCAATTGACAAGACAAAAGACATTGATTAAAGTCATACATATCTTGAAAAGAGGGAGGATTATTCCCCAGTTTCTCCTCAGGGGATCGCACAATGTTAAAGTCCCCCAAAGTCAACCAAGGTTTAGTAGTATCCAGACTCTGAAGATCGGTCCATAAGCGTTGTCTAGAGGCGCCATCATTATGGCCATAAACCACACTAAGCTGAAAGCTTTTATTATCTGCAAAACTGTGCATTATTCCAGAAATAAGCTGATCAGTGCAAATATCTAGCTTAAAAGATATCGAGGAAGGATTATAGAAAATCCAAATCCTTCCATTATGATGAAAATCATAGTTATAGACTATAACCCAATTATTGAAATGGCGTTTATGAATCTTATTTGCCTTATGTTGCTTCACTCTAGTCTCCAAGAGAGCAAGAACATCCAGTTTATTAGATTTAAGAAAATCTGTAACTTCACTATGCTTAATAGGACAGTTAAAACCTCTTATATTCCAAGAAGAAATCTTCATTATTTATCCGGAGGAATGGAACTCCTGACTTCTACAATGGTAACCGCAGGTTTCTCATCATCAGCATTACAAAATGCCTCATCAACCTCTTCAATAACTACAGAGGCGCCCAAATCTTGTTCCATTAACAAGTCCTGATCCAACATCTGAAATGGATTGTCCAGATTCAATTGTTCCTGGTTGGTATTTTGCTTCTTTGTCTTACTTTTAGAAGAATTCTTTCTTGCCACCGAAAGAAAACCATCTTCATTCTGCAGGAGCTCGTTCTGATGCACTATATCAGAAGTGACAGCAGCTTTCTCTACCTTTCCAACATCCACAGCTCCCTCTACCACCTTCTTTGCATCCTCGTCATCCTTAGAAGCCTTAGCCTTCTTCTTTTCCCATTTACAGGTGTTAGTTGTGTGACCTAACTTACCACAACCATGACAAAAATAGGGAACCCATTCATACTCAATCTTCTGAACTGAGTGCTCACAAAAAGGAGTATTAATGACCACATGATCAATAAGAGGTTGGGATACATCAACCTCAATGAGAACTCTCGCAAAGGACAGTTTAGCTTTAGTAGTAGTGGCTAAGTCAGCACAGAGAGGCCGTCCCACCTTACTAGCTACTTTGCTCAGAACAATGTCAGACCACAGAAAAGGGTCCAAGTCGGGAAAAAGAACCCATACAGGAACAGTGGTCACTTTCTCCATTTCAGCAGAGAACAAAGGAGTCCATTACTTTAGAATAAGCGAATAGATTCCCACCTTCCAAGGTCCCCCTTTAAGAACATTATTCATGTCCTCCTTGGATTGAAATCGAAACTAAAACCACCCCTTTTTATAGTATTGCACTTTCGGTAACCCGATTTTACTCCAATTGTCTGACACAAACTTTTGAATAGTATGCAGCAGTGGTTTAGAGCCAATTACATTACCCATGAGAGTGAACTTCCATAGGTTGAGTTCATCCTCAAAATCGTACAGGTCAATATCAATTTCAGTGGAATTAGTACTATCCTCACAATAGAACAAATTCATGCCCATTTGTTTTTTATGTTGTGCAACATTAGACCATTTCTTATGAACATCAGCATTCGTGGCAACAGAGGGGACATCGTTACCAGGAATCTCAGACAAAATTGAAGCAGAATCAGTAGAATTCTCAGAAATATTGGGATTAGGAGGAAGTTTACCAGCCGATTGCATAGCCTGCATCAGATAAGGGAATGCCTAGATATCTAAATGGAAAGGACCCCTCTACAAACCCTGTATCTGCAAGGATTGCATTCTTCACCTCCTGACAAACACCTCCAAAATATATATTTGTTTTATCATTGTTTGCCTGGAGTCCTGAAATTGCAGCGAAATCCCACAAAGCCTGTTTAATTGCCATTACTGAGGGAACATCACCTCTAACAAATATCATAAGGTCGTCGGCAAAGACCAAATGTGTTAAATTCAACCTACAACACTTGGGATGATACGAAACCTGCTCCTGAGTACAAATAAGCCTTAGAGAGCGCGATAGGATTTCCATACTCATCACAAAAATATACGGGGAGAGGGGGTCCCCTTGCCTAATGCCACTCTTCCCCTGAAAGAAACCATGTATACTGCCATTCAACTTAAAGGAGTACCATGGATCTCGGATACAACCCATCAACCATTTAATGAACTGATCAGGTATGCCAAAAGCACCAAGCATCTGTTCAATAAACTTCCATTGTAGAGAATCGAACGCTTTCCTAATATCCACTTTCACAAGGCATCTAGGGGTTAAAAACTTCCTAGAATAGCCCTTAACTAATGCTTGAGACAGGAGTGCATTATCAAAAATATTCCTTCCCTTAACAAAAGCAGCTTGTTCTTCTCCTATCAGATTAGGGAGAATAACTTTAAGCCTATTTGCAAGGACTTTGGAGACAGCCTTGTAAAATACTGTACAGCAGGAGATGGGCCTGAAATCCATTACGGAACAAGCCTCCTTCTTAGGGATGAGCGTAATCAATGTTGAGTTGGCCTGTTTGGACATGGACCCAGTCTTAAAGAACTGCAATGC